>CM052710.1:9729756-9797256 GCA_028551405.1 Uromys caudimaculatus | reverse complement strand
GTCAGATAATGAGGTCTGTTCATATACCCTCTGTTTTAGAACCTGTCATGTTGTATGCCTAACAGGCAATAGTTTCTGTTTTTTGAGTCTCATATTTTCATTTAAATGAAAAATATGTAAGAATAAATAATTTACCTAATAGCCTTTTACCTTTCTTCACATAATTGAAGAAAATTCTTTGGAGGTAAGTTATGGGTGTTAGAAAAATTCAGTAATAAATATTAATAAAATATATTTTAGTATCTCTAGATGATCTTAGTGTTTGGTGAATTACATATCCCCTCCCCCCACTCTCTCTCCTTCCCTCCCTCCATCACTTGTATGTATCTCTATGTCTATGTACCACTGTTTCTGTCTCTACTTCTTTCTGATGTTCTCTCTCTCTCTCTCTCTCTCTCTCTCTCTCTCTCTCTCTCTTTCATTCTCTCTCTGTGGTAACTTTATATATGTCAGCCATAATGTGAGGCCTTTCAAAAGAAAACAATGGCTGGCCTTTTTAGACTCCAACTTTCCACCAGAGAAAGGTCTTAGATTGTTGAATTATAGGAAGAAGTTTTCAATAAAAACATGCACATGTTGGTGTCAAAATTTTTCTTGTCAATTAATGTCAACAAGTTATTTGGTGAGATCGAAATTATATGGAATAAGAGGAAAATCATCTGTGGATTTCTTTCTGAGATGTCCCTCATAAGATTTTCTTTTTAGTTTGTGATTTAGAAACTGCTATGCCAATCGGTTGAAAATTGACAAAATTAGTGAAATGGGCTAAATAAAGTCCCACAATACTATGTTTAGAAATGACATAGTATTGGAACTTGTAAGACAGCTCTGCATATAAAGTGCTTGCTGTGCAAGCATACGAATCAGAGTTCAGATGTCCAGTATTCCTGGAAAAGTCAAATGTAGAGCACTTAGTAAGTACTCCTGTGTTGGAAAGGCAGAGAAAGCATGAACCTGGGATTCCCTGGACAGCCAGGCTAAGAGAGAATGCCAGGTTCAGCAAGAGATCCTGTCTCAAAAATAGGATGAAGAGTTATTTAGGAAAATGGCTGATGTTGGTATCGACATGTCTTCCCTGCATGTATAAAGATACACACATAAGCAGAAAGATATACACATATACATAGATACAGGAAGCACACCAGCGAACACAGAAGATATATCATACATAAAAAAAATTTACTCAGTACTGTGCAATAAAGTAGTGTGCTTAAGTAGTAAATGAAAGAAAGTATCTGTTTGTGTGTGTATGTGTGTGTGTGTGCACGCACGACATGTTCATGCACAGGCACACATGTGTATGTGCGTGTGGGTAATTAGTTACATTTTATGGAAAATATCTTTCCAGGCATGCAACTAAACTTCTGTAAACACCATAAATCAACAGAACTATAATGCACAGCAGAAGTCATCCTTAAGCCCTGTTGATAGGCAGAGTCCTGCAGAGTGGATTAATTTCTTCCACTGTTGCTTCTTTTAGCTGTCCCTACTCTACGGTCAAATAGATACTCTCATTTCAAACAGGAGTGCCAGGGAACTACACTGCAGATTCAGTCTGCAAAGACACCATGTTTTAGCAGATTTCTTATAAATAAAATTGTTTTCCTGGGGTGCTATGCATGTAAGGTTAAATTAAATGTTCATTTCATTAATTATATATTTTTTCAGATGTTTGAAAAACCATTCAAAATGTCTTTCAGTAGATGATACTCTGGCAAAAACAGATGACACCTAGCTTGTGGAATAATAGACATATGTTTAGACCAAGGGGAAAATTAATACCATTCCTCTTTAGAGAATGCATATGGAGAGTGGAGAATTCACTTTAGCAAGAGAATTCTACATGAAGACAGTTGTCCACTCAACTCATTCAGAAAATGCCAATGCTCTCCTTTAAGATCATCTCCTTTCTAATTAATTCACATTCTCATTGATGTCCTTTTAATTTTTAAATTAGCTTATTAAAGACTTATATTGTGGCTAGGACTTAGAGACAAACTACAAATAATTGTTCTTGGTAGATATTTAGGGTACTTAATATGCCAACTGTAACTTTCAATGAGAAAAATTAAAATGGAGTCTCTTTTCATGTTTTTCACATTTGCTTCCCATGATAGAAAGTTGAAGTTTTACTAGGGAAAATATTATACCTGGAAATTTTAGTGGTACATCTTGGGTTTTATAACAAATATGTCCAATGATTTTATACTGGTTTGAAGACACATATACTTCTTAAAAGTCTACAAATTAGAAGGGAATATGATTATAATGTAATTATATTATTTCTCCCTTCTCTATTCCCTCTCTAAACTCTTCCATATACTCTTTATTGCTTGCTTTTAAATTTATAACCTCTACTTTCATATATTTTAAATATTATATTATTAAATATATCCTAAATACATAAATATAATATGTTCATTTCATGTGATGGTGTGGATGACAGTTAGTTTTTGAATAACCAATTGGAATGCCCTTCCCTGGAGAAGACTGTTTCTCCCACCCTGAGTATTCCTTGGTTGTCTGTAGTTCTTTGCATAGGGTTGAGTATGAGGATTTGAATATGCTTGGCCCAGGGAATGGCACTATTAGGAACTGTGGCCTTGTTGGAGTAGATGTGGCCTTGTATGAGAAAGTGTGTGACTGTGGGGGTGAGCTTTGAGTCCCTCTTTCTAGCTTCTCAGAGACAGTCTTCTCTTAGGGGCCTGCAGATAAGATATAGAACTCTCAGCTCCTTCTCTAGCACCATTCCTGCCTGGATGCTGCCATGCTCCTACCTTGATGATAATGGACTGAACCTCCAAAACTATAAGCTAGCCCCAATTAAATGTTGTCCTTATAGGAGATGTTTTGATTATGGTATCTCTTCATTGCAGTAAACCCTAAGACAGTTGAGGTCTCCTGGGCTTCATCCATACAGATTATCATATCAATTGGTACTGTACTTGTTCAGCATGTGCTTAGGTCACCCTATTGGTGGAGACTTCATGGGAGTAGATTTAAAAATTCCTTAACTCCATGTTGCTTTGGCTCTTACAAAATTCCAAACCCTCTTCCAGGATGGTCCCTGAGCCTCAAATACAGAAGTTGTGTCCTTACACCCACACTCATCCCTTATCAAGGAAACTTCTGTAGGAAACTTCCCTTTGTAATATCTAGAGACCTTTATATGAAACCACAACCAATCAAAATACAGAGTTGGGGATCCCAGTCCCAAATCTAACCTGATACACCTACAATCTTTCCATAGTTTGAAAAATTGAAAAGGGATCAGTATGTTTTATAGCTTTAGAATAAAATTTTATTATTGCTGTTGTTGTTGTTTATTAATTTTTCCTTTCGTTTACATCTCAAATGATATCCTTCTTCCTGGTTACCCCTCCACAACCCCTCCATCCTATCTGCCCTCTCCTCCCTTCCCTTTGCCTCTGTGAGGGTGCTCCCCCACCCACCCACCCACCCACTCCCGTCCCACTGCTCCAGTATCCGCCTACGTGTTACCCAAATTTCATAGAGAGAGACATTTCTCTATTTTTCTCAAAAATAAACTTTGAGATTGAGGTTTTAAAAATTAATTAATTTACATATTTAAAATTTTTTACACATATGAGTGTTTGCCTACAAATATATATATATATATATATATATATATATGCACCAAGTATATGTCTGGTGCCTAAGGAGGCCAGAAGAGAGTGTCAGATAGCCTAGAACTAGAGTAATGAGGAGTTGTGGTGCTGGGAATCAAACCAGATCTCTCTGCAAGAGCAGCTCCTAACTTCTGAATGCTCCTAACCACCGAGGTGTATCTCTAGGCCCATCAATCTATAATCTTAAACACACATGCATTTTAATATTTGCTATTTCTTTCAGCCACACTGTATTTGCTGTCATCTCTCTTTGACCTTAGAAAAACATGGTAGGTTTTGATGCTCCTGAAATTCACTGTAGATACTAGATCAGTTCATGCACAATTTATACTAGAATCTTTTTAATACTAATTATTCAAGATTGCATCTGACACCTTTGAAAACAAAGAATTATGCCACCTTCCAAATAGCTTTTCATCTGAAAACCTCCATTTGATCTGCCATGATCTAGCATGAGCTTCTTGATGAAAATAATAATGTATGATAATGTCTAGGATGGTATAATAATGTCTATGATATGTGATAATATCTGTGATGTATGATAATGTCTATGATGGTATGATAATGTCTATGATGGTATAATAATGTCTATGATATGTGATAATACCTGTGATGTATGATAATGTCTATGATGGTATAATAATGTCTATGATATGTGATAATATCTGTGATGTATGATAATGTCTATGATGGTATGATAATGTCTATGATATGTGATAATATCTGTGATGTATGATAATGTCTATGATGGTATGATAATGTCTATGATGGTATGGTAATATCTGTGATGATATGATAATATCTACAATGAAATGTGATGGAAATCATTTTGAGCACAGTCATCCATCTAACTCAGAGCACAATGACCGGAGACAGTAAGCTATTACATTCTCCTATAGTTCCTCACCCTACCCCCACCCCCGCCCCCACCCGCTGCACCACACATTTTATTTCCAGATGACAAAGTAAAAGAGAAATTGGCAGGTAAGAGCACATGGCAGAGAAGAGAAAAGAAGAAATTCAGCCCTCTGTGTCTGGCATCTATTTTAAGACTGATGTGTTACCATTTCTGCTTAGGCAAATGTTGAGAAATTCAACTTTATAAAGACAGACGTTTTTAGTTCAGACCTGCAATATCAAGCATCGTAAGAAAAGCCTAAGTTTCCTTTTATAACCATTTCAGTAACTTAAGAGCAAGATGAAGGGGAGTTTTTGCTTCCATTTGATTTTAGGGGCAAATGCAACTCTTTGTTTTTAAAGCTTTTTAGCCATCAGCCTTATTTGAAATTATTTCAAAGCCATTATAGTCAATATTGAACTACATTTTAATGTGAAAGTCAATGCTGAAATGTATCCTATAATAAAATATATCATATTAATAGTATGTCATCTTATGTTAATTACATTTTAGAATCTTAAGTCTCCTGACTTCGAAGAACTTTAAGAATACTCTATTAGTGTAGAAGAAAGGGCAGTTATAAGCACCAGCTGCTCTTGCAGAGAGGACCAGGATTCTGTTTCCAGCACCACAGGGCTGCATACAACCATGTGTAACTCCAGTTCAAGGGAATCTGAAGCTCTTTTCTGGTCTCTCTGGGCAATGAACACACACTGTGCACATGTACACAGGCAGACAAAATACTCATACAAACAAAATAAAAATAAATCTTAAAAAGAATTTACAGAAAGCAAGAGACGTGCACACTATGAGATTTTAACCTATGTCCATATGTAGACAAAAAGAAATTACAAGCATATGCCAAACACACAACAGATTGTTAGAAAAAGACTCAGATGAGATTTATGAATGGAACCACATAGATTTTTGTCAGACTTTGAAACAAACCAGCAGGCATTGCAAGATGAGAACTGCCTTGATATTTCATATCCCCCTTTTGGCACAGAAGAAAATTTGATGTTCAAACTTTGAAAAACAAAATTTGTAATTAGTAATTTGGGGCAGAGTGAAGAGTCATAAGAGTAAAGAGCTGCATCTAGTATTGATTCTATTGAAGCTACTTCTCTTTCTAAAGCTATTATCGAAAAGTACATATTTAATGTGAGAAATCAAATATTATGTATGTGACTTTGATCAAGGTCCTTTCCTTCTTAAATTATTTTAAATTATGCTATTTAGTTTCAGTTTCGCAGTTGAAATCCAGATATTCAACTTTATATTAGAAATAATATTTCGAACCTTGGCATAGTTTCACAGAGCATTTATCATATAATTTGGGAAGTAGAATCAAGAAAATTAGGATTTAAAGAACAACATTAGCTACACAGCTAGTTCAGCCAGAGTTATAAGAGACACTGTCTCCAAAACAAAACAAAACAAAACAAAACAAAACAAAACAGACAAACCAAACAAGCAAAGGAGCTGGAGGTGAGGCTCAGAGGTAAAGAGCTTACTGCTCTTCTAGAGGGTCAGAGTTTGGTCCCAGCCATTTGTCAGGAAACTCACAACTGCCTGTAACTCCTGTTGTGGAGGAATCTAATGTACTCTTCTGACTTCCTTGGACCCTGCCGTCATATGCCACACACCCAAACAATTAACTAACTTTAAAGATAATAAGCCTTTCATTTATTGTAAGAATGATTACTTGTTCATTTTCACTGATAAATAGAAATTATATGTGCATGTTTAATTGACTACACAGAACTTTATTTTGAAACCTATGGTAAATTTATTTGAGGATTGCTTTCTGTCTTTCTTCTGAACATTTAAGTCTTGTATGCTTTCTCATTTTGTTAGCTATTTAATTTTGTTCTTTGACAATTCCATATCTTCCTTCTGTAAGTTTTAATGTCAAGTCATTATTATGTATATACCACATATTATTAATGCATTCATCTTCTTGTGCACAATGAAGTTGGTTTTTTACCCCTGCCACTGTGACATAGTGCAGCTAACCTGAGAATGTGATTTCAATATCTTTTTAACACACTGACTATGTATACTTTGGATAAACACCAACTGGTGAGTATTGGCCCATATAAAAATTCTATTATTTTTTTCCAGTAAAAATAAGACTTACAAAGCAAAGGGTACATTAGAACCTAAAACTTTCTAAAAATGTCCATTTCTTGTCGTTACTCCAGCTAGATCAGTAGGCTGATTTGTTCAATGTTTCAAAGTGATTAATGTAGCAGTTTTAAAGATGACTCTTTCTAAACCAGGGACATTGCCTGCATGTATTACGCATCCATCCTGTAGGTAACATTTTGAATTATTTATTTTCTGTTAAGAGCTTCTAGTCCTAGGAGAACACATAAAAATATACAATGATGAGGCGTACATATTTCCTCAAGTACCATCATCAGCCAAGTGCAAACGGAGTTTACCACATTGTAATAATGAAATCATCAAAGGAATATTTCACCGAGAGATGAGCTGCATTAATTCTTGAACTTGAAAAAAATCACATGAGTGTCAGAGTCAAAGGGAATTACCCAAAAGAAAACATGACTGAAACTACAACTACAACTACAAAGAATCTATTTTTAACAAGACTATGTGTTTTTATCATCAACAGCCTAACAGTCAAATAAACAGACCATTGTAATATGCACCTGTTTTCAATGTCTTTCAAGTTGAAAGTCATTTCAAAAAGAAACAAACCAATCCAAAATAAATATGTGTTGCATGTGAGAATATATTTACAAATATATAGCATAGGCAATATTTTAAATGTTTCCACTTCTGTTAGATGCTTAATATGCAAATAACATGACAAAGCGAAAATAGGCACCAGCTTTTGAGATAAGTTCACGAGTCCTTTCTTCTGTAATTTTATCAAACTTCTCCCTCCACTCTGATCTTCTCCCATATCCAAAGTTCTACTGGAACAAGAGGTCAACGTATTTCTGTTTACTTAGCACACAATAACCACATCCTGAAAGAGCAAATGAGCCAATGATGAAAGATAGTCCTAAAAAGGAAGCAGAGGCCACCCATGTCAGAGCACACCTTCTTATTCTTTGCAGGACTCAGGAGGCTTAGGAAAGAGACTCCAAAGTTAGAGGCTAGCCTGGGCTATAGAGTGAGATCCTGACTGTAAAGCTGAGCTGTTAGACAGGATTCCTACAAAATAAGGAGCAAACTTTTTCCTTACTTGGTTTACATAAGAAATTTTCAAAAGAGCTTGAATTTCTTTAAAATACAGAATGAAAAGGGAAGTTATGCTAAATGTATTTCTGGAACAAGGCTGGCCAGCAGTAGTGCTAATTCTCACTATCTCCCCAATACACCTGCAAACAATTACCTTCCTGATAAATTGGGGGAAGAAAATTGCTCTCTTATCTGGAATTTAAGAAACTAATGAATAATTAAATGCATTTAAATCAAGGGCTTTTTTTTAAACATCCTGACATGTTGACCACAGAAGTCCCCATACCATGTGACATTTCTATATCCTTAAAGCAAGGTCACCTTTAATAATGAATTTTACACAATGCACAGTTTTGAAACCTAAGGCTTTCACTAATTTTACTTTTAAAAAAAGTGCAGAAGGCTGAACTGTTCAGCTACCACACACCTACTTAACTAATTTATATGTATTTACTTAATAAGTCTGTATGAAGCATTTGTTTGTAAGAGAGAAGGTTCTAGTACTCAAGTCATTTTTAAATGAGTCCTTCATAACCTTCTCCCCAAAAGGTGCAGTTTAGAAAGCAAGAATGAGGAAGTGAATGAGTTTTAAGTGTCTCAAGATTCCGTAAAATATTACCAATTAGTCAATGTTATATTCTTAATACAAGGCTGAAAAGACTGTATTAAGTATATGCTATGGTATATCTAATTGATGCCGATTTGGGGATGAGGAAGGCCTAATTCTCTTTTATACACAGATACACAACTCTGGCAAGTGACTCTTCTGCTGTGTTTAATAAGAGATGAGAAGTCTGGTAACAGATTCTTGCACAGTCTCTGTACTTTCTTTGTTTCCAATAGTGGTGAAGAGGATAAAGAGTTATAGGGAAGACAATGTTAGTCCATACTCTTCCCAAAGGGATGAAAGTACACTCCAGTGAGGACCTTCTCTACTAGAGTAGATGATGAGAGAAATATGCAGTTGGAAGTAGAGCTTTAGAGTCAGTGCAATAGACTGTATAGCAAGGATCAAGTCAACAAGTGCAATATTGAACATTCATGGTACTGATTTCCCTTCCTCCTCCTCCTCCTCCTCCTCCTCCTCCTCCTCCTCCTCCTCCTCCTCCTCCTCCTCCTCCTCCTCCTCCTCCTCCACCTCCTCCTCCTCCACCTCCTCTTCCTCCTCCTCCTCTTCCCCTTCCTCCTCCTCCTTCTTCTCCTCTCTATAAAGAAAGAAGGTTAAACATGACTTAACTAAGACAAAAGGTCCACATGTTCACATTTGACTATGGAATCATGGAAGGACCCTGCAGAGATTTAGCTCTGAATAACATGAAAAAGCTATTATTCCCTATACTGAAAGACTTTTGTCCCAAATGAAAGCCTTCTACATATTTTCATGGCTGATAAGACTTAATGAGTGATGCAAAGGGTGAGGCACTTACCATGCTTGAGGCCCTGGGTTCAGTTCTCACCCCAACATAAAAAATATTAATTATAAATAAATAAATGAAAAATTACAAGATAAAAATGTTGACCTTGGAGGAAAACCATTATCCAAATTTAAGAATAAAGAAGACTCAATAAACTACACCAAGTTTTGCTTTTCTATTCTCTCTCCCTCCCTCCCTCCCTCCCTCCCTCCCTCCCTCCCTCCCTCCCTCCCTCCCTCCCTCCCTCTCTTTCTCTGTCTGTCAGAGTGGGAGGCCTCCCATGAATATCAACCAGCCTTGTCATATCAAGCTGCAGTAAGACTAGGTGCATCTTCTCCTATGGAGGCTAGATGAGGCAGCTCATGTAGGGCTACGAATCCCAAAAGTAAGCAACAGAGTCAAAGACATGCCCTGCTCCTGCTGTTAAAAGTCCCACATGAAGGACAAGCTACAACTCTTACAGATGTGCAAAGGGCCTAGGTCAGTCCTATGCATCCTCTCTGGTTGGTTGTTCTGTCTCTTTGAGCCCCTATAGGCTCACGTTAATTGATTCTGTACATATTCTTCCTGACTTCTCTGGCTCCTAAAGTCTTTCCTTTGGCTCATCCAAAGGATTCTCCAAGTTTTGCCTACTGTTTGGCTGTGGGTCTATGCATCTGTTTCCATCACTTGCTTTGTGTCAAGCTGAACCGGTGATGGGTTGGCCATTCTCTCAATTTCTGCTCTATCCTTACCCCTGTACCTCTTGTAGGCAGGACAAATTGTAGATGGAAGATTTTGTAGCTAGATTGGTGTCTGAATCCCTTCATTGGAAGACTTGCCTAGGCACAGGACATGGCAGGTTCAGGTTCTATATCCCCCAATGCTTTGATTCTTAGCTAGAGTCACCCTAATAGGTATGGGAGTTTCTATTGCCCTAGGTTTCTAGCTCACCTCATAGGTGCTCACTCCTCCCCCACATTACTGCTGTCTCTCCCTGTACTCTCTCCCTCCACCTTTCTCTGGCCTGATCTCTCCTCCATCTTGTCTCTAGTCCCATCCCCCCTCCATTCATCATCCCCATCCACTCATGATGTCTATTTTATTGTATTTCCCCTTCGCAAAGGCATCCAAGTATCCTCCCTTGAGCCCCCCCACCCACTACTTAACCTCTTTGGGTCTGTGGATTGTAGAATGGTTCTCCTTTTACTTTACAGCTAATAACCACTTATAAGTGAGTACATGGGTTGGGGTCATCTCACTTGGTATGATTTTTTTCTAGTTCCATTCATTTGCCTGCAAATTTCATTATGTCCTTGTTTTTAGTAGCTAATATTCTATTGTGTAAATGTAGTACAATTTCTTTAATCCATTCTCTGGTTGAGGGACATCTGGGATGTTTCCAGTTTCTGCCTATTACCAATAAAACTGATATGAACATAGTGTCCTTGTAGTATGGCTGAGTATTTTTTGAGTATATGTCCAGGAATGGTATAGCTGGGTCTTAAGGTAGATCTATTTCTAATATTATTGGAAACTGCCAAATTGATTTCCAAAGTGGCTATGCAAGTTTGCACTCCCACCAGCAATGAAGTAATGTTCTCCTTGATTTATATCCTTGCCAGTATGAGCTGTCATTTGAGTTTTTCATCTTAGCCATCCTGACAGGTATAAGATGGAATCTCAGGGTCATTTTGATTTGTATTTCCCTGATGACTAAGCATGGTGATCGAGAGCATTCTGTCTAAACTCCACCCCACAGTTACCTGGCAACAGCCAGGTATGCTCCTCCCCACAGTTGCCTGGCAACAGCCAGGTGGGCCTGGCCCACTATAAAATGGGCTCTCTCTTATCTCTTTCTCTTGCTTCTCTCTTACATCTCTTATCTCTTACCTATTCCCTTCCCCCCTCTCTCCACATGGTCATGACTGGCCTCCATCTCTCTACTTCTCTACTCTCTTCCTCTCTCTGCCTTTCTCTGCCTCTACTACCTTCTTAACTCCCCTCCCCATGCCTTAAATAAACTCTATTTCTATACTATACCTTCACCTGTGTCTGGTCCCTCAGGGGGAAGAGATGCCTGGGTTTGGGCCTGCACACCCTTCCCCCACACCTTCCTCCCATATACCTCCATAACATATATCTGTATATATTTTTATAAACACATCAGTGATCATTTCTTTAAGTGCTTCTTGTCAATTAGAGATTCCTCTGTTGAGAATCCTCTGTTTAGATCTTTACCAAACTTAAACAATATCTACTAACAAATCCAGCCCTACAGAAGATTCTAAAAGGAAAACACCAACCAAAGGAGATTATATACACTCAAGAAAACACAGGAAATAAATAATCTCACATTGGCAAAAACAAAGGAATGGTAACACACACACACACACACACACACACACACACACACCACACCTACCACCAACATAAAAGAAAGGAATTAACAATCATTGATTATGAACATCTCTCAACATCAATGAACTCATTTCTTCAATAAAAAGACAAAGGCTACATCTCTATATCTATTCAACTTACTTCTGACCCTTCTAAACACTCATGATGAGAATTAAGCATTGCCATGTGGATATTCTGAAAGGACATCCTTCCCAGCATCCCCTACTGTCTATGTTGTGTTAACTGACCCATGGAAACATTAATTAGTAGATAAACAGATGATAATATCCAGAGCAAATCACACTGACATTTCAATGGCTCTTGAAATCCAAAAAGAACATGACTTGAGATAAGAATAACAAGGTATCAAGGAGCACATAGAAGCAATTTAGCAATTACTAACAATTCTTTCCTTATCTTTTCTTTTATATAAATCAGAGAACAGGCTTTAGAGAAACTCAGCAGTCAGTCTTCATGCATATTGGAAATACCATGCCAACAGTTTGTCTAGTCAGCTGTTGTTCTACTTAATTTGGCTATTGATTTGGTGGTGGGGATAGAACCCAGGTTGTTAAGGCCACTTGTGTTCTACATGGAGCTGTATACTCACAATGGATTTTTAAAGCCATTATAGTGCTTCTTAGCTTCCACATACTAATGTTTTCATTTTAAATAACTTCTATGAGATGATATGCACTTTCCCAACATGAAGTGATGAGCTTCAAATACACTAAAACATAAGATTTCAGGTGCTAGAAAATAGTGGAGTTGCTTCAGGGGCACACTTTCATTCTAGTCCAGAGAACCCAAGTTCTGCTCATAGCAATCACATATGATGACTTACAACGCTTCATAAATCCAGTTTCAGAGAATTTGATTCCCTCTTCTGGTCTCTGCAGGTACTGTCAAACAATATATGTATATAATTAATTAAAAAAATAAAATTTATAAATACTTTTTAAAGTAAGACTTCAAACAAAATGACAATGACATCTACAGGGTTGCCTTCAAAGTTCAGTGTGTTGGAAAACAATGAATTCCATGCTTTTCTTGATTTAAAAAACTTGATCTATTTCATACTTTAACTAAAAATGACTTTTAGGATACATGATTTTTTTCAGCTACACTTTCTGCTGTGAAATCATAACATACTGTTTTTGATAGTGTACAATTGAAATATTGTTTTCAAAAACCTTTTAAGTGAACAACGATTTCAATATGTTTGCTTCCATTTAACTCATAGAATTGAAAATCTTTACAATTAACAAGTATTAAGAAAAATTACTATTTAGGTTTCATAGTTATAATAGAGATCATAAAAAGATGAATGATTCCATATAAAATGTGTGTCCTCATTACAAAATATTTTATATAACACATCAAAAATTTCAAGATAGCAAGCTGATTTCTGGAGCAATAGCATTGTAAATTGCATTTTCTGCTATCAAAGAAGTAACTATCAATCATTTTTAATTATTTAAAACAGTGAATAGAGCAAAATTCAGCTTGCAAAACAGTGATTGCATATCAATGCTTATAAAATTATATGCACGAAACATTGTGGATTTGAGTCTCCCCTCCTCTTTCTTCTCCTTGCTCTCCTCCTCCTCTTCTACTTTTTCCTTTTCCTCCTCCTACATTTTTTCTTTATTTCTTCTGACTGTTTTTCATGGGGAGTATGTCATGATGAATGAACATGGAGAAAGAAGGTAACCAAGCCCATAGTGTATATCAAGCACTCCAAATGTCTCTATGAATCTCACCTGAGTATTTCTGATTCACCGAGCAAGGCAGACAATGGTTGGATTACTGTGCTTTGCCCTTTGCACAGTAAGTGAGTTTATTTTAGAAAAGAATATTGCAAGTTCCATATGATTCACCTTTGCTTCCTGAATTGTTGACTAGTTGGACATTTATTTAGCTGAGCTTCCCATTTCCAGTAGAGCCCACCTTTTCCTGTTAAGTTCATTTTCAATGAGGCATAACCTAACGTCGCCTGAAAAGAAGTAAGCCCAATTGAAAAACTGCCTTGAACAGATTTGAATGTGGCCATATCTCTGAAAGACTCTCTTGGTTGAAGTTACACATGGAAGGCCCCAGGCCCCTGTGGGTAACACCATCCCTAGACAGGTGGGCCTATTAGTACACAAAAAAGCTAGTTGACCATGAGCTATGCAGTGAGCCAGTAAACAATATTCATTCATGATTTCTGCATTAATCTGTGCTTTATTTCCTACACTGACTTCTTTTAATGATAGATTGTGACCTGGAAGTGTAAGCCAAAGGAATCCTTTCCCCATCTACATGGTTTTCTGTCATACTGTGTTATACCAGAAAAAAGAAAAAAAGAAAGAAAAAAAAACTAGAACAGAAATTGGTAGCAGGTAAAGAAAGGTGGTGCTATGATCTTGACCTAACAATGTTGTTTATTGAGAGAATGGAAATGTTTGGAACTTTGGCTGGAAGAGGCATTGAGTGATGAGAGATGAATAGGCTATTGTATGAGATCTTGGAAAATAAGAATCCTGGGAGCAAGGCAGATCAAAAATTCCCCTGCGTCTCCGTGTGTTCTCATCTTTTCTGTACATTTAGAAATTTTGACCTTGCCTTCAACATTTACTAGACACTATTTAGTAACCTCTGCCTTCTTTGTGTGTTCTGCTAGTCTCCATTTGTAGCATTTCTTCAAAACATTCAGATTAAATTTTTTACCCAAACTTGCAAGAGATATCCCAATCTCAGAAGCTTTAAGCTAATGGAACCTAGAAAACTCAGTCTTTCTTGACATTGAGAATCTAACTGGAAAGGCTTTCCATCAAAATAATGCCTACATTGTATATCACCATTAACATAAGCCTTGTTTTCCTGGCTTTGCTAATCTTCATTATGTAAACAATCCATGTTGCATATGGAATCATATAGCACAATTGACTTTCTCTTCTTTATATAGGACTTATCAATATTTAAGCCTTCATCTATTGTTTGGGTAGATTACTGTTTTGCTTACATCTTCCTGTTTATCATGCCTCTCTCATTGGAATGTTAGTTTCAGTAGAACAGGAGTCTAAATTTTTTTATCACTGAATCCTCTGCTCTACATCATATTAACAAGGGTTCATTTTTATCAACATCTTGCTTGTCCAACAAATTAAAAATACCTTCATTAATTCCCTCAACAGTACTTGGAGTTGAATACTATCATTAGCTTCAGTTTTTCAGGTGACCGTTCTGAAGCACTGAGAGGTATCAGATATTGTCAATGGCACATACCTTAAACATAATAGTATCTGGGTACAAGCTGAGGTGAAATGTTTCCAAGACAATACTCCTAACTATAACTACTCACACCAGTTAATATACAATAATTAGTCAATGCATTGCTATAAACTAATGGAAAAATGAACTCAAGAGAAAAAATTACATTTAAAAAGCAAGAAACAAGCTGTCTTAGTTACTTTTCATTTGCTGTGATATAACACCATGACCAAAGCACTTATAAAACAAAGTATTTATTTTGGGCTAATGGTTTCAGAGAGTTAAGATCCATAACCTCCATTGCAGGAAGTATGATAGCAGACAGGCAGTCATTATGCTGGAGCGGTAGCTGATCAGACAGTAAGATATAACCATGGGACAGAGAGAGACATTGGGAATGGAGTCTATTGAAGCTTCTAAGTCTTCAACCAGTCTAACCCTTCCAACAAAGTCATATTTGCCAATTGGGAAACAAGTTTTCAAATATATGAGCCTATAAGATCCATTCTCACTCAAACTAGCATACAAACTGCCATGACTGTATTTTCTTACTTCCTTTGAATGTATTCTTTCATCCTTAACATTATAATATGTACATCAGAAATTATGTCAGGGAAGTGAGATAATATGCATCTAAGTCAGCATATACATGGTAGGCTCCAATACTTCATGAGTAAAATCTGATGTTAGGTTTTAGCCCAGTTACAAGTTATCCTGATAGCTATGAATTCATGGGTACTACCTAAAGATGGGGAATTCCTGGGTCAGAGACTGGGATAGCTGTTCTTGCTTGCCAACTTGATACATCTGGGATTAATTAAAATCAAAATATCTGGGTAGATTATTTTTCCTTAATTAAATCCCTTGAAGTGGAAAGATCTGGATCATTGAGACAGGAAGACATAACTTTAATGTGGATCTTTGAGGTAGTAAGATCCACCTTTAATCTGGACCACACCTTCTGCTGGTAGGCTATAAAAGACATAGAAGGAAACTGGCTTCCCCTTTGCCTGTTCTCACTCTAATGGCAAGTCTATTCCTTTATTGGCATTAGAGGCTACTTCTTCAGGATTCAGGCATATAGTGAAGAAATGCTGAGACATTTAGCCTTGTAGATTGTACAACTACTGCATTCTAGGACCTTCTAGTGCTAGACAGTTATTGTTGAACTAACTGGACCAAAGCCTGTAAGCTATTCTAATAAATCCTTTTTATATATATTTATATAAGTATATATATATATATATATATGAGTATATATGGGTATGTGTGTATTATATGAATGTATATATATGGTATGTATATAAATGAATCTATATACATATGTACACACATATATTCATATGCATATGATTACATATACATATATGCAGGTATGTAGATTCATTCTATAAGTACTGAGCTTGTGTAGAATCCTGAATACAGAAATGAAGAACTTTACTGCTTTTATTGACAATGACATCCACCAGCACCAATCTAACTCCATCGGTTCCCCCTTGCGTCCAACTGTCACGATGACACGGTAGAGGAAAAGGCAGTGTCCAGAAAGATACTAAACAGACAATGGGTTTTCAGCCTAGTATCATGCAGCATGAACAATTAGCACCTTTCAAGAAAGAAGTAAGTATGTTTGCATTTTGTTTGGTTGCGTAGGATACAGACTGAGAACATCACTCCTCTGGGTTGCTTCTGCCCAGAGGCTCTGTGCATGGCCAAATGCAGGGGTGTGAGACAGCAGGGGGGGGGTGCTTCTGCAAATATTCTGAGCTCAGAGCCCAAAAGAACAGTTCTGCTGTGGGAATGGCCTTGCTATGCTCACCCCAGCGGTTTGACACGTCTCTGAAGTACATACAGTGTTTTTATCTTTTAGACAGCATAAACGGTGTCCTTAGCCTTGTGGGAGCTTTTAGGTTTCATAAGGTCCCATTTATTAATGGTTGATCTTAGTACCTGAGCTATTGATGTTCTGTTTAGGAATTTGACTCCTTTGCAAATATGTTCAAGGCAGTTCCCCACTTTCTCTTCTATTAGATTTAATGTGTTCAGTCTTATGTTGAGGTCTTTGATCCACTTGGAGTTGAGGTTTGTGCAGGGTGATAGAGATGGCCTGGTTTCAGTCTTTTACATGCAAGCATCCAGTTATTCTAGCACCATTTATTAAAGGTGATTTCTTTTTCCATTGTATAGTTTTGGCTTCATTGTGGAAGTTACAATGTTTTAATTTTACAATGATGCAGAATGCCTATGAATTGAATAAAAACATCATCTGGAGTTTTGATTGTTTTAAATCTTCCCCTAGGAAGCAATGTAACCCAATAGTCTCTCTTATGACTATGAACAGCAGCAGTGAACCTCAGCTATTCAACAGCCATTCAATCCAGATTTTAGAGAATCCAAAACAATGTTTTGTTAATCTATAATAGGTGAAGGTTAGACTTATAAAATGAAATCTTAACTTAAGGTATGAGCAAGCTGAAATGGAGAACATCTGTCCTACATTTCGAAATTATTAAAAGGATCATAATACAAAATTCTCACATAAAACTTTTATTCAGATCAATGCCCAAGTCAATATAGCAATTTTATGTCATCTAATTGTGTCAAAATATTTCTTTTTTAATGAAATAATGTTGCACTTCATTATCATCAGAGTTAGGAAGCTAAGGCTTGATTATTGTAGTTATTTATGCAGGTGGAGATTTCAGTATATTATCCTTTGCTTTTAGGAAATATTAAGGTGATTATTCCCAAAGCATTCCCCGGCAAATTAGGCCAGTTATTTGGTATTCATTTTCCTTTCCACATGAAAATAGTTTAGATAATGGTTTTTACATTTTTCACATTAATGTCTAATTTTATCTTGACATATGTGTGACCACAGGAAAGGCAGCGATGTGTCCAGTTTCCCATCCAACCTAATTCAGAACTGTGAGTTTGGTCATTTTAGTTTATTATATCTCCATTTCCCCCATTAAGATGTATCTTTTCACAGCATTTATTAAGGGAGAATAGGTAGAATGTTTTTAAAAGATGACATGCAAGGCTGGAGAAATGGCTCAGCAGTTAAGGGCACTTGTAGAGAACCTGAGCTCATTCCCACCTCTCATATTATGGCTCACAAGAGTCCCTAACTCCACTTCCAAGGGATATCATGCCCTCTTCTGACCTCCATGAGCACCAGACATGCATGTAGTGAACATGCATACATGGAGAAACAATACTTGTACTTATAAAATAAATACAGATGATTCTCAGATAATTCTATTGTTTTCTGAAAAGTTGTCATGCTTGAGGAGAGTACTGTTTGAATGTTAGTTAGACAATGGTGAGGTTTTGATGTTTGTCATGCCTTGTGTGTCCTATGATTTCCTATTGGGGATGATCTCATAGAAATCTCATAGAAATTCGGGTGATCTACAAATGCATCTTAAGTGCATGTTTGTCTACTGAGTCTCCAAGGTGCTTGTAAATACAGTTGCTTTAAAAGATGTATCAAGATGATTAAAGATTCATTTGTTAGGAGGGCCTTGTTGGCCATCAGTGGGAGGAGAGGCCCTTGGGCCTGAGGGTGTTAGATGCCCCAGTATAGGGGAATACTAGGGAGGGAAGACCACTGGAGTGGGTGGGTGGAGGAATACCCTCATAGAGGCAGGGCAGGGGGGATGGGATAGGGGCTTAACAAAGGGGAGATCTGGAAAGGGGAAAACATTTGAAATGTAAATAAAGTATCAAAAAAAATGATTCATTTGTTAGCTAAAGAGGGATAAGTCTCTGTCAGAAGAGTAGAAAGTTGGCAACTAATTAGGCACATTTAACATCCATTAGTTAGCTTTTAATTAGACAAAAAGAGAAGAGAGAGAGGCTGTTATCTAATTAAAATAGAATTTGAAATGCAAAACTTCACAGAGCTTGGTCTCCCAGAATATAATCACTGCTTTAAAGCTAATTATTTTGAAGTTAACTTCCTGAGAATTGCAGAGAAACAAAATTCAGTGTCTTAATCAAAGAAAAACACAATATGAATAATAAATAATACTTATGAAAAGGTGAATATTATCATTTGCAATAGTGAATATGGATGGTATGCTGGCAAAACCACAAAGCTGTCTCATTGTCTAAATATATATATATATATATATATATGTATATGTATATGTATATGTATATGTATATGTATATGTATATGTATATGTATACACACACACAAACACACACACACAAAACTCAGTCATATGAAGATGACATTTCATCATTTGCATTACCTTAAGAATATTTAATCTATTTGTGTTCAATAAAAGGATCTATATTGCATAATTTAATAGCTTAAAAGCTACATAATTATTGACTTGTGTTCATCATTGAAGAATGTGTATTATGGAAAAAAATCTCTTACACACATGTACTGGCACATGCACACACATACATACACACGTACTGGCACATGCACACACATACACACACATGTGTACTGGCACATGCACACACATACACACACACACACGTGTACTGGCACATGCACACACATACACACACACACATATACATGCACATGCACACACATACACACACACACATGTACTGGCACATGCACACACATACACACACACACATGTACTGGCACATGCACACACATACACACACACACACACACATATACATGCACATGCACACACATACACACAGCACAAGTACATGTTCAGAAAAGTAATTAAGGGGACTGGAGAGGTTGTTTCTTGGTTAAGGGCATCTGTTGCTTTTCCAAAGGATTAGAATTCCGTCTCCACTCGGAAGCACACGTCTGCCTGTAAGTCCAACTCCAGGGCAACTGACAACTTTTGTCCTCCATGGCCATTGCTTTCATAACCCATACACTCCCACAGATTCATAATGCATATAATTAAAAACTAAAAAGATAGAATGATTAGTTTTCCACGATTTTTCCCATTTATTTAACTTTTCTTATTTATGAAATCATCCCTAATTTCACACATTCACAAATTAATAGATTTTTCTCTGACATCTTCGGCTCACGCTTATTGAAAGAGCCATAAAAAGAAAGGTTTCAGGCACGCAGTTCTTGCTAGTTAACATTTTATAAGGAAGTGAGTGATCCTTTTTATACCCATGTAATCTCAAGTTGATATCCATCAGGTGAGTCACTTGTATTAACGTCAAAACTAAGGCCAAGGAACTAAATTTTACTTCATTGTGCACTTAACAATGTGAGTCAAGATTATTTTCTCTGTTACTCAATTTTAGAAAAACTAGTAATTCAGTATTAATACAAATAAATACATTTACAGATCTTAATTTACAGCTGGAAGAGGTTTAAAATTAGTAAAATCTATAAATGGTAAGCCAAACAGAGCACGTTAGTGCCCCTGAATCCCCCTTCTGTCACTTCCCTCCCTCAAAAAAAGTAATCAGTACTTTGATTTCTGACATAAGGTGTTTTTGTTTGGCTTATTCATTTCATATAAATGGAACCGTAGAAGGTTTTTACGTGATGACTTGGCTATTTAGTTCAACGTTAGCGTGATGCAATCCACGCACGTTACTGTGTAAGTACTACTTCAGTTCTCAGCTGCGTATGCCATTCCGTTGCATGGATAAAATCCAATTTATTGCTCTTTTGTACTTAAACAGTTGCATAGGTTTCACTTTTGACATGATATAAATAATGTTTCTACAATTCTTTAGATATCATTTAATGAGTATATGTGTTACACATGCAAAAATGTAGTTGACCTTACAGCAGGTCAACTCACCAAACTATCAAATAATTTACCTAAGTGGTTTTGCCTATTTCTAAACCCACCAGCAGTATGGGATGATTGACATTACCCTGAACCTTTGACAACACTGTACACTGTCAGTTTTCCTTAAAGGACTGTGGTTCAGTCATTGTAGATAAATGTGTTCATTATTTTAACAACACATATTTCCACATGCTAATTCGATTTTTATACATGAATTTTGTTCTGTTGTTCATTGGGAGTTTCTTTGATGTTTTGAGCCTTTTAAAATTTGAGCTGTTTATTAGTTATGAAGTGAAGGACTCACAGAAAATTCCATATTACTCCTATCATATCTGCCTACACTATTAATTATGTGCTGTTAGCATGTGGTTTCTCAGTGCACTGCTGTTGTTTACTCTGGGTTAGACATGGCTGCCTTGAAGCTTAACAGCAGTGGTGAACCACATCAGACCTAAGGGGTTCAATCTGTTTTAACTTCTGGAGGTACGGAGTGTCTCACAAGTCTCACAAGAGCTTTAGCAAAGTACACATACTGCATAAGTACTTCACGAGATCTTCAGGAGGCCCCTCTTCTCCTTGAGAAGGTGTGAAAAGAAAACACTTGACTGGCATGAGTCTTCCTAGTGAAAGAGATACATCATCGTCACATTTTTCTGTAATTAATCTCAATAATCTCATTGCTTCACCGGAGATTTCTCCTGCTCTGATTTCAGTTCTGTCTCCCAGTTCTGACTCCTTCCTTGCTCCCCCAACCTCATCCCACCTATTCTCATCCTCAACCCTCCCCCACTCAATCCCCTCCTTCCATCTACCCCCAATATCTAAATTACTTCCTTTTCTAAGTGAGATTCAAGTGCCCCCGCCCAAACTCTTTTTGTTACTTAGCTTCTTTGGGTCTGTGGTTTATGACTTTATGGCTATATCCACTTACTAGTAAGTACATGTCTTTTTTGGGTCTGGGTAACCTTACTCAGGATGAAATTTACATGTAAACTTTATGTTGTCATGGATTTTAATAGCTGAGTATTATTCCATTGTGTAAATATGTCACATTTTCTTTATCTATTCTTTGGTTGAGTGGCATGTAGGTTGTTTCCAGTTTCTGGCTATGACAAATAAAGCTGCTATGAACATAGCTGAACAGGTGTCTTAGTGGTATGGTGGAGCACCTTTTGGATACATGTCCAAGAGTGGTAAAGTTGGGTCATGAAGTACAACTATTCCCAACTTTCTGAGAAACCACCAAATTGATTTCCAAAGTGGTTGTGCAAGTTTGCACTCCCACCAACAATGGGGGAGTGTTCCTCCTATACCACATCATCACCAACATGAGCTGTCCTTGAGATTCTGATCTTAGTCATTCTGAAGGGTGTAAGATGGAATCTTCAAGTTGTTTTGATTTGCATTTTTACTGGTGACTAAGGACCTAAGGAAATTAAACATTTCTTTAAACACTTCTCCATTCAAGGTTCTTCTGTTTTGAATTCTCTGTTTAACTCTATTTTTAATTTTTTTTTTAATGTTCAATAATTAACGCTATTTTTTAATTTGGTTATTTGGTTTGGTGGTGTCAATTTTTTGAGTTCTTTATATATTTAGATATCAGCCATCTTTTGGATACAGGATCTGTGAAGCATCTTTTCCCATTATGCATGTTGCCGTTTTGTCCTACTGAAAATGTCCTTTGCCTTACAGGAGCTTTTCAGTTTCATAAGGTTTCATTTATTGTTGAGCTTTTGACATTCCATTCAGGAAGTTGTCTCCTATGTCAATGAGTTCAAGGCTATTTATTCCCCACTTCCTCTTCTAGTCAATTTAGTAGATCTGGTATTATGTTGAGCTGTTTGATCCACTTGGACTTGAGTTTCTGCATGGTGATATATATGGATCTATTTCTATGCTTCTACATGCAGACAAACAATTAGACCAGCACCATTTTTTGAAGACACTGTTTTCTTCCGTTGTATAGATTTTTTTGGGAGGTGTGGTTTTATTTGTTTGTTTTGTTTTGTTGCCAAAGATCAAATGCCCATAGTTGTATGAGTTTATTTATGGGCCATCAATTCAATTCCATTGATCAAACTGTGTGTTTTCATGCCAATGCCATGTAGTTTGTATTTCTGTTGCTCTGTAGTATGTATGGCTAGAAATCAGGACAGTGATACCTACAGAAGTTCTTTTATTGTATAGGCTTGTTTTAGTTATCCCTTGTTTTAGTTATCCCTGTTTTTTTTGTTTTTCCATATGAAGGTGAGAATGTTCTTTCAAGGTCTGTAAAGGATTGTGCTGGAATTGTTATGGGGATTACCTTGAATCTGTAGATTGCTTTTGGTAAGATAGCCATTTTCACTCTGTTAAGCCTACCAATCCATGAGCATGGGAGATCTTTCTATCTTCTGATACCTTATTTAGTTTTTTTCTTCAGAGGCTTGAAATTCTTGTCATACAGGTCTTTTACTTACTTGGTTAGAGGTACATCAAGATATTTTATATTATTTGTGTCTATTGTAAATGGTGTTGTTTCCCTTATTTCTTTCTCAGTCCTATATTGTTTGTATAAAGGAGGACTGCTGATTTTTTTTTTTTAAAGTCAAACTTGTACCTAGCCACTTTGCTTAAGGCATTTGTCATATATAGCAGTTCTCTGGTAGAATTGTGGGGGTCACTTGTGGATACTATTATATCATCTGTAAGTAGTTATATTTGACTTCTTCCCTTTCAATATGTACCCCTTGTCTCCTTTATTTGTCTTATTGCTCTAGCTAAAACTTGAAGTACTATATTGGATAGATACAGAGAGAGTGACCACATTTGTTCTGTCCCTGATTTTAGTGGAATTGCTTTAAGTTTCTCTTCATTTAATTTGATGTTGGCTATTTGATTGCTTTGTATTGCTTTTGCTATGTTTAGGTATACACTATGTAACCTTGACCTTGTCAAGACTTTGAAGCATGAAGGGATGTTGGATATTTGGTCAAAGGCTTTTTCAGTATCTAATAAGTCATGGTTTTTGTTTGTTTGTTTGTTTTGGAGGATTGCACTGATGAGTTTTCTTATGTTGAACAATCCCTACATCTCTGATATGAAGTCTACTTGATCATGATGGATGATGTTTTGATGTGTTCTTGGATTCAGTTTGTATTTTATTGAGTCTTTTTGCATTAATGTTCATTAGGGGTATTCATCTGAAATACTCTTTGATGAATATTTGTGTGGTTTATGTATTTAGGGTGACTATGGCCTCATAGAATGAGTTTGCCAACGTTCCTTCTGTTTCTATTTTGTGGAATAATTTGAGAAGTATTGATATTAAATTTTTTGAAAATAGTGTAAAATTCTGTGCTAAAACCAACTGGCCTTGAGCTCTTATCAGTTGGTAGATTTCAATATCTGCTTCTATTTCCTTAGAGATAATAGGACTATTTAAATCGTTTACCTGATATTGATTTAACCTTGGTAAGTGCTATCTACCAAGAAAACCATCCATTTCTTTTAGAATTTCCTATTCTGTGCAGTACAGGCATTTGAAGTAAGAGTTAATGAATCTTTGGATTTCCTCAGTGTCTGTTGTTATATCTCCCTTTTCATTTTTGATTTTGTTAGTTTGGGTACTGTCTCTCTGCCTTTTAGTTAGTCTGACTAATGCCTATCTATCTTGTTGATTTTTCTCAAAGAATCATCTTTTGGTTTCCTTGATTTGTTGTATTATTCTCTTTGTTTCCAATTTATTGATTTCAGCCCTGAGTTCGATTATTTCCTGCTGTCCAGTCCTCTTGAATGTGTTTTGCTTCTTTTTGTTCTATAGCTTTCAGGTATACTTTTAAATCACTAGTATAAGAACTCTTCAATTTATTTATGAAAGTACTTAGTGCTATGAACTTTCCTCTTAGAACTACTTTCATTGTGTCCCATAAGTTTAGGTATGTTGCGCTTCATTTTCAGTAAATTCTAGAAAGCTTTCAATTTCTTTTTTATTCCTTCCACAATCCAGTGGTTATTGAGTAGAGAATTGTTCATTCTGAATATCTAATCCCTAAATGCAATGACACCCACCTTCATACACTGAAGCTTAAATAATCCATCAAAACCCACACATTAATAGTGGGAGACTTCAACACTATACTGCTACCAATGAACAGGCAGACAGACACTTAAAACAGAGAAATAATAAGTTGTGACTCAAATGGACCTAACAGATATCTACAGAACATTTCTAACAAACACACACACACACACACACACACACACACACACACATGCGTAATGGATTTTTTTTTTCATTCTGAGGACTTTTAAACTATGTGTTACTTTGATCTTTAGACAAAAGTTAATTTGAATTTTTGAAGCACAGTATTATGGCCCTTGCTCCTAATGAATCTAGATTTCCCAGTTCTGATACACTTTATTGTATATATTACCTTGTATATAACACAAAATATAAGTGGTGATAAAGAATACTCTTGTCTTATGAATGTCCATTGATGTGTGTATGTAATCATTATTGAACTAATATTTCTACTCTATTTCTGCTCCTAAGTAGGTGACTTTTCTACTGCCCACAATAAGAATACTTGGGTAAATAACAGAAATCATAATTCAAATGAATCAGGGAACAGACTAAACAAATAACATTCAGTGTACTAAAACTTGAGACATAATAGCATTATTCATAGACAGAGGAATATCTGTAATATTTGTGAAGGTCTTGTCTAGGTCCATTTATTGATTTACAACTGACAAGATTTGAGAACACTAGAGTTTATATTAAGATTTGTTTACTTTTATTTCACGGATATAAGTGTTTGTTTGTATGTATGCATGTGCACCATGTATGGATATTCTTCAAAAAGGCCTGAAGAGGGTGTTGGATCCTCTGGAAGTGGAATTACAGGTAGTTTTGAGGTACCTTCCGGGTACTAGAAACCAAACTCAGATGTTCTACAAGAGCAGTAAGTACCCTTAACTGCTAAGACATCTCTCCAGACCCCCAAATCAGAGTTTTACAGCACCAGAGACATTCTTCACCCAAAGTCTTGCCCATGTTCTAACTTTTAAAGTTCTCTTCAGCAAAATACTAAAGTTCTGAAATTAAGTAGTCTAGCAAAACAGCTAAGCCTCCTACCACCTTTAAGGACCAAGCAGGCAAAGACAACATCTCCAAACACTAGGTCTAAGACTTCCAATGGTCACATCTTAAGGAGTTAACATGAACCAGAGGGAGAGAGTGAACAATAATGCTATAGTCAAAGTCTCACACCAATTAGAGCTTGACTGGAAGAAGATGATCATCTTCCTGGTCCATGCAGTTATGACTTAAACTTTCCTGAAATAAATTATAAAATCTGGTACCGCTAGACTTCAATATTAAATTACTAGACCTATGCAAACTAATAATCTTCTCTCTCATATGGTTTGTGTGTGAATGTGTGTGTGTGTGTGTGTGTGTGTGTGTGTGTGTGTGTGTGTGTGTGCAAGTTAAGAATTGACTCAAGATTTAAAATGCTTAAGATGAACATGGTCAGGAAATATAGAAAAGGATGAGAATGGCCATTAGGATGGGATGGGAAACTTGAATAGATTATAACCTATCCACAGATTTAGGAACAGTATGTAGCAAAGAAAAATCACATATGGGATTCTAAACCCAAGTAGTAGGCTAAAAATTCTTAGACAGAAGACGACAAGGCTTCTAAAGGGAGGGCAGAGCTACATAAAATGGAAAATTAGAGGTCTGAGAAAGCTCAAAAGTTCACTCATCTGAGTGATCAGATTCCTGAGAATGAGATAGAAAAGAAGGAAGAAGTGTTCTTTACAGGAAAGCAAAGATGAGCCATTTACTTTCTTTTGTTCATTATGGGCGGCTATCAAATAAATTTGCAATCGTGAGTAATATCATCCCATTTTCATAAAATCTTTTATCTGAGATATCTCAACCATCTTAAATGTGAGGTAAAACTGAGTTTAGTGCATTAATGTATGATCAGCCTTGTCTGATGGCACATGCTCTTCTTCCCAGCTATTGGGAAATGGAAGCAAGAGGACCAAGAGTTAGAGACCAGAGTCCAGTCTAGGCTGTAAGACTCAATCTCAGAAATCAACTTGTAATCTTAAATTTCTTAAGCTACATAGGATCTCCAGGGTGATTAAAGGAGGGACAAATCCAATCTATTCAGTTTACTCCTGTGGTCACAAGAGATTTGAAGATTTTTTTTCCAGGGCATATAATGATTGAATTTTTATTCTATGTGTGGAGATGCTATAAAGAGTTCTCTTAGCAATATGATTCAATCAGTTGGAAGATGGAAGATAATATTTTATTTTTTACTCTGCAAAAATATTTAGTTTCACACTAAAAATAAGGAAATGCATGATTTGGGAAACAGTATTATATTTTTTCATTTATCTAAATTGATCTAAATTAAACTTACTGCAATATTATCAGTCAGCACTTGGCCTCCCAGCTCTGCTCTTGCTCTGTTAACTTCACAGCATCTTTGAAAATGTTCCAATCCTGTGAATTTTGTAAACATCGCCGCATTTCTTATTCTGTTAATGCATGAGTTGCAATCTAAAACACCAGAGGTTTTATCTAACAGTTTATTACAAATGTCTACCCTATTGAAATTCAGATTATGAACCCAGATCATCCTTTTATAAACCATGCATCCTGAGCAAATTGTCTCCATTCTCAGAGCATCAGAGTGTTCCTGTGTGAATTTAGCACTATTTGTACTCATTTCTGGGTTTTACTAACTCACAACGTTCTGTGTTTATCAATATTTTTGAAAAAGTCTACTATTTTGGTCATGCGGGTGTATGGGAAGATACAGGCCTACTTCTCTGTGTGAAGAGGATGCTCAAGTGTGCACATGACGTGCAGAGAACAAAGAACAAAGTCAGATACCATGCTCTGCTGCTCCTTATCTCTTTGACACAATTTCCCTAATGAACCTAGACCTAGCTGGCAGTCAGGAAACCAGCTGCTCTTATCTCTACTCTCCAAAGCATTGAGACTATAAGCAATGCTGCAGCTTTCTACATAGGTGTGTGGGTTCAAGACTTCATGCTTCTGCAACCTGCCAAGAGATCATCCCACACCCATAAAATTGGTAAGTTTAGCCACTGGATTAATTCACAAACAAGTTAACAGTCTCTAACTTTGGTGGGTGTGAAGACTCCTACCAAATTTAAATTAAAAGGATCAAAATGAAGATGAGCAGATGCCACCCAGTATAGCCCATGACATTTTATTGGAGTTCAGCCACTCCTACTGGCTCCCATTTTTTTGAACTGCTATACTACTACACTTGAAAATACAATGAAATCATTAAACCCTGGTTAGCCCACAGTCTCCACAATGTTTATCAGGCCTTTTGCCAAAATAATTTACCAAATCATGACTTAGAATACTGCCTCATAGGACACTGAATACTAATTGTCAGTGTAAATAATCTCGTTATTAAAACCATCCAAACTTCATTACTTCTTTATCCCTCTTAATACTGACTGATAAGTTAATTGCTGTTGAGGAAAATCATTGTATGCATGTGCATGCTCATTTTATAAATTCTTCTGTATAGAAGCAGTTTTGCAAAACACTGAATTTACTAGTACACTCCTCTTTCTGTGGCAGAGAACAAATTTCTGCTATATTATTTTGTAATTTAAGGCTAGCAATTTTGCACAGCTGGAATAAATATATTTTGCATTTGAATTAATGGGTCTTATAGAGTCTATTGAAAGCTCCTAGTTTGTGCCATTGGATGTGCTGTGAATATCTTACTCTAACATTCTCTTTAAGCCAGGACTTACTTGTTCCAAATAAAACATCTGAAGAAAAGCAACCCATTGTCTCTTTTTTATGCTGTATATAAGGACAGAAAACAATCCATGTCTATGGTTTACAGTAAGACACAGAGATGCATATCCCATAGCACTTAAAACTAACATTACTTACAATAAAATAGTTACTCAGCATTGATAACTGTAGAGAAAACTGGTCTAACCAGAAACTGCAGACATCTGTGGCTTCTTCCTCCTTCCTGGCTATTTCAGGAAACCTCCTTTAAATATGGTTCCCATGAATTGTTTAATTATAACCAACATGGATCCATCAAAGGGTAATTGTTTTGATACGTAACACCAGAAACAGTTGCTACAGTGAGTCACTGCATATCTCTTAAGTATGTGCTAAGGAACTGCCTTAGCTTTTATATCCAAACTTAGGGTTGCAATTATTTTATAAAAATTCCTATTATACTCAGAAAGGACACTGAATACTAACTCACTAATTAATTGCTTATTGTATAACAATTAAAATGTTCACAATGCATCACAAATGAATATCCAGATGGAGAATAATTTCATTAATCATAAAAATCTGCAATGATTATAACATGACCAAAATATAAAAACAGTATGAAGCACAAACCTTACATAAGAATTATTTGCTCTTATGATATACAGAGACACTATGGAGCAAGAAATAAGGGTGAAAAACATGAAGAAAAGTTATGGGAAAGAATTCATAGAAAAAAATCATCAGAACTCAGTGATTAACTCAATGCAAAAAGTTGGCTTGAAAAACAATGAACAGGGGTGGAGAAATGGCTTAGTGTGTAAAGATTTTGTATCCAAGAGGATTGAGTTAAAATTCCTAGAACCTAATTGTGTTGCTTATCTTTGGTTGTCAATGTGAAACAATCTAGTGTCAGCAGAGAAGTGAGACCCTCAGGTGAGGTATTGCTTCAATCAGATTGGCTTGTGGACATGTCTGTAATGGATTGCTTTGTGTATTGATTAATGTAGTAGGACCCAGTCCACAGTGGGTGGCACCATTCCTAGGCAGGTGGATCTGAATGGTGTGAAGCAAGCTAGTTGATGGGGTAGAAAGACTGTTCCCTGGATTAGAGAACCTGCTGTTCTTCAGAGAATCTGAATTTGGGTCTCAGAACACACACAGTTGCTTACAACTGTCAGTAATTCCAGTTCCAGAGGATCTGACACCAACTTCTCAAGTCATGGGACACCAGGGATGTACTTACCTATAGGCAGGCAAACACTTGTCATGTGGAATAAAAGAAATAAATAGATCTCTCTTTTTCTTAAATTGTTTTATTTATTTATATTCCAAGAGTTGTCCCCCTTCTCAGTACCCCTTCCCTGAGTGCTTCACCCATCCCCCTTACCCCTGCCTCTGATAGGGTGCTCCCCCATCCGGACACCCATCCCCACTTCAGCCCCACCTGCATCCCTTTTCTCTAGGGCATCAAGTTTCTATGTGATTAAGCACATCCTCTCCCGCTGAGGCCATAGATGGCAGTTCTCTGTTACACATGTGCCTGGGGTCGCAAACCAGCCCATGTATGCTACTTGGTTTTTGGTTTAGTATCTAGGAGCTGTGAGGGGTCCAGGTTAGTTGATACTGTTGTTCTTCCTATGGGGTTGCAATCCCCTTCAGCTCCTTCAGTCCTTCCTCTAAGTCTTCCATATTGGCCTCTGACCTCAATTTAATGATTGGCTGTAAGTATCTGCATTTATCTCAGTCAGTTGCTGGTAGAGCCTCTTAGAGAACAGCCATGCCAGGTTCCTGTCTGAACACGCAATATAGCCTCAGTAATAGTGTCAGGATTTGGTGTGCTGTGTGTGCATGGGGTGGATTCCAAGTTGGGACACTGGGTGGCCTTTCTTTCAGTCACTGTTCTCTTTTTGTCCCTGTGTGTTTACTCTAGACAGGAACAATTCTGGGTTAAAATTTTTGAAGATGCTTGGGTGGTCCCCTGCCTCAACTAGAGGCCATGTCTATCTTTTCTGGTTCCATCTCCCAACTGTTGGGCATTTTGGCTAATGTCATTCCCATTGAGTTGTGGTAGCCTCTCACATCCCAGGTCTTTGGGACTTTCTAGAGGACCCCCACTGCTACATATCACTCTCCTGGCCCTCTGGGTGTCCCCCTGTTTCTCCCCATACCTGATCCTGTCCCTCCTTTCCCCTTCCCCTTTCCCACCCAGTTTACTCCCTCCCTGTGCTACCAAAGATTATTTTGTTCCCCTTCTAAGTGGGTTTCAGGTACCCACACTTGGGACTTCTTTCTCGTTAAGCTTCCTAAGGTCTTTGAGTTGTATCATGGATATTCTGAACTTTTTGGCTAATATCCACTTAACAGTGAGTACATACCATGCATGTCCTTTTGGGTCTGGGTTACTTTACTTAAGATATTTTCTAGTTCATCCATTTGCCTGCAAATTTCATGATGCCCTTATTTTTAATAGCTGAATAATATTTCACTGTGTAAATAAACCATATTTTCTGTATTCATTTTTCAGCTGAGAGGGTTGTTTTCAGCTTCTGGCTATTACAAGCTAGCAAAATAGGACAGAGTTCAAGATATTAAGCAGCATTCTTCCATGTGTTTTGCCTCTGTGTTCATGCTTAAATTTCTTTAGTGATGGACCTATAAGCTCAAATCAACCATTTCTCCACAAAGCTGCTCACAGTCAATTCCCTAAAATAAAAGCAAACTAGAATACCACTAAACTCTGAGCACAATACTGTATACCTGCAGTTCTTGTGCTCCTGTGGTGATATGGGAAGTGGAGACAGGAGAATGTCTCAGAGCTAGTGGGCCAGCCAGCCTGTTATGTTTAATAGTACCCAATAACAGGTAGACCTTGTATTTAGCAAGGTGGAAATCAAGGATCAAAACACCTGCATTGAACTATGACAATGTGTACACATGAACAAATAGTTACACAGAGAGAGACAAACACACACACATACACACAGATACTCACACAACTATACATGGATGCACACATAAAATACATAGTAAATAAATAAACCAAGGAATATATTATTTTCACTGTTCATGTCAAATGATCTATTTCGGCAGAGTGTGCATAAAGAATTACTGCTTATTTGATAATGAATAGAGAAACTCTCAGTTATATTCAGACACAATAAAATCAAATAGTGTTAGCTAATTCTTAGAATTTGGAAGAAGGAAAATACAGCCAATGCAGCCAGGTTGTAATGACATAAAACTATGTACCACTGGGACAAAAAACTAGTGTAAGGAAAATTACATAATCAAATGCCTGGAAAAAATTGTCTGTATTTGATAATTATAGTGATGGTGGCAACCTTCTCAATAGTCACTTTAAAGTAATGAGAGCAGAAGTCTCTGTGTGTTTCTCAGGCATGAATACCTGGAAATGTAATGAAGACAGTTGTAGAAAACACACGTTTGAGAAATTTAGCTGTTAGAATTATCAACTCTAGAGACTTGTAGCAAAGAAGCAGTGTTTATTTTTTAAGCTAGAAGAGACTTACATGCCATGAAAACACTATAAAAAATTAACTTGCCCATACAGAGAAAGCAAATTTGAAAGGGATATTTATACAATTTAAACAAAAGTATGGAGAACCTTTAGTAATAAGGTGAATGGTTTTTTGTCTCTAATTTTTAGATTTAAAGCCAGTTAATCTTATCCATATCAAGCCCTAAGATCAATATTCTCATAAGAAGCTCAAAATACTCTCCAAGTCAAGCAAAGAAGTATCAAGAGCTCTTTTTCTCCAATTGCATAGATATACACTATCTTAAAGCAATTACTAGGCATGGCAAAGTATAAGTAGAGATCAGGTTACCTTGCTAGACCTTTGACTCTTATGAAGGTCTATATCATCATAAAAATAAGCAGTATGTCTTCCCAAAGACAAGACTCTGGGAAGAAACTTTATTCCTCTTTGCCAATCACAAACTTTCAATTAGCTTGGCTGTTACTTATATCTTACAGAAAAAAAAAGTTCTGTTAAGTATCTAGGACCTTTTCTTTCAGGGGTTTAACACTGAATATATCATTCAACAATCCAAGGTTTGGTCATCTTTGACATCTTACAATGAAGAACTGCTAACCCTGGAAAAGAAAAACCAATAAATAGAATCTCTCTCTCTCTCTCTCTCTCTCTCTCTCTCTCTCTCTCTCTCTCTCTCTCTCTCTCTCTCTCTCTCACACACACACACACACACACACACACACACACACACACACACACACACAGAGTCAGTTCTGTGTAGTTCTGGTGTACTTCTATCAACATATCATTTTGTGAAAGAGAACTGTGACCCAGATGTAGGAAGTAGAAAACTATCCAAGTCCCAAGAATCCAAATTTAACAGTGACTTTGAGTAACAACTACCTTAACCCAGCTTCTCAAGACACTAAAATCAAAATTAAGTCACTAACCAAAGAGCATACATAGGTTGGTCAGAGACCCCTGACACATATGTAACAGAGAACTGACTGCCTCGTCTGGTCCCAGTGGAAGAGGATGCACCTAGTTCTGTAAAGACATGATGCCCCAGAGAAGGGGAATGCCAGGGAGCACCCTTGGCAAAAGGTATGGGGATGAGGAATGGGGTGGGGAACTATAGTAGGGGAGAATGGAAGGTGGGCAACATTTTGGATGTAAATAAATGAAATAATTAATTTTAAAAGAAGGTGATGAACATGTCCTGTGGTGGAATGGCACAAAATAGCCATGATATTGTTAGTCATAGTCCTGTTAGTATAACAAATACCCAAGAAAATTCAACTCAAACAGAAAAAGTTTGTTTTGGCTCACAGTTTTGGAAAATTCAGTCTATTTCCAATTGCATCTGCTGCCCTGGAGCCTGTGGTGTGAAAGACATCACATGGGAGCAACTGACAGAAGAAACTTCTCAGCCCAAGGTGGCTGGGAAATAGCTATGAAGTAAATGCGTTTTCTCTCTGCCCTTCATGGACTTGTACCCAGCAACTTTCCACTAGGGCATAAGCCTCACAGCTTTCACCAAACTCCAGTTGTGCCAAACTGAGGAGCATGCACTTAGAAGCCTCCAAGGAGGAGCAACGAGGAATCAAAAAGTAAGATGACCTGGGTTAGGATTGCTCCTTGGCTGAGAGTTGGGAGGAGTTTCTGTAGTCTAGGTAACAGTTGAACGTGCACGGAATAAGCAGGTCATCTGGCAGAATGCCTCCCGTCCATGTGTCAGATAAGGATATATTGTGGTATGGTGTGTAGGAGAACTCTGTGCACTGCGCTCTTTTAACAACTGGACTGAACAGCCCTACTGATCTTTCTGAACCCTGGCTGGGAGGTTTCTCTTATCAGAACATGGATGCCACAGAGGATGTCAGCTTATCATCAGTGATAAGCCTCATGGGACATGGAATAACCTCAATACTGCGAGCATTGCAGGCGCTATTATCCTTTTGTGAGATGGTTTACTTTCTTCTGTTTTCTTAGAATGGTAATCTACCTTTTTCTGAATCTGACATCTATGCTAGCCTCTTACTCATGTCTCTCCTTCAAGGTAAAATCTCCACTGTGAGATGGTTTACTTTCTTCTGTTTTCTTAGAATGGTAATCTACCTTTTTCTGAATCTGACATCTATGCTAGCCTCTTACTCATGTCTCTCCTTCAAGGTAAAATCTCCACTGTGCATCACAATCTCTTTAAAGACAAATTACCAGACTCCAGCAGACACAAGCCCCTTTGACAAATCATAAAACTGGTGCTTAAGAATGCTGATGCTTCTCATGGTACCAAGATCCCCACATATCATCTCACTGGGAAAGAGCTGAGGGAATCTGTACCTTGATGAATCGTCTCATACCTTCAATTTAAGGCAAATTAAATGTGAGCTACTTCTGATAGTTCTGAATTTTCATGTTATACAATGGAGTTCTCTGGGTTGAAAAGTTTTACAGCTTAATGCCAACTTATTTAGCATAGATTTTGTTGAGATATGATATCATTCATTTAATTTAATTTGAAATACATTTATTATATTTTCACCAAATATAATGTTTTTATGAAATGGTTTCTTTCATGTGTTTAAAATTGAAATTATTGATAATAAGTGTAGGGCAAAACCTAGCTATCTCTCTCCCAGTTTCCAAGGAATTCGTCACCAGGGGCATTCAGCTTCAATTAACCCTTTGTCATCTGCTTCACAATAGCTTCAACAAAACTAAATGTATGCAACATCTACCAATGTATGGGATGTTCATTATTGTCTCCAATTCCTCAAAGTTTACTATTTAAAAATATCTATGTATAGTATTTTCATGATTTTAGCTACATCAAATTCCCATGGAACTGAGCCTTTAGTTATACAAACTACATCTTATTTATTGCATACTCTTATGGAGCTATTTAATATACTATTTTATTTCTTTTCTTATTCTAGTCTCCTCTTTCATTAACTCTGACAACTAATTTTTACCTTCTGTCAGATACTCAGCTTGGTCAACTAGTCTTATGGAGATGTCTTTCTGGAGCCCTCTAAGCTCCTCCCACCATCTGGACCAGGGGCACTTTGGAGTCAGATTCCTCATTCCAGGTTCATCTTTGGCCCAGCTCCCTCTTTCTTCTCCTTGAGGAAAGTTCTCTCCTCCCTAGACCTTATGTCTTCATTTTCTTAGACTTATTTGATTCAGAGGAGCCTGTAGTCAGAAAGCACCACCTCCTTGGATGAAGAGCCAGTGCTGTACTAGCAGGTTTTCGTGTCTGAATACCTGGAGCTGTCCTAGTTTGGATGGATGCAGGATCCTCTGATGAGCATTATTTCCCTGCACTGCTTTCAAGGACTTCTGCATCGTGTCCTGAGCAGGTTGCAAGAGGTCTCAAGCCACTATTTGCTGATAGCTACTCATGCATAGCTATACTTTCACCTCTGACTTTAAATTCCTACATTTATGATCTACATCCTAATATTTCATTCCTAATAACGTCATTTATGGTCTGTGTTTGTTATTTTCCCCCTTTTCTATTTTTTTCTCAGTGACTCTTGACAGTAGTTTCCAACAATAAAGTTTGGTTTTAAGCCATTAAGATCTTAATGATAGCCCATACACTAAGATATAAATATATATAATATATTATACAATTATAACTTGATGATTGTTTTAATTTTAAGATAGTTTTATGTGTGTGAATGTTTTGCTTGCATGCATGTCTGATAGAAGAAATCTCACCCTGTATGAAGAGCTACAGGAGAATCTAGATTCCCAGGGAGTAGATTGCTACTTAGTTATATAAACTAAGTATACAGCCTTAAAAACATGTACAAATGAGAAATACTCTATGGAGTCAGCAGATATGTATGTGCATTTACATGTGTGTGTATGTGTGCATGTGTGTGTATATGTGTGTGTCTGTGTGTATTTGTGTGTACGTGTGTATGCATGTATGCATGTGTATGTTTGTGTGTACGTGTGTGTGTAATAAAAATAATTAAAGAAAAAGAAGCATAAATTTGAGAGGAAGCAGGGAGAAATGGAGACTGCAAGAGGAGAAAAAAGAGAAAATTATGTAAACGTAGTATACATATATGACATTATAAAATTAACCAAAATTATAATTAAAATAATATTTCCCATAAGAATACTGATACATATATGTAACTCTAATGCATAATCTAGGAACATTTGTTTCCAACAAGAGGAGTTATAAATCAAATTTTCTTTTAAAAAATGCCTTTTTTTTTTAATTAAAAAAAGCCAGCTTCTACTTCAGGAAGTAGTTTCAAAATCCTTACAGATATCACCAGTTGAAAGTTCATGCATCTTAAACCACTAAAGCACTTCCCAGTTCCTCAAGCCTTTTAATGATGTTAGAGTCTATTTGGAGCCCACTGGTGGGTTTTGTTGTTGTTGTTGTTGTTTTGGGTTTCTTTTCTTTTGTTTTTCCTCGTTTTGTTTTGTTTTTTGTTGTTATTGTTGTTGTTGTTATTGTTTTTCTCATTAGCAAAATTTAATAATTGTTTGTCACACATGTATTTCTCCACCTACTTGATGGAGACTCACCCCAGTCATTGTACTATCATGTACGTGTATGTATTTTTCCAACATTAATCATAATGATTAATAAGAAAACAGGCAGCCCATTATATAATGACCATGATATGTGTTAGAATGTTATATAAATGTGACTGAACTCATAATTTAAAGTGTATTTGAAAATTCTAAGTGGATCCTTTTTATTTATTTTTTTCTCTCTTTGGAATGCTAAATCTTAGTGGCCATGTATCTCTGATGAGCTGCCCCCTCATCCTCTCTATATCTTTGCTATAGACATAAGTATGTTTTCATAGATTGGTTTATTTGCATACATGTTACATTTCCACCCCAGGCAAAACTTCTGCCATTTTTCAGCCTTCTCTCCACCTGCAGAGAGACCGCTAACCTTTGCTATTCACACTTAACCTCTATTTTTAAGAACGATATTAGCATTCTTGTGCTAGAGCAAGTCGATTCCCAGTTTCATACATTTTATTTTTTTCCCATTTGCAAATTTTCTGTATTCATTTCATCTTATTCTTTCACACACATCAGAGAATGAAAGAAAAAACCATATCTCAGCTTATTCTACTTCAAGCACTATATTTGCCAATAAGACACTAAAAACAAAATACCACTCTCAAACTGTGGGATATTTTATAATCACAAATTTGCTCATTCCCATCATCCTCAGGGGGATAGAACACACATTATTATTCCATTAAGGAAATGAAGACTCGCAGAGCCAAGAAATCCTCTCTTCAGCTCCCTCTTCCCGTTCTCATGTTCTAAAACTTGCTTTGCATAAATAGTTCACAAACCTTGTTAGCCGTGATCATGTGACTTGCCAAGGATTCTCCCAGGTCTCCCCAGCAAGGACCATTAGTGGGCAATCCAGGTAGGTCCAGTTTCTACTCTAATTGAAAACTAATTTGCTGACCATCTGAGATGTATCTTATAGTTTTGCTATATAATGATGCTCAGAAGAATTTACTTGGTGTTAGAAATGGACAAAGGTAACTCTCCTGTGAAAATTTTCTCCATGAATATATTATGTCCTCCAATATCCTTTTTCCTAGAGGCCGCCCAAATCAGCAGAAGGCAAAGTAAATGGTGAAAATCAAGAGGTCAAAGAAAAAATTTACTTTAACATGTTATTACTTTCCAGTGAGTGTAGTATAAAAGATAGACTTTTGATATTTTAGTCTTTCGTTTATGAACTTATGTATGCAGAATGGGTTTTCTCACCACTCCAACATGAAGCTGACCAAAGCCAGAGGGCTTGTTTATGTCACTGCTGCCTTGAATTAGATCTTTCATCCAAGATTCTGTCCACATTGAGGTCGGCTTGGTCTACACAGATGCAAAAGAGAACATAGGAAAATCAACTAAAATTGTTTCAAGCTACATTTTAGTAATGTAGACTACATTGAAAGACTACATTTTAGTCTTTCAATGTAACCAGCATCATAAAAGAATATTGCAAAGTTAACAAAAAGATTTCTCTTCTCTTCATTTCTCCCATTTGCCAAAATTGGGACGTTCCCATGGAATAATTATTGAAAATAAAACAAAAAACAGAAAAGTAACTGTTTTCAGTTAATTGTTTACATTTGATTGTCTTTATATGTTTATATGCTTTTTTTCTTTTCTACAATCCAGTCAATCCTGTTTACTGGCTAGATTATTGTCAACTTGACACAGCTGTCATCATCTAAGTGGAGGGACCCTCAGTTGATAAAATGCTTCCAGAAGATTAAGCAATAAGCCTTAAGCCTATAGGGCATTTTCTTAATTAGTAATCTATAGCAGAGGCCTAGCCTATTGTGGGTGGTGCCATCTTTGGGTTGGTGCTCCTGATTCTATAAGAAAACAGACTGAGCAAGCCATGAATAGCAAGCCAGTGAGCAGCACACCTCCATGGCCTCTGCATCAGCTTCTATCTCCAGGATTCTTCCCTGCTAGAGCCTGTCCTGACTTCCTTCTCTAATGAAGAGTTATATGAAAGTGTAAGCCAAATGAACGATTCATCCTCGAGTTGCTTTGCTCATGTTTCACCACACTAACAGTAACCCTAACTAAGCCTGAAACAAGTAAGTTAGTGTTTGCAACTTCCTGATTCCCACCGACATGTGACAACTCTCCAGGCTGTCTGTTTCCATGACGTATGGTTGGAGGCGTGGGAGTCCCATACTAAATTTTTCTGTTTGGCTGCAATTGACACTTTTTCAAGTTTACAACAAAAATAGGCATTTGGGGAAGTATTTCTGCAATGGGATATTGTGTAATTTTTGTGAATCATATTAAGTAGACACGTATCAATGTCATGAGGTAGCCACATGATTCCAATGGCGTTCCAAGTGATTCTAAGCCAAGACGATGATTCCGGTTTTCTTGAGAGTAAATATGCTCTTCTTTCTTTATTGAACAGTACAGAGAGTGTGTGTGTGTGTGTGTGTGTGTGTGTGTGTGAGAGAGAGAGAGAGAGAGAGAGAGAGAGAGAGAGAGAGAGAGAGAGAGAGATCCCTAGAATACATGCAAATAGCTTGTGTGGCTTCAGATTTCCTCACACTGGTTGTAGCTCTCTTGATCATTTTTTATCATATTTTACAGAACTTCAAAATATTTATGTTTTACTGTATTAGTCATATATCTTCCAATTAATATTTTATATTTAAAATGTGTAAGTATATATGCATTCTATAGTATTTGTATGCAAATTATTTGCATTTGTTGCTCTTGTATCTACCAATGTATGAATTTCTTAATTCTGTGATTTTAGCAACTTGAATTGGTATTCTTCTTTTAAAAAGAATTGACACGTTTCACTAATATTTATGTACATATGACTTTGATGTAGGGGATGTGGGCACTTGTGTGACATAAAACTTGCATGGAACTCAGAGAACACCTCATGGGAGCTCTCTCCCTCTGCTATGTGAGCCCCAGTGATCTCTCACATGTCATTTGGCTTGGCAGCCAGCACCATTACTACCGAGTCCTCTCATCGATGGTAATTGTTCATTTTATGGGATCATAAAATAATCATAAAGTATTTTCACCTTTATTTTCTATGACCTGGTAGTGAACACACCCTCCACATGCCCCATGATCTGGCTCCTAATGTTGGACAATGGTAATTAAACGTCAGTATCTTGGTGATAGACTAGTATCCAGGTCAGTCACAGTAGAGAACATATGCAAACACGCTAATTTCTCTTTATCTCTTTCATATGAAAAGTGACATTCTACAGGCAAACTGAAAGCAGTGATGGTTTCCCATCTATATTTCCACTAGCAGTTCAATGAAAATATGCTATTTCATCTGGACTCATGTCAAATAACTTGAATAATTAAAAATTCAGCTAATTAATGAGCATATGGTTTCTTTTTAATGATTTTGCTTGCTGAAACAGAATTTGTTGCTCTCTTAAGTAGAAAACCAAGATCTGTCTCTCTTTTGTTGTGAATTCCTGTTGCTTTATTTTATTTTGGTTTTGTATTTTTAATTTTTAAATGAAAATATAGTCGTACCATTTACCCCATCCTTTTTCCTCCCCCTCCCCCTTCTCTTGGATCCCCATCTTGCTCAAAATCATGAACTCTTTTCTTTAGGCACACATGCTCATACCTAGATACATTAATACAATCTGTTCAGCCCTTTTAGTGTTACTTATATGCATATGATTTCAGAGCTGACCACATTGTATAAGCAGTTTGGAGGCGCATTACACGCAAAGACTATTTCTTCCACTAAAGGACATCGTAGTTGCCTGTGGTTGTCTATGGGTGGCACCTTACGAGGTTCCCCCCTCCCATGTTAACCTGTCTATTGGTGTTGTACTTTTTCAGGTCTTCTCTGGCCAGGTGTATTGCTGAGGTATCATAGGTGATGCTCCCCTGTCATTTCTAGGAGACACAATCTCACAGTTTGCTTGTTTCTCTGGCTTTGAAAAGACGTCTTTCTCCTCTTCTGAGATGTTCCCTGACCCTGAGCAGCAGGTTGTATTGTAAATGCATCATTTGAAGCCAGGCACCCTACCATCACTGGGTTCCTGTATTTTCACAGGTTGTGGTTTTCTGTATCCGTCCTGTCTGCTGCTAAGAGATGTTTCTTTAATGATGGGTGAGAGATAAACTTATTCTGGGGTAGGAGGGAGGGTATTTAGAGTGCACTTAGGCATTATTCTCTTTCATCTGTGGGTCCCAGCTCCAACTCCTAAGATGTGAGTAAAGAACCTAGAGTAACCACCACTTTGCTTTACCTTTTTAATAATTTTATGTATTACTGTGATTTTCATAGAAGTATACAGTGTATTTTGATAATATTCGTCTGTCATCATCCTCTTCCAAGCTGTTCTGACACTCCTTTTAGCACTTATATTTCCCTCCCACATTTTCCATGTCTATGTAGATGCATGTGTACATATGAATTGATATGTATGTATATGAATAATGTGTATAGCCTGCCTAGTTCAGTTACTGCTGAACATGAGAAGTAAGAATTTGGAAAGAGAAGATAACGGGGACACTTAGTGGGGAGGGGAAGTCAAGAAGACAAAGAAATATGTGGGGGAAGGGATAACACCAAGGATAGTTGAGAGAAAAAAAGCACAGACACAATTTTAAGACTCCTAAAATATATATTCAAGAGAACTTAAATGAGATTGTCCTACATAGGGCATTGCAATTGTTCTAAGAAGCCATAGGTTATGAAACAAAATACCTAGCACCATAGATACTCCCTTTGGGTGGTTGGACAGGAAGATCCCAGGAGCATCCGAAAGAACAATACAAGGTATTGGCATTTCTCTAGGTTTCCCAACAGGACCTATGGTCACACCCTATTGATAAAAGACATCAAACTCTTTAGTCACGGGACATGGAAAAATCAAGTCAGTACACTTCCTCTCTACTGGTGAGTTTCCACAGTGCTGGGAGGTGCTATACAGCTGCTGGAAGAGGAAAAAAATGAAAAGTCTTGCTCAGCTGTGAACCATAAAAGCTCCAGTAATGATCAGTCTGACGGGATATGTGAATTGGAGCCACTGTGGCATGAATTTTATGGGTGTGACCAACCACATTCCTGATTGGAATGAGAGCCCTTTCCAAAGGAGGAACCTCATGACTGGCATGGAAACCAAGCTAAGAGCCTGTGAGCAGGTAGCTCATAGGCCTTAGGGGAGAACCTGCTACTGTTATTTTGTTAAGTGTATATAGTATTAAACTGCCTTAAATGTAGTTGCCATTATAACCAAGGATAAGTGCAGTTTTCATTTCTCACCAGAGAAGCTTTGTTTTGCAGTGGAGAGTGACTGATTTGGCAGTCATTTTAGGGATTAAATTTCTACCAAGCACATTACCAAGTAGAAAAGACTCTGTATTTCTAGCATCTAATCTTCAAAAATCTATACAAGTTTAAAAGGAATATATCAACAATCTCAAATTTTCCAGGTCTCTATTATGACAGAATAATGGCAGATGTGGCATTATCAAATTGTTTGGAATATCTTTAAAAGTACCACAAAATTAAATAATATTTGAATTTCCAAAAACTAATTCTTTGATTTACTCTTCAGTCTTTCATCATTAAGAATGATTTTTTAAAAAACTTGCAACAGACACTGGCAATTAATCAAACATAATAAAGAAAATCTACTATCCAACCAATTAAACATTGTGATCTCAAAAGACATTTATGCAGCAAGTAATTTTTAGAAAGTACTTAAGTCTGAGTGTAGAAAGTACAGACTAATTTAACACATTCATATATAGATATATGCATATGAACATTTAAGTGTGTATATTATTATGTAAATATGACATATTAATATGAATTTATACATATGCACATATATATTTATATTAATATTATATGAATATTAACATATTTATATCTATGCATGAATATTAAGAAGTGAGGATGGGTCAATGATACATCTGCTCATATTTTTCTCTAGAAGTAAATTTCTTAGTAATTATTTTTAAAAGAAATTATGTATGAGTTCCTAATTCATCCTTTAATTGGGCTAAGTAATGTGTAAGACAGTGTCATGTAGCCAATTTTACACACAGGTATCATTGGTATCAATATTTGGGTTCTACTTAAAATTTATCTATTTAAATACAGTTTATTAATCAACAAATCCTTCTATTTCTACAATTCTAAAGATATCTTCTTAAGATTTATTTTAGGATACCATGGTGAAAAGGTGCAAGTTCATAACCAGCCTGGGCTACAAAGTGAGACCCTAGATGGCCTCTACCACCTTTTAAAATAATATATTTATTGTTTGTTTGTGAATTTCAGACATGCATATAATTTATCTTGATTAAACCTATCCCTTCCTCCTTCTCCTCAACCTAGTACCACATCTCCACACTAATTTACATTTTATAAGTTACAACTTTTATTTTAACTCAAATCTATCATTGCCCATATGGTCACACGTAGTATTCCACTTACTTAGAAAGAAACCAAGGTAAATTTAATTTTGAATCTGCTGATGATGCTGAAGACAGAGACCTAGATTAGCTTCTTACAGCATGTTGTAAGGCCACTGGCTCTGTGAAATACACCTGACTCTACAATCTAAATTCTTCGTAAATTTCCACTTCCTTCCTCTCTTTCCAAATACAATAAATAGATCAGCCACTTCAAGATGGTTTCAACTCCTATTGAGAATGTTTCTGTGTTTGTTTGGATCATGTGTAATTTTTCACCCTTATTGGGACCTTGAGACCTCTTTTGCAGCAAGCATTTGTCAATAGTTTTCCCTGTATGGTGTTATGGTGTTATGGTGTGTGTGTGTGTGTGTGTGTGTAACTTACTGATTAAGTTAGACTGGATGGGCAGCAAGCACCAGGGCTTCTGCTGTCCTCCTATTCCCAGTACTGTGATTACAGGCTCTTGCTTGTGTGATTAATATTTTGAGGTTATTGGTAATCATAACTAAGGTCCTCATGGTTGTGGAGCATCACTTATTGAATGTAGGGTCTCTCCACCTCCTTTTAATAGTTTCTGAAGCCAGTGTGTAGAGAAAACTATCTTTATAAATGAGAATTTCATTTCATTAATTAAAGCTTAATAATTTATATTAGAGATTCACCAAACTTCAGTTTCCCTCATAATCCATGTGGAAATATAACTCAGTCCTCTGAGAATCATAAAAATGTATATCTAAGATGAAGATATCATTGGTCAATTAGTATCTAAGCAACAGGCAATCTTTAAAAACTGTACACTGGCATTCCCTTCCCCCCACTTTCTCCCCCTCTCTCCCTCTCTCCTCCCCCCTTGATGTTTTCTTTTCTTTCTTTCTTTTTTATTAATTATTTATTTACATCCCAAATGTTACCCCTTTTCTGGATCTCCCCTAGCAGAGTTCTCTCCCCCCAATTCCCCCCCTTTTGCTTCTGAGAGCATGAGCCCCTAAGTATCCCCCACCCTCGGGCACCAAGTCTCCACAGGAATTGGCACACCCTCTCTCACTGAAGCCAGACAAGGGAGGCCTCTGCTACATATGTGCCAGGGGGCTTATTTATTATGTATACAGTGTTCTACCTGCATGTATAGCTGCATACCAAAAGATGGCCTCAGATCCCAATATAGATGCTTATGAGGCACCATGTGGTTGCTGGGAATTGAACTCAGGACCTCTGGAAGAACTGCTGGTGCTCTTTAACTCTGACCCATTTCTTCAGTCCTTATCTCTTATTTTTAAAGAACCACCTGTGATGTTTTTTTTCTGCGTCCCTCAAAAGTAAACTAGGGCAAGCAATACTTCACTAAGGGTAGAAAACGATAAGTACTGACAAAATGCTAGAACTTTAAATTTGCAAATGGCGATTTTATTTCTACTCGGGTACCAAAAAAGCTTGATATTCAACATATCACAACGAAGCCTCATTTACCTGAAGGTTGATAATTCCACATTTTGAAAAGCTTGACACGCTAAAGGCATCTGCTGAAATTAACTTCAGTAATAATCTATGAAAGAGAATACATAAAGAAAATTAAAGTCACGGACGTGACAGCTCGGCGGACACTGTAATTTCTTTCCTCTATTGTGACTACTTAGTTTCCTAATTAAAAATCTCTCTTATCTACTTGCTGAAGCTTTCACAAACTCGGAATAACATCAAGGCTGAGTAAGCTCCCCCTATGCCAGCCTCCGCACAAGAACTGGAAGATGCTCTGCAGATAGATGCTTTGAACATTCTTTCTTGATTAACTACAGTGACACAATGTACCTTTCATTTCTTTAATATAGTTGCTCGCTCAGAGTTCTGAGTCTATGAATTCTTTGTCACCTTGCCTCTGGGGTCAGAGGGAATGTGCAAGGTATTTCTGAAGCCTCTAACAATGAAAGAGTCTACAAGTACATCTTTTATTCTTAAAGTTTGCTTTGTTGTTGCTCCTTTAGATGACCATGGGAGAAGAGACTAAATCCCATGAATGGCTAGCATGTATAAGGCTTATGCTAGAAAGTTCAGATATACAGCATGCCTGTCAGAATTTCTCCAAAGTAACATCTTCTTGCAGGGAGCACTAGCAGAGGAAGGTCAGCTAACCAGTAACTGGCTACTTTGGATTTCAGTGCCAACACTTATTCTCAGGATGAATCTTCCTACCCTGTCACATATTTGCATACTTGGGTTTGCATATAATCCTCCCATTATTTTTGGCACTTCCATGTCTATAATTCTTCAGAGAATAGTTGAAATAGTCTCTACTCCCAAGGCAGAGAAGAAAAACAAAAAGAGGTTTATTATAATAACACGGTCCCCTTAAACATCAACCTTTGAAGAAATGGAAAAGGTGTTTCTTGAATTCATGAATTCTTTTTCATTTCTTGACACAGAGACTCTTCCTTTGTAGTCCAGGCTAGCTATTAATTCCCTGTGTAATTCAAGCTTGTCTCAAATTAGTGATCCTCCTGCCTCAACCTCTTGAGTGCTGTAATACAAGCATATACAATCCCTTTAGAGAACACAAGTTCTCGATGTTTTTTCCCCCAGTAATTTATTTTCTGGTTAGTGCTGAGGTCATTGCTCCCATTTCAGAATACAAAGTCCCTGTAATGCGTTTAATGTCCTTTTCCCCATTATTTAGTAAAGTAACTCTTGGAAGAAGTGAGTTCAATTGCAGGCTGACTCTGGAACTCCTTGGACCCTCGTGATGTGAACCTTGTTTTTTTCTATTGAAGAAACTCATTGTTCTTGTGATCATTGAGAGAGAGAGAGAGAGAGAGAGAGAGAGAGAGAGAGAGAGAGAGAGAGAGAGAAATAATGGAGAAGCACTTCAGTTCAGCCAGGATTTATTTACTCTAATAAGTATTACTTGTGAAAATTGAACCCAATGTAAATCAGGATGCTTGCCATAAAATAGGGGTAGGACACTAGAACAATAACAGTAAACACTCTAAGTCACTGAGAAGCATCAGAGAGTAGGGCATGTCTGCAGCAGATGCAGACAAAACAAACACAGTTAGCCTGCTTGCTTACCTTCTACCATGAGTGTGTGCCTGTATGTTCCTGTGTTTTTCTGTTGTGATTCCTTTTATACTCTGTTCTCTCTGAGCCTGTGAAAGTTCATGATAAATTTTGATGTTTACTCATTTGCTAGCATAGCCTCACAGAGTCTTTTCTTGATTCATTAACATGACAACAAACCAACCAGGAAGAACAATACTTTATTGTGCTTTGTCTTCTCAGTTAGGAAGCGAATAGAAAGTACTTTGTTTTAGAATGAATAGATGAACGATAATGGGCTTCTCAATAGGACACTGTTTCAAAATCTTTTTTATCTCTGGAACCAGAATTTCATTTGTTTCCCAGTCAGCTGGTTGATCAAGGGCAAGTGCCAGGACAAAAGCCAGGCTTGTCCAACAATAGAGTATAGAAAGAAGTACCTTTAGCTCTCAGGAGGAGACCAGCTGCTGCATAGAACCAAAGACAGGTGAAAGACCTAGAAACTGACCTAAAATAAATGATTTTACAGGCCATTGAAAATATGCAAAGGAAGCTTTACCCCATTCATTTATTCACAACTCTTTTAAATCCAGTTTGTGTTGAAAAAGTTTTTTGTGTATTTCATGCACAGTATTTGTTTTACAAAATGATCCTTATATTCCAAGGTGTGTGTGGGGGAGGGGGGTGGCTCACAATTAGTAACTGTATGTACTTTATGTGTTTCTTAGATGACATTTTAAATCAACATAATCTGGTAATTTCTCTTAGTAATAGTGTTAGCTTAACCCTTTGTTTGATATAAAGATAAATCTGAGATAAGAAACCAGTAAGTGTATAATCAGGTCCCATGTGTTTAGCAATTAAGATGCCTTACTCTGTTAGCATTTGTTTTCCATTGTCTTAGCCCACTTCCTGATAGAACAGAATATCACAGACCGGCCAGTTTACAAGGAACAGAAATGTCTTCAACTCCAGAGAAGTCCCAGCACACAGTGCTGGCACCTAGTGAGAAGCTGCATTCCGCCTCACTCCAGGCTGGAAGGTGGAGACAAGATGGGGGCAGAAAGACTAATTGTATAAGAGAGCACTAAAATGGCTTCATTAAAAAAATGGTTGAAGACAACAAACATATTCTGTCAAATAATGCCATGGTTCAGTTCATGAGGTTGGTATGGTGGTGTCTTTAATTGGATCTTGCCTGATATTTTCAGATACCCAGGTTGTGTTTAGCTGGACCCCATGGTTCTGTCTTTTGTGAGGACCTTCCATATTCAGTTATACAGTGTCTGGGCTAAGTTGCAGTCACATCAAAATGTGTTAGGATTCGTTCACCCTTACTAGTAGGTTCTCCTTTTGCTTTCTTGATGATAGGTATCCTGGCTTGTCTCAGTGAAGTTTTTATTTGAATTTCTATAGCGATCAAAGACGCTGCACTTTTTTTTTTTTTTTTTACATCTTTATGGACCACTTGCTTTTCTTTTTTGAATGAATGTCTGACCATAATTGTTTCCTTATGTATCAGTCCTGAATATTCAAAAACTCTTGGGACAGTTTTAAATAGACCAACTTTGAACCCTTCATAACATCTCTGTAATATTCTTTAAACACACATACCTGAGCATACTTGTTCTGGGATGCCACAAGAAGACCTACAGGGTCAAGTAACTTGGGCCCATTGGGACTTACAGAGACTGAACCACCAACCAAAGAGCATTCAGGACTGGACCTAGGCCCCCTCCATGTTTGTAGCAGATGTTCGGCTTGAGCCTCATATGGACTCTTAACAACTGGAGTGAAGGTTGTCTCAGACTCTGGTTCCTGGTAATGGATCCCCTTCCCTTACATGGACTGCTTGGCTGGGCCTCAGTGGGAGAGGATGTGCTTACCCTTACCAGGACTAGATGTCCCAAGGTGGGGTCTTACTCAATGGGGACTTCCCCTTCTCTGAGGAGTAAAGGGGGAGGGATTTATAAAGGCAGGACTGGGAGGAGGAGAAGGAGGGGGCTGTGATTGGGATGTAAAGTGAATAAATAAATACATGAATAAATAAATAAATAAATTATGGAAAAAAATTTAAAACTCATGTGTACTGAATTATAATCCAGATTTTAATAAGATCTTAAGATGATTTGCATGAATAATACATTTAAAAGCACTAATAAACACCATATTATATATTTTTAAGAAAGAAACAGAAAAAAAAAGAAAAAATATAGAACGTTAGAAAATAGCCATGCACACAATCAACTAGATGTTTGACTGAGCAAACCCAAATCCTCTTTCCTGAATTCTCATTTTTTTCCTTAGTCTCACATATGAGCTTCAATATCAATTTCCCTCCCACCCATTTACTTCAGCTTAAAGCAGAAATACTTAACAATACTTGTTATTTTAAAATGATGATCACCAGCCCTGCTCTCAACTGCTTAAACTAATCTCCCCTGAGAGTCAAAAAAAAAAAAAAAAATCATTCTTCAATTCTCAGTGGCACCTAGTTTATTGATTTCTAGCATGGTAGCTGGCATCAGCAGCCCCTAGGACTGAAAATTATTTCTTCCTCCTTGACTTAACCCAATCATCCACTGCACTTTGATTTTTGCGAGCTCATTCAGTGAATGAAGGTGAATATACAAGATAAAGACATTTTCAAATCGTCTATACCTTCTCCTGGTATCATTTCTATTTTTAAAAGATAGCATTTTATTTAATATTTGGATATTTCAGCATGGCACGGATACACATTTTAATCGCGTCCAACTCAGACTACCCCTGTCCAATGCCTTTATGCCGGAATTCTAGCAACTTCTTCCTCCCCTCATGACTTTCTAAAATAACCCACTAAATCCAGTTAGCGATGCTCATATATGCATGGACATTGTCATGCACTGAGGCCTGAGTAACTGATACCGGTAGCCACTTTCCAAAGGAAAGGCTCTCCCTCCTTTAGCAACCACGAACTGTCAAAACATTTGGAGGTCCCACCCAAAACTGAACACATATCTTTTGTAAAGTACATTCATAATGAAGATGATATTTAGAATTTCCTTATCAATGAAAATGAATGAAAAACTAATAGCATGTAAGACTTAACCAGGGGCCATAGTTTCATTCTCTGACCCATGGAAGTTACATGTGGTTTGGAAGTTTTCTTTTAATTTTTTTCATGATCCTTTTGTTAGCTGCTAAGCAAGGAAACCTCCTAAATAAACACACCTTCAAGTATTTTTTTCCATCTACTTTTTTTTTCTTTTGGTTTTTCGAGTCAGGGTTTCTCTGTGTAGCCCTGGCTGTCCTGGAACTCACTCTGTAGACCAGGCTGGCCTCGAACTCAGAAATCCGCCTGCCTCTGCCTCCCAAGTGCTGGGATTAAAGGCGTGCGCCACCACTGCCCAGCTCCATCTACTTTTAAAGCAAAAAATATTTGAGAAGGTTGGAGATGATCAGAGGTTTCTTGCTGTGCTGAAATTGAGTGTCTCCAATGCAGCCTGACATGAATGCGCCTATACACACGCCTCTCACCTTTTTCATTCTCGAACTGTGTGACCTTACGTTGATTATGAGCATGCTTAGGAGTGCAGTCCTTTACTGAGCGTGCTCAGGAGTGTGCCACACCTAAACTGTTTTCCTATAGGAACAGACATAATCTAGCATATGCCCAAGTGAAAACCACAGGCTTTCTTTGCTCCAGAAGGAAATGGATCCATAAATAATCCCTGTGTTTTCCTTACCTGCCGCAAGTAATCATTTCTTCCATTCCTTAGCAATTTCATTTTGGCTTTACAATCATCAAGATTAGAACCCGCTGTGCTTTTTTTATAATTTTGCTGCCATGGAGAGCTAGAAAGGAGAGGCACATGCGATAAGCCCACCCTCTCAAATGCCTTCTTCCTCTTTGCATCACGTTCCTCTCTCCTTTCTCCTCCTCTCCCTTTTTTTCCCAGCCTATATCAGGCTCGACACCCTCTCAGAACGTCAAAGAGCTCTCAAACCATGCATATCCACTGCTCCTTGTTTGGTTTATTACCAAATAAGTGCCCAATTTATTTACATTAAAGACCTGATTTCATTAAACAGGAAATAAAGCAAATATTCAATCCAGGAACAAAGAAAGAATATATTAATTAATATGGTGGCTAAGAGTTCAGATAGGGCTTCCAGACAGAGCACTTACCAATTATCCTCTTTACTAATGCCATGAACTTGGCGAGCTGGCACATTTTCAAAGACCCGCTGGCCCTTGCTTTAGCCACAATACCTGGAGGCAGCAATTGCCTGGGAACCTCCTGGCCATGCTGGCCTTAGAGTCAGGGAGGCCATCTTCACTGTTCTTACTGTACTCTACTGCAAATTCCAGTCTCATCTCCAGCCTTTGTGCAGACTATGTGCAGAGGTTACCCATCCCTCTGTGCCGCCACACCCTTGGAGAATCCATGGATACTCATGGCAGACCCAGTTTTCCTCCTTCCGCCGGACCCTCTCACCACTTGCCCCCTTCTAGTTATCCCCATTTCTTTATGTCAGCCCCTAACATCTGGAAACGCATTCTACCTGGGACTCCCCAACTTTCAGTATCCACACCTGGCAAGGACTCACTACCAGTCAATCTATATCCGCCACATTCTATTAAGATCCAGAGAGGGTAACAAAAACCAAGGAACAGGACATCCATCCAACATTGTTTCATATTTATGTTCAGATAAACCATTTAATTTGTCTTTGTAAAGTAACAATGAGGGGACAAAAAAAAGACAGAATCTATACAAGCTTCATATGATGATTTGAGAATATTATTCTGGAATCTTAATCTAGTATCATTAAATTTAAGGCGAGTCTGTAAAAAGAGCACACATACAGTTGGGTAGAGCAGTACACTTTTAGCACATCTTATGTAGTGTTCTCGGGTTCCCCCAATATCAGCCTGGTCTCTTACTACCAAATGATTTCAGAGTGGCTTATTTCGTGTGCCAGATGACTCTGAAATGATTCAAAAGAGAATAATAATTGAATAGTCTCTACGAGGACCATTACCCATGGCATCAAGTTTTCACACTGTTCTTCTTCACATCTGTAACCATGCCCAACAGTCAGGGCACTAGACAAAGATTAAATGACAAACTTGTAATCCATAATAAGAAACCAAACTCTCCTAGAAATTCTAGAAGGGAATTCATTCAAATATCATGATCCACGTGTTATGTTAAGTTTGGTTATTCCTGTAAAGTAGATTAACATCCAAAAAAAAAAAAAAAAAAAAACAAATATCAATCAAACTGTCTTTTCTTTACTAATTATAAATTTCAAATCAAAGACTACAAAGTTCTGTTCATGTACATATACATATGTTCATGCATGCGCTGTATAATCTGCTTAACTGTGAATAAGCGTCTTACAAATGGGCTCTGGTATGAAGCACTTACTATTGTCCTTCGTCTGTCTGTCTGTCTGTCTGTCTGTCTGTCACCATCTACCTATCAACCATCCATCTACCTACCTATCAACTATCAGTTTATCTGTCGTCTACCGATCTATTGTTTAAGAATTATATACATGTGTACAAGTTTTGATTATTTCGACTCTAACTCTCCCATTCAACTCTTCCAATAGCTTCTTCTTCACAGTGTGCATCTTCCTTTCCAAGCCTACTAGGTCTAACTAGTTCTGCCCTTGTGTATATGTATATAGGACCATCTACAGAAGCTTCAGGAATCTAAATGTTAGCATTCTGTCTAAACTCTACCCCACAATTACCTGGCAACAGCCAGGTAGGCCTGACCCACTATAAAAGGGGGGCTTCTTGCCCCCTCCTCTCTCTCTTGCTCCCTCTTGCTCCTCCTCTTCCCCAATTCCCTCCCCTCTCTCTCTCCATGTGGTCATGGCCAGCCTCTACTTCTCTACTCTCTCCCTCTCTCTGCCTTTCTCTGCCTCTACTACCCTCTTAAATCCCCTCCCCATGCCCTGAATAAACCCTATTCTATACTATACCATGGTGTGGCTGGTCCCTCGGGGTCGGGGGAAAGGGTGCTTCAGCATGGGCCTGCTGAGGCATCCCCTTCCCCCACACCTCACCACACTCCCATAGAACAAATTCTTATATATCTTTATCTATTTATAAACATATCACCAATGACTAAATTCTTAAAGAAAAAGATCTCTCTCTCTCTCTCTCTCTCTCTCTCTCTCTCTCTCTCTCTCTCTCTCTCTCTCTCCTGCAGGTACCATCAACCTACAGTAGTTCCTCAAACAAGGGTGGGGTTTTATGAACCCACCACCATTCATACGGAAATTTTAGTTGCTTTGAACTTGCATATTCCTAGGTGGTACCTTACAGCTGAGCACTATTTTCTGCATTTACCTAGTACATTGCATTTATAAAAGTATACACAGGCAAATGGAAAACTTCAATATACTCAAATTAGTTTTTATCTATACCAGTCACATTAGGAAAAAGTCATATTTTCCAATAAGCAGAACTGACTGCTCATTATTGATAAACCGAAAGCTAGCCATCTTCTGACCTGCTTTGAAGTGGTATTTTCTACTCGTGGGAGCTGCCAATTGCAATGGCTACAACCTTTGGATGCAGGCCATGGGTGTTGGCTTAAAGAAATATCTGATATGGAAGAAAGAACTGGAAGGCTTTGCTGAGTAAGTCATGGCAACTGTACAGAGTTACTCGATGACAGATAACTTATGTATGAGGGACAGACAATACCTAAAGGATAATTGTGTGTTTTAAAACAGGAAGAGGAAAATATAGAGGAAGAAAGCAAATGAGTCTCATTAGTTCTTAGAAACAATAGACAAAATATGGCTCTACTACATCATATATAACAGATTTAAATAGTATTGCCATCTTCTTTTGCTTTTTGCCAAACAAATCCATTTTAGTATTAGAATAAAATCAACATTTGCTCAATTCATCAATAAAGTCTACCAAATCCAAAATCAATTCAAAAGGATCAGTTCTTTGTTCTTCTGGTCATTAAGAAATAACACAGTTGCCCCTGCATTTATTTTAGACAGGAAGAATTCTGTATCAAAAAGTTTGAAGCTGGGTTGATGACCCCATTTCTCCCTTGGGGGCCCTATCTATCTCCTGGAGGCGGTCTCTTCAGGTTCCATCTCCCAACTGTTGGGCATTTCAATTAAAGTACTCCCCATTAAGTCCTGGGAGCTTCTCACATTGCAGGTCTCTGGGAATTTCTAGAGGTACTCCCTTTGGCCCAACCCCAGAAGCTGCATATTTCCATTCATTCTCCTGGCCCTCCAGGCTTCTCTTCTATTGCCCCCCCATACCTGATCCTGGACCCTTTCCCCTCCCCATCCCCTCTCTCACCCAGATCCCTCCCTCCTTCTGCTTCCCTTGATTATTTTGTTACCCCTTCTAAGTGGGCTCACATGGGCCTTCCTTCTTGTTAAACTCCTTACAGTCTATGAATTGTATCATGGATATTCTGAACTTTTTGGCTAATATCAACTTATCAGTGAGTACATACCATGCATGTCCTTTGGGGTCTGGGTTACCTCACTTAGAATGATATTTTCTAGTTCCATCTATTTGCCTGCAAAGTTCATGATGTCCTCCTTTTTAATAGCTGAATAGTATCCCGTTGGATAAATGAACTACATATTTTGTATCCATTCTTCAGTTGAGGGACATCTTGGGTGTTTCCAGTTTCTGGCTAAAACTGTTAAGGCTGCTATGAACATAGTGGGGCATGTGTCCTTGTGGGAGCGTTTTTTGGGGGTGGGGGGTATGCCCTGGAGCAGTATGGCTGGGCCTTCAGGTAGAACAATTTCCAATTTTCTGAGGAACCACCAGATCGATTTCCAGTGTGGTTTTATTCTTTGGCAATCCTACAAGCAATATAGGAGTGTTCCCCTTTCTCCAAATCTTTATCAAAATGTGCTGTCATTTGAGTTTTTGATCTTAGCCATTCTGATTGATGTAAGGTAGAATCTCAGGGAACAAATTGGAGCAGAGACTGAAGGAAAGACCATCCAGTAGCTGGCCAAACTTGGGATCCATTCCATGGGTGGACACCAAACCCTGATACTACTACTGAAGCTATGTTGTGCTTGTACAAAGGAGCCTAACATGGTTGGGCTGTCCTCTGAGAGCATCAAAAAGCAGCTGACTGAGACCGATGCAGATCCTTAGAGCTAACTATTGGACTGAGGTGGAAGATCCCTACGGAAGAGCTAGAAGGACTGAAGAAGCTGAAGGAGATGACAATCCCATAGGAAGACCAGCAATGTCAGCTAACTCGGACCCCCTGGAGCTTCCAGAGACTAAGCCACCAACCGAAGAGCATACAAGGACTGATTCAAGGTCCTGGCACATATGTAGCAGAGGACTGCCTTGTCTGGCCTCAGTGGGAGAGGTTGTGCCTAATACTATAGAGACTTTTCACCCCAGGGAAAGAGGATGCCAGGGGAAATGGAACTGGGTGAAGAACTCTGGGAGAGGGGACTTGGATGGAGGACAACATTTGGAATATAAATAAATGAAATAATTAATTGAAAAGAAAAGAACACAGTTGCCTGAACCAGAATATAAAGGCCCCTTTCTCAATGTCTACAATATTAATGTGGGGTACATAGGTATGTATTAAAGCAATTGACAGTCAATGGAAGAAAACACATAAATACTCATTTCTGAAATAAAACTTCTATGAAAGGTGCAATAATGACAATAAATAATTGGTAAACAAACCTGTAAATTTTGTGAATTTCTGCAACAGCTTGGCATCCCTTTCTTTACTACCAGTATGTCTACTTCTTTATACTGAAGATTTTTCAAGTTGGACTGATGTCTTAACTGAGCTATTGGGCAAATGTAGCAATCAGACTAACCATTCAGGACATTCTGTTTGTATTATCAGGACAGGCATTTTTAAAGCTGACTCCAAGTGAAATTTCTCCAGCATTTAGTAATTGTTTTACTAGAGTAGGCATTCTAGAATTTTCCACCAAGGGTGCTAATTAAAAGAGTCCCCAGGTGGCCTTCCAAGAATCATCATATCACATTAGACTTTCAATGTCTCTCATTTCTTTTCCTAACCTATGGGGCTCCAATTAGACTTACTACATGAATTTTCCTGTTTTCTCAAAATCTGACACAGTACCAAGTGTAACCTCACTCCATACTCCAATGAAATGGAATAAATGAGTTACAAGGTGAACTTTGACCTTCCCTGGTTTAGTGTTTTACAGCTGCAACTTTTACTCAGTTTGGCTTTTTATGCATAGTTGGAGAAAGTTTATGGACATTATCTTGTTAACAAACAGAATCATTTTAGGTCACTGTCGATAAGTGAGTAAGGTTGTGAACTTCAGTTCAACATGACTATTTTTGTTGCTTGGATAATTTCAATGTTTCTCCAATATGAATATATTATATGCCTTCAAAATAAAAGTGAAGCAGATTACACTGGATTTAGCTTTCAGAGTCACCTCGCACTCGCATAGGACTGACCACTCACAGTTCGTCCAAAGTCAAACCTAATCTTCTCATTTTCGTGTCCAGTCTAACTGGACCAGTATCACTAGTTTCCTAGGAAACCTTGAAAACCAATCTTTACATAACTGCCTGTGCCCACTGTTGGATTCCAGCCACTTCTGGGGACAGGCACAGCAGCTGCTCCTCTGCCTCATAGCAACACTTCACAACAGCGTGGGAGGAATACAAAGAAGAGCAATATACTTAAATTAAACTGCCCTGGGGAGGGTGAGGGATTAGGGCAGACGATAATAGTCAACAGACTTGCTCTGAAGGAGAAAACGGTGAATTTCTAATGAACAGAGAGAAGCAGTTTTTGGTTTCATCTTCTGCTACAAAAGCTAGGATCCATATTTAAATACTATCCTGACAGGTCTTTCGTTTTTAAACACACTACCAGAGAAGTAATTATATTTTAAATTTGACAGCTTTTATTTCGGAACGAAGCAATAATATAAACCACAAACCGCACAGGATAAAAGTCACTGTGTTATGCTTTTGCATAATTTCTATTTCTCCCCAAAGTCGGTGACATTTCAGTCAACCACCACTTGTCTAGCATTGCCAAAACATAGATGACAATAAAAATGCTATAGTCTCTCTTTAACACAGAAAGAAGAAATGCACTATATTAATAGCAACCGTTCTTTGAACCACGATTCACAAAACATGGGTTAGAAATAAGAACAGTAAAGTCAAGCTTTCAAGTAAAAGGGAAACCGATTAAACGGAATTGAAGCTATGCAAAGTGTTGTCGTTTGTTTTGCATAAATGCTCTAACATAAGGGGACAAAAGGAAGGTTGATCTTCGATTGAGCTCTGAGATCTCCACACCCAGGATATTGGCCACCACTTCCCATAAGGGAGGGTACCCTTTTCCCCCAAGACAAAGGCGCCACCTGTTGGCCAAACCTCTGGGTGTTCTGGTCTACCTGAAAGAAGCCGCAGCTTTCTTACTGGAACTGCTTCATGGGATGTGGATTCTAAGAGAATTCGTGTACAAAAAATAAATTTTATTAAACAAATACTGGCTCCATGATTTTTGGTGACCTAACAAAAGATGAAAATTGAAATCTGTACTTCTGAGAGGAGGAAGTGATGTTAGGGTAATTGTCTAAAAAACATTTCCTCTCTCTTGCTCAGTGACAGCTCTCAACTTGTCAGTATCTTTTGTTTCCCTGATGTTATTTATTTATTTACTATACTTCTAGCCTTAATAAGTTACAATGTATAATTATCATGACTTCTCTGATATACTGCATTTTGCAATGTCGATTTACAAAGTTAAAGAACACTTCACTAGTGATTCTAAGTCCCTGTATTTCTTCTTTTAATTGATTGATTATTTAAAAGTAAACCGAAAGAATTAAAATTTTTTTCATTCTTTTAAAAGTTTTTTTTTTTTTTTTTTTTTTTAAGTAAAAGAAAGAATGAAAATAGTCTGAAGTGTGAATAGTGTTTCCATCTCTGCGGTTGGTTTCAGAATTACTGGTTATCTGATACATGAAAGAAAGCAATGCCTCAGACAAGCTGGGATAGAAATGCTGGTCCTGTGTGTTCTAGAATGTCATAAGTTTTTTTTCTGCACTAGCTAACAACTTCTGGCTTTAATGGAAATTGGACTTTAAGAATGTTGGAATATTCACCCGACCTTCTACTTCTTGTACATTCCTGAAGCCTTCCCAACCTCAAAGACCTAGCTGGGTGCTATATCCAGTGCTCCCTCCCCACAGTCTGAATAGCACTACTCGAATTTCCTGCAACCTAAGCTATTGCCTATGGTACCTCCTACAAATGCAAAGTAAGTCCCTGTGACCAAAGACACGATGTTCTTTGTACACAAGACCCAGAGGACCTGGGTCTGACTTTTATGTCTCTTCCCTCAGTACTAGCCTCCACACTACTAAATGTTTCCATGCAAGCTTTCGAGGGAGTAAAACAACTTCCTATCCAGATATCATACCTATAAACTACAATGACCAGCAATGTGCTATAACCCTAAGGGTGCAATAGTGTACTTCTTGGGGACTTAAAGCCTGCTCAACAAGAAAGAAACTGTGCCTGGTACTGGAAACCTAACCAACTACTCATGGAGAGTGAGGTCATAGGTCTTAGAAAGAAACTACAACTCTCACTTTACTAAATGAGGGTAATTCCTAACTGCGTTCTAAATACTTATCTGTATGACCACAGGTAAGTGTAGGTCTCGCCTCTTATCGAAGGAACTTCCCTTTGCAAAAAAAAAAGAGATGATTACAGAAAATCACAACTGCTTAAAATGCAGAGAGAGAGGATCCATCTAAAACACAACTCCTGTACCAACGGCCTAGGGGTTGAAGCAGAAGATGGGGCAGATTGTAAGAGCAAGGGGACCAAGACGTTTGCTGTGAGATTTCATGGTCTAAAAGTGTCAGCGAAGCTACAGCCAGCCATGACGTCTCATGGGTATGGCTGCCTAAATAGGGCCTGAACAAGGACACCAGCAATATCTATGCTAACACTGAAGGGGAGAATCTCTAGGGCTTCAACTCTAGACACTGAACTATAGGCAAAACTTAGAATAGGATACTCCTCTTTAGCTCTTCAGGGAGGAAGTCTGCAGAACTCTCCAATCAATTATCCCATGCTGTCATTCCTGAAATCATATGCAAACACACACACACACACACACACACACACACACACACACACACACACACACACACACACAGGAATGTTGTGAATGAAAGATGATTGCCTGTCTCTAAACTTCCATACATTGTGAATTCACTGGAATTTGTGTCATGGAATACTGCAGATGCTCCAAGAATATGAGGCAGAAGCCCTCTCTCCATACAGGAGACAATTGCATACCCCTCCTCTGCTCCCATGAATGTTCCATATTTCATTTGCCACTTAACTTATAAAATATGAGTCAAATGACTGAGTTCTTTAAGTGTTTCCAGACACTTACACTTAGGAATACATTTAAGCTAGACAGATCTCTTGCGATAGGACATTGACTATGAAAAGGTATTTCTCTGGTAAGCAGAGTTTGATGTCTTCCAACCTTAGCTCTAATGTCTTAGTTTTTATCTGCTCTGCTTTGATTAACAAATAAATGCCCTAATGATTCTTGGTGTCTAACCGATTATTCAGTTAATGATTGGTAAAATACAAATCTCTAGAAGAGGAAGGATACTAACAGTAATTAGGTGAACATTGCACCTCGATAAATACCTGGTTTTATTCACCATGATTTTGATAATGGGATGTAGTTAATGAATTCCTAACTGATAAACAAAACTTTAGAGATAATTGCTGACTCAGCTTTTTCTGCTACCTCTTTGATGAGGAACCCTGATCAATGATACAGAAACAAATGGAGCTATATTTCTGGCAAGACTACATAACATAATCTTTCCATGACTCAGCATAGCATCTTGGCTGGTCCTGTGTTCCTGCCCACTTATAAGTATTAGGCTTCCCTCCAAAAATGTCCAGATAATCAATTTAGTTTCAATATTAAAATTGGGATTTCCAGGCTTGGATAAAATTCATGTATTCAGATGGATTTAATCTCAAATCACCTCCCCTCCTCCACCTTTGTTGTTGGAATCAACCACAGCATTTCAGGATGTGGGATGGGACTTTTCATTTTCGGATTTACCTCTTTTTCTGGGTCCTATCTGAAAGGTAAGTGCTCATTACCTTAGAGGTAGGAAGTGGAACATCGGAAGGTGAATAAGAGAGGATACAGCTGATAATTTGCAAGCGTTCTGTTTGGCATAGAGTCCTCTGTGTCTCAAGGAGGATGCTTTAGACCTGGGCTCTCAGGCAGTAGAAGTTGCATGATTTACTGGGACTAGTGACCTCATAACAGCAATGAAGGACAACAATAGAGAATTAGAAGGCAAGAGAAATGATCAAAATAAAAACATCCCCTCAATTTGGTCTATATCAAGATATCTGAGTGATCATACCTCTGGGACCTACAGAAAAGGCTTATGTTTTGGGCCTTACAATAAGAGAGAAAGGAGAACCTGTAATTTCTTGCTACCTCTATCCTTACAAGGTTTACTTTATGGGGCACTAGCCTTCTTGGAGTTCCTGAATGAGTGTGGATAAATACCAAGTGTGTTTCTATGGCAATATGCCAGAAAAGCCCAGGGTATTCGAGAAGCATGTGCCTGCTCTGGATGGAGGTAGCACCAGTACACACTTGTGGGTAGTAACGGTTGCCCCACGCACGTCTGAAGCTATGTCTAAATCTGAATAATGAGCACAGTTGCACATCTGAGAAGAAGCATCAGATAAGGCTCCTATGGGTTTGTCTTCCATTCTTCAGAGGAAGATCAATGTGGGATCTTCAAGCCAAGGTCTACATGTGTGATGCTGATGCTTCCTCTTCACTGGGTGCTGCCTCTTAGTTCCTTGTTCTAGTGGGTCTCAGCACTACATGGTACCTTTTCTATATTGGAGTACTATTTCCTCCTTCTTGATTGTCTTTAAACCAGGACCTACCTGACTCCAGGCCAACTCTCTTTCCTACCAGAATTGGCACCCTGTTCTGGGAAAATACCCACACTTTCCTGGGTCTGCTATGGAAGAAAAAAATGCAGTTAGAACTGATTTGTTATTTCAACAAAACCTCCCAGCTCCCCCAGCCTGAGCAGTTTCCTGAATGCCCTTTCTTGCTTCCCACTGTTCACTGGGCAGAAGACAGACATCGATCTGCCATGCTGCCAGACAAAAGAACAAATTGTTCACAGTGTAACCTCATTTTAAAGATGCTGCCCCTCTCAGTAAAAGTCACATGGTGTGTTTGCTGGTTATGGCCATAGGCATATCTGAAAACATCAGAGGCAAAAGTACTATATATAACTTTTCTCAATAGGTGTAAGTCCTAAGGAAACTGCTCTAAGGGCCCATGGAATGCTGGACACCCTGGTAGCTACCTCTTCCTGAATGCTGCTGCAACCTCCTGCCTTTTCTGGCTGAAGACTAGTCTCCTCAAACTCAGTGGCGCTGGTCTCCTTCTTTCTGGTTCCAGAAAGTAGCAGATCCCCATGGAAAACGCTTACATATTTTAATTTACATAAAACAATTATAAATCACTTAAAAGCACTTAATGGAAAGCTTGCCCTAGTTATTTTGCATACATTTGACATAAGTAAGACTTATTTTAGGAAGAGGGGATTTTAATCCAGAAGATCCCCTTCATCAGATTTAAATGTCAGCAAGCCTGTGGGGCATTTTCTTGATTAGTGAAAGGTATGGAAGGCCTCAGATCACTGTGGGTGGTACCACCCCTGTGAAAGTGAACCTGGACTGTCCATTTAAAAATAAGCTTTACAAGCTATAGTGAGCAAGCCAGTAAGCTATGCTAGTCTATGACCTTTTCTGCCTCCATTGTCCAGCCTTCAGTTCCTGCCCTGAGTTCCCTCCATGATGGACTGTATGCTACAAGTTGAAATAAACCTTTTCTTCCCCAAGTTGCTTTTCGTCAGTATTTTATCATGAGCACTAGAAACTCTAACGATGATAAAGCCCACCCATTACTTCTAATAATACAGACTACAAGATTTAAAAAAAAAAAAAAAGTATTTGGTGTTTATCTTCCCTGTGAACCCAAGTACATAATTAATTACATAAATATGTGCATAATATATTATGGTGATGGTCTTTATAAAAGAATTTGTGATAAACCATTTTTCTCAGTTTTTTTTTTTTAACTTTTATAATTGGGAAGGCTTAGAAATAGAGTAAAATACCAATACCACATAACTAAGCCCTTTTATCATTGTTATGGTTGCCTGCCATTGGGGAAAAAAAGACCATTTAGTAAGCCAGAAATTGTGAGTGTAAGTGGGGATGGCAGAAACTGGTAGCCCTTCTATCAAAACATGTTCAGGTACTCTGTATCACAAGCAGTTCTCAGGAACAGTGGTACTGCCCCACCTAATCCACGAGCTTTGTGCATGTGGAAATCTGGCTTCATTCCTGAGGTCTGCTCCTTCCAGAGAAGGCTAAGTCATCAGAGGACAGTTGCACGGACAATGTTCTTACCAAGACACTCAAGGTCGCTCTCATTTCACAAGAAAACTATCAAAGCTGTTTATTATTTTAATCACATCAAGAACCTCTCTTTGCCAGTGACCTCACTCACCTTTGTTTTGAAAACGGCCATGGATTAGATGAGGTGTTTCCCAGAAAAACTGTTTTCAGCACTGAAAGTAAGTAGCTACTCTTATTAAACCCAGACAAACAGTAGTTAAGAAAACATCACCCACTGTTATTTGGGGTCTCATTTTCTCTTTGTATTTACTTGCTGCAATGCTAATGATTTGGAAGAAAACATTGCTTCGTTATATTTTCCCCTTCAACAGAATTATATTATTTAAGCAATCACTCCAGCAAAGTCCCCATGCTTTGGAAGAGGCTCATTAGCTAGCTTGGAGTCTGCTGCATGGAGTAGATTCATTAACATTAATAACCGGAGAAGAGTCTCGAGTCTGAAGATGGCTCTCATCCCTTCCCAGCTTGAACTTTTCTTTGGGGTGAACTTCGGCTTTAAAAGTGGAGACATTGTCTTTGGACAAGGTCAAGGTACATCTCGTGTCAATGGGAAAGCTTCATAGCAGTCAGACAGGTAGGCATATTGCACATTCTATTGGACCACAAGTGTCTTGGAGAAAGGCCAGAGCAGGATGGTTCACTCTGCATCCCTATCTCCATAGTGAATCCTCAGTGACTCATAATCAAATGTGGGAGGTTGACATCTCAAGCCCATGCAGCAGGCTGTTTGTCTATGTGGAGCTGATAATTCCATGTTGCCTTTCTTACATCCTTTTATTTATTTGAGTGAGGGTGGATTGGCACAGGATCTCTCTCTCTCTCTCTCTCTCTCTCTCTCTCTCTCTCTCTCTCTCTCTCTCTCTCTCTCTCTCTCTCCTACACTGGTCTTAAAACTCATATTTCCCCTGCCCCACTTCTGCCTCCTACATTTTGGGGTTCCAGACGTGCACTGCCGTCTGAAGCTTCCATATTGTTTTTAACATTATCTATTCATTTTCCCCTTTCTGAAAGGGTTGCTCCAGCTGAATTTTTAAAGAATTGTGTGTGTATTTGTGTGTGTGTGTGTGTGTGTGTGTGTGTGTGTGTGTGTGTGTGTGTATAAGTCTCTGGTGAGCCTTAGCTTACTGGAGACCCCCTGAGTGAATACCACAGAGTAGGGGGATCAATGCAACAGCAAGAGGAATTTATTATTCCAACTCGTTGGGGTGATCCCACACCGGAAAGAGATGTCTTGACCCCAGGTGGCCCATTTGTCAAGTTTTTATACAGTTTTCAGAGCAATAGCCACTAGGCACAATGTGATTGGCAGAACAGTGTGACTTTTAAACTGATTGGTTCTTAGAGAATAAGGTGACAAGGACTCCCCTTGTCTGTAGGTGGCCAATGGTTGGCCTGCCCTGTGGAATGTGTCTACAAGCTCTGGGCCTCCCCTATCCACAGGTGGCAGGATGATGGTCCCCCACCTGTGGTCTGAGGAATGTAATTAGCCTCTCCCTTCCAGGGGGGAAGGGTGCCTATGTGCTCTATGACCTTTCTCTTCCAGGAGGGGAGGGGTCTGGTGATCTGGTGGAATTTTTCAAAGGTCCTGAACTGACCTGAGAGAGAGAGAGAGAGAGAGAGAGAGAGAGAGAGAGAGAGAGAGAGAGATGAGAGTATGTGCACATGAGAGCAGGTGCTTGCAGAAGTCAGAAGAGGAAGCTACACCCTCTAGAACGGGAGTTTCAGGTACTCTGGTGTTAAAGGAACAAGCTGGAAGCCTCGATTGGGCAGGTTCTAAGCTATTCTAACTTACACCTCAGCCATATGCCTCTTGTTACTTGCTGTTTTTCCTGGCCCCTGCTCATGGCGTACATCCTCTCCTGGCGGCCTCCTCCTCTCTCCTCTTTCTACCTTGGTCTTTCCTGAGACCCTTCAATGGATCCCCAAGTCCTACCTTTCTCTCTCTACTGCCCAATCATAGGCGTTAGGCTTTTATCGACCAATTAACATGGAGAGCAAGGTTTACCTAGCATCACTTGGTGTACATGAGGATCTCCTCGTTGGGGGAAACCAGATCTTGGGGCCCAGTATTTAGTATTTTAATATATAGCAGCATGAGACCAACACCAACAGTAGGGAGCCATTCAACGTGGGTACTGGGAATAGAACTCAGGTCTTCTGGAAGAGCAGCTGTTGGGTTAGGGTGGTGGTGAGGTCCTGTATCCACCCCAGGGCTCGTGCCTCTGGGGGAGGCGAGAAGCGGGAAGTTTGACGTGCTCACCTCACAGCACCACTGGGCCAGTGTGAGAAGCTATGGGACACTGACCAGGGGTGAGAGGGTGCAACCTGGGGTCTTCATGGAGCGGGCTCCATCTGGTTCTCAGACTCTTGGGCATCCCAGGTGCCAATAGATGCTGCAGAAGAACTGATAATGGAGTGGGGGACTGGGAGCCAGATCTAGGCTGGAGCCGAGGGGGAAAGGCAGGGAGGAGCCCAGCTGGGTCCCGCTGGGGACCGAGTCTTTGACTTGTCAGTGGCTAGCTGGCTTGGTTTGGTGGAGACCGTGGCTGGGAGCACTGAGAGACCTTCTGAGAGAGACTAGACAACTGGCTCTTTAGATGAAGGCCTGTTCCATTGTTCCCCATGGTGGATCCTGATAAAGAGAGGCAGTCCATGGTTTTAGGGCATTTATTGTTCATGGTGGAGAGTGGAAATGAGTGAAACTGTACCCCCCAACCTCAGGGCAGGGCTGAGGTTAAAACACCTTTTGTAGGGAGGAGTGAGTGGCTGGGAAGGGGAATTTATTGACTAAGCCTCTCCATACCTCATTAAAATGGAGATGTCTTGAGGCTATGTGACCATAACTCTACCTGTGGAGGGGATTGGGGCTACATGACTGATGGTCACATACCTAATGGAAAGCTGTGGCCTGGAGCATTAGAAAACGCCTACTGTCCCTTGTATGGTTGTCCTTTGCTGGGGAAACCCTACTGGGGCTCCTGGGTTTTAAAACGTAGCTCAACCAGAAACCAGGCTGCCTTTTTCAGTCCCACAAGCAGCTAGATTTTATGTTTGAGCATCTCCGCATCCTCATCCTGATTAAACTTTCACTATACAGTTACTACATAATGACAGCAGGGAACAATGCTCAGAGAATTTAAAGCCAATTAAAGTTATTTTTTCTGTTAATGCTAAATCTTGTAATCAATTATTTTATTGAACAGGAGTCCCAGAAACTTCTAGAATGTCTAATATTTTAACTCTAAGGAGTATCTTTGTTGAGTATGCTCCTGCCCAGCACTCAGAGGTGGAGGCAGGAGATTCCACACAACCCAAGCTTCTCCCTCTCATATTTACTTGTAAGAATTTCCCCCAGATTCTGAGGACAGCTGTCAATGGGATCATGTTCCTCATTTGGCTGATCTTGTGTGCTCTGACAGCAGAGACTACAGCTAGTGACTATATAAGCATTCTGACTGTCTGACAAGCTGCAGGGAGTCACTGGTGAAGCTGGTGAGCATAAGGAGGTTGGTATTGAAACTAAGAAAAGATCGATTTTAAATTTTTTTGGAGGATAGAACCAACTGATTGGATAATATTTTTCCTGTAGAAACAAGCAATGGCAGAAAGATAAGATCATAGTGAAATAAGCACACACACATACACACACACATACACACACACACACACGCACACATGCTCATACACATACATGCACATATATACACATACACTTGCACACACATGTACTCACATCTACACACACATCTACACGCACACAAACAAATGCCCTTGTCTTTCATGCACATGCTCACACACACATACACATGCACACACATGTACACACATATACACTCACACAAACAAATGCCCATGTCATTCATGCACACGTTCATAAACATACACACACACATGCATACTGTCTTAGTTAGGGTTTCCATTATTGTGAAGAGGAGCCAGAGCCAGAGCAACTCTTATAAAAGCCAACATTTAACTGGGGCTGGCTTGCAGTTTTAGAGATTCACTCCATTCTCATTGTAGCAGGAAGCATGGCAGCATGCAGGCAGACATGATGCTGGAGAAGGAGCTGAACGTTCTGCATTTTTTATCTGAAGGCAACCAGGAAAGACTGGCTTCCAGGTAGCCAGGAGGAGGTCTCAAAGCCCACCTTCACAGTGACATACTCTCTCCAACAAGGCCATACCTACTCTAACAAGGCCACACCTCCTAATAGTGTTACTCTCTGGGCTAAGCTTATTCAAACCACCAAATATACATATAACAGACATACACATGCACGCATAGAGATGCACGGACTTGTACACACACACACACATTTACATGTTAAAGGGTTGGTTTTAATTTCGAAATTTAGCAAGAAATATTAGATTGGTATTTCCTGGCTTCAGCTTCCAGAGAATTTGAAATATGTGCATCTATCTATGTGATTAAAACTTCACATGGAATCATAGCTGCTGATGTTCGAGCAAAGCAAACAAATAGAGCAATGCCAGTGCTGTACCTAAGGAGAATTTTCCTTAGCTAACATTTTTTGCTACCAAGTACATTTGCCAGTGATATCTTTTACACTAATTGATACTTATTATTTAGGAAAGAACATGAAGCATAATGCAAATAAGATATTATATATACATATACATACGTATGCACATATAAACATGTGTAATATTTGCAGGTATCACACCCAATACCACTCTGCCATCTAGTGGTCGCATGGAACTTGACGAACATGTTATTTAAATTTCATTCTACTGCCATGAATCTATTGCATACACACACCCAAAATAAATCAAGCAAATTAGTTCCTATCATACAAATAAGGATTGTTCTTATTTACTATTTCTTTCTTTTTCTGGCAGATAATTGAAGATGATTATGTTGTGATCGATGATGTTGAAAGGGGCCTGTAATTTATCATCTCCCACTGAGTATTAGACATTGTTAGGCCCTAGAAGCACCTAGGTTAGCAAGAGTATGTGTTTGCCTTCATGGAGTCCCTGAAGATGGTACTGCTACAGTATAAGAAGGAGCTGTGAATGAAGAATGCTGTGGACATCCTTGGCTGAATCCTCAGAGACTCGTGATTAGAAGAGAATTGAAGGGAAAAAAAATGTCAGAAAACCAGAACAGACCCTTAAAGAGTGGAAATTATCCAGACAAATTAAAATGGAGGAAATGAGACCGTAGAAATGGACCCGGAAAAGGGATACATCATGAGTTGAGATAAGGAACAGACTTTAACTTAACTTCTGATATACTCATCACTGGTTTGCTCAGTGTTCTGTGAAGTCCATCTTACCTCTACCATCATAGACAAGGTAAATATTGTTCTGTCTAATGTTACATTGTGTTTCCCAAGAAAAGAAGCTAGAGATGAGCTTATCAATGAGGGATCTGTGGATTGTGCTGATGTCAAAAGACTTGGCTTTGAGGGTGAAAGCAGTCATGCTTTGGGGGATGTCCCCCTATCCCACACAGCACTATAGAAACACTAGTTGGACTTAGTAATCACAAAACGTTGCCTTCTGGCTTTGGTGGCTTCTGCTTCTAATTTTGGTACTCAGGAGGCAAAAGCAGGAGGATCTCTATGTTCTGGGTCAGTCAGGGTTACATAGTGAGATTCTATCTCAAAAAAAAAAAAAAAAAAAAGAAAGAAAGAAAGAAAGAAAGAAAGAAAGAAAGAAAGAAAGAAAGAAGACATGAAATAAATATACAATAATTTGGAGGGAAAAACGGGTTTATATATGTTCACATTTCATTGTATGACATGTATGAAATTCTCAATAATAACAAAAATAATTAAAACTAAGTAAATAGTAAAAGTAAATCAATATGGCTATTGAGCTCTTATGTCCGATAGAGGGCTAATATCCAATATATACAAAGAACTCAAGAAGTTAGACTCTAAAAAACCAAATAACCCTATCAAAAAATGGGGAACAGAGCTAAGCAGAGAATTCTCAACTGAGGAAATTCACAGGGCTGAGAAGCACCTAAAGAAATGCTCAACTTCCCTAGTCATCAGGGAAATGCAAATCAAAACAAGTCTGAGATTCCACCTCACACCAGT
>CM052710.1:9710512-9729256 GCA_028551405.1 Uromys caudimaculatus | reverse complement strand
TCTCCCTCCTTCCCACCCCTCCCCCTCTCCCTCCTTCCCCCTTCTCCCTCCTTCCCACCCCTCCCCCTCTCCCTCCTTCCCTCCCCACTCCCCTTCTCCCTCCTTCCCTCCCCCCCTCTCTCCCCTGTGACTTTTTAAAAATATTTTGTTATTTCTATTTTTTTACAGTCCAGTCATTGCCTCCCTCCTGGTCCACCCTCCCACAGTTCCTCATCCCATTCCTCCTCCCTCCTGTCTCCAAGAGAATGTTCCCCCCACCCCTGCAACAGGCCTCCCCACTCCCTGGGGCCTGAAGTCTCTTGAGGCTTAGGCAAGTCTTTTCCCACTGGGACCAGAACAAATAGTCCTGTGTTGTATATGTGTCAGGGGTCCTGGACCAGCCCTTGTATGCTGCCTGGTTGGTGGCTCAGTGTCTGAGAGATCTTGGGGCACCAGGTTAGTTGAGACTGCTGGTTTTCCTAGGGGTTACCCTCCTCCTCAGCTTCTTCCAGCCTTTCCCTAATTCAACCAGAGGAGTCCCTGACTTTAGTCTAATTGTTGGGTGTATCTGTGTCTGTCTCAGTCAGTTGCTTGTTGGACCTCTCAGAGGACAGCCACTCTAGGTTTCTGTCTGTAAGCACACCATAGCATCAGTAATAGTGTCGGACCTTGGAGCCTCCCCTTGAGATGGGTCCCAGTTGGGCTGGTCACTGGACCACGTTTCCCTCAGTATCTTCTCCATTTTTGTCCTTGCAGTTTTTTTGACAGAAAAAATTCTGGGTCACAGTTTTTGACTGCGGGATGGAAACCCCATCCCTCCACTTTATGCCCTTTCTACTGGAGATGTACTCTATGAGTTCCTTCTCCCTACTGTTAGGCATTTAATCTAAGGTCTCTCCCTTTGAGTCCTGAGAATCTCTCACCTCCCAGGTCTCTGGCACTTTCTAGTGGGTCCTCCACCTCCCATCACCCTAAGGTTGCATATTTCCATTCATTCTGCTGGCCCTCAGGGCCTTTCTCTTTTTATCCCCCACCCATACCTGACCATATTTCTCTTCTCCCCTACCCCTCCCCTCTCCCACCCTCTCTCTGCCTTTGAGGTAATAGTTTTGATTTTTTTCAACAACTTATATATAACACCAGTCTAGTGAATATCAAAACTCACAAGGCTAACACATATTTATCAATGAATATATTAGTCTGCCAAAGGCTGGACTGAGATTATGTCCATTGCAAAATATCTGTGGGCATCTTACAAGAGTGAGTATGGACGTTCCCTGGGCTTCAGAGATCCAATAACCTATCTCAATTTTAAGATTTTAACACTGAACAATATTCTATTTACTTCTTATAGCCTCTGTTGTTACTCATAGGAAATGTCTTAAACATAAACTCATCATTTATGATTTTTTTTCAAACAAAATCTTGTTTTTACTGGAGATTCAATTTATTTAATGATAGTATACAGGTTTTTAGAATGTCTGAGAGTACACTGTAATAGCTCACACTGAAATCTCATATTCTAGACTTCAGTTATTTATGTTTAGAGACAAATGTGTTTTATCATGCTAGCAAGGTAATAAAAACTATAAATGCTTATTAATGTATGGAGATAGTAGAAGGTCAATAGTGGATATTATCTCTCAGGTGCCATCTCTTTTGGTTTGGCTCTCATTGGCTTTTCTGACCTAGGTAGAGATCAACACAAATCCATGGGTACAGACATAAATATTAAAAAGGCAGTTTTGACAACCTGATTCTCTAGTAAAACAGCACCGGTTGGGTGCCTCCTAAGCCTAGAAATCTCTCCCATCATGGGCTGTTGATCAAGTTTACCAGAGGAGGAATCCATTCATAACCACTAAGCCACTACTGCACAGGTAGACACAACCTGCCTCGTAGGTCAGTCACAGCATGCAAACATCCCAACATGGCATTGACATCTTTCCTTGCTCAGTAGCTTGCATAGCTCCTTCTGCTTCTGACAGTGTGAAATCTACCCAGAATAGATAAAGTTTCCTGATTTTTTCAAGTGTTAAATTATATCAGCAACACTAGTGTATCTTATTTCTGAATTCATTCTTTAATCAATTTTCAAAATTGTATTGCAAAACAGATATTCACCTTAGTCCTGACTTTAGTGCAGCATGTAGAAGAATGTGTTCATTTTCTGAATAGATGCATGAACTGAGTGAGCAAACGAGTAGCCCTTGTGACTGCAAACTTGATACGTTTTGTCTATGCTAATTATGGTCATGGTTTCTCTTTTACTACCCACCAAACATAGCATACATTTTGACAGTAGGTTTATGAAATATGTACAGAGACAGAAAGTTGTTGGAACATGTATTTTATTAACAGATGTGTGTCATATTGTGAGCCTTTTGTATAACAGAATAGATGGATGAGTAAGAAAATTTAAGTGATGTGTTTTGATCGGTGCAGAAGTACAAGGATGCTGAGGGTGATGCAGTGAAAGAAGCTTCATTTTGCAAGGGATAGAGACCATTAGGAAAAGCTAAAACTGGTAAAAATACAGAGACCAATGACCATAGGGTTCCCAGGCCCCCTTTGTACATCTACAACACAACCCCTGCTTACACCTAACATGTGGGGAACATCATAAAGACGGGGGTAGAATAATTATAAGAGCAAACAGTCTGAGGAAAGGTTATGTTCTCTATATATGACAGGGAAAATCAACTCATGAACTCAATAATGTGGTTGTGTAAAGAAGACCTGCACAGTGACAACACCAACTTACATGCAAATCTGAACAGACAAAAATCTCACAAGGACCCACACCTAGGTTAAGATCTCAGGCAGCTAACTCTGTATGAGAAAGGGAAAGTCAGTCTTCCTCAGATATGAGCCCACTAATTGCTTGTCCGATATCAAGTGGTCAATCCTATATACATATGCACACTAGCAACACTGCACGGACTCTGCTGGTTATATTTATATATTTATTTTCATATATGTAACAAGAATAACTCAAGAAAAAGAGGCCATGGATTTGAAGGGGATTTGGGAGATCACCAGAGTGGTTGGTGGGAGGAGAGGGATAGGAGACACCAAAGAAATACAGTACACATAAATGACACTAAAAACAGTACTTTTTAAAATAAAAGATAAAACAATAATGATAAACAAAAAAAAGTATGGCGCATATTCCTAGTCCAGCAGAGGGAAAGACAGGTGGATCCCTACCACTTGTTGAACGGACAACCCAGCCTACTTAGCAATTTTCCAGGTCAGTAATGGACTCTGCCTCAATAAAATAATTGATGAGCCCTGAAGAAGAGCACCAAAGTTTGTGATTTGGTTTCCAATACACATGCACATAGACATATGTACATACAGAAATGTACAGAAAGAGAGAGAGAGAGAGAGACAGAGAGAGAGAGAGACAGAGAGAGACACAGAGAGAGACAGAGACAGAGAGATGCAGAGAGACAGAGACACAGAGACAGAGAGACAGAGAGATAGGGAGACAGAGAGAGGCAAAGAGAGATGAAGAGACAAGAGAGATACAGAGACACAGAGACAAAGACAGAGAGCAGCAGAGAGAGATTGACAGAGAAAGACAGAACAGAGGGAGAATGGTCCATATATGACATAAATGCCAAGGGGGAATGAGGCATCTCAGAAATAAGCTAATTTCTGAAATAAGCTGCTTGGATGGTACGTAGCATGTGAGTGAACCAAATGACCACAAAGTATAAAGCATTAGTGGGTTTTGTTGATACATATACCAACCAACAATATAGACTGGTAGCAACAGCAACAACAAAACCCAAAAGCACAGCAGTCTATTCATTAAAACTGCCATCATTGCCTAGTGGAAAAAAAGAGCGATTTTTTTTTGTTAACATTTTAGAGAGTTTGTGTGTTGCTAATATTTGTAGGGTACCTTTTGCATGTAAAATAAAAATAGCATCTATTGATTAAAGACCTGGAAAGATAAAATGCGTGGCAGATTTAGAGCACATGCAAAGATATGTGGAAGGCACCAGATATGTTGCAGAACTAAAGATTGTAAAGACAACAACAACAAAAAAAAATGTAGAAGACAAGAAGAACGGAAAAAGAAGGGTATGCACCTGCTTCAAACACACCCCATGCAATAGAGGCTGAGTTGAGCCAATCTGATGAGAAGCAGGGGGTGCAGAGAGGCCAGGTGCCCTCTGTTTTTCTGTCTAAAATGGAGCGTGAATTTCCTCTTGTAATTGTAACACGTTTATATTTAAAGGTTTCACCCTCTTAATTGGAGAGGGAGGTCAACTCTGACTCCTGGAGATTACACATAACTGGAGAACGCACCAATGCCAAGCCATCTGATAGAGACCTGAGCACAGTCATCTCTAATTTCCACCTCTCTGGGTATTCACATTGCCACATTTTGCCTCCTCTTGTTCCTTCTCCACAATTTATAGCCTTAACCAAGACGATCTAAGGACCCCAGAGGTGAGTTACCATTTCCTGTGCATAGACATAACGTACTGGCTTATTGTTCTTGTTGTTAACCTGTCATTTGTGAGTTTAAATCATAGCTCCGTAGCTTCTGTGTATTGGAGGAAAGATTTACTCCTTTGGATAAAGGCAAGACCACTGAAAAGATTATATGTGCCCAGATAAGGGATGAATAATGAGTCCAAATATCAAATAAAAGGCCTGTCCTGAAGCTGAGATGCCATATTCTGTTCCTAAAACTGAGGTTCATTCCTCTTCTTTTTCAGCCCCTTGTTTGTTCCCTACAAATCAGGTGTGCTTTATACATTTCAAAACTTAGAAGAAAAGAATTTGAAGGCGAATGACCATGAAATCACCCTATAACTACTTGTTTAATTACCGACTCATATTTTTTATTTCCTACCAATTTTACTTAATAGTATTTTTTAAAAAATTAAATCATATTGCACACAGCATCAATGTTTGTAAAGCAACAGGTTTGTAGAAATGTTTTTCCAGTCTTCTTAAAGAGTTCTTGTATTCTAGTAGCAAAAGACAAGTTTCTAAATAGTTTGTCATGCGTATATTGGTCTGTGCATAAGTATGCTCACGGTTGTGTGGGTGAAAAGGAAGGCTGGAAGATGTCATTAAGATCCCTGGAACTGGAGTTAGGGACTGTTGTGAGCAAAATGGAGATGGGGAAGTGAACTCAGATTCTCTGCCATAGATACAAGTACCCATATACACACACTGTGTCTGTAACCCTGTCAAGTGAGAGGTCCCTAACCTCACATTGATCTCAAAATGATTATTTTCAAGATATGCCCATGAATGAAAAGACCTTCTATGATCTCCAGAATTGAAAATTTAAGTGCTAGTCCTAATTATATAAGTTCATAGATTGGGTAAATCAGTTCAGAGCAAAACTCACCCTTAAGCTTCAATTATTGTTAATGTAATTGCCGGCAGGTTGAGGCAACCGTTTCTGAGCGTCACAGAATTTTCTGTTCTATATTCATTATAGAGATATTCTCTTATTTACATTTCTATTGCTATGATAAAATACCATGACCAAATAACTTGGCAAAGGCAGGATTTATTTCAGCTTACAAATCTCTGGTTATACTTTATCATCACTGAGGGAAATTGCACAAGGCACCAGGGAGCAGGAACTGACCCAGAAGCCACGGAGGGATCCTAGTTACTGATTTTCTCCACGTAGCTTGCTCAATTTACTTCTTTCATACATCCCATAATCAACTTCCCAGAGATGGTATCCTCTTAGTATCAAAATGACACTAGACATTATGTCTATGTAATATTCATTGTCTATTTATCATTGGTCAGAAATTGAGCCAAACATATGTAATGCATGTTCTTCAATTCTCTGTGGCAAAAGTAGTCACACAGTACTATTTTCACAGTTGCAAAGAAAAATTATAGGACAAATAACTTTAGATTTAAACTGAATAAATCAGTTCATTTGAAGATCACTGATAACCAACGTCTAAGTCTAGGGACAATTGTATTACAGACAATACTTATCTCTCATATAATGGGAAGTTTATCGTAATGATCATATGGAAATAGCCTCTATTTAGCCTCTAAGAGTGAAAGCAAAAATAGTAGTCCAAGGTATTCAGCTTCAGATCATCTAGTAGGAATATTGTAAGCTTTGTTCAGAAGCCCTGTGTAAGAAAAGTCATGAATCCTGATGGTCGGTAATAGGAAGAACTGTCATTTAATGTGAGGTAGAAAGATTGCATACAGTTTTATGAAATGAAGTGGTGCTCACCTGCAGTGTATATGTGCATTTGGATGTGTGTGGAGAGAGAAGGGGGCAGACAGACAGACAGACTGACTGAGAGACAGGGACAGAGAACATGAGAACATGCTGGGCAGCAGGCCTCCTCTTTCCTCTCTCTCTCTCTCTCTCTCTCTCTCTCTCTCTCTCTCTCTCTCTCTCTCTCTCTCTCTCCAGCTCCCCCCTCTCTCTTCCTTTCTTTCTTTCCTCCAGTCAAGCTTATTTACAAAGTTCAACTCTAGGGCCATGGCAGTTCTTCTGCATATAACTGACAGTTTTATGTTCTTGAGATTCAAAAAGCTTTATCCTCATCTGGGTCTTTCTGTACTGCTATGTATCTTAATATCCCTTTGTACTGAGACTCAACTACTGTTAAGAACCATATGGAGGTATATGCATCCATGTAGCTGAGGAATTAGCTATCAGTTGAGTTACATTCTAAATGCAAAGATGATATTTTGGTGAGATTTTTCTTCCCTGTGATTCTGTTCAGACAGTCATATTAATCTTCATCTGAGCTAGTTTGTCTTTGGAAACAGATACATAGCAGATTTGGAAGCCCTTAGTTCTTCTGTGGATTTCTTCCCATTAGACAAGGAAAAGAATTAGTGAAGAATAAAGTAGACTTCTTAAATAGATCTCTTCTTTCTTATAAGCTTTGATACCAGTTCACATATCAGAGAGTTCACAATTGAAACTGCTGTTCTTCAGAAGAATAAACTAACAAACCAATTTCTATAGAATGGATACGTGGCAAAGATAATGATGTAGAAAAATTCTTTTCTAAGCGAAGGTCAAAAGCAGACCTGGTTGCAATTTCTGGCTCTGGCTATTTTGTACTTTCAGATAATTAATGACTTCAGGGCATCTCCTAGCTTTCAGTAGTATAAATAAACAAATAGAGAGAACCGAAAACATGCACAAACCAGTTGGATCTGTTTTTAGATTGTTCCTTTGAAACACACTTAGAAAGTTTCCCCAATTAAAATAAAATAAATTTTGGTGAATATCTTCAGGTACTGAACAAAAAAAAAAAAAAAAATCTGAATTGCAATGAAAAGTAGTTAAGTCTAACTCTGACTCATGCTTGCATTGGGGGATGGAGATCCATGCCTAAAGGAATAGAGAAAACATATTCAATTTAAGAATATATTCCTAAATTTTCCACAAATAAAGGGTTGCTGGTACATTTTCTCTTAAACACATTTCTTTTTACAATGAAGTTTAAAAAGAGAAATATTTTAGCAATAGAAACCGTAAACCACTATTAGGGTAAATGAAGAGACTGGTGGTGAACAAAATACACAGCTCATTGATTAAGAATGGTTGCTGCTCTTGGTAAGGACCTGGCTTCAGTTCCCAGCACTATTACCAGGCAGCACCCAACTTCCTGTGACTTCTGTTCCAGGAAATCTGATGCGTCTGATGCCTTCCTCTGGCTTCCAAAAGTATCTGTGTGTATATATATACATATATATATATATATATATATATATATATATATATATATATATATATATATATTCACATAGGTATATATATGTATATATGCATGTGTGTATAATAAAATAAATACATCTTTTAAAAATAGCAAAAAATTAGTATGAAATTCTATAGAGCCTTTGCATGAACACTTCTGGCTTCTGGAGAAGGGCTGCTGGGAAACACAGAGTTCGGTCTTGTGAATGGATCTGTTTTTTGCTTCCGGCTATTTCCAAGGATGAAATAGGGCAGGTGCTTGTGTGTCTTTTCCTCATTTCTCTTCTATTACACAGAACAAAACTAAATAAATGAATAAACAAGGACAGACAGGCCCTTCTCACTGCCTAGTGGCGCACGGAGCATTTCAACTGGGCTTTATGAGGTAATAAATTATTGTTCCTGTCCTAGCAAGTTGCTGATTTTTGAAAGGCTAACATCCGGTCCTTGGGGGCACCAGCTTTTATTATACATTTCACATTGGGCCAGAGGTCAAATTAATTGACCTTATCTATGTGAAAAACCAGCTGGCTGCATAGCGAAATAAAATCTTTTACAGAGAATTCGGGGACGTATAAACAACAGGAAAACTCAATCCCATGGCGCCTGGAACTTCCAATTAGAAACAGAAAACGTGTACTATTTATAATTTTGAATAGTCAGTTGAGAATCTGTTGCAATTATTTTTCTCTGAGGCACAGTAGTGCCTGTGAGATTCCAGATGCTATATAACTCTTCTGACATATTTTTTAAATGTTATATATTAATTTGCCTGTACATATTATTCATGTGTAGATTAATCCACCCGGGTGGGAGATGGGAAACCAGAATAGGACATGAGATGCCCTAGCTCCTTACTCTTCTCTTGCCTCCTTGAAATTAATGAACCTAAAGCTTGGAGATTCACAGCTAACCTGGCTGGCTAGCAAACCCTAGATTTCCTCCTCTCTCCATCCCAGGACTGGGGTTCCAGGCACTTGAGAGGCTCCATCTGGCTTTTTTTTTTTTAATGTGGGTGCTTGTAATCCTAACTCAGATCTTCATAATTGCGAAGCAGAAGATTTGCCTATTGATCCATCTCCCTAGTCCTCCAAATAACTTTTTTAATGTCACAACTTAATAAATTTGAGAAGGGAGCATATGTTTTCTATACTCATATTCTATATTTGAGTGAGCAATGATGGAAGAGGCTTTGGACCACATAAGGATGAGTGTAACCAGGTTCTCTAAAGTAACAATCATTCTATCTAGATTCCCAAAGAAGTCACTGTATCTTTGAAAGATTAAAATTAGGGCTCAGGCTTTTTCAAGTTCAAGATGCCACCCCTTACCTCCTGAATTCTCTGTTGACAAATAAAACTTCAGAAAGATTGGGACATTTACCTTTCTTCCCCTAGCATATGGCATTTTACAAAAAGACCGGCTTCTCCACTTCCTCATCTGTTAAGTGGGATAATAACACTGGCATCTCAGAGTTGTTTGTAAAACGCCAAATCCACCATTGTAAAGAAACATCTTGGGATCTAAGTTCTGGCCACAAGTAACAGAAATCTTACCATCACATATTATATCCAAACTGAAGGTAAATTAATGTTTAGGATTCTCATTCACAAATGAGAAGTAGAATTGGTCTGCCTCTGCTCTAGGCCAACAGGCATAGATGAACAGGACCTCAGTTTACACTTCCAATTTCTCATTTTGATATTTCACATTTTATCAATATGTGTAAGCCTTTCAAAAATTTCCTGATGAAAATTATTTTGAGGGACAAAGACACTGGGAAAAGGTATTTGACCCTCCTGAAAATCAGTGACAAATAGATGTGCATTTGACTCAACTACGTGAAGTCAAACAATGGAATAGGGTCATTCATAAAAAGTAGAAACTACCAGGAATAATTTTAATTGCTATGCAGCCCCTATTACTATCCATTTGTGGAACCTGTGGTTTTGAGAGGGGCAAATGGGGTTTGATGAATAGGGTTTTTCACACTGTAGCACGAGCCCACATCAGGTGGAGGTCCTCTGTAGCATCAATCTGGAAAAGATTAAGCCACAGAGCGCACATCTGCTTAGAGGAATGTTGAAGAAACCAATGGCTGTACATGCGGATTTCAACCTCTAGCTGGGGTCAGAAAGAAGGTGATTTAGTGACTTCAGCAAACAGACTTGCAGGGGAGTCAAATATGTTTGGTTTCATTTTGCACAGTATATAGAGGGTATCAATAAAGAGCTCCATGCTCAAAGATTAGTTCAAGGACAGCTTGGAAATGAACTGCTTCCCTGATCCAGTCATTAGCTATATAGTAAGTGGATCTTCAGCTGATGCTTACAGTTTTTTTTTTTTCTATTCTAAATAAGGAATGGGGAAGTTTTAGAGACTACAGATAAAATGATGCTGTCAATTTATTTTTAATTGAAAGATGAATAAATGGCTCTCTACTCATAAATGTCAAGCACAAAGGAAGTTGAGCTCTAGACCCAGAAACACATAGGACAGGCTTTTGTGACTTCCTGAAATGTATGACCAAAGGGAGGTAGAACCTCCCCATGCCAGTAGACAAGGTTGCTTAGACAATACAGAAAATGGTTGTCAAGGCTCTGTTTTAAATTCATGACTTTTGCTTGTTGGGTAGGACTTAAGGTCCCGAGAATGCCAGAAAAAGGGGAGCATGAAATGACAAATATTAACATCACATTGTGTGATTAGTTTTAGAACTGAGGAAAGAGAAAACAGGGAGATAAGATCAAACTAGCCAGTCTTGAAAGAAGAGTTCTCTTCTTTTCCAAGGATGCAATAATAAAACGCTGTTTATTTAGTATAAATGTCTGGCATTCCATCTTTAGCGATCCCCACACAGATGAAGCAATGCAGCCATCTCTCTTGGGAAATACTCTGCTCTATCTTGGGGCCCAAAGGGTTAATCTGATAGCTTATTTGGCCCAAAGGGTGGATCTGGTAGCTGGTCAGATTTGATGGACCATTCATTCTGAAATAGCAACAGCTGCTGATATTTCAAAAGCATGCAAATTCCTTATGAATTTTGGAGAAGATCAAATGCAATGGTTCTAGAGGCATAAAGAGACCGACTTGAAAACTTGGGTCAGATCCGATTCTTTTTGCCTCCCTGTCTCCATGTCTCCCGATGCAAAGCAGGAACGTGCGGTGCGTGGCTTTCACTCGAGTACCCCAGGAGCCATCAGTGAACCTGAAAGCCCCCACATCTGGCTATAGCTTAGTCTTGTTTGCTTTAAGATCTGCACACAGACGACGACGACCACCCTGGCTGTGAATTCAGGGATGGCCCTGCCTTCTTTATTCATGGCCAGTGGAGGGGAAGCATCTCTGCACTCACCTGGTCCGAGGGTGAGGTCCACTACATTTTCAGCTCACTAATGTTTTTATTAGTGTTTTACCCCTTTTGCAAAAGACTTATGCAGAGGCAAACACACATTCATCAGCCTCTCTTTTGCTCATTCCTTGTTCAGCAGGCATAGAGACATACTCAATAAGGTAGAAGTTAGATCTTTACAGTGACGCCCAATTACATATTGATCAAGCACAGAGCCTCCTGGTTTAGATGTCTCGCATAACAGTTTGCTCTCCAGGCATTTTCGTTGAACTTTATGACAGTTACACCAAGAAATGACTTTTCCTAGGAGTGTAACTAAGCAGTAACACATACTATGGAGGTGTCTTAAACAGTGATTAAACAGAACATTGTACTGAATAAATCAATGCATAAAAATAATTAAAATGTGGTGGAAGGGACAACTAAACAAAGTGGTAATGAGCAGGGAAAACAAAGAGGTTCTTCCAAACCTGTTAGGTTTTGGTTAAGAAGGTTGTCTCAGAAGCCCATGGATTTTAGCTGTTTTAGAGCCTGTGTGTAGAGAATTAAGATCTCAGTTGAGCAATGGTCCTTAGCAAAAATGAAACAAACACAAACAAACAAAACCACATAGCAATGCAAAATCTATCCTTTTCATTTTCTTCAAGCGAAATAGGACTTTTGTGGGATGTTCTGACGTTCCAGAAACAGCCCCAAACAACCATGTTAAAAGGTTGATTTTTCTTTATTTTAGTGTATTTGCTTGTACTTAAAAACAAATTTGACGTGCTTTTAAAATGAAATGACAGAGTGCAATGTTGTTGTATCGTGTATTTGATGCATGTCTTGAAGGAAACAAAAATTGAAAAAGAAGCCAGAAAATCGAAATAAAAATTGAACATGAAGAACAACAGAAACAACTGTCTCCCTTTAAAAGTATCAGAGGACATTGGAAAAGGAGGGTTTGTGGAGGAATCATAGTAATTACGAAGTCCCTCCAGCAGTAGCTTCTTCTCCCTATGGTATATATAGCTCCGTGAGGCTCTAGGTCTTTCTCCTTTTTAGCCACAGTTCTGCAGAAGTCTACTGTACTGCCACCTGCTGGTGACGTGTTGCCTTACACAATATTTCCCTTTCCTGATACAAAACGTCCAAAGTGTCGTAAGTTTAATGATCTTTAGCCTGGCAAGTAATAATTGATGACCATATATACTCATCATGACTGATAAATTAAAAATCAGAGGCAATGTCCTTCTCTCCAAGGAAGAATTGCTTAAAAGAGTATGTACCAGAGTTAAAGTATTTTCTAGCTACATACCTGAGCCTGGCCAGTTGTGACTCTTGGTAATGACACTTGTCTAGAATTCTTCTGTCAAGGACAAAGATTGAGGTTAAGTATGTAGGAATAGGAGCATAAAGAAAGAGCATATCATTACTCTTCCCCAAGGAAGAAATGAAACAAAACATATTGAGATGTGTATGGACATGCATAGTGTCAATTAGCAAACAGAGAATAGGGCACAGACTTTATCCAACCACCAATGGCAGAGGATATGCCAATACATCTATAAAAACAAGAAGGCTCTTCTGAAGAATCGTTCATGTTACACGGTCTGACAACCTTTCAGCTGTGAACATCACAGTTTGGGGGCTGTTCTGTACAGATGCTGATGGGTCTTCTCTGGTAAAGACTACCTATCATTTTCTTTCCCTGAGCAGTATATTTTGCTTCAATTGGTACAGAGATTAATTTCCCCGGATCTCTTGGATCTTCAAACTAGAACGGCACACAAATGTGAGCTTCTGACTTGAATCATCTCTAAAGATTGGGTAAGAACTATCTAGTTAATATTCATGTATTTCAGTGCCATCAGCAGTTAAATAATTTATCATCATCAGTTAGCTTTCACTTTCTACTCATCTTTCCAAAACAACCTGGTTTTCACTGACTTGAGTCAGTCTTTAGGTTATAAAGAGAGCTGGTAATCCGACTGATTTCATACTCAGAATGTAACAAGTGCTTGACTGATCGAGCTAACAGATGACGTTGAAGCTTAGAGTCTACAAAAGCAAGCCTATGTTCATGTATTGACTTCTCCTTGTTTTGCAGTCTGCCTTTCTGATTGTACACTGTGTCTGCTGAGACTGCAAAGGACCTTCCTTAGTCTGCATCATGGAACGTGCCACCAGGAAAAGACCTATCGGTGGTAGCACTTGATCTAAACGCTTTGTTTGTATGGTGAGTATCCCCCCAACTGAAGCCCCGCCCATGCACACAGAACCATTCAACTCTCCGTGCCTTGGTAGCTCTAGACATTGCATGCCACCCTTATGTCTCGGGAAAGATAGATGTCCGCTGGTTCCCAGATGTGTTTGCTATCAGTGCAAATGCATTTATAGCCGTGTCTGGAAATGTTTAAATAACTGACCAGATTTTTCCCCCCTTTTATTTTTGGCTACTTTAGTGTCTTCCAGCCCTAACCCTAACCAGTTTATATCTCTCTTAACCTTCATCGCGACACTGAGAATTCTTCCTCCTACTCTCCGTACACTTATGTCATAGCCTAACAAGAGTCAGTTGTTTCCAGCAGATAACTTTTAGCCTCTAGAGGACCTAATTTTAATTGGTGTGTGCATGCTGCCATCTGGTGGTTGAGAGTGGAGAGTACACTTTTCTTGTCAGTTTTCCATTCAATGAGGCAGCCGATGCGTCTTGATCATTTCCCATGTGTTACACATAATGAACCAAACATAATATGCAAAATAATGTCACAGTAGAAGTCTCGGTGAGACGTCAATTGGAGGAAAGTGTTGAGATGGTCCTGCTGGGAGAAAAGCCAGCTTTTTGTTTGTTTGTTTGTTTGTTTGTTTGTTTGTTTTTTGAGACAGTGTTTCTCTGTGTAGCCCTGGCTGTCCTGGAACTCACTCTGTAGACAACCACGCTGGCCTCGAACTCAGAAATTCACCTGCTTCTGCATCCCAAGTGCTGGGATTAAAGGCGTGTGCCACCACTGCCCGGCAAGAAGAGCCAGCTTAACTATACACGTTCATCCCTGAAATCTATATGGAAGAGATCTCACAACATAAAATTGTTCTCTGACTTCCTCATTGTGCATCAGGGCATGTTCACACCTGCTTACACACAATAATACTCTAATGAGAGCAGAAAACTCCTGGGAATCTAGGAGGGTGACCCTAGCTAAGACTCCTAGTAATTGAAAATATGGAGCCTGAATTGCCCATCTCCTGTAATTAGGAAAGACTTCCAGGGCAGAGATTGGGACATCAATCCATCCACAAAACCTCTAACCTACAATTCGTCCCTCCTGGAAGGTGTGCTGGGACTCAGGCAGACAGAAATTGTGGGAGTGGCCAACAAAGGCCTGGTCCAGCCTCAGACCCATGTCACAAGAGGGCAACCATCCCTGACATTGCCTGGAGGGCCAGGAACGAGAGGCTGGATAGCCCAGAGACCTCGGGTAGAACCAAACATGCCCCGAAAAACTCGTTATGGTATTCTGCTGTACTTGTAGAGATGAGTCCAGTATAATGGTCATCAGAGAGAGTCATCTAGCAACTGATGGAAACAGATGCAGAGACCCACAGCCAGATATTAGACAGAGCAGGGCGAATTTTCTAGAGAGGGAGAGGAAAGATTGCAGAGACAAAGTTAAGGACACCACAAGGGAAAAGAAAAACCACAGAATCAACTAACCTGGCCTCATACAGGCTCACAGAGAATGAACCACCAACCAAGGAGTATGGGACTGACCTAGGCCCTCTGCATATATTGTTATGCAGTTTGCTTTTCTTGGGGGACTCCCAATAGTGGGAGCAGGGGGTGTCTCTGGTACTTCTCCCTGCTTTTGGGAACCCTTCCCTCTTACTGGGTTGCCTCATTCAGCCTTAATATGAGGAAAGGTGCCTAGTATTTCTCTAATTTGACATGTCATGTTGGTTGGCCTGACAGGCCTGCTCTTTTCTGGAGGAAAACGTAGGTGTGGATGGAGTGTAGGAGGCACAGGGAGTGGAAGGGAGAGGGCAGACTGCAGTTGGAATGTAATATATGAGAGGATGAATAAAAAATAAAAAAAGTAGCAGAAAGTTTAAAGTTAATCAATTGGAAAATGAATATCCTTATTAAAATTTATGTGAACTCTTTTCTAAATTTTGTGTTTTTAAGAAATACTTTATTTCCCCTGGAAAATTATTCATGAAAAACTCAAAAAGAGAATATGATAGATTTGTTCTTTTATTAGTTTTGTTTGTTTGTAACGATCATGACATTGAGTCTGGTATAGTACTAAGTATTTTTTAAGTAACTTCAGGTGTCATTTGCATTTCACCAATAATGGTTTCCACTGATTTTGTTTGTTCTGTAATAGGATTCAATGCCCCATTAGCAACCTGCATTTCATTCTGTATCTCATTTCGGTTTTACTTTTTACAATGTACTAATTACTATACCTTCCATATTTTTTTGTTTTGGTTTTGGTTTTGGTTTTTCAAGACACGGTTTCTCTGTGTAGCCCTGGATGTCCTGGAACTCACTCTGTAGACCAGGCTGGCCTCGAACTCAGAAATCCACCTGCCTCTGCCTCCCAAGTATTGGGATTAAAGGCGTGTGCCACCACTGCCCGGCTCCATATTTGTTATTTTGACATCAGTAAAATAACAATGAGATCAACAAAAAGAAAGTGAACACAGTTGCTACCTGTGCCCTGGACTACTCACTGCCGACCCTACCTGCTTTAGGGGTTGGAGGTGAGGTGGTACGGAATCAATGCCACAGACTCCGGGACCAGATGAGAAATACCACAGCAAGCTCTCTGCTGCAAGCTCCTTTAATACCCTCCACCCGCACCCCATTGGTCCTAAGAAAGCATCTCTTCTAAACAGCAGCTCCCAATTGGCTGGCATTGTCTGTGTCAGCAATCCTTGGTCTCCCAGGCAGTTTTCAATTAGGTCCTCCTGCAGACGATGCCTTTGTGCCTGCACACACACCCCGTCCCCCCGCATTTACATAGAGGCGGCCACCTGTGTTCCTCCTACATACAGTACACAGTATATTCTCTAGTCTGTGTCAGCAATCCTTGGTCTCCCAGGCAGTTTTCAATTAGGTCCTCCTGCAGACGATGCCTTTGTGCCTGCACACACACCCCGTCCCCCCGCATTTACATAGAGGCGGCCACCTGTGTTCCTCCTACATACAGTACACAGTATATTCTCTAGAACAGTTAAACAATGACACTATTATGATATAGTTTTAATATTTATACGAATTATGTTTAGCTTTTTTTTTTGGACCCCTTGGCACTGGCTAGAATCACCTGAAAAAGGAGTCACAACTAACTGTCTTCATCAGGTGAGTCTCTATGAGTTTTTCTTGACTGTTAATTGATAAAGGAAGGTCCAGCCCTAAGTGAGTGGTACTATTTCCCCGGCAAGTTGTACTGGTCTGTATAGGGTTGCTAGCTAACCGTGAGTCTGAGGGAGCCAGGAGCACCGTTCCTCCATTTTTTTTTTTTTTTCTGATTCATGCTAAGAGGATTCAGCTATGAAATGATATAAGAGATGGCGTCCTTCTGATTACATAAGTGGATTCCTAAATTTCGTAGGATTACATAAGGCTGAAAAGGCAATAGATGAACCTTTATTAACAGCTTCTTTTTTACAAAAAAAAAATCTTAAAAATTCAATGAAGAGAATTGCTAAGTACTTCGTGTTGAATTGATAATATGTAGGCTTCCTGTATCTATTGAGGTGATCATGCAAATTTTCTATTTAAGTCCAAAATATGTACTTAAGCACATTTTTGATTTGTGTATATTTAACCCTCTTTACAACTACAGGGTAGAACCAGCTTGGTCACAGTGCACAGTCTTGTGGAGGTGTGTCTGTATTTGTTTGACAAGTAGATTTTTGAACTTGTTTAATCTACAATTACCTGAGGTATTGGTCTATAATTTTCTTTTTTGATGTATCTTTACTAGGTCTGAGTATTTGATGGTAATGGCTTTATAGGAGTTTGAAGGTGCTCCTTTGTTGTAGATTTGTTTTGATTTTGATGTGTATGTGTTTTAAATAATTTAAGAATATTGGCTGTAGATCTTTGAAAGTCCCGTAGAATTTTGCTGTGAGTCTATATGGTTCTGAACTTTTTAGTTGGAAAGTTTATTAGAACAGTTTCAATCTCCTTGTTGTTATGGGTTTGTTTAGGTTGTTGATCTCTTCTTGGTATAATTTTGGTGGTTCTGGCTGAAAATAGAAATTCATCCATTTCTTTTAGGTTTTCCAACTTAATGTAAGAAAAGACATAGAAAAGGGTTGACCATGTTAGGGCTAGAGAGATGGCTCAGTGGTTTCGCTGCTCTTGGAAAGGACCAGAGTTCAGTTGCTCTTTTTGTTTGTTTGTTTGTTTTCCAAGACAGGGTTTCTCTATGTAGCTCTGGCTGTCCTGGAACTCACTCTGTAGACCAGGCTGGCCTCGAACTCAGAAATCTGCCTGCCTCTGCCTCCCAAGTTCTGGGATTAAAGGCGTGCGCCACCACTGCCCCAGAGTTCAGTTGCTAGAAGCCATATTCAGCAACTTACAATTACCTGTAAGTTCACCTCCATGGGATCTGATGCCCTCTTTAGGTCTCTATGGGCACCTAAACATATACAAATACCAATAAAAATAAAAATCTTTAAAAAATAATGTATATGTTTTTCATAGTTCTATATCTGCATAGTTTTAGAAATGGAAACTAGTTTTTGTTGACACTGAGGAAACCATCTCCTTGCCTTTTCTGCCTCTGGAAGGCTATGGACATTTTAGCTTATGACCCTTTCTATCCACCTTCAAGACCACCCAGTCATTCAATACCAGCTTCCTGCCATTGGTTGAATCTTCCCTTTCCTTCCATCTTCTCGTTGACTCACTCTTTTCCTCCTTTCCAACTCTTACATGCTTGCTTGATTGGACTGGACCTACCTGGTGACCCAGGGCCACCATGGAGTGGCACTCTTGATTTTTTCCCATACCTGTTACCTTTGCCATGTTCTGTGTTCACAGACCTGGCGTTAAGGAATGGATATTTGCAGACATGGGTATTTCTTTGTTGTATTTCTTACTATATCCATCACATTTCATGCTAGCTGTACATTCTTTTATCTATGTAGTTAATGATCTTAAGTATTTTGTTGTGTACACAGAAGTTCTGTTTTTCTAGGGAAGATGACGGTGGAGGTTTTTTTTTTAATTTATTTATTTTATTTTATTTTATTTTATTTTATGTATATCAGTACACTGTTGCTGTCTTCAGACGTGCCAGAAGAGAGCATCAGATCCCACTACTGATGTGAGCCACCGTGTGGGTGCTGGGAATTGAACTCAGGACCTCTGGAAGAGCAGTTAGTGCTTTTAACCACTTAATCCTGGGCTTAACATTGTCTAGTACCTCCAAGCTTCTTCATCTCTGCCATCTGTCTACTATACTTGAGTGTCTCTCATGCTTTCTTTATGTTTTATATTTAAGACCAATTTATCATGGTCATTTTTTTTCTTTTTTTTTCTTTCTTTATTTATTTTTGATACTTTATTTACATTTCCAATGTTTCCCCTTTTCTGGGTCTCCTCTTTGGAGACCCCCTATCCCTCCCCCTCCCCACCTCTGTGAGGGAATTCCTCCTCCCACCTACCCGCCCACCCATCCCC
>CM052710.1:9594714-9710012 GCA_028551405.1 Uromys caudimaculatus | reverse complement strand
GACATAATACTACCTGAGGACCCTGCTATACCTCTCCTGGGCATATACCCAGAAGATGCTCCAACATGTAATAAAGACACATGCTCCACTATGTTCATAGCAGCCATATTTATAATAGCCAGAATTTGGAAATAACCCAGATGTCCCTCATCAGAGGAATGGATACAGAAAATGTGGTACATCTACACAATGGAGTACTACTCAGCTATTAAAAACAATGATTTAATGAAATTTGCAGGCAAATGGATGGAACTTGAAAATATCATCCTGAGTGAGGTAACTCAGTCACAAAAGAACGAACATGGTATGTACTCACTAATAAGTGGATATTAGCCCAAACGTTTGGAATACCCAAGTTTCACTTTACAGTAACCGCTGGACTGAGAGTGAGGTCCCACATGGAGGAGTTGGAGAAGGGACTGCAGGAGCTGAGGGAGTCTGCAGCCCCATGGAGGGAACAACAGTGTCAACTGGCCTAACCCCCGCTCCCCTGTCCTCATGGAGGCTGGACCACCAACCAAAGAATACATACACATGGAGGGACCCATGATTCAGACCACATATGTGGCAGAGGAGGGCCTTGTTGGCCATCGGGGGAGGAGAGGCCCCAGTAAAGGGGAATGTCAAGGTGGGAATATGGGAGTGGGTAGGTGGGTGGGTGGGAGGTGGAATTCCCTCCTATAGGTGGGGGAGCGGGAGAGGGAGGGGATAGGTGGCTTCCAAAGAGGAGACCTAGAAAGGGAGAAACATTGGAAATGTAAGTAAAGTATAAATAAATAAATAAATAAATAAATAAATAAATAAATAAATAATAAAAAACAACAACAATAAAAATTTTAAAAGAAAGAAAGAAAGAAAGAAAGAAAGAAAGAAAGAAAGAAAGAAAGAAAGAAAGAAAGAAAGAAAGAAAGGAAAAAGAAACTAAGCCACCACCAAAGAGCACACATGGGCTGGTCCATGGCTCCCAGCACATAAGTAGTAAAAGACTGCCTTGTCTGACATCAGTGGGAGAGGATGAGCCTAATCCTGTAGAGGCTTGATGCCCCATGGAAGAGGGATGCAGGGGTTAGAGTTGAGGTAGAAGTGGGTGGGTGAGTCAGGGAAGGTGTGTGGTGGTAGCATCCTCTCAGAGGCAAAGGGGAGGGGGATGGGGTGAAGAATTCTTGGAGAGGGGACCACAAAAGGGGAAAACATTTGGAATGTAAATAAATAAGACTATTTTAAAAAGAAAGTTTTTTTTAAATGATGTATCGCAATTATGACTTTCCCTCCCTCTACTCCCCAAAGCTTTTCCTCAACACCCCATCTCATCAGGATCTACACCATTTTATGTCTCTCATTAGAAATACAATAGGCTTCTATGGTTTAATAATAAAATAAATAAAATAAAATCAATATTTGACTTCACTGGTTGCCATAAGAATCACAGACTAACAAAAACCCCAGTCCCAGAATTTAAAAATCTCTTTTTCAATGTGTTTTTGAAATAGCCTAAATCACTCTGCAAACAATATAGATTACTGATGTGGTCCTTGGTTGCTTCTCAAGGGTTAAAGATAGTAACCTGTTGCTGAAGATACATAGGCCACACAGCTCACATGACTTGAGCTGGATCTGACCTGAAAGCTTCTTTTCTGCAGGCTAGCTTCCCAGGTTACAGAAAATACTATGCAAGCTGCCAAGGAAGGGAAGCAATTACACAGCCCTATCCAGCTGCAACACCTATAAAGCCGGACAATTAACAGCATAGCAAGATATGCATAAAGGTGAAAGAAATGACATTCACATGTTGATGGCAATCAACAGCTGTCTAATTAGACTTAAGTCCCACTCAACAGGAGGGAACTCTTGCTTAGCCAGCTTCCCAAGGCTCCTGAGGTCATGGCCCCTTGAAAAGAATTTATTACTGCCACTTTGTTAAACAAACATAATTTCTTATTACATTCTAAATCTTGTCCTTGAATTCACACATAAGTGTAGCTACTACTCCCATGATGTGCCAGGGTTGCAGGGGATACCCAGGGGCCCCACCCTCTAAAAGAGAAGGAGTAGGGGAAATGGGAGAGGGTCTTAGGGAAGGGGAACCAGGAGAGTGGCAGCATTTGGGATGTAATGAAAAGGGGTCTCTAAGCCCCATTGGTGGTGTTGGTCAGTGTTGTCCTGGGATTGTCCTGGCTTATCCCAAAACATCACAGGCTATTGCTATTACCTTTGGTTGCCCTTACAGAGGTAGAAGGTAAGTCCCTACTACCGAAGACACCATGCCAGTCAGACACAAAGCTCAAATGGCCAGTTCTGAAAATAACAAGTAACGTTTTACAAACTAAGCAGATTGTACTTATGTATTTGAGAATACACACCCATAATACACGTCTGCTTGTGTGTGTGTGTGTGTGTGTGTGTGTGTGTGTGTGTGTGTGTGTGTGTGTGTAAAACAGCAATTAATGAAAATAGAGACAGTAAATTTGAAAAAAATCAAGGAAGAGTATGTGAGAGGTTTTGAAGGAAGGAAATGGAAGGAGGGGAATGATGAAATTATATTATTACTTCAAAACATAAAAGTAAAAAACAAAATAGAAACTTCTCATTACAGCAAATAGAGAGTTTGGCCTGAAACCTCGACCAGACACAGTGCAGAGATCAACAGGTCACAGGAAGTACAGCCCCAGCAGACACATCCACAGCACAACCTCTGCATCTGTAGAAAGAGGAACATCCTGAAGAGAGTGGGAAGAAAGACTTGAAAAACAATAGAAAACCAGGAACCTTCTGTGTAAACAGTCTTTCCTAGAAATAGCTACATAAACAAGGCTGAAACAATAATTGTATCATTAGACACCTTAGCATTGGAACGGAGGAGATTTCAAGGGGACAACCCATAGACCAAGAACTACAGGCAGTGATTGACAGCTAAGGGAAGGAGAATTAGCCTCTCCGAAGACTGAGACCCTTTATTGGTTGTCCAATGCAGAATAGTCAGCCTTGAAAACATAAACACATAAACTATTGACGTGGACTCAGCAATGGACACAAACACACACACACCAAACAAAATGAAAGTCAATGATACTATCTATCAATTTGAGAATGGGGAGGGACATGGATGGGAGGTGGAGAGGAAGGGTACCTGGGAGCAGAGGGGCTGCAGGAACAATAAGTAGGGAGAAAAGCAATGTAACATTAAAAACGTAAAGCAATAAGAAATTAAGCAATTAGTGTAAGTAATTCATCACCTCCTCAATTGACCTTGACTTTCAATTGATCATGACATGTATCGCACCAGAAGTCAGTAGTAAAGGGAAGAACTGCTACCAGGTGCATGACTTTTTAGACATGCAAATGAACTGTTTAAAAAGCAAGAGGTTTATTGTCTGAAAATATAAGAAAGAAATTCTTTCCTGTGCCAATGAGTTCAAGGATACTCCCCACTTTCTCTTCTATTAGATTCAGTGAATCTGGTTTTATGTTGAGGTCCTTGACCCACTTGGACTTGAGCTTGTGCAGTGTAATAAATACGGATCAATTTGCATTCTGCTACATGCAGACTGCCAGTTAGACCAACACCATTTGTTGAAGATGCTTTCATGTTTTTCCACTGGATGGTTTTGGCTTCTTTGTCCAAAATCAAATGTCCTTTGGTGTGTGGGTTTATTTCTGGTTCTTTGATTCGATTTCATTGATCAACCTGTCTGTTTCTGTACCAATATTCCATTTTTTTATCACTATTGTTCTGTAGTACAGCTTGAAATCAGGGATGGTGATTCCTCCAGAAGTTCTTTTATTGTTCAGAATTGTTTTGGATATTCTGGGTTTTTTGTTTGTTTGTTTGTTTGTTTTTCAATATGAAGCTGAGAATTGCTTTTTCAAGGTCTGTAAAAAAAAGTATGTTGAAATTTTAATGGGAGTTGTATTGAATCTGCAGATTGCTTTTGGGAAGATGGCCATTTCACCATGTTAATCCTACTGATACATGAGCATGCAAGAACTTTCCATCTTCTGAGGTCTTCTTCAATTTCTTTCTTCAGTGACTTGAAGTTCTTGTCATATAGATCTTTCACTTGCTTGGTTAGAGTTACACCAAATATTTTATATAATTTGTGGCTATTATGAAGGGTGTTATTTTCCATAATTTCTTTTTTTAGCCCATATATCATTTGTCCAAAGGTGGTCTACTGATTTCTTTGAGTTAATTTTATATCCAGCTACTTTGCTGAGGGTATTCTGCTGTAGGAGTTCTCTGGTAGAATTTTTGGGGTTGCTTAAGTATACTATCATATCATCCACAAATAGTGATACCTTGACTTCTTCCTTTCCAGTTTGCATCCTCTTGACCTTCATAGCCTTGAAGACATTGGCACAGGAGAAAATTTCCTCAACAGAACACCAATGGCTCAGGCTCCAAGATCAACAATTGATAAATGGGACCTCTTGAAACTGAAAAGCTTTTGTAAGGCAAATGTTGGATGTAACCCTGCATCCAACAGAGGACTGATATCCAAAATACATAAAGAACTCAAAAATTAGACACCAACAAACCAAATAACCCAACTTAAAAGTGGGGTACAGAGTTAAACAGAGACTTCTCAACAGAGGAATCTCTAATGGCTCAGAAACACTTAAAGAAATGTACAACATCCTTAGTCAACAGGGAAATGCAAATCAAAATGACACCAAGATTCTACCTTACATCCATCAGAATGGCTATGACCAAAAACAATCTCAAGGAACAGTCCATGCTGATAAGGATGTGGAGCAAGAGGAACAACGCTCCTCCATTGCTGGTGGGACTGCAAATTTGTACAACTACTCTGTAAATCAATCTGGCAGTTTCTCAGAATATTGAAAATAGTTCTACCTGAAGATCCAGCTATACCACTCCTGGGCATATACCCAAAAGATCCAGTATAGCACAGTGACACATGCTCCACTATGTTCATAGCAGCCTTGTTTGTAATAGCCAGAAGCTGGAAACAACCCAGATGTCCCTCATCAGAGGAATGGATACAGAAAATGTGGTTCATTTACACAGTGTAATAGTAAAAACAAGGACATCATGAATTTTGCAGGCAAATGGATGGAACTAGAAAATATCATCCTGAATGAGGTAGCTCAGACCCAAAGGGACATATGTGGTATATACTCACTGATAAGTAGATATTAGCAAAAAATTACAGAATACTCATGATACAACCCACAGACTCAAAGAAGTTAAACAGGAAGGAAGGCCCAAGTGAGGATGCTTCAGCTCCTCTTAGAAGGGGGAACAAAATAGTTATGGGAGGCAGAGAGAGGGAAGAACCTGGGTGGAAGAGGGGTGGGGTAGGGGAATGGGGGACTCGGGATCAGATGTGGGGAGAGACAGGAGAGAGACCCAGAGGGCCAGGAGAATGGATGGAAATATGCAGTTGCTGGGGGTAGAGGGTGGGGGAAATCTCTAGAAAGTCCCAGAGACCTGGGATGGGGAGGCTCCCAGGATTCAATGTGTGTGACCTTAGTCAAAATGCCCAACAGTGGGGAGATGGAACTGGAAGAGACCACCTCCAGTAAATAGACATGGCCTCCACCGGAGGGATGGGGACACCAACCCACCTTTAATTATTTTACTGAAAATTGCTACTGTCTAAAAAAAATTCAGGGACAAAAATGGCTGACCAATAACGGCAATTTGGGATTCATCCCATGGGTGGGCACCATTCCCTGACACTATTACTAAATGCTATGTTGTGCTTGCAAACAGGAGCCTAGAATGGCTATGATCTGGTAGGTTCTACCAGAAGCTAACTGATACAGCCAAGCACTGAACTGAAGTCAGGGAGCCTTATGGAAGAGTTAGGAGAAGGGTTGTATCAACTGAACTAGCATGGCAAACCTATAGAAAGACCATCAGTGTCAACTAACCTGGACCCCTGGGAGCTCCCAGAGACTGAGCCACCAACCATTAGCACAAATAGGCTGGTCCAAGGCCTCTGGCACATAAGTAGCAGAGGGTTGCCTTGTCTGGCCTCTGGGAGAGGATGTGCTTAATCCTGTAAAGACTTGATGCCCCAGGGGGGTGGGGGATACCCAGGGAGGAACACCCTCTCAGAATCAAAGGGGAGGAGGGGTGAGAGGAAGCCTGTGAGAGGGTCCAGGAGGGGGACAGCATTTGGGATGTAAGTAAATAAAATAATTAATAAAATATGTAAAGCTAAGATATAGACATGAAAAACAGAATAAAATATAGAAAATAATTTTAAAAGGAAAAATATAAGAAAGAAAGACTCTAGAATTTGGGAAATAAATTCAAAGACGACTCAGTGAAGATATCTAGCATGTGTATAAATGCCTGGTAGGTGTGGTGGCCACTTATCATTATAACCTTGGATGACAGAGACATGGGATTCAAGAAGCAAGCTAAATTAACCAAATTGGTAAGTGCTTGGTTCCAGTGAGAGACCATGTCCCAGTATATGAAGTGGAGAGCCTGAGTAAAACACTCAATATCAAACTTTGGCCCCAAAAACGCATGCACACACACATTTATATGTGTCTGCACACCCATGACTCACAGTGAGAATCTGCATGCATGCTAATGCATACCACAAGCACACATATCACGAAATAATGCAGATAAGTGAATTTCTCACTTGCAGATGCAAATAAGCTTGTTACTTAAACAAAGGTATTTCTAGAAGCTTTCGAAGAAAATACGCTGTAAACTGTTTTCAAGAAAAGATTAAGAAGTAGTTTCTCAAGAAATATAATTTGCCAGCAAGAATATATAATGATAGCATTATAGTGTATGTGAACAAGATCAGAAAGGAGTAGAGGAAGACCCCTTGGTCTCCTGAGGAAAACGGCTCAGTGAACGTTTCCATCAACGACACAAACTACCATGTTGCTTATTTCTCCTTGTTCAAGAATTGTTTCCTTCTGATCATTAGACACCTTAAGGGTCACTGGCAAGCAGTGGTTGTTTTATAGACATGAGTGTCTAGCATGAAAGTGTCATGGAGCCCAAATAAATTTCCCTTTCCCTAGGATACAGCCAAACAAGGTTGAAGTCCATTGCCAGAAGCCAGGCTCAGCTGGAGGTATCGACTTAGAAGGGAGTGATCTTTGCACTGGAGGGTATCCTGACTCCATTTTCCCTGCTGGGAAACTCCAGTGTTCCAGGACCACTAGCCTGGGAGCTTTCATCAGCTAGCAAGCCGCTTTTAATAACAACCTTGGGGAGTCTGAGGAGTCTTTTAGGAACCATTGAGACTCCGGCCAGCATCTCCTGATGCTGTCTGGTAAAGTCCACTGCTGTTTCATGGCCCATGTTTCTTCTCCAGCATCAGTTCAGGTGAAAGCAAACATCACTGTATAGCATAAAAACCACAAATAAAAACAAATGATCATCCCCCAAACACACACACACACACACATTCACAATCTCCTCCCCTACCCATCTAGGAATATTTTAGCCCAGTGTTTGTTTTAAGGTTCTGTTTTACAACGTTTATGTTGAATTCTTTGGATAGACCCCATTCTCAGAGGGGTGGAGCCCTGCCATACAGGGTTCTCTATTAATCACCAGGCAGAGCTGGACTTCATGATCTCGGAGCAGACTCCCTTCTCAGCTTGCAGCCGTGCTTGTTGTAACAAACAGGACTGCAAACCATGTTTACCTTAGTGTCAGATGTGGTTAGCCTTGAAGGGGGTCTGCTTGTGTAAACCAGTCTGCGAGTCCATCACAATGGGCTCTGGTTTCTCTTCTGTGATGCAATAGACACCAGATCTTTGAGCACCGTGATAGTGGCTCTGACGGAACTGCTTCCTGATCATGTCTGGAGATTTCAATGATGGCTTAGCTTAGAGTCAAGATGTTGAAGTTCTGAAATCACTGTTTCCTCCGGTGATTTTTCTCTGTCAAGATCAAGAGAAGAAAGTACCAGGGAGGGGTTCAGATTGACTAGTATGGTCTCTTTCTCCGGATTCACAGGACTTCCGTTTCTAAGGTGTTTTCTCATTGTTCCCTGAGGTGTCTTTCTCCCAGCTTGGCCCTGTCTCTGTAAGCAGGGTCACTCTAGTCTTCTTGAATTGGTTTCTTTGCCTGAACTCATTTCTAACTGCACTAGTGATTTCCTGGAATCCCCACTTCACGCTAAGTTAGCATTAAGTGTTAAGACATTTCCCTAGTACAAGTTTAAGCTGAATTAAAAAAAAAAAGAAAAGAACTCTCCACACTATATCCAATTATCTGGTAGATTTTGGGAGTCACTCTTAGAGATTCCCAAATAAAATGGGTAGTTGGTTCCTTAAGGTAACTTTTTAAGATAACATACAGGTCCTGGACTGCTCTACAAAACAGTGTACAGTTGCAGAAACAAACCTTTCTCAACTGCATATAACTCTAGTCCATAGCAGGAAGTCTCTAACCCTATGGCCCAGTAGTCTTCATTAGGGTGACACTTGGTAATTTCTGCTCTTTTCCCTTCTCTCATACATGACATCCTAACCTACATACATTTCTCTTCCCTTCATTTCCCCCATCCTCTCCCTTCCTCCCCTACTCCCCATATCCACTCCTTCTGTTTCCATTCAAAAGAAAGGGCAGGCGTCCCAGGGACAACAATGGAACATAGCTTAACAATTACAATAAGTCTAGGCATGTACTCTCATGTTAAGACTGGATAACACAACCCCGTAGGAGGAAAAGAGCCCCAAGCACAGGCAAAAGAGAGTCAGAGAGAGCCAGCCCTCTGCATCCACTGTTGAAAGTCTCACAAGAATAGCAAGCTGGACAACCATAATGCATAGACAGAGACACTTGATAACTGTGATGACATGTTTTGCTTGACATGGCTGAGGAGGAAGACTGCAGCAGACATACTGTAGGCAGTGGCCATGGAAACAGCTAGACATCCCACAGTGCATAGACCACGCCTTCGTCTTGTTATTGGAGATTTTAAGGTACAAGCCTAGGCCCTGGCAATCCTTACATCCTAGCTCCAGTCACCCATTTCCAATACATTAACTAAGGAGACAAGTTGCAATGAAAAACAGAGAAAAGCTCTGCTCAATGTGGTCACATTGGAGTGTGGAGACATGGAAGGAGGTCCATTGAACCCCAGTGTATCCTTGATGGAAGAACAAGAGGGTTAACTGTTAGCAGAGCTCGCACAGTTAAGGAGTCCTGACAAAGGTGTAGGTTACCCATCCCTGAACCATCTTTGGCTCTGCTCCACTCTCTCCTGAAACATATTTCAATGAACTGTCTTTCAATGTGCAAATCCTTTCTGAGATGCTAGTTCCTGCTCTGGTTGGCATGTGGCTTCAGCTTTTTCCTCCTCCCAACTTAAAATTCTCAGGGCAATGAAAACTCTGTGGCTTCAGCTTTAGTAGTCCGATAGCCAAGGAAAGAAGTATCTCTTCTTATAATATTTTCACTCAGGCCGGAAAGGCTGTAATCTCTCCCAACAAAGAACCAACTCTTTAGCAAAAAAGGTCAATTATAGTGAAGGTGAGAGACCCCTACCTCAGCCTAGGTAAACAGTAATTGTAGAGATTTCCTGTGCTAAACACTCTATAAATGCTGGACAAATAAAGATCCTGGAACTAAAATCATCACTCAGTTTGATCAGGAGAGTTCCCCTGAAATTTCGTTGACCTGGAATGTACCAGTCTTCCTAGACTAGCCTCACTTACTGTCCCTTACTGTCCCTGATTTCCTCAGGCTGTCATCCTTCTAGTGAGGTGAGTACCGTTCATGTTGCTGGGGGTCCACACCAATCTGCTCTCAGTCTCTAGCTCATTTGAGTGGGAAGATCATAGATGCTGGCTCAATAGAAGAGCTGGATGCAGAAGGAGCTCCAGTCTCCACCACCAGCTCTAAACATTAACATCACTTGATGGGCTTCGGCAAGGTTCCCATTTTATGCCAGGTCCTGTTGATACAAGTGCTGAGCCTGTAATGAAGTTAAACTCAATATATTTTTTCCTCTGGTTATAACTGGCAATAATTTTGCAAGTTCCCAGCTACCGTGGAATCCATTTGGGGCAGGCAAAAAAAGCAAACAATCTGGGGTATGAAATGTAATTGTGGTTGCCACATGGGAAGCAGTGTAGCTCCCAACATTTCTTGTTACTCTTACCCTAGCCATGGCCGAGAGACATTCACTTTTGCTTAATCCAAGTATATTTTGCTAAATGGAGACAATTATCTGGGTATTTTATTTAAAGGGAAAAGAAAAGGGTTTTCCTGGAAACATGCAGATAATGGAGACAAAATTATACTTAAAATATGTTGCCAGAGGGTGTTTTGACATTTTCTGATTATTTTTCAGAGAGATATGTAAGGGCTTTTTCTGCCCAGATCTGCAAATGTGACTAAGGACAGTTTTATGAATGCACACACGCTGTATGTTAGCACATTGGCCTTCAATTATGTTACCTATTCAAGTAACCCTGTAAGTTACATAATCATATCTAAGTTTTATATTTAAGAATATTGAACACGAGTGAGGCTGACACAATTTTAAAAAGACACTGTAAACGAGGCTTACCTTGCTATTAGTATATTCTTGTATACAAACCACTAGTTTGCTAGGATTGTACAGAAAACCTAATCAGTCATTAAAAAGTGTGGGCATAGTGGATATCATGAAATGTCCCTAATCCTTTAACAATGGTTTTATGTTCTAGCAATGACAGATTCCCACCACTTCAAAATTCTGCCTCAGTGGTAATGGAGGAGCTTGCTTTGTGAAACCTGGTGTTCAATTTCTAGGGATAAATGATATAAAACTGCCCACTTTCCTTCACGTTCTTGCTTCAGTGAACAACATTAGGGAACTGCAATTTATCTCTACATGTTACAGTTATCTCCGATATTAACACAAAGGGACCCCCTGCTATTTAGTATTGTGTTCATCATAAAAATATTCTGTCTTTAAACCAAAGTGAGAGTGTCCAAGTCGTATTTGGCATCTCAGTTACAGATTATCATTATAAACTCTTCATTGTATTTAGGTAGGAAAACCTGGGCACTTTAAATAAATATTTAAATGAAGTTTCATGGGAAAAATAAATATTCCCATGGCTAAGGGTGATTCTGTGGAGGAAGAAAACTCAAGGTACTTAAGAGCTACTGCAAGTTATTTTTTTTCTTAACCATACTTAATTCATTGTATAAATAGGCTATATTTGTGCAAGTGAAAGCCTACATTCTATTTAAGTAGGCCAATTTTCATAGAGCCCCGCAATACATCTATAACATACTATAAACACCAAATACAGAGGCCTTTTATAGATAGATAGATAGATAGATAGATAGATAGATAGATAGATATATCATATCAGAGGTTCCTACTGACATCAATGGAACTTCTACTAGAGGGGCAGTGGATAAGAGAATTTGAATTTGTATGGCATATGCCAACTACTAACAAGAAAATGTCATCCATATGAATCAGTAATGAAAAAATGATAAATCAGAGATTTGAATAAACTATACCAGCAATACAAATAACAAAAGAGGGTTATTTTAGTAGACTTGTGAATGTTTTAGTGTCATGAAACTGTTAATAAATTGCTAACCTGAATGTCATCTGTTTGTTTTTTATATATGTGCATGCTTATGTGTGTTCATCTGTATATGGTAGCCTAGAGTTGATGTTTAGAGTTTTCCTCAGCCTATTTCCTCTGTTTGTATTTGTTTGTTTCTGAGGCAGAGTCTCTCACTTTGCCTGAATCTCACTGGTTTGTTCAGAATGGCTGATAAGCGAGCCCCAAGAACCTGCTTGTCTCTCACCCTCCATCTCTGGGATTACAGGCACACAACCTACAGCTGGGTTACTCCAGGACACTGCAGATTCCCACTTCGACCTTCATGTTTGTGTATCAAGCTTATTGCCCATTGAGCCATCTCCCAACCTCTTAAATATGGCATTTTTGCCACAAATTTAATGATCAGGATGGTCATAATTTTATGAGAGAACACAGGAAAAAGAAAATTCATTCATAGCTTCACAATCCTATTGGAAAAAACCAAAACAGTGTCTATTCAAATATGTCTACCATTTCAGCTGAACCAATAATATCTTCTTTTCTGACCTTAATTTAAGCATTTTTTTTAGAATTCTACAGAGGATTAAAGCATCCCCAGGATGCATTTCATCATGACACATCACTGGCATCAAATCAACAACTAGCACCTCTGTAACTATGAGTGGAGGGTGGCATCACAGTCAATAACAACTCTGTTTACTTTTTTGCCCAAAATTTGTCCAATTTACAAAAGATAGTCTGAAGGGAGAAGTAGATTTTACATTCTTCTCCCACCTTGCCCCATTCTTTAAAAACCTATTATACTTAAGTGTGTGAATATGTGCGTGTATCTCTATGAGTGTGTCTGTACATGTGTGTGTGTGTATGCTCACAGAGGCCAGAAGAAGGGGTTTAATACTTGGAGTTGGAGATACAGGCCTTTATGAGCTCTCTGGCATGGGTGCTGGGATTTGAATTAGGGTCCTCATGATTGATCAGAAACCACACTTATCCACTGAGCCATCTCTCCAGACCATCCTACAAGATATGTCTAGAGTTTGAACTGGGTCAGGAATTCCATTCATTGACCCAAAGTGATTACAGCCCCGTACTGAAGCTATTCCTCCTCCAAGCCCTAAAGCGCCTTCTCTCTTTTAAAAGTCATGCCTGAAAGGTGACAATCTAACTGAAGGACCAATAATAATAACTCTTACTTGTAAGCCCTGGCCCATTTCTATGATGAAAGGCAACTCAAAATGTTTTCTTTCTCCTAATAGTAATGGCACTCATTGTTGGCTTTCGTATGAAATTTGCATGAACTACGAACCGAGGCTTTGGTGCTTTTCAGCAATACACAGAGACCCTCCCCTGTGTGTTTATCGGAAGGATAAAGTAACATGCACTTATGTTTGCTACTTCTAGCTCCCCTCCTAACCTACTACACCAGAAGCATCTGTGGTATCTGTATCTAGGGTCAGATACCCCAAATCCCCGGTATCCACACTTATCTGTTATCTTTGGGGCAGTGGAAGTACCTGACTTTGAAACTGATCTGGGTCTTGGGTAAAGGGAGACTGGCTTTCCCTTGTGGAATCCCCAGGGCACAGTGCTGCAGAGGGGAAGTGCACATTCCTTCTTTTTTCACCTCACATGAAAGAACAATATTTTCCCTGGGCCTCATGGTGAAGTTGAAACAGCCAATCTCTCCAACCTGGATTCCCCACCACTTCCCTGCTTTTCCCTGGACATATCATCCTCTTGCTAGCATCTGTTCCTTACCACCCAGCTCATTTGATCCCGTGGAAGATGAATGGCTCTGCCTAAAGAAATTAAACAATGGCAAGGCCAAATTGCAGACTGAAGTCAACCTCAGCACACTTTGTAATTTCCTCTATTTTTCCTGTTTCTGAGACCAGGTCTGGGTTTTGTTGTCATGCACTCATCTTTGCAGAAATTCTTTTCTTTGCTTGCATTTCGTTTTTAGAACATTTTAAAATTATGGTCATTTGTCTTTCATGTTTCCATTTGGGTAGGAAGACGGCCCTGTTTGCATCTCCCACTAGAGATGAAGTACAAGAACTCAGATGTCTGGAGCATACTGAATTATTGAGCTCTTGCTTCTAGCTCTGTGATTCAGAGTATGACATTTTCTCCTTTGCATCTTGGCAATACTACTTGATTGCTTTGATTCTTAGAGCAGCCTGGAAGATATGAAAATATCAATGATCAGACATGTGAATGGGAGAGAGAGAAAATTTCATGGAATCTCACCCATAGACGAAGAACTACAAATAAGATCTGCTGGGAGAAAAAGAATTATCCTCTCCGAGGTACAAGCACCCTCATAGGTTATCCAATGCAAAGCAGTAAACCTTAAAACAATATACATAGCACCAACCAAAGTGGACTCTGCAGATTGGGTTTACATGTATTTATGCACACATATATACACACACATGTATGTATAAAACAATAATAAAGAGAAAGAAGTTTATCAACTTGAGAATTCAGGGAATGGTAGGAGTATGAGAGAGGGTCACTGGGAGGACTTGGAAGCTGGAAGTGAGCAGGAAAGTAACATAACTGCATTTTAATTCAAAATATTTATATATGTATATGAACATATATCCACACATAAATATACATATATGTATATAAGCATATGTATATATACACAGATACATATATCTATATACGTGCAAACATATATATGTATATATAGTTTACATGGACCAAATTCTTTCTTGAGTGCTGGGAATTGAACTTCATGGGTAGCAAGTCTGCTTTGCATCGTTCAACAGCACCTCTGATCTAACTTGTAAATTTGAGAATACACTGCACATGAAGGAAATCAGATTGTAAATAAAAATTTACACTGCATAAGGTTGGACCTTAGATCTACTGCACAGAATATTTTAAGACAAATAAGACTCTACTTTTTGACTATACAAGAGAGAAAAAAATAGAGAAAACAACCAGTCGTTTGTACCACTGTTTCCTGGAGTACTAGCTACTATGTAGAAAGGCTTATGTGTTTTACTGGCCAATAATAATTTGTTATTTCTGTTATAATCACTTCTGTAACTGGATCACGTAGATGTTATTTGCCAGGAGTCATGATTTGAGGCAAGACTCGGTCTTTATTATGAACCCAAATAGTTTATCACCAGTTTGCCTTCTCTTGAGACTCCAACCTTTAACATACAACTCAGCAACTAGTAAGATTTATGAAAATCTGTGGGACATTTTGCTGCTTGCTCATAGGGTACATAAGTGGACTTATATTTAGTTTGGCTGCTAAAATAAAGAGCAGACCACACTTATGGGTCCCAGGGATTTGTGGATCTTTATGATCGTAAGGGGCTTCAAGAGGGTGGAACATTTTATGCAATGAACATCTTTGGAATTTCTTTTTATCTTTAATCTTCTTTTACAGTACAGTTGTTATCCTCCTCTAGTTCTGCCCTCCAACAGTTCCTCATCCCATTCCTCCTCCCTGTCTCCAAGAAGATGTCCCCACTCCTTCACTCCTCCCAGTCTCCCACCCTTCCCACTCTCCCACCCCTCCCACTCTCCCACCCCTCCCACTCTCCCACCCCTCCCACTCCCCCACCCTCCCACTCCCCACCAGACCTCCCCATTCCCTGGGGCCTTAAGTCTCTTAAGGATTAGGTGCATCTTCTCTCACTGAGGACAGACCAGGCAGTCCTCTCCTGTATATGTGCCTAGGGCCTAGGACCAGCTAGTGTATGCTGCCTGGTTGGTGGCTCAGTGTCTGAGAGATCTCAGGACGTACAGGTTTACTGAGACTGCTGGTCTTCCTATGGGGTCTCCCTCCTCCTCAACTTCTTGGAAATTATTAAAGGAACCTCCTTGGTTTTCTCAGTGATCCAAATATCTCTCCAGTCTTCATTTTGACAAAGAGATAGATCACCAAAGAAGACTATAAAGTTTCCATTGGAAGTCACCTAGACATTCAGAATCTAAGGCTGAAATGACTCAAGCATGCACAATGCCCTGTGAATTCTTCCAGATATGTTGGGTTATATTTGACTTTTCTAGTCCTCTAGGTGTGGGCAAGTCTAATTTTGAATGCATGTTTTAATAAAAAATATTTGCAATTCAAAAGACAGTAGATCCAGGGTTCCCAGAATGGCCTCTGTTTGTTTGTTTGTTTGTTTCTTTCTTTCTTTCTTTTAATTTTTTATTGGTTATTTTATTTATTTACATTTCAAATGTTACCCCCTTCCTGGTTTCCGCTCCTCAGACCCCCTATACTTTCCCCTTGCTTCTATGAGCATGCTCCCCCACCCACCTACTCACTCCCACCTCACCCAGAATGCACACAAGTCCTTGATGTAACCTCTCTTTGACAGTGGAAATTACAGAACAGATATGTTCTACATAGACTATTTTTGCTTGCCCTTCTTTATCCTTAAAACTTAGTGAAATTGGTAGTATGTCCGGCTTCTTGCATCTCATGTTATTGACTGTCAATTGAAACTCAAGACTATCGCTCTTTAGAGCCCTTGGTTAAACAACAGCACAGTCAGATGGGAGAGCTTTCTGCAGTTTTTGTAGACTATAGATGATAGAGCCTGATGGAGGAAAAGAACGTTGAAAACATCCTGGTGATGTCATCATAGCTTTAGACTATTTCACATGGCATGCAGTGGAAAAGCCATGGAAGTATGCATAATATAAATGAACAGCTCAAAGTTTATGCACTAAATTAGGCATGTAAAGTCATGGAAAAATTTGAGTTTACTTATATTTGCATGCCCTGAAGAGATCAATGGAAGATTTGTGATTTATAGAATGTCCTTCCTACCTAATTATAAATAGATAATGCATACATGTATGCATTAATTTATTACATATATTCATTATATATATGTATATATATATATATTCATTTAATATTTTCCTAGCATCCCCAAAGAATATTTTCAAAATGTAGTATGTACAGGTTTACTTAAACACCTGCAAGTTAATGGGTTGTGTGTTGAGCATAAAATCACTTTCTGTGTAGATCATTTAGGCCAAAAGAAAAGAAAATAACTGTGAGCTGCACACTGGATTCTGTTGTTGAGTATTCATGTGCTAATCATTTGTTTATAGTTTATCTCTTTTGGATAATTTCTGTAACTCTCATTTTCAAAATATATAGGTAATATAAGAGATACTTAAACAAATGTCATTAATAAGGCTTACTAATCCAAGCAAAGATAAACAATATAAGCTGAATGTAATTGAATCACACACTTCAGTATTGACAAGAGCTAGAAGTGAGATAGCAAGGAGACTATAAAATGATTTAAGTGGCATCAGGCAGTGAATATACTAACAGTACTAATGAAGAATGTAAGTTGCTTAGACAAATAAATAACAAATCTGAAAAGTGAGGCACATATCCTCATATCAAGGCTGGATAAGGCCACCCAATAAGAGGTAGAAGATCCCAAGAATACACAAAAGAGTCAGAGACAACCCCCACTCCCACAGTTAGGAGTTCTTCAAGAACACCAAACTACACAATTATAGCATATATGCAGAGGACCTAGCTCAAACCCATATGGGGTCCATTTTGTTGCTTCAGTCTCTTTAAGCCCCTATGAGCTTTGCTTAGTTGATTCTGTGGCATGTTCTCATAGTGCCCTCTACCCCTCTGTCCCATTCAATCTCTCTTCCAAGCTCTTCTGCAGAGTTTCCCTGGCTCTGCCTGGTGTTTGGGTTTGGATCTCTGCATCTGCTTTCATCAGTTGCTGGATGATGGCTCTCTGATGATGATTGGGCAAGGTACCAGTCTATGAGTACAACAAAATATCATTAGGAATAATTTCTTATTTATTTATTTATTTATTTATTTATTTATTTATTTATTTATTTATTTATTGTCACCTTGGCTCGATTCTATCCTGGGTTTCTGTCCTGTCCTGTTCTGGGCATCCAGGTGGTGTCAAGCATGGTCTCCTTTTCCTAAAGTGGACCTCAAGTTGTATATCTCATTGGTTGATCACTCTACAAGTTCTGTATTACCATTACCACAGCACATCTTGCAGGCAAGGCAGATGGTAGATTGTAGGTTTTGTGGTTGGGTTGATGTCCCAGTCACACTAAGAGCCTTGCCTAGTTATAGAAGATGGCTGATTTGGGCTCCGTATCCCCCATTACTAAGAGACTTTGCTAGGGTCACCCTCCTAGATTCCAGGGAGTTTCCACTGCACTAGATTTTTTCATTGTCCTCAGATACCCTAATTCCACTCCAGTACTCTCCCAGTCTCCCCCAGTCCTCTCTTCCTCAGTCCCTCCTATCACCTGCCTGATCCCTCTTGTTCTCTTCCCTACCCACCCGTCCCCAGTCCACCAGAAAAATCTATTCTATCTCCCCTTCCAGGGAGATCCATGTGAACAAAATACTTTCTAATGTTTCCATACCTTAAAGTACTTCTATGTTCCAGTACAAGTTTTTGTTTTTTGTTTGTTTTTTTTTGTTTTGGTTTTTATTTTTAGTTTTTTGAGACAGGGTTTCTCTGTGTAGCCCTGGCTGTCCTGGCACTCACTCTGTAGACCAGGCTGGCCTCGAACTCAGAAATCCACCTGCCTCTGCCTCCCGAGTGCTGGGATTAAAGGCGTGTGCCACCACTGCCCAGCAAGTTTTTTTTCTTGAAGCACAGTCATGCTGTGCATTGAAAATAAGAATCATAGTTTAAAATTAAAACTTTAGATTTTTGGCTCATCGTGGTGAATATAATTTATTAAATATAAAAAATCACATTTTAAAATATCATAGAAGATAATTAACCTATTTGTCATAAAGTAAAAATTTACTGTGATTGCCTATAAGTAAAAATAGCAGCTTAAATTGATAGTTTTAAAATTCACTAAGTGCATGTTGTACAGGTTGTTAGATGGCCAGACTCAAGAATAAATAGCAGCATAAATCAGATTCTGTGGGTTTAAAAAAGTTGTGAAACAAAATTGAGTTGCCATGAAAGAGAGGTGGACCTTGGATGAGGCTGGGATGAGGTGAATATATTCCAGATACAGTATATGAATTCTCACAGTATATAATAAAAATATATATTTGATTGTATTTATGTGTATGGGTGGATTACCTGACTGTATGCCTCTGTGCCTGGTACTTGCAGAGGCCAGAAGTGATATCAGGTCAGCTGGGACTGGAGTTACAGAGGTTTGTGACCTGCCATGTGTGTTCTGGGGATTGAACCTGAGTCCACTAGAAGGAGAGCCAGTGCTCTTAGCTGCTGAACCTATACGATAGCTTCTCTATCTTATAAAAATAATTATTAAAGCATAAAACATGGCAAGGATTTTTTCCAAGTAATCTATTGTCTAGAATTCAATCAAGTTAGACTTGAGGCTCTCTTCAGTAAGTGAGATTTTATGTTTATTGTTTTTCTCAATTTTAAAATTTTAGTTAAATCAGTTTCTGATTAGGATTGGAATATTAACATCATTTTGTTTTCATTGGATTTATACACGATGTTTTAGCTTGTTAAATGTTTTTAATGGTTCCCTCTTTAGACTTGTTTCTCTTACCTAGAAAATTATGATGTTTCATCCATAAATATCTTTCACAGTCTTAGAAAATTAAAGAACACAAACATTTGTTAGGGAAATTTAGAATTTTTAACTTTAGCTAATCAATATTTGACTATAGTCCCCTCTTTGAAAGAGTTGTCAGATATTCTGTATAGTATAATAGGAAGGAATTGTTTGCAATGTCAACCCCTTCTTCAGAGAATTTATTTTTTGTAGTATGTTTTAGTATTATTCCTTCAGTGAATTTAATAAAACTCAGCCTTATGCATGCAACCCTCACTACAAAAAGAACTCTGTGAATGTATATTATCCATATGGATAATATACCTGTCATTATCAACACAAGATCAGATGCTGCATACAATTTATAATGACAGAAATCTAAAAGACTTGAATTTTCAGACACAAGTGACCATAGAGAAGACACATAATCCTTTCACAGTCCCTACTTCTGGTATTCAGTAAGCAGAATCTCTGTATCATAACCATGCCTCAAAACCCACAGGGTCCGGTTATTTGTCTTCTCATATCTAATAACTGATCATTCAGATGAGTTATCATCAGAACATATTCCTACTTTTACAATAACTGTTCAGAATAAAGTTACGTGTTTATCGGTGAGACCATATTAGATAACAATCATATTAGATATGACACAATATCTAATATATATTAGACCCAATCTAATATAATATATTAGATATGATACAGTAAATTAAATAGATGTTAGAGCTCTTTAGGTTCTGCATTTAGTTTTTCTTTATGTTGCTGGGACAAGATAGTCTAACCAAAGTTTCCTTAGGAAACAGAGCGGTTATTTTAATTTACGATTTCAGATCCATCCTTGTGGTTCATCGTGACGAGAACTCAAAACAGCCAATCACATCATATCTACAGCCAAGAGCGTAATTAATGCACGAGTGCTTCCTTGTGCTCAGCATCCTCCCAACACTTCCACAGCTCCAGGTGTCCCGGCTAAGGTGTAGCGTTGTTCACAGCTGGCTGGGTCTTTTCACTTCAACTTGGTCGAGACAATTCATCCTTAAGCCTCATCCCAGGTGGTCCCACGCTGTGCCAATTGGGTGCTTTGAACGGACCGTATCATTTACGGGCATTTTTATTTCATAATATTTCAATTAATCTTAACTTCTTAGTTTGCCATCCTCGGGTCATGGTAGAAAATTGAGGGGCAGATGAAGCTGAGAGAAGTGAAGCAAGCAAGCAAGGAACTGTGGTGATGGAAAGAAAGTTTGGCGGTCTTCCCTGCACCCACCTTCACAGTTCCAGGTTGAAAGAGCTCATTGGAAACGGTCCCAGTAACCCGGGCTTAGTGAGCGGCAATATCCCTTCTTCTTCTCTTCCCATGGCTTTCTCCAGAGGTTTTTCTCTGTACACACTGTCTGGTCTTTGAGTGGTCCTTTTCCATGTTTTCTGCATTATGAGTATTTATGAGAATGCGTGTCTTAGTGCAGCTTCAGTTATTCACATCAATAGATGAGGCACCCACCTTTCGTTCAATCGTACATCTATCTGACTTTTATCTCATGCACCAGGAACCTTCAAATCCCGCTGCTACTGCATGTCCCATTGTTGTTGAAACCAAATCATTTGCTGCGTTCTGTTATCAATCTACTGACTGAAAAGTCCCACCTGGAGCCCACATTAATACCTACCTGGCTCATGAACCTCTCATATAGTTTTGGCTTGAAAGACTGTGGTGAGATCCCTCAACTTCACGGTTTGCTTCAGCTTGACTTTGAAAGAGAAACTGTACTGATCTGTGAGGAAGAGTAAGGCTAGGGAGAGAAGTCAGTTGGCAAAGTAATTTGTCTTGGCAACGTGAGGTCCTGAGTTTGACTACAAGAATCTACATCAAACAAGCTGAGCTTGGTGGCTTGCACTTGAAATCCTAGCATGAAGTAGGCAGAGACAGGTGGGTGTCTAGGGCTGACTGGCCAGCCAGACCAGTCTGCTTAGCAAATTTCAGGTCAATGAGGTACTAAGTTTCAAGGGAAAGAGAGGGCAACTGAGAAAACCCACCAGAGTTGTTTTGTTGTTCTCTAACACACACACACACACACACACACACACACACACACACACACACACACACACACATACACACACACACACACACCACCATCACCACCACCACCACCACCATCACCACCACCACCACCACCACCACCACCACCACCACCACCACCACCACCACCACCACCACACACATACACACACACATGAAAAAGACATACATGTACTTTCCCATGAGCATACACATGATGGAAAGGGGAATTAACAATTTTATTTAGAGCTAGTTGAAGAGAATAGGTCTTGTCTAATTGTTTACAAATACAATATGCTTAATCAGATTTCGAATCATCTGAGTATCTGCCTCACTTTGTATGCACTTAAAAATGTAACATCATAGCAGAGGGGACAGAAAGGTCATAAGAACCAGACCCGTACATTTGCTGCAAGGTAACACCTTTCACATATACAAAAAGTTCACCACTGAATCTCAATGATATAGTCACCTAAACAGGACCTGCACAATGATACCATCATTTGACAACCCATCTCAAAAGGTTCCATCTCCAAGCAAAGTTCTATAAGCAACTGCTAACTGCTAAGAGAGAGAGAGAGAACCAGTCTTCTCCATGGACAAGTCTGATAACTGACAGGTCCTACAATTTCAACTGGTCATCCATAAACACATATACATACAAGCAATATTAAGATACTTATTAGACTGTATTTATATCTAACTGTGTGAGTTTGTGGGTATGTAAATAGTAATTAACGTAGAAGAGATCATGACTTTGAAGGGGGGACACAGGAGATGTTAAAGATGGAAAAGAGATAAATTCAGTACTCATTGTACTCCTGAAATTCTTTAAAAGTGTATTAAAATCTATAACCCTACCTAGGTGACTTGTGGGAAGGTGTCAATGTCTGAGGTGTCTGAGACAGGTTTTCTCTGTGTAGCTCAGGCTGTACTCAAACTGGTGGCCCTTACACCAAGTGCTGAGATACCCTGTGTGTGCCATCATGCCCAACGCTAATGTAAATATTTAAGCACATAATAAATGAGGTAGCACTAATGTTTTTGCCTAATTGCTAACAGCGCTATGTTTTGAATTAAGCATATCAAATTTATTTTATTATATATTTAATGATCAACATGAAGCCTTGGAGCAGAAATTTGTGTTTCCAGTATCCAAGCAATCACGAAGCTTTATAGACCAGCACTTAACACAAGTCTACACACGACTGTAAATGAACCAAAGAGTCTACTATACCTGTTATTTCTGAGAGAGCAATTAGCGAATGTGTGGCCTTCTCCTCTCAACTGAGCTGCTAACTCAGACAAGGAAACAGCTCCTTTTAATATGAAGAGTCAGCTTAATTGTTTTGAATATCCCTTGTCTTGTTTCCTTCAGATTCCAGCAGGGTATTTGAATGGAAGATCAACAAAATGAACCTTTGTGTAAACATTTTTTTTTTTAATTTCACTCCTCCTTTCTCCAATTCAGGAATTTTTAGACAAAGATACAGAATTATTTCACACATCATCTCACCGACCAATAAGGAGCAAAGACCTCACAATGAAAATGCAATTTATGCTAGGAGAAAGATGGAGCTGCATCTGCTGAACTGAGAGTAGTCATTACAAAAAATACTGGATAGAGGCTTATGAACATATTTTTAATTAAATATAAGATAGGGTGTAGGGAGCTATTTCATAGTCTATGCAGAGAAATTAAGCAAAAGGAGGCTAATCCTTTATAATTTAATGAGAAATGAAAGAGACAGAGAGAGACATAGAAAGAAGCAGATAGAGACAGAAAAAGAATGAATGAATGGATGAATGAATGAATGGAGAGGTGGAGAGGAATATGTCTCCATGTTAGAAGGAACAAACTAATGTTTTAGGGAAATATGACCCAGAAAGTTTAAAGTGTAACCATAGTCCATCAAGAGGAAACATTGTAAAGTACTCACCTAAGTGAGACAAAATTGTATATCACATATGTCTGTGTAAACACACACACACACACACACACACACACAGATAAAACCACATAGATCTAAATATATACACATATGTATATGTAAACACACATGTGTTCACATACACATATACACCTTTATCTCAGGACTTAGCGAAAGGTTACCATTTTACCATTATTCAAGCATAATAGCTAACTCCAGAAGGAGGTCTCTCTTTCTCCTGCAGCACTTCCTGCTTCCCCGAGTCTGGACCACAGTCACATCTACCTTTGGCTTGAAGACAGAGCACTGAGCAGCAGAAATGAATGCTTATGTCTCTAATATAATGAGCCTACAGATTCAGGTTAATCTAAAACGACTCCTTTTCCCTGTGAATTTTACCTAAATGTCAAAAGCTATGTGCCAGGACTAGCTCCAAATGTTTTCCTTGCCACCCTGATCTGGCTTTGAAACAAGAACATAACTTACAGAGGCTCCAGCTGCAGTGAGCAGAGGGTGGATCACTTTTATTTTTACAGAGGTTTTTCTGCCAAGTTCTAAAACATGGAAACTTCCATTAGCATGTTGGAGACACACACTGGGTGGGTGTTGGAGTGGGGGTGTCCCCCTTCACTTTTCAACACTTCTGCAAATTAAAAATGCCATGATTTTCAACTTAGAAAATTATTTTAATTCTCCTTTTAGATCTTCAGGATGAAGGATGTCAAATTCTGGTTCCCTGTTTATATATTGTGTTCTTGTTTAGATAACGCTCGGTGCTATTGCATGCTTTCCTCCTACACATCAGTTATTAATTTCAGAGCATCTCATCTTCAGGTCTCACGAATTCTTTCAAAATGCAGATATTTATTTGATGTCAAAAATAAATCTATGATTACAGGACGTCCAGAAATCAATCTTGAATTTAGCAAGGAATTTTATGCTTGGGGGCCGGGTTTCAGAATACTGGGAAGTGCTATGCAGGCTACTGGGGAGGGAAAGAAATCAATGGTTCAATCTAGCACTGGATACTTTGTCCAAAATACTAACCTTCCAGGCAAGATACACCCACTTGTGTAAAGCGACACTGTCGCTAGAAGTAACCAACTACTTGCTGTCTTGATTCTCAAGAGGGAATCCATGCCTGGTACTCTAATGGTCAGAACTCATGACAAGGAAAGTCAATAGTCCAAAGGGCGGTGTTGTTGTTAATGCCGTAATAATGTTCTTTCACTTAAGGGTTTATCACGCTGTCAAATTGCTCCTTAGCTCTTTATGTTTATGCATGTAGATTTGCACTGGCCTCAATCTCTGTCCAAGAACCTTCTTGTTATAGGGGTGGTAATTATTATGGAGACTCAAAACTGTTGCAAATGCTAGGAATCAAGGGCATTGAATTCTTAGCTACAGAGGGGACTGGATACCAATCCTTCCATCCCTACAAGACTCGGAGAACATTGTAGAAGAGGCAAAGGATGATGAAAAATAGCACTGTAAACCACTGTCCCCTGTACATGATGTGGCTGTGGTAGCCAAGAACTGAATGAACCACGGTCATTTGTGCACAACCTTCAGAAAGTCAACCTGGTTTGGTTTAAAAATCTAGCATGAATTAGGGAGGGGCTTCTGAGGTCTCACAGCAAGCTGGGGAGCTATTAGCAGTTCATGGTTGCTAGGAGAGGGAGAACTTTGGAGTGTGGCCATTAGTAGGTAGCCTATGCCTCTGTAGATAACTCTGTACCCATTGATGCATGAGTGCCAGTAAATGAACACAGTATGTTGCAAAAAAATGAAAAGCACAGCACGGGGCATGAATTTGGGTGGGACATGTGTTGAAGTATCCTACAACAAAATTGGAGGGAGGGAACTGAGGGGTATTGGCAAGGGAGAGAGAGAGAGAGAGAGAGAGAGAGAGAGAGAGAGAGAGAGAGAGAGAGACTAACTTGATTTAGAGATATAGAACCATTAGTCAACTTTTTACTTTTTGGCAAAAGTAAATGTTTATTTGTCTAAATGAGGCATCAATGACTTACCAAATTAAGGACCCCCCACTAAAGTTCAACTTGGCAACCAATGATTTTATTGGGCTTACTTACAACACATGAGTGAGGTGTTATTTATTGGAGAATGGGTGAGTAAGCTTTTCAGGTTGTTGGTAGTGTAAATGACAATCCAAGTCAGTTGTCTGAAGGTTGAGAGCAATAAAAAAGAGAAATAACACTGATGAGTCTCAAGAATTTGAAGACATATATGCTCAATAAAATTTTCCACTAATGGCCATGAGAAATGTCTCCGTGGCTAAGAGCAAGGCTGGTCTTCCAGAAGACATGGATTCAGTTCCCAGGACCCACACGGTGGTTCAAAACAGCTGTAATTTCACTGTCAAAGGATCTGACCCCTCTTCCAGACTCCTAGGTGATCAGGCACACAACCAGCATGCACCCACTTATACATACATATAAAATAATAAACTTTTAAAATATTAAAAATTTTCACTGAACTAAACCAAACTAGTAAACAGGCTAAAGAGATTTATAAGGAGATGATGGGGAGGGGAAGTGGAAGAGAGCAGGTAGAGGGACCAGAATGCATAGCATACACACATTAAATAATGGAAGAGGAAAAGTCACTATTAAAGCTGAGTCACTTGTAGTTATGATATTTTCCACAAGTGTCAATATGAAAAGTCAAAAGACATACATCCAAAAGTTTAAAAAGTTTGTTTCAAATACACTATAAAATGGCCATGATCCTAGCTAGCTTCCATCCCTGATTGAGGGGAGATTAATTGTTGATGGGTTCTCAGAGCGAGAGAGTCGGTTTCTTTAAGGGTCTATCCTGTGGCAAGTCCAAAATGCTGGAGTTCATGGTCTCACATCCAGAACTATATAGTCAACACAAAGTATGCTGGATGGGTAATTTAAAAAAAATACAGGCATGAAGTTGTGGAGTTACAGCAAGGTAAAGAGGTGGGTGGATCTGTGAACAACTGCAAGGAGGAATGGGGGTGGAAATACATTGTATGAGACTCTCAAAGAATTAATAAGAGACACTGTTGAAAGTTGTTTGGAAAATACATTAGATGTCAAAAGGATTCACATCCTGTGGTCTCTGTTTTTCCAACTCAGAATCAATAGTATTATTCAGCCAGGAGAGCAGAAGTTACGAACACTGACTTGCTCTGTATAGCATACAGCTACAAAGAGTGACTAGCATGGTTTCCTTAGCCCTAGAGAAGGCTTTTTGTGAATTACTGTTCACACGAGGAGCAAGCCTGCCATGTGTATCATCTACCTTTGAGACTGTACTACAAAAATGTACTCCCTTTCCCCCTCCAAGCTCTACAATATCCCTTCCCTGATCTCTTTTAAATTCATGGACTCTTTCATCGTTATTGGAAATATATCTTTATTTGCATATTCACATATACCTCTAAATATAGCCTTGTAAGGCACTTGTATGTATGTTTTGGGGCTGACCATTTGTCAGTGAACCCCCAATTTGTGTGCTCTTCCTGGGGTATACAAATGTTTTAGCCAGATTGACAAACCCCTTTTGTTTTCTACTTTGGTTTCATAAGCACTTGCTCTGCCTTGGTCTTTGTTGTTTGGTGAGATTTTGATAGAACAATGATTTTCTTGCTTTACCTACACAACCACCATTTTCCTTCTAAATAAAATCCATACCAGCACATATTGACCTTCAAGTCCTCTCAGATCCATTCCCATCTCCCCATGCCTCTTCAGTCTTCATATTCCCATTCATCTTTCATTTCATTTATTCCTTCCTTCTTCCTTCCTCCCTTCCTCCTTCCTTCTTCTCTCTCCTCTCCTCCTCCTCTTCCTTCTCTTCTTCCTCTCTCTCCTTTTCCTTTCTTATATAACTCAGTGGAGCAAAATTGTGCCTCTCATGTCATGTAAGCATGTGGTCATTAACATTGTCTACCAACCAGTGACCACACTCTTAAAGTAAATTGACTTTCCCTCCACTTAGAATTTATGTTACTATAATCTAGATTTTTTTCCAGTTAGGAGATTTACATTTACATTCACATATAGCCAACTGGCATATTGGATGAGTATACAATCTAGAATCTATTAAAAGTTTGTTGAACGTCTAAGGGCTTAAACGGAACAAGACTCTAACTCTCCCCTCAAGCTATGTACTAGAGTAGATGATATCACACAGTCTTCCAATGAATGTATAGTACGTATTTATCTCACATCTAAGAAATTAAAGGATTCAAATTTTGTATGCATATATGTATGTATAGTTACCTATTGCTTCTAATACGTTGTGTACACACATGTAAATTTCACATTTTTATCTACCAAATGTTTTAACTGACCTCAAATAAATAATCCCTAACCAGAATACTTATTTTAGAATATGAAAAGTTGATCTAATGAGATAACTTAGCGGTGTTTACTACCAAAGCTAATGACCCATGTTTGATCCCCAGAATCATATGATGGAAAGAGAGAATCAGTTCTTACAAGTTGCCCTCTGAGTTCAACATACCATGGTACCCATGTCCTGGCTGAATGTACAAACAAATACATGTAAGTTTCAAAATGATAAAGATGAACAGGAAAGTGATTAAATTTACATGCAAAATAATAGTTTGTGTTTTTGCGTATAATGCGTAAAAAATGTGTTAGTCCGTATACAGTTAATTTTGAATTATCTAATCGTGTAAAGATGTTGGCCATATGGTGTACTTCAGCAAGGAATTCAAACAAATATAATGGTAAGATAAATGAGTCTAATTACAAAAAAAAATATGTTTTGTATTTAAAAATAAGTTGAGTGGATATTTGAATTTATCCCACATCATAACATAAAGAACCGTAATGTATAACATCAGAAGCATAACACCCTCCTCAATTGATTATCTAAGATTCAAACATAAATTACATTAGTTGTTCAGGCTCATGTATAAATATTGATTCTTTTTTAAAATGTGTTACTAGATGTGGTGTGTGTGTCCACACACATGGATGGACATACATGTGACACATATTAGGACATGCCTGACAAAGCCAGAGGACAGCTTGCATGAGGAACTCTTTCAACCACATACATCCAGGGGACGAACTCAGTTGCCTTAGCTTGAGAGTCACTTCTATGCTCTGAGCCATCTCCCTACCTGTATAAATAGATATCAAGAGATACTATGTCATTCCTAACACTGTCTTAATTTCCCTTTTCACAAATGACTAGTTTTCCTTTCTATGAAGACAAGTTGTTTCTCGTCTTGTGCCATGAAAACTCCAGAAATTCAGAAAAGATTCAACTAAGTAAGTTTACTGAATTTTTTGAGACCTAAGTTTAAATGAGACTAACTCCTGATCTATGAAGAGTTTTCTCCCCAAAGTAGTTGCTGCTGTTTGTTGGAGTTGTCTTTAGAGCAGCAAAGATTATGTAGAGTATTAGTTGGCCTGAGGATTAAAATGGATCTAGGACCCAAGATAAGTTCTCAAAGTAACGGTCCATTAAAAAGAAATAATAATAATAATAATAATAATAATAATAATAATAATAATAATTAGAAGAAGAAAGAAACAGCAATAACAAACAAGCAAACAAACAAAAACAAAATTTCCTCTGCTCAAGGAGAGAGGTGATTGAAATATATTATATAAAAAAAGCCTCCTAAATTGAAAAGAAGATTGAAAGATGAACCCCACTTTCTGCCAGTTAACCTTAATAAAATAAACTCTCACCTTTGTAGTTTTCACACACTCAGATTTTAAATCAGAAAAACTCATAAAAGGATAAAATTATTCTCCATGAATATTTGTCTAAATAGTTTCTGAGAAGCAGATATAAATATTATTTTATACTGGATAATTTTTATTAACCTACATTCTGAAAATGATGTGGCAGAAGAGTCACACTACAAAGATGACCTTGAATGTTGACCTTTAACTGTTTTTATTTTGTTTTTGTTTTGTTACTACTCTTTGCTATATCCCTGCATTTTAAATCAAGCGAGAGAAATAAAAAAAAAAAAAAAAAAAAAAAAAAAAAAAAAAAAAAAAAAAACCAGAGGGAAAACCAGTTAAGCTGGGACAGGATGGTTTTATATTATGTATGAGTCTAAATGAGATATTTTTTTCTTTTGGGGGGGAAATGGATACTGTATTCTTTAAATGGATCTGTGGTGGTCAAAGACCATTAGGTAACTTTGGAAGATTCCGCAGGGACACCTGGGGCCAGACATTTCAGCCCCACTGGACTAAGTCCACTGTTTGTCTTTCTGCATGGAGAATTAATAAATGTATCAATCTTCTACCAGCTGCCCTGAGTCAGGGAACATAAAGGAAACAGAGATGTGGGAACGAAACTACGCGCATGCGCCTTCCCCTTCCCCAGCCCCTGGTCCTCACCTCTCTGTCTTGCACTTATTTTCCTTTCAGATTTTTTCATATTATCCTCCCTTTTCCTCATTATTAGTTGTGTCTCTTGGTGCTCCTGACTGCCTTGCTCTCTGTCTACATTAGGCTGATGTCTCCCAACCTGGACAGCGGTGATAATTTAATGGAATTGGCGGCTTCTGCATACCTTCTGCTCAGAAGATCAGTCAGTGGCCTTCAAGTGTCAGATTTCATTAAACGATTTTTGTTTCAACAGGGGGAAAAATATGAAATGGAAAGTTAAAGGAAACCAGGTCAGGAATCACGCATGGTGCCAGCAGCCGTGGAACACGGGATTCCAGGAGTCGTTTTACCGTTTCTGAACCGATAAGCTAATTAATTATTAAAACAGAAACAGTCCTAGGATACCAATGACCAAGGTTATAAATACAGCCCTTTTCAATTTCTGCTTTCTCTCTTACTTCAGTGTTCCCTCACGCTGCACCAAGGAGATTCTAAGGCATCAAACAGAAAGTTTCCAAGTCACAGTGAGCAGTCAGAGTAGCTACGGGAACCTGATACAAATTCCATTATGAGAAAAAGTTAATAGAGTTTTTAATATTTTATGTTTTGCTTTATAGCAATTGGTTTAAATCTCCACTGTAGCAAAACTTGGAAACTTTCTTGTAGCTAGTACCTATGCTGTTCCTTTACCTTGTATATGAACTGAGCTTCTCCATAGCTTTGTTTGCACCACAGTTTATCAACCTGTAGGTAGCAACCTCTTTGGCCATCACCTATCAGATATCCTGCATATAATGTATTTTACATTATGATTCATAACAGTGGCAAAATTATAGTTATGAAGTAGCAATGAAAATAATTTTGGTTGGGGGTCACCACAACATGAGGAACTGTACTAAAAGGTTGCAGCATTAGGAAGAGTGAGAACTACTGTTTTAGATCATGGTAGTTGTTGCTTCTTCACTCACTCAGAGCACAAATGGATGGTAGGGGCCTCACAGAAACACATCACACACATCAAACAGGATTAAAGTTTTATACATTGATAGCTTATTACTAAAGGTTTTGTTGTGTGAGTTTGTGTTCTTAGAACCTGGGACCTTAAACTCTCCATAGGGATCTGCTTTCCTTAAGCAAAGGTAATAGCCACTAGTGTGCAAGAACCTGCAAGATCCAGACAGGAAGGAGAGAAGAAGTTCATAGCAACAGCTGAACTGCCCTGCACCAGAAAATGCATGCGTATTTGGCTGTCTCTTCCAGGGAAAACCAAAAACAGACAAGCAAACAAAAACGCCTGATGTCATGGCTGCATCCTGAAACCCAGGTTTATCAAAATGAGTAAGAGGACATGAAGTATAGGCACATGCCTTCAGATGTGGCTGAAATTTACTATGATAGAACACTAGAAGCCAAGCTGACAGCTTCGCAAAAGAAAATTGATTGTCCATATGATCTCATATACTGCTCCTGGCCACTTATCAAAAGAACTCTACCACATCAACACACCACAGAGGCACACACTCATGTTCATTTCAGCACTAGTTATAATAACTAAGTTATTGAACTAAATTAGTGTTTAGCTCCACATGGAACTAAAACTAGGTGTCTAAGAAGAGAGGAGGAAAGGGTGATAGAGCCACACAGAAGAATATTTTCAGACATAAGGAAGAGCAAAATCATACTAGCAGTATTTCGGGAAGCTGGGGAAACTTAAGTAGATGGGACCAGTTGTAACAAGTTGGTCACTTGGTGGAGTCTTAGAAAGTTAGCCTTCTTCCTCGGTTCCTGTCCCTTTCTGCATTTTCTTCATAATTAACTGAACAAAATCTCTCTTCTGCACAGCATCTCACTGCCACGATGTCCTGCCCAATGCATTGGCCCAGGTGTCCATGGACTGAGCCCTCTGGAAACATAAGCAAAACAGCTATCTTCCTCATCATCATCCTCTTTTTCCTCTCTCCTCTTTTCCTCACTCCTCACCTCCTTCTCTTGTTCTTAACTTCCTTGAGTATTTTGCCACGGTGACCTAGTACATTCAAGCTTTGTAAAATTAACTGATGCCCCCACTGATAGTACTGTGTATTTTTAAAGTATATGACAATCTACTTAAAAATTAGGATACAGTCCACTGTCTACAGATAATATTCAGAGCCAAATGGGAAGCCTGATTAGACCAACCTTACTTATATTTTGAGTTAGCAAATTTAAACTTTTATCCTATCTCAAAAATGGACACCATATTTCTGGATGACTGCATTTCCAAATCGTTACTCCCAGGTACTTGGAAAACATATTCCAGGTTGTAAAATGGAGTAGAGAAATGATTAAAATGATTAGTCCCATTGGAGAAGTCCACAGGGGAAGTTAGACTCCTTTTCACCCAGGTTCATGGTGTCATTTGTAAAATAATTTCTAGATGATTGCAGCAGGCCCATAAACATACCTGTTGTGCGTTTATGAGTGGGTTATTAATATCAAATAATTTGCTCATGGGAGTTAATTAGGAATTGCAAAATTCATAATGAGAGGAGCACATGTAGAAGATCTCTGAAACCAAGGCCATGATTGGTTTCAATCATTTACTCATATCAAAAGATTATCACAACAGGAGTGTCAGGTATCAGTCATGTTGTGTGGTTTTGACAAACTCTCCGTGCTTTCAGTGTTTGTGTCTGACAGCAGTTTTGAAACTTAGGAAGGGTGACTCCACAACGGTCTACTTACTCTTGGTTGTGCAAAAGGAATAGGCCATTGATTTCATTAGAAACGAAAATTGAGATGGTTAAGTGAGGGTCTTGGTCACTGTTTAAATGAGGGGCTTGGTCATAGTGCCTGAACCATGGCATCTGCATAGCAACCCTCCTTCCACAGTCTTTTTATAACTTCTCTAAAGGACAGCTGAGTCCTATAGTTGGAATAAAACCCGTGTGTAGTCAGAAGTGAAGGGAACATTAAGACCACCTTGGTGAAAATGTTTAAACGAAAGCCGTTGCTTTGCCTACAAACACCTGAAGCTTAGTGATCCAAACTGAAGAGAAGTAGGCAAGGCTAGTTTCTAGTAATTCTGGGATTCGTTTGTAAAGCAGGGCAGTCCATAATTTGCTGAGAGCTATCACTACTTGGTGAAAAATGAACAACATGGTCCGGTTCTGAGAATTCTAGAGACTGGACTGAGTCTGATACTGTTAATTAGGACAGAGGGCAGGTACACAGGGTGGCTGGGTGGGGCTTTTTACACAAGAAGCAGCAGACTCCTTGTCCCCAAATTGTGCCTGCTTAGAATCCAGGCTACTTTTAGCATCCTTTTCTGAATCACATTCAGCAGAGGCAGAGCATTGTCCTGTGGTCTGCACAATGTCATGGGGAAGACTATCAAAACTAAGCCTCCGGAGATACCATAATGCCCTGCCAGAGTTCCCAAAGCATCCATCAAGAGCCAAGACAGAGCTCTACGAACTAGCAGACCCGGGAAGTAAGAGTGAGTCCTAACCCCATTACAAGAAGGGATCTGAAAATGGTAAGAAATCGTCTTCTAGAAGAACACAATTGGACCGTGCTTTATTTGAAACTCAAAGGACAGGTGTAATGACCTGGGTCCACTCAAGAGATAAAAAGTACACAGTGATGGAAAGAAATAAAGCTCATTTCGCTACTTTTTACAAAGGTTTATGTACATAATCTATTTTATTAATCATTTAGATCCAGGAATTTTTATTAAGGATTATTTTAACTGCCCACATGTATGAGATATAATGTGGCAGCCTGATACACATATATCATGTGGAAAGACCCACTTCAGGGTGCTTAGACATTCTTGTTGAATGTTAAGGGAGTGGGTTTTAGAGTTTCTCACACATGAGAACCCTGTAAGAGGACAGAGAAAAGTAGCATTGAGGTAGATGCATGCAAAGCAGGTTCCAATATTTGAACAAGTATAGGTCTCAGCATTCAAACATGCATACACCCCATATGACTGTAGGACCTAAAGCAACATCTACTTCACATTGGCCCAGCTACTGTTCCGCATCTGTAGATTAAATATGTAGCCGATGCGTTTCTGTATCCCAAACCTAAAATTAACTCCTAGCATAAGAATGTGATGACTCTAGCTGGTTATCATGTTGAGTCTCTTACATGTCATCCAGTGGGGGGAGGCTGACAGAGCATTTATGTTGATATATGCATATTTAATTCTCCTAAATATTTAAGGACAATCATATCTGAAGATAATATGCAATTAAGCCTATATTTAATGCAGAATATTGTGGCGACTTTAACGTTGAACCCTCATTTTCTTTGGAAAATTCTCGTGATCATTCATGGCTAAGGAATATCTTAGTAGTGCTTTAGGATTGTAAGTCACCCAATGCTCCAGCCACAGTTTACATAGATTGACTCAGAATCCTCATGTCTATGAGGTCAATGCTATCCAGTTAATGTCTCTCTTATGCTTAGAATAGATACATCCTTGTCTTAGAGAAAGCAATGTGTGGTAAATGTTTGATGTAATGTCATCTAAGTAACCATCACAAGTAAATTGTAGAGTTTTAAAGTGCTGGTAAAGGTTACAGTTTAAAAGTGCATCGAGTGCCTACAGAAGGCACCATCCTCTCCTCTATGAGTCTCCACGAAAGCATTTCTTCCTAGCCCCATACCAAGCAAAGCAAACGAGGCGGGGATATCTAGCGCACTCGGCTAATTTCTCTAAATGTCTGGGTCATCAAGAGAAGCCTCACCTTTCTGGGCCATAAAATCAAAGACATCCAAGACAGACTAGAGGCTTCGGGAGGAACATTAATGAAGCAATCACAGACAGAGGATGAAAAGATTCTAGAGTCTTAATTTACAAGCCCCGGGAAGGGTCATGGAAATGAAAGGCAATTGCCCTGACTTCCAGGTCTTTCTGGTCCAGGGCTCCCTCCGGCTGCCCCGTCTGCAGGCTTTCCAATACCCGGGGGCAGTCATATTTTCTTTCCCTTTTGGCGTCTCATAGATTTAATGTTCCTCTGTTGAGGCACAGTGAGGTGATTTGCCAAATAACTCCTTTTGGCAAAAAGAATGTGCTGGGTTATTATTCTTAGTCCAAATGAGCCAGACTGACTGTCTACACTGTGGGAATATGCCAGATAATTACTTTAACCATGTCTTTCCCTTCAGCCATGTATGCATGGTCCTCACATTCTAGATAAACTTGCTTAAACCTCTCACTGAATAATTCCTGGCAAGTAGCCATGCACTCGGGGTAATTTAATGTTCATCCTTGGTTTCTGCAGGGTGCCAGTGACAAAGGCAGGTTTTGTTTATACATAGGCTAAAAGGATTTTCTTTTCATCATCCAAACGAACTCTCCAAAACACGAAGCAAACAAGCACTCCGCTGAAGAAAAGAGTTTTCCATTCCAAGCTTTATACAGGAGTCACAGAGAACAGTGCTAAGGAAAAGTTGACATGGTTTAGCTTTGAAAAACAGAAAGACGCTCTGAGAGGGGACGGTGTGCTTGCGTTCCCCTGCCTGTCAAGTCAAGTGGTTGCTAATACATTAAATCATGGCTGACCCAATACTGCTTTCCCTTATGAAAATGAAGACTCAAGTTGCTTCCTTTTATCATGGGGAATGAATGGTATCTTTGCAAGTGAATTGCTGTGTATTGCAACCCAAGATCACAAGGGAAAGCTTCAGGGCTGAACACAGGAGGTTGGGACCCCAACCTGTGTTAGTTGCTTAGACCAGAATCAAGAATTTGCACATCTTTTCTTTTCTTTACAAAAATAAGAGCAACATCATTGTCATATTTACATCAATGAAATGTACATAGAGTTATGTAGGAAAAAATTTATAAACTTCCTAAGATAGTATCTTTTACATCAAATAACAGAAAATTATTTGGAATTGGTTCCAAAATTTGTATCCTTTCTTTTAGTTTTTTTTTTTTTTTTTACTTAAAAATTTATCCTCATAGAAGCAGGGGGAGGGAGGATGGGATGGGAGTTTCCAAATGGGAGACCTGGAAAGGGGAAAACATTTGAAAGGTAAATAAAATAAATATCCAAGAAAAAAAAAAGATATACTGCTTTACCATGGCCTCAAAAGCAACAGTGCTGAACAACCACAGAGCAAACCCCCTAAAACCCTGGGCCAAAATAAAATTTTACACTTTGTAAGTTGATTGCCTCAGTTACTATGTTATAGCAACGGAAAGCTGATTAAATAAACTATTTTACTTTTTACATGAAAAAAATTGTTCAATAGCATTGAACAATTATGTAATTGTTCAATTACATAAGTAAACATTGTTTTAAAAATTTTTTAAAAATTTTTACACGTATGAATATTTTGCCTGCATGCATGTACATGCACCATATGTGAGCCTGGAATTTACAGAATCCAGAAGACGGCATTGGAACGTTGAGTTAGGGCCACTTTTTTTCTGAAGCACCAAGTGTGTGCTAGGAATTCCTAGTGTGTGCTAGGAATTGAACCCAGTTCACCTGAGAGTGCAATCAGTGTTCTTTCTGAGCCTTCTCCCCAGCCCCAAATTTTTGTATACTTCTCCAGAATAAAACACAAGACCTGTGGCAAGGATGGGTTAGGATTCTGAAGAATATAAGAAAGGAGGTAGACTGCTCTAGAACCTGGAACCAGGAGGAAAACAATCTTCCTGTTGTTACACATTTTCCCTTGAAGTTCTGCAGAGGAAACTTGAGATCTCAGGGAGAAGAGAGAAAAACGCAAGTCAGAAGAACATTTCCTATTTGTACTTAAAGCTGTGAATGGCTGATTGGCTTGGATCCACAAGACTGTGACTGCCTGAGATGGGTTTGTCAATATGTTGTAGAAGAAGATTAAAAGAAGTGATTTAACAATTTACCCCGTACATTTCCTGGAAAAGAATGGTAACCAAGCACTTCACATTCCTCATCACTGTCCCCTCATCCTGGGCTCACTGGCAGGTCACATTTCCCTGTGATCTTCTATGACATGTTAGAACACTGGGGTTAACAGAAATGTGAGCAGAAGCAATGTTAGTTGAGGCCAGAGAGATGGCTCAGGGGTTAAGAGTGCTCCTGAACTTGTAGATGACCAGTGTTAGATTTCTAACACCTGCACCCTAGCTCTTAACCATCTTGTAACACCAGATCCAGGGGATCCAATGCTCTCTTCTCTCTATGCAGGCATCACACAGACGTGCTGTATGCATGGACCTACAGACAAATACTAAAAAAGAAATCAGTTTCTGGGTGGTGGTGGAGCATGTCTTTTAAGGTAGAGACAAGTGGATCTCAGAGTTTGCAGCCAGCCGGGTCTACAGAGTGATTTCCAGGACAATCAGGGCTGCATAGAGAAGCCCTGATTAAAAAACAAAACAAAAACAGCAACAAAAACAAATAAAAAAGAAGGAAAAGGAAAACATAGTAACAAGCTCATGGGTGCTTACTCGGCAAAATCACATGGGCCAAGATTGTCAAGTGAGAAATTAATGAATTTTTTAACAGATATTGCCGAAAGTTTATTTGTAAAAACAACCTAGGACACTGGTCATCTGCAAATAGTGTGTAGGTAGGTGTGTCACAGCAGTCTATCTGTCTTTATATTGGCAGGAACCTTTTCTAAGCGGCCTTCATAGGTGCCTGGGTGCCTTTGGGAGCCTGAGGTGGAGCTGTGGCCCTTTTGGTTGTCAGAGCCTACGACCTTTGGCCATGTAGCTTCGAATCTGCTTCCCAAGCTTGTGGTGAGTGATGAAAGCAAGCCAGCTGAGTTTGCATCTGGAGCCCTTTGGCATCTCGGGCTTCACAAGGGCCGTAATGGCCCTTGCACATGTGCTTACTGTCTTTGTGTTGTTGGTTTGCCTCTTCTCTGGACCTTTCTTATGCTTCTTGGCAAAGCTCATGGTCCACTGACACTTGGAATCAACCCCCTTCTCCCTTAAGAGATTCATATCTTTGTGACCGGGGTTTCTTGATGTCATTTCTGTGCCACTTGCAGGACTGGTTGTGTGTGGTGTGGTTTTTGGACTTTGCCACGTCTGCACCGTAACCAGAGGCACCTGGGACGGGGACGGGAAGGGACAGGCTTGAAATTGAATTTTGCTTTCTGATTCCTTCTAGATTCAAATTTATATTCACCTATATGGTACTTCACTTTCAGACTGTTACCCGTCTCACCAAATTCATCATGGCAGGTCTGCTATTTTTCCTTCTGCCCATGCTCCTTAATAACCCCTGGTGACTTCTCTGTAATTTAGTTCTTTCAGACATCTTTGAATCTATTGTGCTTTGATGACTAGATTGTTAATCAATTTGGTATTAGGATAAGAGCAATGTTGTTTCCACAGACTTCTATATGTAATTTGCAAACAATTAAAAGTTTAGTTATTCTTCCATTGTTTCAAGAGTGCACTTGTAAATGAGGACTGGTGGAGCTAGGTGAATCTCAGAATTTCTGGATAGATTCAGGTCCATGTTTCTGAAGGGCTTCTGCCAACATCAGGCAGGCAGTTTGTAAAGCAGTTCTCGCCCTCGCTCTCGCTCTCGTTCCCGCTCTCGCTCTTGCTTTCGCTCTCACTCACTCTCGTGGCTTTCGATCTACAAATACCTTCTCTACAGCAAACATTAATAAGAAACTCAGGAAAAGGGCTTTCCACGTACCCTTTTCTCCTTTCAAATTTGACAAGCTCTTTAGGTATGATGCCAGGCCTACCTGCTAAATTTTTGGGGAAAATAATCATGTTACTACTTCTGCATGAAGATACCTGAACCCAGTGGAGCATGGGACAGAAAGATATAAAATGGCTTTGTGTCTTTTGAGACTGATATTTGATCCTCTTCATTAGAACCGTTTATAATTGTGCAACAAAGACAGATTTCTGGATTTCATGGAAAATCATCCTGAATCTTACAAGGGTCTTTCTGCTTGTCTTTCAAAATAATAGGCATCTATTTTTAATTAATTTTTAAAATTCATTACTTCCCCAGCACAATTTCATCCTTCCAGCCCATCCCAGTTATCTTTCCGTGTTCCTCTTCCTTAATATCCCCCTTGGGTTGACAGCATGTATCTTTTATTTTATTTGTTGTATTTATATATTTAATTGTGTGGTGGACGGTGTGTTTATGTACATGTGAAATACACATAAACAGAATTTTGTAAGTCTGTTTTTGTTTGTTGTTTGTGTTTACATGATTTCAAGGATGAGTCCATGTATCAGACAACCAATAAATGCGCTCATCCGTGAAAGAAGCTTCTTCTTCCTCTCCGGCCATCAGTAGTTGCCTGCAGTTCATTGTCTAAGAGTGGGACCCTACAACAGTTTACCCCTTCCACGTGCAGAGAGCAGGGATCAGTTCCAACAATCCACGAGCATCCCAGCTCTTGTCCCTATGGGTCAGAGAACATTGACAAGGAGTGAGCAGAAGAATTCTAAAACTCCAGGATGTCCACTATGAAACAGGATCTAGTAATGGCTGCATGAATAAGTCTAGAATAATAGCAATAGCAATCCATTTATTTTTTATCATTCACATATTATGTATTTATTTGACTGGGTTTTTTTTTTTTTAATGAAAACTCTTTTTTCATATAACACATTCTGATTACGGTCTCCTCAACCCCGACAACTTGGGGACCCTCTCCACCTTCTCTCCCATCCAAACAAAATGGCATCTTTGAAGATTCTTTGTCTCACAGCGTTCATTCATGGCATTTATTTATTTATTTATTTATTTATTTATTTATTTACTATTTTTGACTATTTTCTTAAGTGTTTACATGAAAATTAGAACTGTCTCCACATTCTTCTTTCTAGGCAGGCACCATTTAAAATTTAAGATTAATTACACTACCTATTCTTAACACATTCATGTTACTTCCTCGTTATATTTCCTTTGAATGGCAACCCATAAATAAGCATATTTTACCCACATGTGTTATTATTTTAGTTAAATCAAAGGTACAGAAGATTGGATATGCACAGTTCCAGGTTTTCAGGGAATTCTGAGGTGACTTCTTTGCACTCATTGTTGATGAGCCTTAAATCCTTTTATTTTTTTCATGTTTTCAAATCCAAACCCATCTCTATGTGGTACCTCCTGGGGCGTCACATCAGAATTTAAAAAAAAAAAAAAGCCAATCGATTATAGTTTGTTTGTAATCACCAAATATGTCCTTGTCCCATACAGCTGCCTTTACATCAAAGCCAAAAAGATGAGGTCTAATTCATACCTGCCACTCACTCTGAGTTTCTATCAAAAGTGGAGAAAATACCAGAAGTTCTGTCTCTCTCTGTAACTTGTGAATAAGTGAATAAAGTACTGTGTGTGTGTGTGTGTGTGTGTGTGTGTATCCATGTCAGTACACACATATATGCGTGTTCACAGGGCTACCAGAAGTATTGTTATTCAGATGCTCTCCTTCCTCCATATTTTGAGACCTGTATTCACCAAGTAAGCTGGGTTAGTTATCCAGCAAGCCCACAGGAATCCGCTTGTCAATGTTAGTACAAGTTTGCACCACCACAACCATCTTTTTTATAAACATGTGGATTCTAGGCATTGAATTTGGGTCTTCTTGCTTTCATTGAAGGCGTGTTGCCAACTAAGCTGTCTTCTCAGTGCCAGGCTTTTCCTATTAAGTTTTAGACATGTGCTCAACACTTGTTGACTTGGTGATGTCAGATTATTGTATCCTTTCAAGTGTTAGTATGACTTTTCCGAAAGAAAGTTGTAGACATCTACGTTCCATTCCAAACCTGATTTAACTGTAAACACGAGTCTGCTTTCTTATCTCTTCATTTTCTTCTGAATTCTACTCTCGCCATCTTCCAAACTAGGTTTCTTATTGGTGTGTGTTCAAGACAAATTTTTCAAGGTAAACCTCCAATAGGATAAAGATTGAAATTGTGTGTGTGTGTGTGTGTGTGTGTGTGTGTGTGTGTGTGTGTGTGTGTGTTCTTTTTAAACACCTGTGCCAAATTTAAAATGTAAATTTCAGAGTTATTTACCAAATATAGACTAATACTGACTACTAAATACTGACTCCACTTATACAATTCTGACTAAAGATGATTTTTCCAAATTACCTGAACAATTTTTCTCATAAAAACAATTTGTGTAACACATACAATTACACATATATCTTGTCCATTAATATTGCATACTATAAGAAAATAACATAAAAGTTACTAAACATAAAGAATAAATTAAAAAATGAATGCTTCTCTATCACTAAATCTGTTCTCATTGATAATATTTTGGGGGAAGATTTCATTTTTCCTACACTGATAACATTTTTGGGGATGTCGAGATTTTCATTTTCAAAAGTTTATTTTTCAGTAAATTAGAACAAACTATTTCTGGAGTGTTTGAATTATACTTTTAGATCTGGAACCACTAAGTATTTTATGCATTTCAAATATCCCCTTGGTTGTGATTTTTGTGGATTTTTAGAAAATACAACCTGTTTCCAAGAATGCATGCTTCCAAGTTCTTCAGTTTTGACTTTCTTGTATCTTTTCCTCTAAATAAACTACATTCTGCTAATGCTTGACAGTGAGTTTTGTTATGTGTCAGATACATTTATTTGTCAGATGCAAATGCATGTTCCAGCATTGAGAAGTGGCTGTATCAATCTGAGTTAGCTGCTAAGTGAAGCCTCTCAGAGGACAGCCATGCTAGACTCCTGTCTGCAAGCATAACAGAGTATGATTAATAGTGTCAGGAATTGGTGCTTGCCCATGGGATGGGTCTCTAGCCAGGCCGGTTATTGCTTGGCTATTCCCTCAGTCTCTGCTCCATCCGCTGTCCCTGCATTTCTTGTAGACAGGATATATTTTGGGTCGGAAATTTTGTGGGTGATTTGGTGTCCCTATCACTCCACTGTGGTTCCTGCCTGGCTACGGGAGGTGGTGGCCTCTTCAGGGTCCATATCCCCAGTGGTGTGAGTCTCAGCTAAGTTCACCCCCATTGATTCTTAGGGACCTCCCCTATCCCAGGTCTCTCAGTAAAACATTAGATGGAGATTGGGAACTCATGGAAGAGTTGGGAGAAGGCCCAACTGGGATATGAACTCCTTAGGAAGACCAATATAGTCAACCAATCTGGACCCTTTGGGGATCTCAGAGACTGGACCACCAACCAAAGAGCATACACAGGCTGGACATAGCCTCCTCTGCCACATATGTAGCAGAAGTGCAACTCAGCCTTCATATGGGTCTTGAACAACTAGAACGGGGCCTATCCCTAAAACTGTTGACTGTATGTAGGATATGGTCTTCTAGCTGGGATGCCATATCTGGCCTCAGGGGGGGAGGATGTGCCTAGCCCTGCAGAGACTTGATATGCCAGAGCTGGGGGATATTCAGGGGGCTCACCACCCTCTCAGAGGATAAGGGGAGGGAAGAGGGGGAAAGGATTGTGGGAGGGGGTGCCTGGGAGAGGAGGCAGCAATCTGGAGGTAAAGTGAATAAAAATAAATGAATGAATGAATGAATGAATGAATGAATGAATGAATGAATAAATAAATAAATAAATAAATAAATAAATGAAAAGAAAAGAAGTGGCTGCAATATACTTCCTTAGAGTTCATACAGAAGCTGAAATGATTCTATTTTAAGTAACAGCTCTCTGCTCATGTCGTTGGAAACAGAACTGGACAGGAGAATATGTTTGACTCCATGTCAATAGTTTACCATCTGCAACAGAGTTTAACTTAAGACTTATTTGAAGGGGAGGGAAATTAAATTACCAGCTATATATTCCACCAATACAGTTGGACAGTTAGTACAGTTGGACATATTGCATGGGCTTCAGGGTCAGAACATACTCAAGTCAAGCATAGATTATCAGCTCTTGCAGCTGTACCATGCTATTTAATTATTTTTCATAGATAAATTTCTGATGCTATTCTTTTTTACGGTAAAACCAATGATTAGCATTGCTGTACATTGTCACTGAAAAACCAGTGAGCAAAAGAGTAATTCCCAATGGAAGAATGAGAATCCATTCATAGGATATTTGTCAATGTCTGGAGATAGTTTTGCTTGCCACAGCTAGAAAGTAAGAGCAGAAACTATTGCCCTCATAAACACAGTTTCTAGCATTTGTTGACAAACACCTGCAGTGCACAGGAGAGCTCCCACAATTGTCAATTCTCTGGCAATACATGTGAACAGGGTTAGGTCTGTCAACTTTCCAAACTCGATTCAATTAAAAAGTCCTGACGACAAAAATTCACTCTTGTTGCCCAGAAGAAAAGTTAAAGTATATACTTATATCCATTTCAGGTTATTAATACAAACATTTGCCTCATAAAAATTATATCCAGGCATTTTGCCTAACCACCCTATATGGTAAGCGATAACCATTAAATATCACTAGTAATACATACATATACATATATATATATATATATCGTGTTGTATTATGTTATATATGTGGTGTGTATGTGTGTGTGTGTGTGTGTGTGTGTGTGTGTGTAAATTATACATATATGGTACAAACAAAATGCTATAAATCTAGAGGTGTTTTGAGTGTACTGTGTGTATGGGGTAGGAGTGCATGTGTATACATCTTTAGATGTGTTTGTGTGAATGTGCATATACTTTTGTGTACACACGGATGAAGGCCTAAATCTCTCAAGATTGCATATTGAAGAATGGTCTCTCCCTTGAACGCACAGTTCAGTGACTGACTCAGTACACTTTTAACTACCAACCGAATTATAAGCAATGAATGATAGTATTTTAAATTGCAATAACTGCTTTGCTATTGAGGATTATTCAACTGGAGTTTTTGTATTAAGGTGTTTATTCAATCATCAAATAAGAAGCTGATAACAATAATCATAAACATGTATCATCAGTATATCTGTAGAGACTATCCACAAATCAATTCCTCTGTTTTATTTTGTGACCTAACTACACACATGTTCTCTATAAGTGACCTAACTACATGCATGTTCTCCATAAGTCATGATCCTCCCCACACTGTAAATGTCCCACAAAGACTTACTTCCATATTAAATTAAATTAAATTCAAAACCTATAATATGATGAAACCAGTTTTTGGATAGCTGGAGAATGAAAATAGTTGATTGTGATACATAGTGAGTAATCAAATTTTTTAAAACTATTATCTAATGTGGAATAAAGATTTAATACACAAAACTCATGCCATGGTTCACAAATTCAATGGTTACGAGTTGAATGCCACCATATTCACCACCATCACCATGATTCTTGTTCTCAGAAGTCACAAAAGTAGAATTCATATATCGTTTTCGTTTGCTTGAGTTCATTGAAACTTATTAGGCTAAAATTTCATGCTGTCATTTATCATCTTATCAATTTTCTCTCCTTTTATTAGTTTCTTTGCTAATCCACTCAACAAATATTTCTGAGCATGGGACTGGATGCTGGAATACAGTAAGATAACAGAAATCAGATTCAGTTTCTGCTCTACAGTAGCCTTCCTTCCCTCAGGGAGACTTGCCATCACTAAAGGATGGTAATTATAAATAATTATAAAAATGTTTAGGAGGTGGAGTCTAGTGATGTGGAGTCAGGAGTAAATACTTTCATGAGAAAGATATCCATGTTGGATGCTGCAGATGAAATGAGAATTAAGAGGTAGAGAGAAAACAAACCTTCAACGATGTGGAATGACATACACTCCACCTCAATGACGGCGGAAACAGGGCAATTGCTCACAGGCTTACAAAGGCCAATAAGGCTACCATCTAGAGGGCGCATAGTGCACAGTAGCCATATTCACAGAGCATATGTACTTGTCCCAAAACTTTAAGTATGGCAGTTATTTAGAATTCAAAAATTGAGTGAGGTCCATTCCCCCCAGCTTCCATAGATGAATATACCCCAGCTCAGAGGAAGCAAAGAATGTGTACAGGACACAATGTGTAGTCAGCAAGGATAGAGTCTAAATTGGCAGAATTGTGCATCTTATTCTCCTCATACTAAAACAGCCAAGAGTTTAGCCTGGATCAAACCACACATGGATCTGATGGTGGGGTTTTATTTGTCTTTAGTTTAAGTGCAATGAAGAACACTGGAGAATGAATTTTAACATCTTGGCCAGAAGTTGACAAGTTCTGATTCATGCTTAACAACAACAAAACAAAACAAACAAAGCCCACAATTTTCCTCCCTACGCTAATGACTAAAAAAGATTGCCTGAGTGAATGGAGATGTTGTCACAGTAGCCATGGTGACAGTAGCCATGTACCATAACTGCATAGTGGTTTGTTCATATCCTGATTCATCTGTCAACTAAATGCTGAACTTTTATGAGTGTTAGTGAAAAGAAACTCTTTCTACACTTGCTACTTAAAACTCGCTTGGCTGATAATTAACTGGCCCATTTTGTTGGGCTTGAGACTAAGCAATCTGTATGTATCAATTATAGATTTTTTGCTATCAGCACACCACCCTCCACACTGCCAAAAAAGCAACAGTAAACCTTCTTTCCTAGATGCTTTAAATTATATCTATAATTATCTCAATGGATATTGACTCTTGGATTTGAGGCAAATTTCACTCTACAGCTTTGACTGCCAAGGTACTTGCTATATAGATTATACCAAATCCGTATCCACCAGCACCTGCCTCCTGAATGCTGGGGTTAAATGCATGTACCACCATGTCATCACTGATTTTTTTTTTTACACTTTCTTATATAAAAGTTGAAGATTTGTATGAGTGTATGAAAATAAGGCACTAAAAATACAATGAAGTGGCTTTGTTGTTTTAAAATGACAATCTGAAAAAATAATTGCAAACAGTTGCTGTGCTTAGCTACTCCTATTTTATAGAGGAGAAGAGGAGTTGAAATATCAAGCACCAAGAAAAACAAGGACATTTCTCCTCTGGAAATAATGGAGCCAGCATTTATCCCAGGCACCTGCCACCATGTGAATGATGCTCAAGGCAAAGTGTACTCAAAAGTCAATCATTCACCCAAAAGGGATGAAAAGCACCAAAGCAATCCTTGTATTTCTTATCAGTTACAACCCGTGTTTTCAATTTATTTATTTTTATGTTAGGCATATTGGCATTCAGTTTGTATCGATGTCTGTGTACCACATGTATACCATGGTCACTGAAGCCAAACAAGAGCACTGAACCCTCTGGATCTGGAGATACAATGGTAATGAGCTGTCTTTGGGTGCTTGGTACCAAACCTGGTTATTAGTCTTCAGTGCTCTTAACCCCTGAGCCATCTCTCCAGCTCCCCAAAGACGTGATACTTGTGTGTTTATAATTAATCTTTTCTTTCTTTTCAAAGAGCAGCTTTGGAGCACGCAGAAATCTTAGGACACAGTAAGATGACAGAAGACTAACAATGTTTCTAAAACATAAAAGCTGTATGTAACAAACCTGGCAGTACCTAAATCGGACCTAAATGAGTGAGCACACATGTGTGCTCCTTGCCTTCGGAGCATGCTGTTGTAAACAGCGGGGGTGCTCCCAGAGTTCATCCTCAGAACAATTTGGAACCACTTCAAACAAAAAATATCTAGAGAAAATGACATCTGAACCAGTCAAAAACAAAACCAAAAAAACTTTCAAATCTTTAAAATTCAACATTTGAAATACATGCCTAGAAAACCCATTTTCCATCCTCCTCTTGTTCAGGAAATCACTTAAAATTTGCTAGATTTATTCCATGTATCTGAAACAAAATACTATTTCATACGTTGAATTTATTTGAAGGATTTTTAAAAAATCATTTGTCACCATTTGTAAGTAAAATAAAATATAAGGGGCTTTCATACCAAAAATATTTTTTCTGGTGTTCCTTAGAACAAGACTCTGAATTAAGCAGTTCAGACAAAATAAATTCCTTTTCACATTTATTAATTATTCATTCTGCTTAGACCTCTTTGAGAGCCATAAAGACTGAATTGAAATTTCCCAAACTTGCTATAAATTTAAAATACAAAGAATCCCTCTTTATAAAATAGAAGAACAGTATTGATTGCTTAGAATAATTCTTTGCATCAGAAAAAATAATCAAAAAATATTTCCTGTTTTAAAATGGGAAAAAGTATAGGATTCCAAAGAGTAATATCCATGTATTTGTGATATATCCTATTAATCAATGTTAAGAACTAAATGATTAATAAATCCCGAACTTCTTACCCAAGACTTTAAATAGTACTTGAGTTCTTGAGAAAGCTTTTACAACCTTGTACCAATATTCAAAATCTATAGGCAGAAACTGGAAGAAAAATATTAATGGTATTGTTCTGCTGGGGGATGGACACATACTTTTAGGGACAGTGGTCATTGGGCACTTGCCCATTACAACACAGAAAGCACTAATTAGACTCAGTAAGTTATTAAAAAAAACAACGAAATTGGGAGAGGAGTGCATCCTGGTTGAGAATCTGGGAAAAGTTGGGGAAATACGCATGTATACGTGTACATGTGAACCTGTGTATATGTGTGTATGTGTGTATGTGTATATGTGTGTATACGCATATACGTATATATGTAACACAGGTCTTTATGGTAGATTTTTTTGAAAAGCTGATGGAATTGTGATCTTTGTACCTTAAAGATGACCTGGTCCCATCTACAGCAGCTTTGGAGTGAGGTAATGTGATGGTCGCAGATTTGAACAGGCAATTAATGGCTGTTGAGAGGGAGAGTCAGTCATCTAGAGGAAGAAGGCTCCCAGTAGGTCATTCAATCTCAAGAGAGCTGCTCTAAGCAAATACACACATGGGCAATATTACATGGATCCAGCAGAATGTATTTATATGCATATACATGTATTCATATATGGAACAATAATTTAAGTGTCATAAATTTCAGTGGGAGTGTTAGAGAAGAGTTAGAGGTGGAAGGCAGAGGGTTGAAAATGATTAATATAGTATTTGTGTATGAAATTCTCAAATAAAAAACAAACAAATGCATATATATATATGTGTATTGTGCAAATACAAAATGTTATGTTTTTTTGTTTTTTTGTTTTTTTTTTTGAGACAGGGTTTCTCTGTGTAGCTCTGGCTGTCCTGGAACTCACTCTGTAGACCAGGCTGGCCTCGAACTCAGAAATCCGCCTGCCTCTGCCTCCCAAGTGCTGGGATTAAAGGCATGCGCCACCACCGCCCACCTCAAAATGTTATGTAATTGAGAACTTAGATAACTCAAAGATAAAGGTAATTTGTTTATGTTTTTACAGTCCAGTCATTACCGCCCTCTCAGTCCCTCATCCCACTCCTCCCCCCCCCGACATGTCTCTAAGAGGATGCCCCCCTCTCGCCAGGCCTCCCCACTCCCCAGAGCCTCAAATCTCTCAAGAGTTAGGTGTGCCTTCTCCCAATGAGGCCACATCTGAGGTAATTTGTTCTTACTGTGGATCTGGGCTCCACTACCAGAACCCACATGGTGACTCATCAACGCTAGCTCCAGGAGATCTGACACTCTCTTCTGGCCTCCATGGGTACCACGCATGCATGTGATGCATAGATATACATGCAAACAAAGCACACATAAATAAATAAATAAATAAATAAATAAATAAATAAATAAGTAAATAAATAAATAAATAAATAAATAAATAAATAAATAAATAAATATCTAACTCTCCCATAAAAGGGGAGATGTAAATGTAAGGGAAGAAGGGGAGGAAGAGGAGAAAAGGAAGATGATGAAGAGTCAACAGTCAGGGAAGGGGAGTTTTACTTAACTCTTATTTACACTTATTTGTATTTTGCTTACTTTGTATTCTGTATCTCAACTGCTTGCAACACTATATTCCTGGGTGAAAAGATATGACTCTTGACGTACGCTGCTTAGCTCTGCTTTATTCTTAAACCCTGTTCTACAGACCTATCACTTGGCCTTTTAAAGAGTTCTCAAATCCAGGTACACCCCTCTGTTTCTATCGCTGCTGTCTCTTTGCTGCCTCCTTCCTCTTCAACCTTCAGTATTTAGCGAAACATCTCAGATGGGTCCCTGCCAACTAATATCTTCTCTTTCCTGTCATCATCACAACAGCAATCCAAGACTCACTCCTCCACGTAACCATGGTCTCTCGTGTCTCCACCATTCTGATGTGATGGCCCTTGCAAGTAAACACACACACACACACACACACACACACACACACACACACACACACACACACAAACTCATTAGCAGGTTGTAGAAATCCTCATTCATTTGATTGAGTGGTGGTTGCTTTATTTTAAATCTCTGGTTCTTTTACTGTTCTGTAGGTATTTCTCAGACAAAGGAAGAGGAATTGAAGTAGAAGCCCCAAATCCTAAATCTGTGTTATACCTTAGGTTCATGTGTGACTTCTAGTGTTTCAGATACTGCTTCTCTATGCATAGGTTTTAAACTGTTTCACATACCACACACCAAGACACTTTGCTCATGTATATTTAAGGCATTAGTTTCTTATCAAATGCAGTCGGCACTAAGTTACAATTTCCAGATAAGAGGAGATCAAGGAGACGTCCTTGGAGAAATCATTGGATTAAAAATGTGAAGAACACAACCTCACATTTCATTATCACCAAATCCATGCACATACCACTAATATTCTCTAGTCTCTTATTATAACTGGTATTAATTTTGCCTCTGGGAGGTTAGGAATTCCACAGAATCCTGTTGACCACAGTTCCGAGGGAGAATCTGAAAACACGCATATTCCATGCAGCTTGTGATGTGAGGAAAGGCTTGCAGCCTTCAAATACTTTATGAAATTAAATATTATCTTAAGAAATCCTAATTAAACTAATCTTCTTCTCTATCTTTGCTTTCATTCTGTGACTTCATTCCAGGCTGGCTCACATGTGACTCAGAGCACATTGGCTTAATATTAAATGGAATTCCACTAAAGCCCCCCCCAAACAACCTCTTATTTACCTTTTAAATTCTATAAAGAGAGAGTCTGCTCTCTAGTGTGACATCATACTGGTCCAGGGGACTTATTTTGCTCCTTCATGGCACTAATTCCTCTCAGTGGACAAAGATCACAAACCAGATGTCAAAATAGGTTATCTCCATGCATGCTGACTCTAGGATATTGGAACCAAGAACTACCTCAATGTTTCTGAAAGATTTTTAAATGTATTAATTACGTATTTGTTTTGTGGCTCTTAACAAAGTATGCAACCTTAAATGGTAAGGCCACCAATTTTCAGAGATGACTAAAATTCTGCTCTTTGGGGACAAATTGCTAGGTGAACACATTAATCCCAGCACCAAGAGAGTTTCTCAGTCACACATGCAGATCATTTCAAGAATACTAATTTTTTCACATATGAAAGTTGTTACTACATTTCACAAAATGATACTTATTTTTTTCCCTGAATATTAAATTTAACCTAAAATCCAAGTCTTAACAGACTGGATACAAAATGATCGATTTAGCATGTTTAATCTTGCTTTGCTCCTCCCTGCCTACACATATACACACATAACATTTTTTCTACATGTGAAAGCAAGGGCATTTCAAAGGAGCTCCTTATTGCCCTGCCTCCACTCCTAAAGTACTGGGATTACAAACATGGGTCATCACAGGTTTATGCAGTGCTAGGGATCAAACTCAGGACCCCAAATATATTAGGCAAAACTCCGTCAACTAAGCTCCATGCCTAACCCCCACTACTTCTAAATGTCCCGTGTACTTTGCTTCCACCCTCTCTCTAAGAAATACTGCTTAGTCAGTCAGTTCCTAGCAGCACACAGATGGCATTGCTACAGTTTTGCTTTAGTACTCATTATTACCTCTTACCTTTAATTTAATACAAGATGGCATCATAGCTTTTACAGTGAACCTTCCAGCTGTTCAGTTGTTCAATTTTAAAGTCATTTTTTTTTTTTGCAGCAGATTCATATTTAAATGAACCCATGAGGCTCTTTAATGGAAAATAGCCTTCTGGAGTTGCAAGAGGCTTTCTTCCTTTAAGTTTTATCTGATTTGTTTTGCTGTGAGGATGTAGCACTTATGTGGGATTCTGTGCCCATGAGTTCAGTTGCTCCACACTGAAGAAGAGGGCAGCAGAACCTATGTAGCTGGCTCTACAGGCATGTGAGAAACCTGACATGGGTGCTGAGAACCACACCCAGGTCTTCCGCCAGAGGCGTACATGCTCAAAACCACTGAACCATCTATCCATCCTCAGGAATGTTTTCTTCTCGTGTCTAATTAATAACATCTCAAAGCATGTGGTGTATGTGCAGGTGAAAATCTGTGAGGCTGAAATCAGAAAAATACACTTTCCTACCACTCTATTCTTTATTTCAAGTTTTCACTTAAATAACTGTTAAAATGAATTGTTTTTTCAGGATACCATGTTAATTTACATCAGTCTTTCAAGAGGCACGTGCTAACTGAAGAGACAGAAAGGTGTGTTAGAAATGATTTAAAGGCAAAGTGTTTTTTTACCTTTAAAGCAATTAAAAGCAAATACTTAGGTACACAGGGCCAATTGATTAGCAAAGCACATGGTAGGGGTTTAATGTCTTGCTTGTTCAAGGGAACACAAAGATGGATAAGACAATTTCGAGTTTCAGTCAATGTTCAACAGAGGAGTAGAGACAGATGCCCATCATTTTTGAAATCCATCAATAAATTAAAGCTTTCTGAAGGACCCTTTCCAGATATTTCATCTTGGTAGCAACACTAGTAGAAATATTTAATAAAAACTATATTCTCTTGTGTTAGTTGGTATCTTTTCCATATCCTAAGTCATACATACATACATACACACATACACACACACACACACACACACACACACACACACACACACACACACACACACACACACATACATATATATGGGAAAAACTATTTATTTGTTTGTTTGTTTGTTTGTTTTATTCTTTAATCATTTTTTACAATCCAGCCTTTATACCCCTCCGGGTCTACCCTCTGACTGTTCCTCACCCCATACCTTGCCCACCCTAATGCTGTCTCCAAGACAATGTCACCATGGCCCCATCTCCACCCCACCAGACCTTCCCACTCCCTGGGGCCTCAAATATCTTGAGGGTTAGGTGCATCTTCTCTTCCTGAGGCCAAACCAGGCAGCCCTCTGCTGTATATGTGTCGGGATCCTCATATCAGCTGGTGTATGCTGACTGGTTGGTGGCTCATGGACTGAGAGATCTCAGTGGTCAAGATTAGTTGAGACTTCTGGTTTTCTTATGGGGTCACCCTCCTCCTCCTCATCTTCCTCCAGCATTTCCCTAATTCAACCACAGGGGTCCCTGGCTTCAGTCCATTGGTTGGGTGTAAATATCTGCATCTGACTCTTTCAGCTGCTTGTTAGGCCTCTTGGAGGGTAGTCATGATAGGCTCCTGTTTGTAAGCATGCCATAGCATTAGTAATAGTGTAAGGACTTGTGGCCTCCCCTTGAGCTGAATCTCAATTTGGGCTGGTCACTGGACCACCTTTCCTTCAGGCTGTTCTCCATTTTTGTCCCTGCAGTTCTTTCAGACAGGAACAATTCTGGGTCAGAGTTTTTGACTGTGGCCATCCCTCCATGTGGGCATATACCCAAAAGATGCCCTAGCATGCCATAGGGCCACGAGTTCCACTATGTTTGCAGTGGCCTTATTTGTGATATCTAGAAGCTGGAAACAACACAGATATCTCACAACACAAGAAAAGATACAGAAAATGTGGTTTATTTACACAATGGAATACTACTCAGCTATTAAGAATGAGTACATCATGAGTCTTGCATACAAATGGGTGGAACTAGAAAATATCCTGAGTGAGGTAACTCAGACCAAAAAGGATATGAATAGTATGTACTCACTAATAAGTGAAGAATCTATTTTCAGCAAAAAGTAAAATAAAGCACATACAAAATAAAATTGTACTTACTGTAAAAAATAATCATTCAACTTTATTAACTATGTGATCAACTAAAAGACTTGCCCCTTGATGGATATGTGAAGGTATTCCTGGATGTGTGCCTTCTCTAAGAGTTGCCAGCCCCTTGCCGCACTGAGCCAGATATGAAAAGGCCTGAGAGATAAGCAAGACTGCTTTGGTTTACCCACCTTTGCTTCTTGCTTGTGAGTGCATCTACCGGGTTGCTGTTGCTGCTGCTGCTGCTGTTGCTATTGTTATTGTTGTTACCATCCTTCACTGGCAAGGGATCTCAGATTCTCAGGCATTCTAATGGACACTGAAGACCTGTGTCTGTCCAGGAATACTGCCATGACGTGGGTTCTAGATTGGATTGCTGAGGCATTTGGCATAAGCAGTGACTGGGTTGTCAACCTCTTCAGCATTCAGACAGCTGTGGTTGGGCTACCCAACCTATACCATGTAACACAGTCTAATATTTACCTTGGAAACATATGTCCATTCTATTGGTTCCGTTCCTCTAGAGAACCCAGACTAACACTTCATTACATCTACATCCTAGTTTTGTTCTATTCTTCTCATTTTTTTCCACTTACTACAATGCTAATTAAACATTAATTGTGCAACTGATTATTCATGTCTGGCTTCCGTGCCAAATTATAAATTCCATAGTCTTTCAACTCATGACCTATTCATCCTTAAATGTCTAGAAACTGCAGTGCGATGTATATTTTAAGGGTCTTAATTTATTCTTGACCATAGCCATTTATGTCAGAATACAACTGAGCCAGCTGATAATTCGCCATTTGTCTGGCCCTAAGCTATTCAGCAAATGATTTTTTCATAAAAGAATGAAGACCTTTTAGCATCAGTTATGATTTCAGAGCAAGATTTACTACTGCCTGGGCTGTGCAGTCAAGTGGGTGATAAATGAGATCTGAAGAGGAGTTCATACAGATTTCTTCCTCATGATGTTTTAGATAATGGTTCCACCATGGGCCCTGGCTCATTTGTGGCACAAGCAAGAGATGCTTCTGTTTACACTCGCCATTTTGTGGTAATCTATTTTCCATAATTATTCATTTTCATCTCTAGGAAATTATTTTTTCTTACAACTCTAGCCATGAGTGAGTATTTTGAGTTCAGAATAAGAAGGCTTTTCTCTAATACTGATGTGTCTGGAATCAGACAGATTAGGAGACAGCCTTGTGTATGGTCTTGAATGAGTTCTGCATATCCTGCATCCCTTATTCTCCAACTCATAGACTGACATTACTCTCAGTCTCATTGGATAGTTATGGGTTGTGCACAAATGAATCAGCTAACATAATACCATTGGCTAACATTTATTATCACTGGAAGGCAAGTCTATGACCATGAATTTTATGTGTATATGGAAATAAAAATCCAACTCAAGAGAATGCATGCATATGAACTGTTGATCTGTATTGCTGCATCTGTCTCCATGGTGCTAAGCATATGTCTATAAGGTAAGATATCAGTCCCTGGTCTCATGTGAAAGATTATTCACTCTGGGAACTCAAGCCCTACATTATTCATACCGTTCCACATGCAGCTAGATTTATGTGTCAGGAAAAACACACAAATGGAATCCGATTTACTTGCAGGAGTTCCTGGAACACTTGATTTATGTTTGAGTAAATAAAGACATATGTCTTAATAGGCATTGGCTTCCTTCTCTTTAGAAACTGAAGGTGCTTTGGTTTCTTTCCTTGGCAGGCCTCTGGTTCTGAAATTTTCAAGAGATACAGTCTCACCTTAGATGCTTTCCCTTTACAGCTGTGTTTTGTATTTGGTATTTCCAACACTGGGATGATGTAAAATCTTCAGCCCTGGATTACCTCCAAAGGACTAACCCTTCTCACTTTAGATACACATTAAATAAACACAATATGGTATATAGATGCAAAATTTTTGGAGCTAACCATCCATCAAGCAGCCTAGTATTTTGACTATAAATACCTACTCACATCTCCTTGGCCAGTAGATGTTTAACACTGTCACTAAACCTTCTTCAAGGACTTCTTAAACTGGCTTGAGAATCACCATCTAGCATGGGCATTCATTTGTTTTATATGGATATTTCAAACATAAATATGGATAATACATAATTTTGTCTCTTCTACTCTCCTTATCTGTCCCTTTTTCTTTTATCCTCTTTTTGGAAGTTGGGGGGTGATGTCTCACATAGCTCAAACTAGCCTAAATCTTCACTATGTATCCAAGGATGACTTTAACATTCTGGTCTTCCAATCACTATCTCCCAAGGGCTGGGTGGATAGGTATACAGCACATCTGGTTTTGTGGAGTGCTACCATGGACCATTTAGTACAAAGGAATATTTACTTGGTTATTTCTGCTACTGAGTCCTTTGTGTTGCTTTGTCCTATGACATTCACATGCCATCAACATTAATCATGTATGTATAGCCATAGAAATATTGAATTTAACAGCTTAAACCACATTTTGAATATCAAGAAAAATTTGAATTATAATTAATGAGAAACTACACATAAGCTAGAAAGTAAGGTTTTGCTACAATGCTACACTGTAACAATAGAAGGATTGAAGAATTTTGGGTTTCTGGCTTAATGGGGGAGGAGGGGAATCAATTATTTCTAACATTAAATGGCACATAAAATTCCCTCTACCTACTCCAATTATCATTGAAAAGTTTAGAATATTTAAGACTACGTAGTATAATAAAAAACATCCAAAGATGCTTCTCTGTAAAAACAACCTGAAATTAGTATTAAGTGATTTTAATGATAAAATATTATGTGGTGGAGACATGTCAGGGTGCTTAGGTGATTCTCTGAATTGAATGTAAATAATGAAATGCAAATATATGTTCACGAAATATAACACTAAAATAACTATTATTTGAGATACAGTGACTCCTAGTAGAAAAATATAAACTTCACTGAATTATATTCAGGAAATTTACATCTATACTTTCTGTCTCTCTCTCTCTGTTCTGTCTCTGTCTCTGTCTCTGTCTCTCTCTCTGTCTCTCTCTCTCTGTCTCTCTCTCTCTGTCTCTCTCTCTCTCTGTCTCTCTCTCTCTCTCTCTCTCTGTCTTCCCCTGTGTGTGTGTGTGTGTGTGTGTGTGTGCACGCACGTGTTTGGGGGAATAAGGGTTCACATGTTTGTGACAGGGTATTCAGGCCACAAGTCAAACTCAGATGTTTTCCTCAGTTACTACCATCTTGTCCTGACTGTTTTTGAGCAAGTGTCTCTCACTGAACCTGGAATTTGCTACTTCAGTTAAGATGGCTGGCCAGTGAATTCCAGGGTTCCTTTTGTTTCCATTTTCCCATGCAATGGGAATACATGTGCACATTGCTGCTCCTGAGGTTGCTTTCTTGTTGCTTGGTTGTTCATATGGCTCTGAGACTCAAACCCAGGTCCCCACATTCACTTTAAGGACCTTGCTGGCTGTGCATTCTTCCAGCACTGCATGCACATATCCTTAATGTACATTGAAAACTATTTTGTAAATATCAGCTCAATGAGAAATAGAAAGATTGCTCAGTGTTTAAGAGTGTGTGCTGCTTTTGGAGAGAATCTGAGTTTGGTTGCCAGCACCCTCAATGGACAGTTCACAACTACTTATAAATCCTGCTCCAGAGGATCTCATATCTTCTTCAGGTTTCTCTACAACCATGTATTCCTGTGTATGTGCCCACATACACATAATCATATATACACCTAATTAAAAATATAAATAAAAATTTAAATAATGCCAAGTTTTTGTTTGTTTGTTGTTGAGATATGGTCTTGCAATATTGTAATGCGAGCTCTGGTTTTGAACTCATGGACTGAAACTATGAGTGTCCAGTACATGCATCACAATGCCCAGATATTTTTAGTATTTCAGTCATCCACCTATTGAGCATATATCATGTTTTATTAAATAATTTCAGCTATTCTTATGTATAAAGAAAATGGAGCATCTAAGTTCATGTGATTTCTTTGTGCGTAAAATCTGTGAAATAACTAAAATGTTTCTAATCACAGTTAGAGTATATAATTATGTCTTACAACTTACCAACAAGGGCCAAGAAATAAGCAGAACTTAAAATGTCCAGATTTCATATTTAAAAATAAGTTGAATTCTTACAGCTTAAGTTGGCAAATAGTATGATTTGGGTCCAGATCTTAGTTCCATTTGAAGAATATAATACCTGTGTTTTATGGCAGTCCTGAATATATCAGTTCCTATAGTAACTAGTGGAAGCAGATACAAAGACCCACAGTCAAACATCAGGTGAATCTCTGGGAAGTCCGCAGAAGAGGTAGAGAAAGGAATGTAGAGCCAGAGGGGTCAAAGATACCATAAGAACACTGCCCACAGAATGAGCTAAGCAGGGCTCATAGGGGCTCACAGAGACTGAAGCAGCAACCACAGAGCCTGGATGGGTCTGTACCAGGCCTTCTGCATATACGCTGTGGTTGTTTAGTTTGGGGTTTTTGTTGGACTCCTAACAGTTAGAGTAGGGGAATTTGACTCTTTGACCTGTTTGTGGGACCTTTCTCCTTACTGGGTTGCTTTGTCCGACTATATAGTCTTCATAAAAATGCATAAGGGGAGACATTTGAGATTATTAATAATATTACATAGATATAATGGCATAGTAAAGGTGATAAATGGATTTACTAAAGACAGTTTGGTATGTTCTATATGTTTCTATATGCATCCTAAATGCCTAGGAACACATCTGACCAAAATATTAAAAGGATAAAGAAGGTTAAATATTTAACTTCCACTTTTTTTTCTCAAAAAATTATTCAAGCCATGGTTTCCCCTCCCTCTTCTCCTCCTCCCAGCTCCCTGCTCCCACTTCCCGTCTCCTGGGATCCACTCCTCTTCTATTTCCCTTCAGAAGAGAGCAGGCTTTCAAGAGACAACCAAACGGGACAAAACAGGATACAATACAACAAGACAAAAACCCTCATATGGCTGGGTAAGGTAACCCAATAGGAAGGAAGAGTCCCAAGAGCAGGTAAAAGAGTCAAAGACATGCCTGCTCCCACAAAACCACCCAAGCTAACAGCCGTAATAAATGCAGAGGACCTGGAGCAGACCCCTGCAGACCTCATGCTTGCTATTTCAGTCTCTGAGTCTTGTGAGACCTGCTGAGTTGACTCTATGGGTCATGTTCTTCTGGTTCTCCATTCCTCCTGACTCCTATAATCTTTGGACAACCCATCTTCTGCAAGGTTCCCCTCCAAGGGGAGGGACCCAATGTAGACTTCCGATTTAGGCTCTCTCTCTCTTTAGATAGTGTCTGACTGTGAGTCTCTGTACCCACTCACGTCTGCTGCTGGAGGAAGCCTCTCTGATGACAACGAAACAAGGCACTAATCTATGAGTACATCAGAATAGCCTCTTTTTAAAAATTATGAGTGTCAACTTCCTTCTGGAGTATTCTCCTTAAACATATTCATATGAAGACCCTTAGGATTTGTGTGTGTGTGTGTGTGTGTGTGTGTGTGTGTGCGCGCGCGCGCGCGCGCACGCTAAAAATCTGTGATACATGAAGCGAACTGCATAACTTTGTACAATTTGCATACCTTTGGTTTATGTGATAAGTGAGCTTCCTGTGAAAACATGAAGGGTTAGCTTTCTTTTAATTTATTTTTAAAAACTCACTAGCTTCATTCTGTATGCCTAGCTATGGACTATTTAACAACAGCGAGAGTATACATGTCACCGTTTCTTTCAGACGCTTAGATATGGGAGAAGGCTGCTGACACACAGCTCTTTCCTTTCCCCTACAGCCAAGCGGCAGACTTCCTTCAAGGAACTTCATTCAGCGTTCCTTCACTTCTCCATCTGCACTTTGTGAGAGGGGAAGACAGCATGCCCAATTGCTCCGCCTTTGTAGTAGCTCACATGTCTTTGTCTTTGTGTGGAATGAGACTCACCTCATGTAGAGATAAGAACCCATCCACTCCTATTCTCCGGCAACTTCTCACTGCAGCCGCGATCCTTTTCTTTTATAAATGGTAATAGCATGCCGGTGAACTCTTTCATCTTTCACCAGCTTCATGTGCATTTCATGATTTAGTTCTTGCTTCAGATTTCTTCCTAATACCCACCACCTTGGGAATCTCTACTGTTTTCTCGGTGTACCCTCATAAGACCACACGCCTATTATAATTTATGAACATAAGTAAATAAAGCTCACATGTGCTCTGCTTTGTTTTGTTGAAGTGCTCTGAAATATTTGGTACTGATCCATTTTACTGAATATTTGTTCAAATAGAAGCTGCATTCTTACATCTCCTGTAATGGTTTGAGAATTGCCCCATATGTATTTCTCACCTGTGAAAACCTGATACTGTTATGACACAGAGTGTTTATGCTAAGAACCTTGGAGTTGAGTTTACTGCAGGGTGCAAGATGGAGATCCAGTTTTATTCTTCTAAAGTACCTGTCCAGTTTGACCAGCATCATCTTTTGAAGATGCTGTCCTTTCTCCCAATGTGTATTTTTGGCTGCCTCAGCTGCCTTTCTAGAATTAGGTTCTAAATTGTATTCTGTAGACCAATCTGTCTATTTTAATGCCAGTACAAGGCTGGATTTATTTCTTTTGCTCTGCAGTATAACACAAAATATGACATGATGGTTCTTCCACCCAGTCTTTCATTGTTCAGAATCTTTCTGGCTATACCCTGGGTTGTGAGCTTACATCTGAATTTTAAGAGTTACCATAGAGGTTTTGATAGGATTGCATTGAATCTGTAAATTACTTCTGGTAAGATGACCATTTTCACAGCCTTCATTCTGCCAGACTATAAGCATGTGGGCTTTTTTTCTCTTCTGGTATTTTCTCCAGTTTCCTTTTTCAATGCTCTAAAGTTGTCACTGTAAAATCTTTGACGTCCTCGATTATATTTATTCAGGATTATATATATTCGTTGAAGAGGGAGACATCAAGGCAGATATGGCAGGCTAAAATTGAAACTCTTCACATGCCTGACTAGAGTGTCCCTCTTCCTCTGTCTATGTCCCCATAGATTGGCCTGAATTTCATGTTTTGTACTGTGTGCAGAGTCTTTGCCTATACTTGCTAGTGACCACCCCATCCAGCAGCAGTCTGTGGCTGTCTCATCCCCACCGCAGGTTTTTCTGAACAGGTCTGTAAGTTCCCATAGTAGGAGCTCAATTTCCATCAAGAAGTTTGCTTCATATAATACAGATGACATCATAGTTCTAGGGATGACCGAAAGGAGACTTTCTTTATATCTAAAAGTATGGTATAGAGTGTCGAACACTTTAATTATATCTAATGTTTAAATTATAATTCAGTTTGTATTATTTTAGTGACAATAAAATATATTTATTTTAAATACTATTAATACAATAACTGTAAACTTGAGAGACTGCTAGGGATATAGAAAATGTTGTGATAACTTGAACTAATCAAGGCAACTCTTCCAATATTAATTCTGATGTGCAAATGGAAGAAATTAAAGTATAAATTATCCAAGGTAAGACCATAACCTGGGGAATAGATTAGAAGAGTAAACTTTTCTGAAATATTCTCTTTCCACTTATTAAAAATTAACTCAAATTAATATACACCAATTATATTCATTTTCATACACAGACAACAATGTCTTGCATTCTCTGGCAATTCATAAACGAACTAGTTCTAATAAAAACTCTTTTATTTTTTTGTAAAATTACCAATTTTACTGGTTATTTTTGGATGTCTTACCTTTCCGTATTATAGTTATGGGATTCTGTTAAAAATTACTGACCTTCACAATGACACTGTTTGTCATTTCTTTCAACTTCGCCCTCTGCTCTTCTGTCTTCTGAATTCCATTATAATCTATATTCACATTTGTGGCTTTCAGAGACAGCCAAAGTGTACAGCAAAACAGCAAAGGAAAATATCATAAATTCATGGTGAAATTCTACTCTGCTTTCTTGTACATACATACATATATATATATTCCCTAGTCTGCAAAGGCTATATTAATGAACACTTCTAATTTTGTTCTTCAGAATAAACCACTGTCTGGTTGTGGAATTCCTGAGCTACTAATATATTTTCAAGTCTGACAGTGTTCATTTAGCATTTTGAAGGACATCTTTTAATTCGTAAGTCAACTAATATTGTGCAAAGTGGTTGCCCATTTCTTTCGCTGTCTCTGTAGGGTATACCAAAAAGTTCTTGAGCCAGAATGAAACAAAATACACATACTATTTATTTCCAGATTCTCTGTTGAATTGTTACCTTTACTTATTGGGCCAATTAATGATTGAAATGGCAAAAGTTACCATCTTCCATATATGCATATATATTTAATTTAAATTTTTCTTTTATGTATATGGTGTTTGTTGATTACTTAGAACACTGTCTACTCTTCCAGAGGATCCAAGTTTACCTGCATGATGACTCATAACCATCTGTTCCAGGGTGTGTAATCTCTTCTGGCCTCTGTGGGCACCAGTCGTACCCATGGTATATATGCAACATGCAGGTAAACACCCAATTTATATATATATATATATATATATATATATATATTCTAAACAACTTGTCTTAGTTAGGGTTTTACTGCTGTGAACAGACACCATGACCAAGGCAAGTCTTATAAAGGACAATATTTAATTGGGGCTGGCTTACAGGTTCAGAGGTTCAGTCCAGTATCATCAAGGCGGCAGCACGGCAGCATCCAGGCAGGCCTGGTTCAGGAGGAGCTGAGAGTTCTATATCTTCATCTGAAGGCTGCTAGCAGAATACTGCTTTCCAGGCAGCAAGGATAAGGGTCTTAAGGCCCACACCCACAGTGACACACCTACTCCAACAGGGCCACACATTCTAATAGTGCCACTCCCTGGGCTGAGCATATACCTACAATCAGTCAGTTTATAAAGAGAAAAGGTTTATCTTGAATCCCATGGGTTGGCTCATTGCTATGAGAATATAGCTTCAAGCCATGGTAGGCCATAGTGGAGCAGCTCCATTCAAGTCATAGTTCAGAGAAGAAAAGCAGAGGGAGGGGGAATTAGTCCTACTGTATGATTGGGTGGCATACTCTCCCAGTACTCAAGGGTTTCTCATTAGGCATCATATTTTAAAGATTGTACTCCCTCTTCCAAATAGTGTCATGGCTAAAACCAACCTGTCCTGACACACAGACCCACTTTATATGCTCAAGGTACCAGGGGAAGTTAGATTAAGAAATATTTAGCTTAAATGAATATTAGATGTTATAAAATAGTCTCAGGAGAGAAGTTAAGAAGGTCATGGAGAATATCACGAATGCCGAGCACTGCACATGAAATGACCTATGAATGGTCAACCATTTTCTGACTGGACAAAGTCAAGGGAGATTTGCCTCCACGTTGAGTCCAAGAAACAAGTATTTTTCTAGATTAAAAATTGTTCTTTATACCATAATGAGATGCATGGATTCTAATGTTATGGAAATTTCTAGTTTTCATGGGGATATTAACAAAAACCATCACCAAATTATTGTAATTTTTAAAAGGGGGTTGAAGGCATGCACTGGCTGGCATTCAGTGTTAATTTTAACAACATACAACAGAAAATAGGCAATGGTGTCCTATATTCAGAAAGGTCTATTTTTAAATTTTATTAATTACTTTATTTACATTCCATATAATGATGTCCCATATTCAGAAAGGTCTATTCTTAATTTTATTATTTATTTACATTCCAAAAGTTGCTCCTGTGCCTGCTCCCCGTCCATGAGTTCTTCACCCCTTCCTCTCTCTCCTTTGTTTCTGAGAGGGTGCTCCCCCACCCACACACCACCCCCACCTCATCCAGCTAACATCCCCCTTCCCTGGAGCATCATGTTTCTACAGGAGTTACCGGGTGTATTTCTGGAATTAAGCAAATGTGTACTGAGTTTCCTCCTGTGCGGACAATGCTTGTATGTTTCACTGTCCGTGCCCATCCGTTATGTATCCCTACGTGCACACATAGTTAATATGCTATACTGTAAATGCAGCTCCGATGTACTTGTCCCATTGCAAATAGAGGTCTCAGGAACATTAAGCAAACTGATAAGCAAGTATGCAAAGCCGGACTCTGCCAGATTAGCTCATGCTCTGACGCAGATGTGTCATGGTAAAGAACATGGATTAAAATCATAACTAGATTGAACAATCTCTACCTGCAGTCTCTGGGTGTCTGGAGTAATTAATGTACCATCCCTGAGCCTCAACGTTCCTACCTATTAGTTGGAATTCTAAAGTCCTATGGAGGAAACATGTGAGTGATTAAATGAAATGATATACGAAAAGAATGCAAACTCATGCAAATGAAAGAGGAGGAGCAGCTGGCAGGAGCATCCTGTTTTGGGATACCCAAATCCCGTCCTTTCTTCTAAATCATAGCATTTTAAAACTTGTCCGTGTAGAAGAGAGAAAATACAATAGAAAAAAAAAAATATATATATATATACAATACTTCACATCCATGTCCAAAACTGGCATTATTAATGTTAGCCTTTTGTCTAAGCTCCGCCCCACAGTTACCTGGCAACAGCCACGTGTGCCTGACTCACTATAAACGGGGCTGCTAGCCCCCTCCTCTCTCTTGCTCTTGCCTTCTTGCTCCCACTCTCTTTCCCCACTCCCTTCCCCGCTCTATGTCCATGTGCTCATGGCTAACACCCCCCCTCTGCCTTCTCTGCCTCTACTACCCTCTCAATTCCCCTCTCCACGCTCTGAATAAACTCTGTTCTATACTATCTGGTCCTGTGGCTGGTCCCTCAGGGGGAAGGGACGCCTTAGCATGGGCCTGCGGAGGCGCCCCCTTCCCCCATACCTGACTACACCTCCACCAAAACATATCCCCTCCTCTATTTATCTTTTTATCAACACACCAATTAAAAACCACCAGGCCTTCTTTTATAATGTCCTTGTCCTTTCTACTTTTAGGTAACTGGGTTCACACTTCAACTTCATTCTAAGAGTCGTAATTACATCGTATTATACTAAGTAAAAAAATCATCAAGAAAAAAAATAAATGCAATAATCAAAAATACGATATACAGATGAGCAAGCCCAGAAACTAGAAAATTATGTATTTATTTTTAATTATAGACTTCTGTGCGGCCGACTTAGCTGCCTTCCTTAGATGGAAAAAGGAGCTTAATGGAAAACTCACTTCTATACATTAAAAATCAAATTTGTGAAGATTTTATTACGGCAAACCAAAACAACTTTCCATTTCTGGTTTGTAACATACAACCAAGTGTCCTATTCTAACAAGTTAGGGGCAGGCAAGGGAAGGAGAGCCAACGGAGCTTTGAGAAAGAACATTTGTGATACAAAGACAGACTTCAATCGGCTACTCGGGCTTAACTGCCGTGGGTCTCCAGTATGATCTCATGGGATACAGCTCATTAAGCGACTGTATGGAAACATAACAAAATTCATTTCGTTTGAGCATTATCCGTTTCACATTTCGACCCTCCTACGTTAACCACAGTTCTTACTGTTCCATTAGAATAGGGGTATGCTCAAATTCAGAAATTATATAAAGGAGCTCTCCAAATAAAACCTACCTCCTATTTGGTTTCTCGTTCTGGGAGGAATTTTGCACAACTGTGTGTTTTATCAAAACTGACTCTAAATACCATTCAATGTGCATCCAATTACCATCCGGATCCCAGAAATGACAGTATGGTCTATGCTGATGTCATCACCAGTGCGTTGTAATGGTTCATGTATTTGTCTTTTATGTTTTATTTCTGGAAATTTTGCATGGCTCCATCCTCTAGGACAGAAAGAATATTGAGAAAAAGCTCACTCTGGCAACCCACACTAACTACATATAGATGCTATCAAAAATTCATGATTAAAAAATATACTTGAGTCGGATTCATGATACCAAGACTATTTTAAAGTTTTATGTACTCTCAAGATATTGGTACTGTGAAATAATAATCAGATTTGGGAATAATAAATGTGTTGAAAGTTCTAATTTTTCAACCTCAAAATATTAGTAACCCGCAGAGACTTGAGATAAAGGAAATATCCTTATACAGGCACCAATGACAGAAAAACCTCAATAAAGGATACTTGGTAACCATCGCAGAGCTTGGATTTGCATTACCAGTCAAGCCATGGAAGGTGAAGAGAGAGAAAAACCATCTATAATCAGATTTACATGGACACTAAAGAACTGGGGGACATTTTCTTGAAAGATGTGGCCATGATAAATGGTGGCTCCAAAGATTTCACTTTCAAAGCTGACAATCGAAGATGCTCTAAAAAGTTTATCCTGTAGAAACACAGATCTCCGTCCTCCTTTATGTAAATGCTGACTCTGACTCTGTGTGTTTACCTTTTAATAATGTGACTCAATGCTATTGACTTTTGCATTACTCCAGGGAAGGTGTGGAAGAATATTTAATGAATTAAGAAGGTGGGCGGTCACATTCTTGGATGCTTTGTTGTATCAAATCACATTGAAGGACCTTTGAGTCCCCAGACATTGGATTTATGTGAATAGAAAACTTATAAAATTCTAATTAAATCGCCTATTGCCATCTAGAGATGTTGCTGTTGGTGGTGGTGTTATTCTTGGGTGCATTTTGAATTGACACTGTTCTTAATGTCCCCACAGACTACTTTGTCTAAACCAGTACCTCTGCCTTAGGTGGCGTCCCTGATGACATGTCTACCCTGTTATATGTATCATAGTTGGAAAAGAAATTATCGACTGTCTTATTGAAACTCACATATACATCTCTCCGGGATAATATAGAGCAACCTCTTTGTGTAATGCTATCAGCAGCTCCAGTTTTAACTGTTTTATTTTCCAGTGTACAGAGAAACTCTTGAACAATATATATTTAATTGTCTTCTTTACACCAAGTGATTTAGAGAAAGAAACTAGAAAAATACGTTATTAAATAATCCCAATCCTATAAACAGTCCATGATGGGTTATCCTTTCTATATATGTCTATATTTTCCTTGTCATGTGTGTGAATGTACATACATAATTACATGTACTCCTTGTCACGTGTAATTATGTGTACATAATTGTGGAGGTCAGATATCAAATTCTCTGTGTTAATTTTTAAGACAGGTCCCTTACTGAACCTTGAGCTTGTGGATTCTGCAGACTAGCTATCCAAGAAGTCCCAGGATGCTCTTGTCTCCATCTCTCTAGGACTAGAATTACAGACACAAACCACCCTGATGTTACATGTTCAAACCAAACTGTTCTCTACTTGCACAGCAAGCATTTAACCAAGTTACCTCCCCAGTCCCAAGAAGAAAATTGTATTATTAGTCAAATGCAAACTCACAAAAGTATGAATTTTTAAGTATTCTCATCTCTTATGAAATGCCATTTTCAAAACTTATTTTTTGTTTTGTTTCATATATATATATATATATATATATATATATATATATATATATAGAGAGAGAGAGAGAGAGAGAGAGAGACTATACTATTTCAGTTTTAATTGTCAATTACTGCTAGAAGTTTTAAAAAATTTTAAGTTTTAATTAATTTACTGTGAGTAAAGAGAAATTTCTAATCTGTAGCCATTATCTGACTACCTAAAAAGCTCTACTTAGTTACATGCCCTTAAGATAGAAGTCGGTCAAATTTTTCAAAAGATTACATCAAATACAAATAAATAATCAATGCTGGATTCAATACAGACTAACAGGAAAAGAAAGGACAGAGGAAATCTTTGAGGGAGATTTTTATTACTGTCCTGTGGCATTGAATATCTCAGTCTGTCTCAGGCGACAATCTTGTTTGTACAACTTTGATTTCCGTGTGTCTATAAGACACTGTAAGGATTGTATCAAGCATTACTACAGAAGTCACTTTTGAAATATAGAGTTCATATGAATTTAATTTGTACTGTACAATTTAAAATCTAGTTTGGTTTTTGTGTTTCCTCCGAAGACAACCTCAGATCTCCCCCTCCACCCTGGAACATTGTTTTGAATCTATTTAAATCTGACTACAGCCAAAGTTTGGGATCTATTTCTTCAGGGTATTATAACATGCGCTCAATTTGCTGATTCTGAAATGTCTCATACTCTACTGGGCACAAATATTCCAAACATTACTCATCCAAATTAAAGGAAAGTGGACCCTATTGGAATGGACTTATTCATTCAATGCAACGCAGTCTAACTTGACTAATTCCATGCGGGAGTCTTAAGTTTAAACAAACTTTCCATAGCAATCTATTTTCTAAAGACTTTTGCTTTGTTTTAATTCTTTTATAGAAGAACATTTTCCTCCATGTGTTTATTCTCACAGACAAATACAGGAAAAAGCTCACTTGCTCTCCCTGACCCTTGTGCTTAACAACTATTACTTTTCTTAGCTCAAAGGTAATTCTTTATTCAAGAGGGCCTTATTTAGAACATATGATAGGCATTCAGCATTTTCCAGTAGCCTCTGAACATTACAGAGTATTTATTTACATTGTATAAAATTGGAGGAAATGAAGGGGTATGTATTTGAACTCGAAGCTAATTCTCTTTATGGAGAGGTTTCAGGCAATGTCCCTTTAAGAAGTTAGGGGAAAGAACTCAAATTACAGACATTTTAAACAATGTAGATTTTAGATTTTTGTTGCCTAACAATGAAATATATTATTCTGGTTCCTAAATAAGACTCAGGCTGTGGATTAGAGGCTATTTCTAAGAGTAAATTTTGATCACTGTCTTATAAAACTAAGTTGTATGCAGCCATTTCTGTCAACTCAGCCCAACAGAAAACTACTTTTGTGGGAAAAAAAAAAGTTAGCGTTCAAAGGAATTGAGTGCATCTGATACAACATCTCACTTGATGTGATTCTGTGCCTTTTCACATTGATTATTCATAAAACAAAATCAGACACAGAATCGGTGAAATCTTGTATAATGTAAATACATCTTACACCGAGACAGCGTTGATTGACATGCACAAGGTCTCTCATTCTCTTTGTTGCTTAAATCATGATCATGTTATTTATTGAGCTCAAGTTTAAATCCCGTTGGAATAAATGCTATTAAAAAAATACAAGTTTGAAGTCAAAAGGAAATGTTTATAAACATACATCTCAATATTTTAAGTGAAACACTGAAAAATAATGATTTACAGTTCAAAACCAAAATTCAGAATAGCCATGTATAATGCCCTTTACATAAAGTATAGGATTGTAAAGTCAGGTGTTAAAAGACATTCCATTAGAACACTTAAAAAAATCCCACTAATAATACAATGACAATAAATACATATCAAATCAGTTTAAAAATATCTCCACCCTCTGAAACAGTTAGGAAGAAAATCAGTAACCCTGCACAGTTATGTAGAAAATGGGCTTGGGTTACCTATAGTTTAAAGTCTCAGCTGAGCAGAATCTGTTTTCCAACAGCTTACCAAAGACAAAGTTCCCGACATGAAAAAGCTTCGTAAAGAACATTCTACATGTAATTTTTCACAGATATTTACTCAATACATGTACTGGATTTTCTGAGCTCATGGCTCACTTCTGAAGGAGTACATATCTGGAAACACAGTCAATCGCTTGGATGCATCCGTAAACATTCAAATCCACAATAATGGTATTTTTCAACATAGCTGAGTAATAATTCCAAATAACGCATTTTTAAAAAATAATAAATAAAAGCATATTTTATATTAAAATATAATTTTAAATGCTCCAGGAAATCCTCTCCTCTTTACAAACTCCACAAAATATGAGCGGTCATCTTAGTAGTTGGAAGCTTAACTTATTTTCCAGAAGATATGGAAAATAATTTCTATAAGTTGAAATGCATATCCATTTTCTGTTATAAATTACTCAATCATATATTTACCATATATATATATATATATACACATACATATATATATATATATATACACATATATATATTTGTAGAAGTGCATATATATTTATGGACTTACTATACAGATAGGGTTAACATTGTGCTTTCTATGGTGTGTTTATAGAAATTTATTTTCTTCTTTCAATTTTCTTTGCTCTAAATATTCTTGGACTAACCCATATGAGATGCAAAGGGTGTAGGGGTGGATGCCTTTTGCATGCTAACAGGTGTGTCAAGGTGTACTCTAACTCCAAGAACCCCACTTTAAGACACATTTCCATGGATAATCATTATTTGACAGCATAAATGTATCAGTTCAAAACTATATGAAACAACTCCATTATGTAAGATGTATATGTTTTATTTTTTTATTTTGCATTATGTAAGATTAACAATCCTTCTTTATTAATATCATTTATTTTATATTCTTTTTGCCATGAGAAATTACCTGCTTTTATCTGTCCTTCTTTACACTGAATATTGTTGCCAGCCCTATACCTGAAAGGGTAAAGGAGATTGATAGATAAATAGATAGATAGATAGATGATAGATAGATAGATAGATAGATAGATAGATAGATAGATAGATAGATAGTGGGTAGATGGATGGGTGAGCGGATGGATGGATGGGTGGGTATGGGAGTTGAGAGGGTGGATAGATAGATAGATAGATAGATAGATAGATAGATAGATAGATAGATAGATAGATAGATAGTAATAGAGTTGACTAAGGGATTGGAAGCATTAGAGAGCATAGCTGGCAAGCACTCACCTGATGAACGGGGAGCCCCAGATGTATATTCTTTTCTTCCCCCAGTAGTCAATCACTGGTTTTTCTATGGAATTATAAAAAAAAAGAAAAGAAAAGAAAAAAAAAAGGATCCAAAAGGGACAGAAGTGCTGAATACTGCATACTGCAGTTTAGGTATTTCTGTTCTCAAAGTCCATTAGAGGACACTCGGCATGTTTTCTTCTGGAATCAGACTTTTGTTTTGGGTAGGCTGCCCAAAACATAGGGCTGGAACTCTTGTGAGCCTCAAATCATTTTAAGAAGTGTAATAAAAAACAATAACAATCTTCTAATTGAGTAAAACGTACAAAAACCCACAACTTCCTGCCACCACGTAAACAGGAGGTGTATTCAGGCCAGATGTCTGAGTGGTTGGGCCTATTCTCATACCTGAAGAGAATATTCATGAAATTGGAGACTCTTACATTTTCTTCCTGTAAACCTCCATTCTATATTCTTTATGGATGTTACCAAGAAATCTCCACTTAACAAATGTGCAAGGCAATCCTTTGACATAGCTACAGACCTACAAATCTGGTGCCAGTGTTCTCTTCTCACAGATTGAATGTAGACACTATGCATTAGTTTAATATTCAAATATCAGTTAAGTAGATTTTATACATGCTGTTCTCATTCTGTATAAACATGGGCCAAAGATATATTTAATGTTCAATATAATTTGTTATAAATTTGTCTTTTATTTCTATAGAAACAAGTCTTCTATTTTAAATGGTTACAGACTATAACTTGAAGATGGGTTGATCTTGTACAAATTGTTTTCCAAAATAAAATCTTACAAAATTTAGGAACATGTTCAAATGTTTAGTGTAATACAAAAAAAAAAAAAAATGTGGATGTCTCCAGTAGAAATCTGATGTGTCATACCTCATTAGTGGTATATCCATACAGATCACAGTCAGGCCCCAGGGAAAGGCTGAAATCTGTGTAGCAATATAACTGTCAAATTGACACAGGAATGAGTCTGTTGATATTAGCCTGGCTAATCATTTTGCTAATTGGACAGCCAGTCAGGCCACAGGGCCGCGGGATCGCCTTTCACTTTAACTACTCACACAGATGATGTTTGACTCAAATGCATTACTTTATATCAACACGCTGAATGGCTGTAAAAATACCACCCCATGTGCAGCTGCCTCCTTTGAATATGTGTCTTTCTCAATTTTCCCTATTACAATAGAGATCTTAACTAAAAAAATTTAAAGGTTATTTAAAGGCTATCATTGGTTTTTGAAAATGCAACCAGAAGATTCCAGATCCCAATCCAGCCGCCAGGGCAACTCCTAGCATAACTAACTCTTCATTTGTCTTCCTCAGTGTAGACTCCTTCACCTATGTGTGAGGCACTGTGGTCTTTCTTTCTGTTTCCTTCACATGGCTCATGTGGCCTCATCTTTCCTTCGAAATCATGTTTAAGGTATAGCTGTTCTGTTTCGCCCATTTAAGTTAGATGCATTTAGGTATTTTCACATAACTATTGAAATATAAATGTAGCACAGTTTCAACTAAACTAAGTAATCTATCCCTCAGCATCAGAGACTCTGATTGGCTAGGGATGGTTGTCCATCCCTTCCTTTGATTCGTGGTTTGCATCTCCAAGATGAAAGTTTCAACACGCTGGTACATTCACAATTACTGTGAGTAAATCATCTGCTAGCTATTATTACCAAACAAAAACCTCACAAAAGGAAGCAATTTTGTTATGTGATTTAGAGAAAAGGATCATGATGAACAAACGTGTCCCACGTTCTTTGATTTTTCTGACAGTAGAAACAGTAGATGTTGGCCCTGTTAGAATACAAGAGTTTAAAACTGTGAGTAGGACTTTATGCTAAGGTTTGCAAGAACCCTAAAAAGAATTGTTGGCAGGAGGTGGTAGACCGCACCTTAAACCCTAGCACTCAGGAGGTAGAGGCAGGGGGATTTCTGAATTTGAGGCCAGCCTGGACTACAGAGTGAGTTCCAGGACAGCCAGGGATAAGAATTAAGTCTTCAAATATAAGGTTTTGGTAATGACTAAATTATTGCATACTCTAGCATTAAGTAAATTGTTTCATCTTAAGAATAAAACTACTGTAGAAATATTGCCCTTAAAATTTTGTTTTTGAAGCGTTGTTTAGAACTTTCAGTCCATTTCTACCATGATATTTTGCAGTAATATGTTATTATTTTATTTTATTCTCATTTAGTGTTTTTGTGTGTTGGTGCATGTGGGTATACATGCCCATGTATTTCTGAGCATGCGGGTATGCCCAGCATATGTGCGGGAATCAGAGAACAATCTGTGGAAATCATTTCTCTCTTTCCACCATATGAGTCCCAGGGTTTGAATTCATGTCATCATGTTTGGTTACAAGTACCCACTGAGCCATCTTGTCTGCCTTATAATGAGATTTTTAAACTCAAATAAAAATTCCCAATATGTTGCATTATCTATTGGAAATTATGAAATTGAATATACTTAAACCTCATGCTTTTCTTTCTCCTACTTATGGTCTATAGAAATATAGGTGAACATTGATAAAATTAGTGGAAATAGAATTTCTCTGTATATTTTGTATATTATGTATATTTTTGACACCATGGAAAAATCTATTGATATGGAAAAATACATTATCCAAAAAAACAAGTCATTTTGAATATGTGCATTATGCTAAAGAAGACACATTGGTTTTTCTTTTAGGTTCTTTAATAAATAAGCAAATAGTTAGATTTCATATGAGATAATGTTTGCATCTACATGTATTCTTATCCATCTTGTGTCTAATGCTCATTATATGTTTTTCCCAAAATGCCTGCTGTCCCACCCCTGCAAAGCTTAAGTTTATTCCTTTGCCTGATATTTCTCTCTACTTGCAATGCTTCCCAGGCTCCCTGTGTGATGCTGGGTTCTTTTCTAACCTCAGTTCGTTTCTCTTCAAGTAAAATCCTTGCTTCAGCCCTCCCATCTCTCTCATGGAGGCTGTTGGCCATTCCTTCCTCCTGTGTCTTAAAACTTAAAGAGCCTCTCAGAATTTCTTTCCACGACTTGATGGCTAATCTTGGTTGTCAACTGTCACAGTTTGGAAGAAGGAACCTCCGTGGAAGAATTTCCTCTACCAGAATATTCCATGGACTTCTATGGGGGCATTTTCTTGGTTGTAAATCGGTGTGTTAAGATGAAGTCCACTGATGGCAGAGCCATCCCTAGGCTCATGAGACTGGGCTGTATAAGAAAAATAATTAGCTAGCCAAAAAGCACTGTTCCTCCATGGTCCCTGCTTTAGTTCCTGCCATTAGGTGTCTGCTTGAGTCCCTGGCTTCCTTTCATGATGCTCTGTAAACTGCAAACTGAAATAAACATCTTTGCTCCCAAAGTTGCTCTAGATTAGAATATTTTACTATAGCAAAAGAAGACAAACAAGAGCACACAGTCCTGCAAAATAAGCATATTGATATCCATAGTAATTATAAACCTATGCAAATATGACGCTCATGCTTTTCCCTCAGAGCTATGAATGTCTGATGCTCTTCTGTATTTGTTCAGTCTGAGGGATAATTTTAAGGATAAGGACAAACAGGATCAAACCAAGTTTTAGCCCTTTTCTGACCTCGGTGGCTTTACATTGCAATGTATAGTGCATATTTATTAAATTGCTTTCAGTAGTAACTTAATTTTTTCATTTATTTGCCTGTAATGTTAAGAACCACTCATGTTATTCAAATCTAATGAAATTAATGAGGAAGTACTGTGACTTTTTAAAATTGCTGCTGGTTCTAGGTAATGGTTAATGAGTTATCATGTTCATTTGGGTAAATAAAATAAGATAATAATAGTAGCCAATGGGAGAATGTTTCAGGTTATTATCTTCTAAATAAGATACAGCAATAGAAACCATGACATCACAGTGGCTCTGTATTATGGTACTGGGTCCAGGTAAGCCTTTCCAGGTTCAGGGACCCATAGGACCCTACCACACTCTTTAGATCTGCTAGCATACAACAAATTTTAGGAGAGGGAATGGTATGGCATTGAGTTTTGTAAGGACTGGTGAACCATCGGGCTCTTACTATCAGTTTCTAATGTGGGTCATATAAGACTGCCTTGACTAAATTATGGAGGACAATAAACAAAACCAAAGCTAAACAAACAAACAAACAAAAAAACTGGAGAGAGATCGTTGTAGGGAAGGGAGGCTAATGTGGGCAGGAAGAAAATAGGAAAGAGTGGGAAGTAGAATGTACAAAATATACAGTGTCCATCTTTGAAAGTGTAGAAAAACTAAATATAGTAAAGAAAGGGATAGATTTGTCTGTGAGCACATCAGGTTGCCTGTAGATGATATAAAATATCACAATCAGATGTGATAAACAGTGCAGCCCTGTTCAATTGCCTTGGGAGGTCTATAAGAAGAATACCTCTCTGTGAGGGCTGGGAACTACCAGCATAGCAGCCATGGGGCTCTCAGTTCAACTCCCATCCATGGAACCAAAAAGAAAAAAATAGGAAGAAAAGCTAAACAATTACTCAACACACAAACAAATGAAAAGAACCCAGTCACCATGGCTTCCAGTACTCTAAGCAAACGAGATTTCCCCTGCCAGTTCTGTGTTCAGTATGGCCCAGCCACACTGAGCTTTTGAGCTGGCATGCTTGTTAGGTCTCTCATCCTTTACTCTTAGTTATCATCATCCACAGCTCAAAGCAAATGCCACTTACTCATCATATAGACACATGTGCCTCTATAGCTATCCATTATATAGGCACATATGAGCACTTCTGTCCATCACCCCAGTTTACATCACCCCATTTCTCTTGTTTATCTCATACACCAACATCTGGAATTATCTATTTTATATTTGTACTGACTGTTCCAATGTAAAAGACAAAGACTAGAGATTTCATGCTCTCAGAATCCTTATAGTTTGAAGCTATTAATCCCTCAGTGCCTAGAACCATAGTGTTTAGTGAATAAAATAGATTTCTAAATGAGTATCAATTCCTTTTTGTCTCTTTGCCTCTAGGGAAAAAAATACATGCTAAGATTTAGTACAGGATACTTAGATAGTGTCTATAGCATGTGATTTTGTTCCAAGTTATATTCAAAGAATCAGCAGCTCGTCATCAACGATTTTGGTTAAAGGTAAGTTGAAAAAGTAGAAAAATCTGTTTTTGGCACCTAATTTGAATTTGAAGGGAAGAAAGCACCACACTGTGAATGGTCCCTCATAATTTGGTTGAAACTGATGTGATGTGGATTTAAGGGACATTAAAGGGGTTTGGAATTGAAGACAAGAGCCTGTAAAGATAATATACTCTCTAGCCTATATTACTTCCCTAAAATTGAAACTGTGTTTGCCGCCATTCTCCTCCGAGAAGGAAGGCTTACTCCAGCTGGGTTTTGCCTGCTTTTGATTGTTCAGCTGTTTATCAACCAGTGTGGGTTCAGCAGAGGTCTCTGCCATAACCCTCCAGAAACTCACCACCCAAACATCGTCCGACAGGGATCAGGCTTCGGTTTAAGTGCTGCTCCCGACACATACGTGTGTTCTGGTCATTTAGGAAGGTGTGATTAAAAACCATTATGTGCCCCAACAGATGTGACCTTAAAGAATCTACTATGGTTTAAAAAAAAAAAATAAAAAGAGGCACAAAGTATTGCATAGCAATAGTGGTTAGACTAACACCAGGAAAGTATTATGGGAACTGAACCACACTGAACAACTTTCATTGATTACTACCTTCTGTTTCAAGAAAAATACCATGATGTTTAAGAATGAGATGCAATGTTCTTATCCCAGCCCCCTCTTCCCATCGCCCTACTCTTCTGGTTCTAATGAGGAAGAAATTGAACCCCAAGGATGGTGGATTTTAAATGCTCTTCACTGAAGAGGAATTATTGGATTGCTACCATCTTCGTCTCTCTAGTCAAAGATAATTCAACCCATGTGCTATGAACATACAAAACAAACAAAATAAAACCATGGAGAACATTTAGACAATGAAATTTCCTTGTTTTCAAATCTCCCATACACGCTAAACGTCTGTTTAGCGATCTTAAGAAATGAGTTAGCTATTTGGTATTCAGCACACCAGTTCTGCTCTTGGTCACGCCTGCTAATTTCTCAGATATTCATGTAAGCATGTCATAATTTTGTACATTTAATATCCCAACTGGACTACATTTATAAATCCCAGCTACTGGGTTAACAATGGTATTACATGCAATGTACACAGTCAGTGCAACAGCTCAGTAAGTTTGAATCAATAATTTGTACTGTTTATAAACTTTGGCATGCTTTTCTGCTCCTCTAACCAAGAACATTTCTTTGCATTCTTGAGATCAATAACATAAATTTATAAGTCATTTATTTTTATTATTTCTTTGTTTTAAAATGAGAAGGTATACCATAATATGTGTGGGGGTCAAAGAGTGTCTTGTGGGAATCTGTTTGACTTTCCCATCAGATGGGTTCTGGGAATTGGATTCAGGCCCTCAAGCCTACACAGTGAGCACTTTTAGCCACTGAGCCATCTAGTCAGCCCTCTAAGCCATGCCTTGAGCCTTGTACAAAAGATAGAGTCTGTCAGCTTAAAACTGGGACTACTCAATGTACAGTCAGTAATACCAGGCACAAAATACTGAATAAAGGCATGGTGAAAATGACTCAGAGGGTCAGAATCCTTGCTGTGTGAACATGAAGAACTGAGTTCAAATCCAGGCTCACCACATTAAATATCAGACGTGTTACTAAACATCTGTAAATCCAGGGCTGAGGTGAGGAGCAGAGACTAGAAGACCTCTGAGCGTTGATTACCACCGCCTAGTTCCAGGTTCAATGAGCTTCCTTGTCTCAGGAGAATAGAGGAGTGATAGAGAAAGAACATTAGATAAGTTCTAGTCTCAGCATGCAGACACTCAACATATAAGCACCTACAGCATGAACCCATATCACACACATACACATGAACGCGCACATGAAATACACAACACACATACACACACTAAATGTGTGTATAACTAATGCATTAAAAAGTAAGTCTATTAGTTATATGATTTATTCACTTTAATATTGTTTGTTCTAGTGAGACAAGAATGAATAACTATCCGTTATCAGGTTGAAAAAAACCTGTGTTTTTAAATTTAATATTATTGATATTTGATGTGGTTTCATGATATTTATACATTTTTTCAGTGATAGCATTATATAAAATTGTTGTTTCATATTGGAAAAGCCAACTATAATTCTCTTGTGTGGTTAAAAACTGAAGCTTTAAGAGAACAAACACATTATAGTTAAGGTTTTATAATTTTTGCGATGTTTTGTTAAACAATTAACAGTTTAAAGAAACAATCAAGTAAAAAGTATTTTATAATAAAATATGTTGAAAGTTAAAAAAAAGATTTTATTTATTTGGTTTCAATCATATCCTGAATAACAAGGTACATATAAAATATTCAATTCTGAAATTTAAATTGATTTTTTGCTTTAAATAAGCCCCGCGAACATAGTTGTCTGCATCTCCTAATTCCAACCAATTTAAAAATGACTTTAATGTTTCTAAAATAAGGGTCTGCTGCTATGGGTAATTGCAATGACATGTTATGTAGGCTTAATAGCCTATGTGGTGGGTTCCACGAAGTTGTATTGTAATCAGGAAACTGTGGCAAAGCATATCCCTTCATCCCTGCCTCAAGAAAATCTCTCAAAATCCTACCAAGAATGGAGCAGAGTACTTGGAGTTAGACTCTCAATAACTTAAAGTTTCTCTAAAAATTAGTGTGTGTGAGTGTGTGCGCGCGCGTGCATGTGCATGTGCACACATGTGGATATGTATGTGCGGTATGTATATATGAGTGTGTGCATGTGTGCATGTATCTCTGTGTGTGCCCATGTGTGTGTTGTGTGGTCTGAATGTATGCGGTGTATCCTGGATATGAGTGTGTTCAAGTATGTGCATGTGTGTGCATGTGGGTATGTATGTGTTGTATGGTATGTGTGTATGTGTATAGGAGCTGTGCATGTGTATGTGTGTATGTGGTGCGTGTGTGTATGAGTGTGTGCATGTGCGTGTGTCTGTGTGTGTGTGTACGTGTATGTGTTGTGTGATCTGTATGTGGTACATGGTGTGTGTGTGTGTGTATGTGGTAAGGGAGTGTATATATGAGTATGTGCAAGTGTGTGTTTGCAGCTATCAGCAGAAATCAGAAGAAGATACTGGAGATCTTGGGGCTGGAATTACATGCAGCTGTGTAACTGTGACACTTGCAATGTGGATGCTGAGAGCGACATTCAGATCTTCTGCAGAGCAGCAAGTGTGCCTCACCCACTGAGCCGTGTCACCAGTCCCAACTCAATAATTCAGTAACTTCAATTCACGTTTACTATTCAGTTGAATTTAAAATTTAATAATAAATAGTACAAGCTTTTGGGAAACACAAAAATATATCATAGAGACAAGAAACTAAAGGGTTGCTGTGGAATCAATGGGTCCAAGAAGGCACCTTCCCTAAGATATTAGGATCCCAGACCCAGAACCCCAGTAAAACTCCGGTGGTTGCTGATAAAGAAATCAACAAACACTGCTGACAAAGACTTTCTAAGTATGAAGCGTGCATGCACAGTGGCTAAATGTGATTCAGAATGATGCGAAGATTTCTTTGCTGTGGTTGTTGTTGCTGTTGCGGCTGATTTGATGTGCTCTGTGTTTGAGACAGGGTCTCACTTCTGGCTGTCCTAGAACTCACTAAGTAGACGAGGCTGGCCTCAGACTCACAAAGGACTGCCTGCATCTGCTCCACTGAGTGCCAGGATTCAAGGTATGCTTCCCAGGCCAACACAAGGCTGAGATTTCTGTGACATAAGGAGTGCTATGTGGGGTTATATATGTAGGTCGGTAGTTAAGAGAACTCACTGTTCTTGCTCATTGTCTTTTTTGTTTCTTGCACTTTCCCTCCTAAATGTTATATTCTCTTCTTATCAAAAGAACCAAAAGGAATATTTTATTAAATCCAATAGCTTCAGGAAATCTAACCGATCGCTGAGAAATCTTCTAGGTAAGATTCAGAGCAAACCATCAGAGCATGAATTCCTATGTGGCCTGGTTAAACTTAGTACCTTCCAAGTTTATGTCTTCAGTGTTCTATGTTGACAGTGTCTGGATAAAGGTGTCGTTGTGGGTCTCGCTGTATTTCCTGCCCTGCGAAATTTACTTGTCTAATTCAAAGCACTCATTTTGAGAGCAATAATGATAAAAACTGTATGGTATTGGTACATGACAGGCAGGTAGATCAATGGAATAGAATTGAAGACCCAGAAATGAACCCACATGCCTACGGCCACTTGATCTTTGACAAAGGAGCTAAAACCATTCAGTGGAAAAAAGACAGCATTTTCAACAAATGGTGCTGGTCCAAGTGGTGGTCAGCGTGTAGAAGAATGCAAATTGATCCATTCCTATCTCCCTGTACAAAGCTCAAGTCTAAGTGGATCAAGGACCTCCACAGAAAAACAGATACACTGAATCTAATAGAAGAGAAAGTGGGGAAAAGTCTCGAATACATGGGCACAGGGGAAAGGAATTCATTTTCAATGTATTCACATGAGTGTTTGCTTGTCTGTATGTAGGTGTGTATATCATAAATGATTCTTGTGTGGCAACTTTAAAGGCTACAAAAAATTCAGGTTTGAGGCCTATTACAACTTAGTTTGGTATGTACTGTTTGGTTATACTTTAGGACTTATGTCTACAGTGGTTAATTATAAATAAAATACTTAACAGTCGTGAAAGGATCAGAAATAGGACCTTAAGTGACTTTTCTCTTCAAGTAAACAAATTGAACTTATTATAATATTTCATGCATTTTGATGTAACAGATGACTACATGGGATATAACAGGAAACCGAGCTAATTTCCCATCAGTTGCTCTGTTGAAGATTGTCCCACTGTAATATCTTGTAATATTTTGATTTGAGGGCATTTGGGTTTATTTTAGCAGAAATTTGGAGTAGAAGTATTCCACTCTGACATGATCATTCATTTCTGTCTCAGGACCTAGGTACATTTTAATAGATGGGATGAGAGAAAGGACTGTTTTGTCTCTCAAGGAATTGCTAAACCAGATGTTGTAAAGGGAAGAGGCGGTTTTTAGATTTTAGCTGAAAAGCACTATCTGGACGAATTAAAAACCGACAAACTGACATCAAATCAGTAACAAAGCCAGATAGCAGTGGGCACTTCTGAATCCACCTCTGGTCAGCTAGTTACATCTCTTCGAGGTGACTTTTCCAGGTCACTTCGTATTGTGTATTTGTGGAGGATCTGTGGTCGACGCAAGCAGATGACCATCTGTTTCTGCATCAAAGACATCCATCTCCAAAGTTGCTCACTGAAAACAGGGTCAAGGTTGGATTTAGTTCTGCAAAAACCACACAAAATGAACTGCTCCTTTTGATACATTTCAAGCTTTAAAATAGTTTAGTCTCTATGATATTTGTGTTATAAAACAAAAATATAAGAAAAATGATATTATAATTAGTGTCCCTGGATCATTATATTTCATATTTGACTCTTGACAAAGGAAAAAAAGCTACATTGTCACCCTTCAAAGATGCTCTCTAAAGTCTTCCTTTTCTGTTTCAGTAGATTTTAAAATATTAATAATATTGGCCTATAGTGACCTTGGTATTAACATCAAAACTTATTTTTTACAATAGACCTCTATAAATGAATATTGTTTGTCTGGATAACAGGAGACCCTTCTTTAACTCTGAGGGTTTTCAGGTTATCATTTTCTCAAGGTTTATATTAAAAGCAGAAAACACCACATCTAAGACAGTTGTATTACCATCTATAGTCTCTGAAGATGCAGAAACACCAGAACTTCCACAAGGCTCCAAAAGAGGGCAGTGGAAGTCCACAAATGTGTTCAATGGTGTTGCTGGGGGGAAAAATATCCCCTGAAAGAAAAGTTTTCTGAAGAGTAACTTGTCTTAAAGCAGCTACCTCAGGAAAATGAGAATTATAGAGCTTAATTAAAGAGTATTGACACCATCTGTAACCCCACCTCCCAACTTCCACATTTTGTATTCATTAATGATAAAAAGATATCATTAAAAGGGACTAGTCAATGCAATCCTGTAAGGGTCAATGACTTATCTCTCTTTCATGATAATCCTACAAAATTATCCTTAAATAAAAAGCTAGTGAGCAAAAAGGGAGACTTTTCAGTGGCTCTACTTACATTCATTATCTCTTTCCCAAAAAGAAATGTTGCTAAATGTTTCATGAAAGCTCATTCTCCTAGTGATAAGTTTTTTTCTTTTAGTTAAATGATTTTAAACATATAATTTTTTAAAAAGAGTAGATCTCTAGTTGTTGTTATATTTTTGCCAGGGATGTTTAGCTAGGGTTTGAATTTTATAGATCCCCTGAACAGAAATGGAGAAAATAGTAAGTGGCCAGTTGTCCACTTTGGATAAAGTTCTTGTTCTTTGAATACATGCATCCACCACATTTGAAAGCGAAAGTTTCCCCAAGATAGATGCAACTTGTTTACAAAAGGAAGCTTAACTTAATTTGGAGGGAAATATAGTTAGAAGTCTATTTATGAAACATTTTATTACTATGTCTTACTGGGCCCCTTTACTTGTCAGATCCCTTCTTCAAGCCTTCTCTTTATTTACTATTTTCATTTGTTCTCTGTATTTTCTTTCTCCCCGGACTTCAAAACACTCTTAGTCATGGAAATATGTGCGCATCTTCCCATTTGGTTCTCTTCTGGAATTGATGCTATGAAACACAGCTTCTCCTTACATTTGAATGAAACTTTTGCCTTCATGCTTTCAAAAAGTTGCAGCTGTAACGTTTTATTTCCATTCGCCATTGATTTTGTGCTTGTAAAGTATCAGACACCAGTGGGTAACGCATTACAGATACAGATACCTATTAGGAATACATCCCAGTGAATCAGACTTTTCTTCCCCAAGACATGCTGTCACCCTGTCTACACATTTTCCTCCATTTTCAAATACAAGTACATAAAATAGGTGTCTATCTCACATGTGTGTGTGTGTTCATGTTAACAAATATATATTTTACATGTGCTATATGTACATATATACCCAACATAGAACTTTATAAGTTACTTAGTAGTATAAATTGTAGACTCCTACAAGCCTTCATCCCTTCACTATGTGATTTTTAACTGGCTATCCATCAATCTAGCATCTGGATTTGGCATTATTCATTTATTCCCCGTGAATGCATGATAAAACTGAAACCATTGTAGGCTAGAAATTGAAAATCAATCCAAGATAAAGTGTTCCTTGATAGCTGCTCAAACATCCTTTGACGCATTACCCTGACTTTTTTTTTAAATTGGATATTTTCTTTATTTACATTTCAAATGTTATCCCCTTTCCCAATCCCCACCCCCAGAAACTCCCTCATCCCATCCCTCCTCCCCCTGCTTCTATGAGGGTGTTCACCCACCCACCTACCCACTCCCGCCTCCCCACTCTAGCATTCCCCTACACTGGGGCATCGAGCCTTCCCAGGACCAAGGGCCTCTCCTCCCATTGATGCCTGACAAGGCCATCCTCTGCTACATATGCGGCTGGATTAAATGAGGTTTATGACCAGCCTACATAAACAGCTAGTGACTACTAAAGACAGGTGTTCCGTGAGAAGGCAAATATTGACTCCATGACTTTAAAGATGTGAGTCACACTACATTGATTAGATTTTAGGAGCATGAACAAGGTAGAGGTTAGTACTCCTCATCCTGAAAGTCCCCAAGGCTCATGATGCTTTGCTTTTGAACAGGCTTTGCCCTGGTAAGTCAGAGAGGGGTCAGAATGGTGTCATGTCCCCCAGTGGTCAGATTCCCTGAACTGGTTTCGGATTCTGATTTTTGCACCTATATAAAAGACATAAGTTAGATTAACTCTGTCATTATACATAAGCATACATTTAGTAACTACACTTAAATTTCAGTTGCAAAATATGGAAGAACTTGACAGAGTTAGTGAAAGCTGAAATGAAAGGAAAGCTAATATCATAGGAAATTATGCATTAAAACTTAGGTGTAAAGGGCTTAGCTTTCCTCCTTATCCTGTAGAAGTCACTTTTAACCTACTCTTAGTGCCACGCCCAGATAATATGCTTTGTAGGCTTTATAAAAATAACTGTGTATTTGATAACATGCATAGATGATCATAAGATCAATTGAATAATACCAGTTACTCTTATGTATATGTTTAACACACTCCCTTGAGATTACATGTCTGTATAAATATGTGTGCATGTGTGTGTGTGTGTGTGTGTGTGTGTGTGTGTGTGTGTGTATAGAGAGAGAGAGACACTGGTATGGGTATAGGTATAGATAGAGATGATAGAGGTAGAGATAGTGATAAAGCTAGAGATGTATGTATATATAATGTTATATATAATATATTTTATTATGTTATGTTATGTAATATTCATATGATATGTATTTTATATAATATATATTTAAATGTATATTATATATGATATTACATATAATATATTATGTATATTATAATTTATAATATATTATATAAGATAATATATTGTATAATTTATATGATATATTATATATAATTTATATAATAGATTATATAAAATAATATATTATATTATATATAATTATATAATTGATTATATAAAATAATATATTATAATACCTTTCATTGGCAGATTAAAATTGTCTGGAACTAGAAAAAGAAGTCAGAGGAGTGGTATTTTATGAATATATATGAGGAAACAGGAATGGCTGAGATATTGATAAGATATTGTAGAACTTCAACCACAGAGGCATAGCGAGATGAGACTTAAACCTAGGTCCTCAGTCCAAATGTTAGTGTCTACTCCCACTCCATCATCCATCCTGGTTTAATACTTTTTTTTTTAACCTTATATGTATCTACAAGTAATAACATATTTTATAATCAATATGTAAATATATAATACCTGTACAGATAGTCACAAAACCCACATCCATACGCACAATTGCATGTGACTATTTTTAAGAATTCAACATTTCTTAACGCTTTGGCTTTGGGGTTCTTTTTTTTTTTTTTTTTAACAAAGAATCTTTGGTGTCTCCTTTCTCACAGTCAAGGAAATGAAAACACGATTACACATTTGAATGTCACAGGTTTCCCCGTTTCATACCTGGTGTCAGACTATGTGTTTCGTTTTGTTTTGTTTCTGTTTTCTTTTTATAACAATAAATGCTGTTAACCTTACCCTGCAATTGCTGCTCAATTCTAGAATGTCACGTATTTATGGAAAGCTGTTTTCTAAAATGAGCAGGAAGGACTGCTTTTCCCCCAAGGATTCTAAATCCAAATTGAATCTGAAGCAGGACAACGCAGGAGATAAGCATTGGCTTGAAGGAGAAGCCACTCCCAGAAACACAAAGTGAAGTGGATCACAGAAAGCCTGTCTAAAACAGAAAGTAGCCCGCACATGCGTGAGACTGTCCTTGCAACCAGAGCTGCAAGACTCCTGATAGCATCTTGTACCAAGGCGTATGCAACCTTCTTTCGGCTTCTGATTGACAAGGAACGCTTACATGGATGCAGATGCTTACCCACATGGGGCTTCATTAGAGGGAGAGCAAGTATAGTTTCTCATATGCAGGTATCAGAGTGAGGGAGTGCTGGAACCTAAGTTACAGAGCTTGCTGAAGGCTTTCATTAGAGTGACAACAGAAAATATAACGGAGGATCAAGCAACTGAGAAAGTCAGCCATTCTGTAAGAAGAGAGGATCCAGGTGAGCACCAGGCGAAGGTCAAACAAACAAACAAACAAACAAAAGTCCAATGGAGAATCAGATTGGTAAGGGATTTGAGGCCAGATTCTTAACCTCTATGTACGAAATATTGGAGGCCATCATGATGCTAACTTAGAGATATTTTTAAGAAGTACTGTGGGAAGGGCCAGGCCATGATGGGTGGTACCATGCCTAGGCTGGTGGTCCTGGGTGCTATGAGAAAGCAGGCTGAGCAAGCCATGAGGAGCAAGCAAGCAAGAAGCACCCCTCCATGGCCTCTGCATCAGTTCCTGCCTCCAGGATCCTCACCTGGCTTCTTACCCTGACTATCTTTCATGGTGAACCTTGATATGGAAGTGTAAGTAATAACCCTTTCCTCCACAAATTGCTTCTGGTCATGGCGTTCATCACAGAAATGGGAACCCTAAGACATGAATGTTATACTCTATTTTCTCCTAAGCCAACAGTGCAAACCCTGGGCTGATTTAGTTCTCAGATGACACTGTGTAGTACCTGGTGTCCTTCATGACTGTCACACCATGGAGTAGGATACCATTGGTCTGTTGGTTCAAAGGTCAGGAATGCCTAGAAATATTCTTCAAGGATTCAGAAACTTCCCTCAACAGAGGTCATCTGTCCCCAGATGTTACAGTATCCAGGGGGAGATCATAGGACTGTGTCTACCATAGAATGACAGCCACCTAACTGCAAGCTGGTGTTGATGTGGGAATGTGTGTCCTTAAAGGAAGATGCTGACTTGGAATATGAGTTCCTAGAACTGCAATACAAAGATCACAAACTTTAGGTTATCTTTTCTACCATCTGCTTTTCCTCTAAAGTTTTCAACATACTATTATTTATTCTGGAAACATCTTGTCTTAAATAGAGCTACTGAAATCAAGTATCAAATTAAACAGGACAGATACTTAAAGCACACATCTCAACCTATTCACAAGGTACCCATAACAAGGCAGTGCTTCAGTGTACAGAACTAGTCATCATTAAAATATCACTTTAAAGAGTTTGTTATGAGACAGGAGCATTGCCTCAGGAGTAAGTCCTTATTGTTTTTGCAGAGGACATCGGGTGGTTAGTTACTATCACTCACATGAGCAGGCCTAACCAACCACCCATAACTCCAGTTCCAGGGAATGCTATACCCCTTCCGGCCTCTGCATGTATGTGGCACACACACATATGCTCTAGAGCCCTCCCCCAATCTAGCTAAGTCTTTTCCTTATTTTTTTTATTATGATGTCTTTTAAAACTTTATATTTGACAATTACATACATGTTTACAGTATTGTTATGACCCTGTGTTTTGTAATCCCCTTCCACTTCTTCTAAGCTGCTCTCAACTAGCCCCCCTCCAACTTGCATGAGGTGTGTGTGTGTGTGTGCGTGCGCGCGCACACACACACACACACACACACACACACACACACACATGCTCATGCACGTGGCTCATGCACGCACATTTGCGTTCATGCAGGTAAGGACAGGTGTTGTGAATTCATGAGGGCACCAACCCTGTCATGCCCAGAAAGCCGCATGTCACGGTGATCCTCCTCATCCTCTGTTTCCTTCGGATTTTCTTCTTCCTCTGCTGGGCTTTGGAGGGGTGATACGAATGCCCCCCTTAAATGTTTGTCTTAAGGACAAAATATAAACAAAGGACTTGAACACAAAATATAAACAAATCAAGAGAGAAAGTAACAGACATTTCAAATTAGGAAATGACGAAAAATAGCTGTAGAACTAACATTTGTGTGTCCAGTAACGCAATGTTTGTTTGTTTTGGGGTTTTGGTTGCTTCCCCCTCCTCTGTCCCCCCTTTTAAGGGCGCATATTGAACAATGCATGAGAAAAAGCATTTGTCAGATCTGCACTGCGTTCCTCATTAAGGTTTTCCTCTCTTGGAAAGCTTTCGGGACCTCTATGAAACAGACATTGTGGGGTGTGAAACTGTCAAATGCAGACAAAAGGCTTCCAAGGGGCCTAGCCCTGCCTTAGAAGGCGCTTGTTTTCTGTCTGAGAATGGAGCTTGCCTGTGATGAAGTCTGTTTTTTCTAAAACTTGGCAACAGCTGACTGGTGAGGTTCGGTCTTGGCCGGAAGTCTTAGCTACAGCGGTGGCAAGGGTTAATATGAAACCCACCACAGCATTTTGCACCGTCTCCCAGGAGAGCTCGCAATGGATTTCCACTGCCACTGGACATAATGGCTCGCAGCTGCAGCAACCCATGGCAACACTTGATATTCCTGTCGCTAGCAGACCAGGCCTTTTGGTAGAAATGAAACAATCGCTGGTACTGGGCTGAGTATTGTAGCTGGGGTCAGAGTTCCTAAGCCACAACCTAAAATGACCTTTCAGTACCTAATGTAGCTTTCTCAGCTTTCGGGTGGGTCCTTTATCTAGCCAGTCAGCCTGTGAGCCAGTCAGCCTGTCATCTGTTTCATCTGACAACCTGAGGATAGAACCTAGGGTCTCACACATAGTAGGCCAGGTTTCTACTACTAAATTGGATCCCCAGCTAACTTTTCTTTTCCTGAGTCTCACTAGGTTTCCATAGCTATCCTATCACTCACTCTCTATTCCAGGAAGAACTAGATGTCATAGTCTTCGGGTCTTCATTTCCTAAATGGCTGGGTTCCAAACTTTGAACACCAGTCTCACTTTTATCTCTCCTGTATATGAAAAGGACACACTGGCAGGCATGTATAAAGGTTAAAAACAAAACAAACAGGCAAACAAAAACAAACAAACAAAACACAAAAAACAAGCGAGGTACCTCAGGGAAACTGATAGTTTTATGTAAATGGAATTGATTTCTGTTTTCCACGGGGTAATTTTCTTTTCTTTAAAAAGAATTTGGCTTTATTCTTTTAAGGCTGTAGGAGAAGTGGCAAAGTACATCAAACACATGATTTAAATTCACCAAAAATCTACTCCCAGCATGCCCAAGGCCCTGTGCTAAAACAAAACAAAACAACAACTCACTCTTAGGGATGTTACTCTCTTGGGACAAAACTCTGAACACCTGAAACAAATGGTGTGGACGGAGCCACCAAAAGAGAAATACAAACCATCCTTTGTTCTAAGAATCCTTTCTCTTCCCCACTCTCTTTGTCTCTCTCTGTCTGTCTCTCAGTCTCTGGTCTCCACTCAGTCTGCGTCTCTGTCTCTCCCACCAATTCCCCCCTCTCTTTCTCTCTGCTTCGCTGGCCTCCCCCTCTTTTATTGAAAATAGATTGTCTTCTCTCGTAATATCTTCTGATTATGGTTTCCCCTTCCTCTACTTCCTCCTAGCTCCTCCCCACTTCCCCTTGCATCCAGATGCACTTTCTTTCTGTCTCTCATAAAAATAAAACAGGCTTCTGAGAAATAATGATAAAGTATAAACATAAAACATAAGACGAAACAAAAAGGACCGCATTCAAGTTGGGCAAGACAAACCAACAGAAGGAAAAGAGCCCTGGAAAAGGCACAAGAATCAGAGACCCATTGTTCACACACTTAAGAATCCCAAGGCTTAATAAACATGCAGAGAATCTGGAGCAGGCCTGCACAGGCCCTGTGCTTGCTGCTGCTTCACTCTCCATGAGCTCATATGAGCTTGGCTCAGTCGATTTACAGGCCCTTGTTTCTTGGTTTTCTTCATTCTCTGTGGCTATTATACTCTTTCCACATTCCTCTCCACAGATTCTCAAGCAGCTCCCAGGATGCCTGTACTATTCTGCTAGCTTCCCTTCACCCTATATGCCATATGATACACACACACACACACTCACACACACACACACTCACACACACACACTCACACACACACTCACACACACACTCACACACATACACACTCACACACACACACACACACACACACACGCACATATTCTAGTTATTCTCACTGCCCATTACTTCTTTCATTGTTCTGCTGCATTATGTACACAGTAGATAATCTTGCTTAGAACTGAAAATTAAAACTGAAAATTAACCAGGCACAGGACATGGTATGTGCTTAAGTCATTATTTGAGAAATCGAGACAGGATGGTATCATGTATACTTCTTCTCTCGCCCTCACCATCTCCCATATCCCTATCACTACCCACTGTATAATTCATGACTTCCTCTTCCGTAATTAATATACAAACATAAATACTCACAACTGATCAATGAAGACAATAAATCGCCATGGAATTCCCAGCCTAAGTGAGACATCATAGCACAATCCCTATACTTAAGGCTTAGGATACCTCTCCAAAGATGCTGAAAGATTGAAAGAGAACAAGGGCAGCTACAGCATTACAGTCTCTTCTGGACAGGACAGGTATGTTACAACTATGTGATATTCGTAGGCAAAGCCCTCATTTACTCAACTATCCTAGGGAAACAAACACTTGGAAGATATATATCTACATCTAATGTCTTTGACAATATCTATGTCTACATACATATATATGTAGATCTATCTATCAATATCTATTTATCTAGCAATCTATTGACCAATGTGTATTGATCCGTTTATATATGTATCTGTAATCTATTACTATATATTCACATTTATCATCTGTCATTGACACTTAATATCTACTCATTGATATCTACCTGTATATAATCCACCTAATTTAGATACAATGTGTGACATTTTATTTTACATAACATCCTTTCATATCTCACACAACCTGTGTGTATATATACACATGTGGATTAAGGGCTCACTGTGGGAAAAGCTTAGGAATCCTACAGTCTTGTATAATACTAAGAATCAACATGGGACAGAATTCTAAAGCAACAGGAAGCACTGGGGACAACCCATGATGTCACTGAGGCCCCTTGAGAAAATGTAGTCATTAACTGTGTTGCAAGGGGTGATAAGAAGCCATTAAAATAAACAGAACATCTCGATAATTGCAAACATTCTCGGAAAAACAATTAGAATTCCTGAGACATTTTGTGTCTGTCTTTCCCTGGGTTCAATGTTTCTGTTCTGCCCATGTTTTTGTAAAAAGTACTTGTTGAAAGTGCGCAGCAGAATGGAGAGTGAAGAAATGAAATTTAAAAAAGAATTAGTGGCGCCTATTTGACAGCAAATTTTGGGTATGTTTAATTTCTTTTAAACAGCTAGAACCATTGATAAAAGTTGCATAAAGTGACTTGTGCTTTATGAGAGACAAAACTCTTCAAATATTTACATGATGTATGTTCGTAGATGATTAATAATTAGGCAATAAAATAGCAATCTTCTATAATGACCTGTCTTCTACAGGTGTTATATACCTTATTTGTGCACTTAGATGGTTTATCTTAATATTTAATCTCTCTCTCTCTCTCTCTCTCTCTCTCTCTCTCTCTCTCTCTCTCTCCCTCTCCCTCTCCCTCTCCCTCTCTCTCTCTCTCTCTCTCTCTGTGTATTTCCACAGACATACCTGGGCTTTGTTATCCACATAACATCCAAGATCACCAGGAACACCAAATGCAAACCCTAACCAATTGCTCCTGGCATAAAAAAATAATATACCCCTGGGCTTGAGATTAATGACTTTTTAAAATTAAATCTTGTTATTTGTTTCTGCCTAGGGATCCTCTGAAACATTTCCCCTTAAAGGCATATCGAAAATGTATATTGTAACAAGTCAACTTGAGATTCAAGACAGGAGCTCATTCCCTGACCACTTTGCTATTTTGTGCCGCATCTAAAAGTTTTCCCTGGGAACTATCTGTGTACAACTGTCCTTCTCCTTCCCTAGAACGCTCTGAACTCGAATAGTATACTGATGCTGACTTCCATTCATGTTTCCATCACATCTGCATTTACGGCATGCACCTCTGGAGGATCATGGAAGGGTTCGGGAAATAAAGAAGCCTCTGCTCTTTAGAGAGCAAGGACACAGCATAATTTTGTGGAATTATTAAGCAAAGGGGTGAATGAGTGGTCCATGCTATTAGGGTTTCTGGAATGCAAGGTTTGCGTGATGCCTGAGCACAGTGAGGCTTGTCATGTGCATTCTGAGCATATGTGGTATTTAAGAGGCATGCTTAGTGCACATTATACGTCTCTAAGAACCCAGGGATGGAACAGACGGTCATTATCCCAGGATGTTAGAGAGGAATGTCTGGATAGCTTTCATTTTATAAATAATCCACCAAATTTAAACCTTGTTTAAATGTTTATAACAGAGAACATGTTTTTAGTGGTTATAAGAGAGAAATGACCTCTAACATCTATTAATATTATGCCAACTTCTGGTTACTAAATTTGTCATTGGGGTAAATGTTATTTTCTGCACCATATAGAATTTTTTGTTAGGATTTAAACTAAATTTAGAGAAATAACATACAAGATTATATGTAGGTTTCATTCATATGTGTATAAAAATAAATGTCATGTGTGCTCACACTCACGTACATAATTTGGGGGAATTTAAAAAAATAGAGCTCTACTCTTTTCACTAGAACACAGGAAAATCAAGAAAAATTTTAAATGATCTGTTCATGTCTTTGGTATGTGTTTTTTAAATTTCAATTTAACGTTTGTGCTGCTTCTTAAAATAGCTTTAATTTTAAACGTTGTACATGGGAAATCTCATTGGACATGGAAATATTAATAATAGCAAAATCCATTGTGTTGCCTTTAAATGTTAGGACATGTACAATGTTGGGAATGGTGAACCTCTTTTCCAGAATCTTATACAGCATCAATTCATGACCCCAGTTCTTCTGACAGCGTCATTAACAGTCTTGGTGTTACAGGTTTTCCCATACATCTTTCTTTAACCTAAGACTAAGGATAAGGTTCCAGTGACTTAGACAAAAACCAACAACAGAGAATAGACAAGGTTACACAGCTCCTGCCCTGTGTAATCCTCTGGGTCTCAACATAGCTGCAGACCTCCTCAGGAGCAAGCAAGGCTGACTGGCAGCTGGGAAACACCTGCTGAGCTGTGCTGGTAAGCATGGCCGTTGTCTACTTTGATTGGACAGGACATCTGTTTCTGATTGGTGGTTGTTCATGCCCTGCCAGTCACTAGATATTCTAACACTGCCTCTGAGGATAGGCACCTATGCTATATTATTCTTGTCATAAAGACAGCTACTTCTATCAGGATTTGACTCACAGACAGGAAAAGCACACAGGGCACGCAGACATAGACTACATGCCTATGGTATATGCAGGTGACTGCAAATACCCACAGAAGACAGAATTGGAATTAAAGGTAGTGTGTATCAACTGAATTGAGTGCTATGAACCAAACTTGAGTCCTATGCAAGAGCTCATAAATGCTGAGTCATCTCTATACCCCTTACTTAGGTTTTTGCTTTGTTTCCAGGGGTTTTGAATAAAATGTGTATTTATATTGTTTCAATTTATTGTTACTAATATACTGAAATGATCTACATAAACAGGAAACAGATATATCCACTTATATACTTATGAACTTCTCTAGAATCATGAGCCTTATAACATAGCCAGGTTGGACATTAACATATTGTTTCATATATATACTATATTTTATATATATATATATATATATATATATACACACACATACATATATATATACATATTTTTTTTTCTTTTGAACTTTTATTTTTGAGAATTTCATAGATGTATACAATGGAATGTGATTGTACCTATCCCATTTTCCTTCAAACTGGCCATATCCTCGATCCATGGGACCAATTAAAACTACTTGTGTCTTCTATTTTTTATAGTTTCTAAGTCCATTTAATATTACCTATATGTGCATGAGCTTGGGGCAAACGCAAGAGCATGAGACACCTACCAGTGGCCACTTCCTCAAAATAGACTTATTCTCTTTCCCTAGAAACCATATGCTTCCAACATCTCCTTAGCACAGGGTGGTCCTTCAGATAATCTTCCCATCTATGATGGGGTTTGGGCTGCCTTGATCTTGTGTAGGTCTTGTGCAAGTATTTGAGCAGATCTGCAATCATGGGTACAATGGCCATCTACTGTTCAGAAAACAGTATTTCACAGCACTTTATGGCTATTACATTCATCCCATCTTCTCTTCTGTGATGTCCCATGAGCCTTGATAATGGTAGAATTGATTGATGCGGATGCTCCGGTTATGCCTGAGGACTCAGTCTCTCACTCTTAGCCTTTTGAACAGGTGTACATTTCTTCATTGACTACAGCACAATGTAAAATGAAGCTTCTCTGGCAAAGACTGAGACCTGAATAGCCCAGGTCTACCTGTATGAACATAAAGATGTAAAGGCAGTTTGACAGTATGACAATTTAGCAGAATAATGGAAGTAGGTTCTACCCTAGGAGCCATGTCCTTCCAAACCATAGAGCTTTGACTATAGTTACAGTTATACCCATGAAACCATCTCCTGTGAAGGATGCCTCAGATCTCATCAGAAAGTGGTTAGCTACCCCAACATTTGTGCCACTGTTGAACTAATAGGTATATCTCTCCTGCTCAGGCCAGTATTACAGCTTGCATGGTCCAGCTCTGTGGAAGATCGTTTCATGCCTTTTCTCCCCAGCTATATCTATGCTGGAGCCTCATTCTAGCCATGCATGCTCTTTGGTTGGTGGTTCAGTCTCTGAGAGCTCACAAAGGTCCAGGTTACTTGACACTGTACTTCCTCCTGTGGGGGTCCCATCCCCTTCAGGGCCTTCAATCCTTTCCCCAACTCTTCCAAATGAGTCCCCAACTTCTGTCCAGTGTTCATCAATAGGTATGTATGTCTGTTTCAGTCAGTTGCTGGGTAGAGCCTCTTGGAGGACAGTTGTGCTAGTCTCCTGTCTGCAACCATAGCAGAGTATCAATAATGTTAGGGACTGAGGTTTGTCCCTGGGACGCGTTTCAGGTTGGGCCAGTTATTATTTGGTCATTCCTTCAGTCTCTGCTCCAAGGGCTGGAGAGATGGCTCAGTGCTTAAGAGCACCGGGTGCCCTTCCAGAGGTCCTGAGTTCAATTCCCAGCACCCACATGGTGTTTCACGACCATCTATAAGGGGATCTGATGCTCTCTTCTGGTATGGGGCATACATGCAGCAAAGCACTCATACCAAAAATACTTAAGAAAATGCATAAGAAAAACCCTTAGTACTGTTTTTTTCCCACTTCACATATATTCTTCTGTCTTCCCCTCATTTTTAAAAGCTGGTACTGTGAGATTATAGGCCTCAATAATTTATTTTTGTTTTCAATTAGTGAATGATGTAACATGGTTCCTTACAGCATTTTACACACACTTAGTTTGGGTTCCTCTTCATTCCTGCCCACCTTCTCCTTTCCCCAGCTTCCGGTCATGCCATGTCCTAGCCTATACCTTTCTAACAGTCTTCCCTTTCCACCTGTATGATTTCTGATGCTTTAAAAAGAAATAACACAGGAAACCTTGAAGGCTTTAGAATTATAGGGTACATGAAGTCATTCTTTCCATATCCATTTATTAAATGATTCTTTATCAAGTATTATTATCAGTATTGCTGTTGAGGATGAGGAGGCTGTGACCCCAGCAAGATGCCCCCGTCAATAACTATAAATTTTCATTTTCACCCCTTTATTTTCTGAGGGTGCCAGGAACCCCTTCCCCCAATCCCTTCCTCATAGGAAAACATAGCTAAATAGAATGCAAAATAAGGAGAATTCTATCCTATTTGTTTTACTTCCTATTTTTGTCAAAAATATAAACAGCAGGAAAGCTTGAAATTCCAGAGACAGAATCTTCTCCCTCTGCCTGACATTTGGCATGAATTTGAACAAATAAACAAAAAATGGTACTTTACAACTATACACACACACAGACACACACACAGACACACACAGACACACACACACACACACACACACACACACACACACAAATGCACACAGCCAGGCTGTGAAGGTACGCTTAGTGGCTAGACACAGCTGGAAATAATTGAGAAAGTGAGTACGGTGCAGCAGAGTTTAAAAACCACATGGACTCAATGATATTTTCATAGTGCTCCAAGCAATTTTCTTCCACAAGTCAAATGGTTTCAAGACACTCCAGCCCCAAATTATATACACAACATAAATGCCAAAAAAAGGAAGAAGAAGAAGAAGGAAGGTAAACTGTAATGCATTAGGACACAACAACCGGTCACCCTTGAGGAAATTCCTTGTCAAAACTGTGAACAGGACACATCTTTGTACAGACATCCCTTGAGAAGCCTTTAATCCACACTGCCCGGCTGCCTCATCTACCCCAGTGAGAAGAATATGTAATGATTCCCAGGAGACACTGAAGAACTCACCTGATTAACCTGGCTCTGTTTACTTCTGTGTCTGGGAGGGGACTCCCAGAACTGAGCTAGTGACGATGTACATGTAAGTTAGGTGTTACTGCTTCCATCAACAGTTTTGGGCAGAGGATGGGAAACCTTGCCTGCAGGTGTTCTGTGGATATGCTATTCAAAGAAAGCCTTGCAGAATCTCTCCCAACATAGTACACATAATTATTTCAGCATTTTTCATCATTAGGAATAAAGTTACTTTCATAAACCCCAGGAATTTGGAAGTTAACTTGTCTCTATAATTTTGATTGTAATTGATAGCATTAGGGGTTATAATCTAGGTTATCAAAAGTAGAAATCTATTAATTTTAATATAAAATAGTATTATGTCACACTATGATATCGTCCAATGGTTTATCAGTGTTTTCTTAGTTAACTAAATACATTAGCAAATGCCAGCTTAGCATGTGGTATGCAAAGTATCATTCTAAGGATCTTACATGTAAAATTTACTTGCACATCTTGAGATAATATATATTATATTTATTTATGGTGTTATCATTCACCTTCATGGAGACCAAACATAAAACCTTAAATATACACCAAATTAAAAGAAACTCGGTATTAAAATAGCTGAGTTTTAGTACTACATAGGTATTTTTGTCTTATTGGACTTTGAAAAATATTTTAGGAAGAGAGAACATGAAGTTTGGTCGAAGAGAAGGTAGAAAGGATCTTAGAGGAATTATGGGATGGGGACAATATGATCAAAATAGTTTTATAAAAGTTAATTAAAAGAAAAAAGTTCTGGTAACTGACCTTGTCTGAGGAAAAGTTAAGATGAGAGATATTCAAAAAGAAGAAACTATTTAAAACGTGCCAGACCGACATGAGATTTACAGGAGTTACAAATTAATGTTTCCAGAAAAATTGTCACAAGAGGTAGATGGTAAATGGAGGACTGTATCTCCAGCTTATTAGGAGAGTCTATGCCTACAGGAGTCCTGATCCACTTCCTCTGCCTTCCAAAGATATCTTTAAGAGGATATAGCTGCATGGGTAAGCTATTTCTCGACATTCTTCACACTATAGATAAAGGTCACACTGACCAGAAATTAGCAAATTACCAAGCAAAAATGAAATTGACTCTCATCTGATTTCAACGGGAAAATCTTTGCAGAAAAGCTAGTTCATATCTCTGCTTATCGATTACAGGAGCCAGGCTCCACGGACAGCCACACAGACACAGTAACCACTGGCCCACAAAGACAGAAATATTTACTGTCTGGTTCGTTGAAAAAGGTTTGCCAATGTCTGACCTAGACGATTATAGTAGACTGTTTTTCAAAAAAACACAGAAGAAAATATGAAAGACTACCAAATCTTTAGCAGACAAAGGCAGACGGGGTTAAAATTTCATACCTCTTTCCAGACAGTATGCTGCGTCCCAGAGGCTTGCCGTCTGTCATTGGATCTTCAGGACCATTATTGCAGGGGACATCTAGTTGGCTTAATGGCTGGAATGCCACAGACAGAATCCATGGAGAGCAAAGAAAAGTCGCCAGTGCCCATTAGTGCAAGATAACATTTTATTGACTCTCACGCTAGTCCCAAGTTCAGTCTCACAAACATCTCCTTTGTTTCTAATATGAAATAATTATTTTTATAGACCTTGAAACAAATCTCAGGTTGAAAGATTTGTTTTCCCAGACTGCCATCAGCAGTGTATTTTAGACTGGAATCACTATGGAATGAGCTGATTGACAAGACTCTGTTAAACTGATCAGAATCCTGAAAGAAAAGCCACCAGTCTAGATATATTAGCAGTCCATGTAAACCTCTTCTTTCCCCAGTTAGATTTGGTAATAAAAGATTCAAGATTAGGAGGCCTTGGAGTGCTTTCTCCATTGCTGCGGGTTCAGCCTAGTGTTCTAAGACTGAAAATAAGGAGTTCTGAAGAAAAAAAAATGAAAAGAATGATCTGGAATGCTGGAGAGCTGACTACTCAAGGCCACTAGACAGTGTCCTCAGACCTAGGCTACTTAATGCTTGAGAAAAATTTTAGGGAATAAAATAATAATGGCATCTGCTTTTGTAGCCAATTTTTTAAATAAATCATTCCACTCATTTACATCTCAAATAATATCCCACTTCCCGGTTACCACTCCACAAATCCCCCATTCCACATCTACCCTCTGCCCCCTCTCCTTTGCCTCTATGAGGGTGCTCCCCCCACCCACCCAGCATCTCCCAGCCCACTACTTAAGCCCCTATGTTAGGGCATCAAACCTCCACAGGACCAAGGGCCCTCCTCTCCCATTGAACTCAGACAAGGCCATCCTCTGCTACATATATATCTGAAGCCATGGATCCCTCCCTGTACACTCCTTGGTTGGTAGTCCAGTCCTTGGGAGCACTGGGTGGTCAGGCCAGCTGACATTGTTCTTCCTATGGGGTTGTGATCCCCCTTGCTCCTCTAGTCCCTCCACCAGCTCCCCAACCCGAGTCAGCCTGATGGTGGGCTCCAAGCACCCACATCTTTATGAGCCACTACATGGTTGTTAGGAATTGAACTCAGGACCTCCAGAAGAGCATCCAGTGCCCTTAACCTCTGAGCCATTTCTCCAGGCCATAGCCAATTTTTAAATGTATACATTCTGACTTTGTATGGCTCAACTCACATTTCCCAAACTGCCACCATTTAAGGTGGAATGTCTTCTTGTACAAAAAATAAAGTTACCAGATCCATGTACTGTAGTAGTTTAAGCAATCCATGTCATATCTGTGACATCAGGGTAATATATCCTACTAATATTGTTTTTTACTTTATAATCATTAACGTTTAATTATAGTATATGTCAAGATTAGTTTCTTAGCCGGGCAGTGGTGGCACACGCCTTTAATCCCAGCACTTGGGAGGCAGAGGCAGGTGGATTTCTGAGTTTGAGACCAGCCTGGTCTACAGAGTGGGTTCCAGGACAGCCAGGGCTATACAGAGAAACCCTGTCTCGAAAAACCAAAAAAAAAAAAAAAAAAAAAAAAAAAGATTAGTTTCTTTAATCACAAGCCTGTACTAAAAGCAAAGGGGACCATGTTATCTCTTTAGGCTATAATAGTGAAATGATTGAAATTGGACTTAGAGTATCTTCATGAACTGCTTGTTTCTTCCATTATATTTAGGCACTAAAATGGTTCAAGTATAGTAAGACACATGATCCTAAGTTGTTAGAGTAGAGTACATATGTTCCTTATACATGATTTACACTTTACATAAACTTGAGTTAATTATTTCTGGTGATGCTAAACTTACCCCAAGTAAGGTAAGTGCAAGCACGAATAGCTAAATATGTGTGAAGTAATAACTTTAGGATAAAATCAAAGAGTTTCATTCACTCTTAAGTAGAAATTTAAAAAAAAGAAATGTCAGAGTGACCGTGATTCCATTCATGTTGGTTTTTGCACAAAAAGCCAAAAGTTTAGATCTTGATTTTCTGGGCGAATGTTACAAATCTATCTTTTCCCCTAGAAACAAATGTGATCAACTCCGCAACTCTTTGGTGAGATGTTCCATTAACCACCCAGATCAAAGCATTCACACAGATCTTGTGAGATACACCCATCCATTAAAAGACCACTGAGTATAAATTGCCTTGTGGCACACGCAGTCAGGGTGGATGCATAACCTTGAAATTATGAAAGACTTCTATTTTTTGTGTTGTGAATGAGCTAGTATGTGTCTTGGTTGCTCTTACTCCTCAGATAGGAAACACTAAGACATATATGCCTGCACTATGCTGGACCTTCCCTTAGCAACTGGCCTCTGTTCTCCATCTTCTTCCCTACCTGTACCTGAAACTTAGCTGAACACAGTGCTTTCTCTGGGCTCCTTGGCTTGGCTTTTTTCGATAGGTTTGATCAAAAGAAAGCCCAACAGGAGAAGAGGGCAGGAGCAGACACAAGGTGCTGGTTTCCCTAGGCTGTCACCATTTCCTAGGCGTCAATACCAATGTATCTCCGTTTCTTAATCAGTGACGACAGCTGTTGATGTTGAATCTTTTGCTGTAGCTTCTGCTTTCATAAGATGTATGTAATGCTTTTATTTCACCTGTCCAGAGTTAGGCTTGGAGGTCATGGTGTATCGTGTCCATACATGAGTGTCTTTCTTTGGATGTCTTTTTTCTCAGTCTACTCATGCTTCTAAAAAACAGTACAGTACGTCTCATTCTTAGTTTTAACCTTTGCATTAACGTTCCAATAGACTGGAATAATTAAACTGATATTTACTTCTTAAATCTATCAGGGCATGAGTGTTGTGGTAGACTCACATAAAGTGTTCCCATTCCATTTTGGAGACACCTGTGTGCCCTTACAAGGAGGAAAGAGAACAAAAGAGTTCTCAGTGGTCCCTATAAAAGGGCTAAATAGTGGCTCCAAGTTCATGATGTAATTAGCTTCCCAAGGCCTAAGTTCAAATACTACCGCACCAAAGGCTACAATTTCAACCACTGAATTTTTCAAGAATAAATAGCCGCATTTAAAAAAAAAAAATCTATCTTCACTAGGCCATTTTGAATGTATTTTCTCGTCACACAGAGATCTGCCTAAAAGCATTTGCATAGCCTCATGTTATTATTACAGATATTTACGTGTCTATAAACTAAGTTTTCATTAATATAAAATAGAAAACTAAGGAATAGATTTGGTACACATAATTGATTACAGAAATTTGGTCATAACGGAATTTTTCCATTATATAAGAGACTGCTATAATATTCTCTGGAGTGATAAATTTCAGAATTTCCATTTATTCCATATATTTTCAAGTATGCCATATATATTTGACAACTGAACAGGAAGATGGCTCAGAAGTCATCATTGTTGCCCAATGATGCAATAATGAATGGGAAAATGACACCTGAATCAGCCGCCTCTGAAAACCTTATGTCATTGACAACTGATGCTCGATAAAGCCAGTGGAAGATAGATCTTCATCAATGTCTGATAGCTACTATCCTCATTATTGCTTTGATATAATTTCTAGATATCAGTTTTCATACTGCAACTTCCTCCTTGGACAAATTCACATCCCTGGGCATTTTCAGGTAAAGACTCCAATACTAATACTAATCCAGAGACTTTTTGCCATGATAGCCTCAAGGACCTAGAAACCATCAGTATGTAATGCCACATTTTACTCATTCCTGAACAATGGAATTTAATCTGAGTTTCACCAAAAGAAGCTGAGGATTACAAAAGAATTTTTAGACAGCCCTTGCCCAGAAAATCAAATCCTCTCAGATCCTCTGCCTTTGCAGGACATATTGTGACAGGTCATTCTCTGAAGGATAACACCAAGTACTACTCTCTAAACCTACAGATTGCCTCAGATTATTGTCTGTCAACACCAACACCCATGATAATTGACATTATATGCTTGTTCACCAATGATGCTAAAAATAGATTCTTTGAGAATTAAACTGAGCAATTGTTTCCTCATCTCTGAGCAAATTTGCGTTTCTAAAAAATGTAACTATGACTATCATATAGGTGAATTGTGGCCAGTTTGCAATCATCTACAATTATCTAGAAGAAATTCATTATTCTTTTAAGGTACGCTTACAAGTCCTGTTCTGTGAGCATGGCTGTATTTACATCGCATGCATTCACATCTATTTTGGTGTGAGATAAATGTATGCATGATCTACACATTATATATTATAAGCTGTTATCCAATGGTTTACTGTATTGATTAAGGACAGTAGTATGATAATAAAACTATAAAACTTCTTGGAAATATACATCAGCTATAACTACATCTCTGTTTCTCAGTCTTGACTGCCAAAAGACCCCAGAATAACCATGTCAGAATTATAAATGATATCAAATTTCAGATGCTAACGTATCAGTCAATTTCTTTAAAACAATGTGGGCTTTTAAACTTTTCTCATACATTAACCTTTCCTTCTACAGTAAAAGAGCAAATAGTACTATCCAATGTAAAACATGGTTTTAAATATTTTTTTCATCTAGGGTTGTAGATTGAATTTGCTTTCCCTATAAACCAATAGCAAAGAAGCCAGTGTAATAGTAAAAAGTAGTAATAGTTGCAGGTATGATGAAGTAACATTTATTACTATGTTAAGATTGTACAAAATTCTAATGTATATCTTGCACTTATGTTAGTCACCCATCTTTCTGCAAAAAAAAAAAAAAAAAAAAAAGTGAAATGGTTACAAGTGAAATTAATCATACAATATACCTCCTGTTAGATTCTGATCCAATCTTTATAGGACTGACTTAACCAATCAATATGCAATTTCTGCATGATTAAGAACATATTCTCTTCCCACCACTGTATATCATGTTCTCATTCCAGAACATTGCCTCTGGTCAACGCTTTCTTCTTAACAACATAAAATGTCTTTAAGAATGCAGAAAACATCTAGTCCCAGAAAATTCAGTTTAAATGCTCAGCATTCCTTTAATAGAAATGGCAGGTAGAATTTCATCTGTATTAGTCAGGGTTTTAGAATAACAGGTAGTATGTGAATTTAACTGACAAGTTTTCTGGGAGTAATTCAATTGACGTGGAATAAATCTGGTTATGTTTTTGTCTGCTTGGTATTTCAAGGTTTTACATTTTGCCATTGTGGAGATGGACCCAAATCTTAAAATCATTCAGTAGTGGAAAATTTCCCCCACTTATGAACTAACCCTCTACCTCCTTCAGCAGGTCTTGCTTTAAAAATCCAACTGTGGATTTCTGGCTGTACAAGATGAAATAAATCAATTTTTATATCTTTCCCCAATTACTACAGGTAAAAAACATAGTAATTAGGAAGACATAAACTACAATGGTTTCCCATGATCTACACGTTTGATATCTGCAGTGTGTATAGTTCTGCCAACATTATCCCATGGTTGTGCCTCACTGCAGAACCTCAATGCTGTATGCCACAAACGGGGGTTCATTATGTTGAGTAATAGAACCAAAAAAAAGTAGTGTACTCTCTCTCATCCTTTCTTGTTACAGGACATTTGATGAAACTTTGAAACCCAAGATTGTATACTGGAAGTTTTTGTCTCTAGTTGTGGTGTGGCTCAGCCCTAGCACACACCTTTAATCCAAGAGTGCTGTAGGATATTTGATCACACTGTGTGATTGTGTACTGAAAAAAAATATCTATAGCTGTGGTTTGGTTAAGCCCATAGCACACACCATTAATTCCAGACAATGAAGTTAAAGTTAGTTTGTTGAAGGAAGCATCCATGTTTGAAAATGATGTCTAATTGAGTGGCAGACAAAGTGATGAATCAGAGAAAGATCTGACCGCATAGGATAAGTGCAGAGGGTGAGAAGATGAGTCAATTTTACCTGGAAAGTTTTACAGAGGCAAGTTGAAGAGAGAACAAGCTAAACACATGTGAAGACAGAATGAGTCAGAGCATGAGAAGAAGCCATAAGATTAGAACATATTGTCAAAGTTAGTATGAGGCCAAGCAGAGGAATTCAGTCAGAGGCAGAGAGAGAAGCTAGATTGAATCGATCAGTTTGGAAAAGAGTTTGAGCCAGAACAACTGAGTTGAATCAGTCAGAGTTCAGGAAGAACTCAAAAGGGTGAGCTTATTCAGTACTAAGTTTCAGAGACTGAAAACATTCATGCTTAGGTAAGATTGTTTGAAGTCTAGAAGCTTTCAGGACTAGGCCTAGGTTAGCAAGCAGAGGCAGTAAGCTCCAGAGACAACAATTCTATCAGGAAAATAAGAGTCTCTTTTATGCTCTCTCCTCCTCCTCCTCCTCCTCCTCCTCCTCCTCCTCCTCCTCCTCCTCCTCCTCCTCCTCCTCCTCCTCCTCCTCCTCCTTCTCCTTCTCCTCCTCCTCCTTCTCCTCCTTCTCCTCCTCCTGAAGGGGAAGCAAGATTTATATTGTAAGCACCTCTCTGGAGAACCCCCCAAATAGAAACTGAACCTCCCTAAAAATATGCAGTGAGAAATGGCCTACCACCCACCACAGGGGTAGATTTTCAGTCCATTCAAATGATGCATGCTATAAGAAATCATATTGATTCCTAACAAGTTAAAAGTTTAATGAAAGTTGTTTCTGTGCCTCAGACATACTCTTTAACAGGTAAAATTATTTCCTTCCAAAAGAATGAGGTTGACTGAACTTAGCTTCCATGGCATACGGAGATGACAATGACTTGTCTATCATCCTCTACTTCACAGGACAATGTCACACACTCTAATAAACTGATACCAAGTATTAAAGCTTTCTTTCTGTTGCTATGATAAGATGCTCTAACAAAAGGAATCTTAGTAAGAAAAATGTTTATTTCAGCTCACAATTCCAGGACACAATCCGTCAATGAGGAAGTCAGGGCATGAACTCAAGAAAAAACTGAAGCAGAAACCACTTAAGAATGACACTTGCATATTCTGAGCTTTTGAGCTAATATCCACCTATCAGTGAGTGCATACCATGTGTGTTCTTTTGTGATTGGGTTACCTCACTCAGAATGATATTTTCTAGTTCCATCCATTTGCCTAAGACTCTCATGAATTCATCGTTTTTAATAGCTGAGTAGTATTCCATTGTGTAAATGTACCACATTTTCTGAATCCATTCCTCTGTTGAAGGACATCTGGGTTCTTTCCAGATTCTGGTTATTATAAATAAGGCTGCTATGAACATGGTAAGCATGTGTCCTTGTTATATGTTGGAGAATCTTTTGGCTATATGCCCAGAAGTGGTATAGCTGCGTCCTCAGGTAATAGTATGTTCAATTTTCTGAGGAACGGCCAGACTGATTTCCAGAGTGATTGTACCAGCTTGCAATCCCACTAACAATGGAGAAGTGTTCTTTCTCCACATCCTCTCCAGCATCTGCTGTCACCTGAGTTTTTGATCTTAGCCATTCTGACTGGTGTGAATCTCAGGGTTGTTTTGATTTGCATTTCCCTGATGACTAAAGATGTTGAACATTTCTTTAGGTGCTTCTTAGCCATTCAAGTTTCCTCAGTTGAAATTCTTTAGCCCAAAAGCTCAGAATACCCAAGATACAATTCACAGATCACATGAAGCTCAAGAAGATGGAAGACCAAAGTGTGGGTGCTTCAGCCCTTCTTAGAAAGGGGAACAAAATACTCACAGGAGCAAATATGGAGACAAAGTGTAGAGCAGAGACGGAAGGAAAGGCCATCCAGAGACTACTCCACCTGGGAATCCATCCCGTATACAGTCACCAAACCCAGACACTATTGTGGTTGCCAAGAAGTGCTTGCTGAAAGGAGCCTGATATAGCTGTCTCCTGAGAGGCTCTGCCAGATCCTTACAAATACAGAGGCAGATGCTTACAGCCAATCATTGGACTGAGCACGGGGTCCCCAATGGAGGAGTTAAAGGACTGAAGGAGCTGAAAGGGTTTGCAACCCCATAGGAAGAACAACAATATCAATCAACCAGCCCCCCCTCCCCCAGAGCTCCCAACCAACGAGTACACATGGAGCAACCCATGGCTCCAGTACATATTAGCAGAAGATGGCCTCGTCAGGCATCAATGGGAGGAGAGGTCCTTGGTCCTATGAAGGCTCCATAGATGCCCCAGTGTAGGGGAATTAGAGTGCGAGGAGGTGGGAGGAGGTGGGTAGGTGGAGGAACACCCTCATAGAAGCAGAGGGAGGGGGATGGGAGAGGGGTTTTCCAGGAGGTGGGAAACCGGGAAAGGGGGAAACATTTGAAATGTAAATAAATAAAATATCCAATTTAAAAAAAAAAAAAAAAGAATGACACTTGCTTTCCACATCTTGCTCAGCTAGCCTTCTTAAACAGTCTGGGTCCATCTCTCACTGGAATGGTGTCACCACAGTAGGAGGGGCCCCCATCATGTATCAAGAGTTTCTCAAAACATGGCCACAGGCCAATCTGATCAAGGAAATCCTTTCTTAATTGAGGGGGCAATCCTCTCACCTTAGGTGACTCTTGATTTTGTCATGCTGACAATAAAATTAACAAGGATACTAAGTTACTTCTTTAACTGAATTTCTGCCTTTTCCTTCTCTTTTTGAAATACAGCACTGATTTTGAACCCAGTTGTTCTTTCCTACTGATTTAGTGTTCTATGGATAAATGGCATTTCCAGCACTCATCCTATTTGTGAATTTTTCAAGGATCAGTTAGTTTTTGCTCAGATTATTAGAGCTATACCGTTTCTGTATGGACTTATTTTTTTAAGACCTTACATAATATATTTTGATAATATTTTTCCTTCCTCCAACTTCTCCCATATCTTTCCTACACACTCGTCTTCATATTATTTCTCATAATATAATAATACAATATATAATATAATCAAAACCAATGAAGCTACTCAAAAACCACGAGGCCAATTTTATGTTGTCTAACTACTCCTGAGCATGGAACCTGTTGTGCGCTTGCCATTCCATGGTCTCTCTCCCAGCTAATATCACTTATCAATAGTTTATTCTTTGGGGTTCACTTTGCAACCACTTCCCCTTCTGTATCCCCTCTTCAGCCTAGATCCCTGAGTCTTGAGACAGAAGAATTTGATCAAGTTATCTCAGTTAGGATCGAGTTCTCCAAAGTCTCCCATTCTCTGAACATCTTCCTCTCACCTTTGTGTTTATTAAAATTTACTGCAAAAAGAAGAGCCTCTGTTATGGGTTGAGCTACATGCTGATCGGTAGGGATAGCATCATGTCACAAGGCGCCATTTCATTGTCATTTTCCTTTAGCATGGCAGCAGTAGTAGGTTTTCCTTTAATGACCATGACTGATTTAGTCTCAGTTTCTTGGTCACATTAGCATGGTCAGGTATAGGTTCCACCTCATGGAGTGGGTCATACATCCAACGTAATTGTTACTCCCATAACATGGGTGCCACTGCTGCACTGCTATGTCTTCCAGACAGGTTGCTATTGAGGAGAAATAGAAATATAGTGTTATAAAGACATGAGGGGCAATCTAGAATAAGGGGATTCAATGAGGAGGAAGAAAGGGCAGGATGAAGAGGACAACATGGAGAATGATAACTAAGACTTTCAAAGCCTTTTGATAAACCATGTGGAAACCTACTGCAATAGTACATTCCGAAAATATATATGTGGAAAATGCCCAGCTAGACATCATATGCTAACTAGTCAAGTCCCTAGTTCTAGGAATAAGCTACTTCTTGATGAGTCATGAGCCAAAGGGGTCTCATAGACACCTCCAAACATTGCAGGCTATTGTCGATACTATTAGTTGCCCTCTACAACCTGGCATTAAAGCTTTATTGGTGCAGATACCTCTTGCTTACGTTATGGAAAACAGAGAAATCAAGCTGCTGCCCAGCTCGAAACTTCATCCCTCCTGGCAGCATCCTTGCTGCTAGAGGTTACTACGGATGCTATGAGAGGACCAAGGGAATCAGTAGGATCATCCAGTTATGAAATGTCTCATCTACAGTAGGACTGTAGTTTTAACATCCATTTTGGCTTATCAAAAATAGCAAAGAGAAAGAAAGGGCAGGATTATAATAGGAAGCCAAATTTATTTTCAAATACTTGCAGGTGAAATTTAGACTAAAATACTATCCATCATTACCGGATAGCATTTGTCTTTTTTTTTTTTTCCCAAAAATTACATCTCACATTTATAGTAAATATATAGTAAATCATGTTTTCCTTGCTCGAGTATGCTTAATTGCTCTTTATATTCTCAAATTGTTTGAAATTATTTTTTCTCCTGATTTAGTCAACATGCTACTTGTCTTTAAGACTCAAAGAGCCAAGCATCTTGTTTTGTGATATTTTCTTTTTGGTTTTACCACCTATGTCTTGAGCATAGCTATCCAGGGTCTGGCCATATTTACCTAGGTCCAGTTTTTCATTAGCCAAGTGGTCAGGGTTATTTTCACATTGGGGAAAATGTTGGAATATACAACATATGATGCAAAATATCTTTTCCCACTGATTTATTTATGTAATTTTTCTTCCCTAAAGTATGGTACATGCCTAATGCTTTCACACACGTATTAATTTAATGAAATGTCTCTTTGCAAAAATTTCTTGCTAATGATAGGATTTGAGTTGTGGCAGGCAGTATTTAGGTTATTTATTTTTAAATATAAATGATGTGTATATTTATAGTCAAATGGTCCCATTTCCCCTGGAGAGAAATGAACATTTTTAAAAGTTACTTTTTTAATGTGTATAAACTTCTTCCTGGGTGTAGAATCGTTAAAAGTGAAATTAATTTTAACTCATTTTTAATATATCAAATATTTACATTCATAGTTTTTTAACCACAGACTAATAATAGTATGGCTGTATTTTTATAAAATGTATATAAGGTGGAGGAAAAATTAATTTCATATGTATCCATTTATCCTTTTAAGTGTTTTACTTAATCTAAAACTTATTTTAAATGTCATATGTTACATATATCAAACACTAATTATAAATCAGTGACAGCTACAAAATATTTAATTCTGCTTTGCTTCTAAGAAAGTTAATTAATCTTTCAGAAGGAATTTACTATCCAACTGATAAACAATGTGGAATTCTACCTGATGTCTCTTTCAATTAGCATGTATCTAATTTTGACCATAGAGACACTACCTCATAAGGAGCAGACCTCAGCAGAAGAATGACAAAAGAGTCTCTGAGTACTGCTATTAAGGGTGACCGTCGTGGGCAGTGTGAGCCATCGTGGTAGGGTCAGTGATGAGACACAGACTTGGCTAACCTTCAGCAACTTAACCGAGCATGAAAGCAAGTCTGCATCCAAGTCTGTTGTGGGTGAAGAAAGTCTAGAGAAGGCTTCATTCCACAGTTGGCTTTGGATGAGCAACAGTTGGTTAGCACATTGTATGCATGAGAATAAGACCACAGACATGATCCCAGCCCGGTCCAGTTAGCATCATTTATTTCTATGACCACCAACTGCACCATTAATGTTACCAATAATATTGTGAATATCCGCGTGTGGTTTCCAGAAAGACTGAGCAAGAAATGTCTCAGTATAACTGACTTCAGTGCTTTAGATAAAAATGTTCATATGGCCTGGGATAACTAAATCAAATTTGTCTATAATTACTCTGCATTGTCATTTTTATTCTTAAAACATATAAAGGCTATATTCAATAATTTTAACTAGGGCTTTATTGACAATACTACACAAATTAGGCAAATTAGGGAAATAAGATTGAGATTATAAATACTGATTTCTACTTTAGTAAGTTTTTAATCTCAACTTTTTTTTTTTTTTTTTGGTTTTTCGAGGCAGAGTTTCTCTGTATAGCCCTGGCTGTCCTGGAACTCATTCTGTAGACCAGGTTGGCCTCAAACTCAGAAATCCACCTGCCTCTGCCTCCCAGGTGCTAGGATTAAAGGCATGCACCACCACTGCCCGGCTTAATCTCAATTTTTAACACACACTACACACACACACACACACACACACACACACACATACACAAAAACACCCCTACACTCAGCCTAAGAGTTTACAATTTATTTAGAATTGAGCTTTTGGTAGGTGGTACTGTCTCATTTGTTCTATTTTAAATTTATCTATGTGAAATGATGAACTTTAGGGAGCCTTTGTTACTCCTTTTTTGGTCACCTGTATTGTGTGTATAAATCTCTTTTATTTTTTCTTATTAGTTTTTTTTTTTTTTTTTGAGAATTTTACACGTGTAGGGAATTCACCCTTATTACTCTTATTCCCGCTCCTGTGAACCTCCTGTCTGCCTTACAAATATTTCCCCCACATTCATGACTCTTGCTCTGGGGAACCACTGAGTCTAACCATATCCTTTTGAGTTACTTTCAAAAAGAAATCAGTTCGTATTTTTCTTTAAAACTCAAAGAGGTATCTCTGCACATTTTATGATCTTGTTTTCAACAGTTGTAGCTGAACCGGTTCAAAATAACATTATGTGCTACCTTTGCATCGAGTCTCACAGATCACATTTTTGGGTTTAATTTCACATACTTAAACATTTTAAATTCTATAAAAGAGGTGCTTCTTTAATTTAATGTTTCTGTCTTTCTAAGTCATTTCCAAGCAGTCCATTCATAGTTTATTAAGTAATGGTTTGGGAAAATACCTTGTTCTATATTTCAGAAATAGTACGTCACTGCATCTAGAACCCTAAATTCACCACTGTCTCTTTCCATATTGAGTGTGACAAAGGCCTCCTTGTCACACGGGGGAGAGCTCAGGCTATGAGCAGAAAAAAACTCAGGTAAGCAGGAATGTTCTGGAAAGATTTTAGGAGGTAAGTAGAAGCCAGTGCAAAGTTTATCTGTGTTGTTTTTTCCAATGGGCAGTCAGAATGATTCTTGCTCTATGCTTGCTTGAGACCCTACAAGGAATTTCTATATGTTTACCCACAAGTCTTCATGGCACCCTCTGAGGTAAATACATGAGGGTTTGGCAGAAGTGAAAGCTCCTCCATGCATTTTTCATGAGAGTAACTTCAACAGAGTGAAATAACTTGGTGTCCCAACCACTATGCCAACAAATGACAAGGATGGCTGTTTATATTCAGATTGTGCAACCAGAAACGCTTGGCTTTCCCACATTCCAAGGCTTACAGCCAGCATATTTGGTTAATCCACTTCATTTTTTTAAAAAATTCAATTAACAAAACAAGAACAGTTTGAAAGGCTACCTGGAAAATATGTACTAGGTCTCTACATGTTTTACTGCTATATAATGCCTTGAAAAACAACAACTGTCACACTAAAGAAAATAAATCCATATTCTACCATGTGCAGGTCCTCTGGGCTTGACCCAAATAATCTCAATTGTTCACAAGCCTTGGTGGCCTGAAATATCCATTCACTGATATGAAATGTTAGGTTCTTTTATTCTTCACGACACAGACAATTCTAAATCACTTGAACACCATGCCAGTTTGGAAACCTCTAAACATACTGAGCAGTCAAATAATGAAGATACAAATCAATATTGGCTGGAAATAGAAAGGACTAAATTATAAAGTGCTTTCCTGGATTGGCTGATAGTTTTGTATTTGAAGCAGACATCCCCAAAGTGCAATGTGTTTGGACTAACAGTGCTCACACCCCTTAGGAGGGGGCTGTAATGCAAATTCTTGGGTCTCTGCTCCATGCTTACTTCACCCAAAATTTGGACTAGAGTAATATATAGATGATACAGATTCATGCTAAAATCAGAGATGTTAGGACAGTGTTTAATGGCTTTCTATTGTTTTCTAAGTTGTCTGCACTGAACACGTTATATTTGTGATCAGAATTATAAGATTTGTGCTCCGTGGTTCATTTAGAAATGGTGCCCATCTCCACTGCAGCATTTTGCAAAGCGGCGGCCAGACATGTGTGCAGATGTGCATTCAAGGCCCCACTGATACCTTTAGAAAATGTGAGAAACCCATCGCAAACCTCGTTGGCATATCTCTACCTGCTCTTGTCCCATTTCTTAAAAGTCTTGGCACACGGCTTGGAGCACTGTCAGAAATCTGCTGCTGCATTCTTTCTTATTCTCCTTCCTTTGTGGGGCGGAAAAGTTCTTTTGCTCTGGTTTATAAAGATAGGCATTCATGACATCTTTGTTTCTGCTGGAAATATGAAGCTTTGCCGGAGCACCCTAATTTGGCTACATAATGCAAGTGGTCAGCCTGAAAGCATATGCTTACAAATAACATAATAAGGGCTCATAGGCTGTATCTAGATATTTAGGAATATATATATATATATATATATTCATATATATTTTTTTAAAAATTAGGTCTGGAGACATAAAATTAGAGAGGGGGGTGGATGGGATGGGTACATGGGAAGGAATGTGGGAGGAAAAAAAGATGAAAATGATATAATTATATTTTAATTTTTTAAAAATGTTTAAAAATTTATTAGGAATGGCCAACAAGATAAGTGCTTATTTGGGAAAGTATCCAAAGACACTCCGGTGGTTATGCAATAAGAAATCAAGCAAAATCTTTTTAAATACATGGTGTGGTTTTGTGTTAACTTGCCAAGGAATCCAGAAACAAAATTTTCTTCCAGAATGTGCTAGTTTTATAATGCTGCGGAAGGAATGTACTGCCTGCCACCTGAGTGAGGGAAAACAAACAGGTTTGTTGTTTTGAACCTGTGGAATTCTAACGTCCCACAGTCAAGGAATTGGCCAAAATGTGTAGTGTCCAGAGAGGCAAGGGGGACTCCACGTTCTTCCTTTCACTATCTTGTGGCACATGCTTGCAAGTTCTTGACTTGTGGCTCCCTCCCTACCAACTCTCCCTTCCTCCACTTCTTCCTCTGTGTTTTTTGTTTTGTTTTGTTTTGTTTTGTTTGTTTGTTTTTTGATTTTTCGAGACAAGGTTTCTCCGTGTAGCCCCTGCCTGTCCTGGAACTCACTCTGTAGACCAAGGCTGGCCTCGTACTCAGAAATCCACCTGCCTCTGCTTCCCAAGTGCTGGGATTAAAGGCGTGCGCCACCACTGCCCAGCATTCCTCTGTGTTTTTATCATGCATATTTGCTTCTGACTCTACTTCTCTTGATCGGTGCCCCAACACACAATGTGCTTCTGGTGACTCTGTGATTCTGTTGGCTCACCAGATACCTCCATGTTCTTTTGCTGACTCTGTGATTCTATTGGTTGACCAGATAGCCCCAATAATCTCCTCATCTGAAAGCTCTCATTTACGTACACCTGCAAAATACTGTCTGTTCATGTGAGCAATGAGTTCTCACACCGTAGATGGAACAAGCATGGACCTTTTATTTTGAGAGCAAGTTATGTACTGCCTATCATACAAGGCAGGAAAAGTTTCGACAGTTAGCTACATATCTCTTTATCTGTCATCAAAATAAAAACATTTACATCCATTACTATGGCTGAATGGAAGAAAGCTGCATCATTGAAAAGGGTTTGTAAATATTTTCCCAGACAGTGACAATATATGTAGTATTGTGATGAAGAAACCAAGCCTACTGACAATAAAGCACACAGATCTGGGTGAGCTGGCTCTGTGGGTAAAGGTGCTTGCCTCTGACAACCTGAGTTTGATCCCTAGGGATCCACTGGTGGAAGAGAGTGAAGCAAGTCTTGCAAGCTATGTGCTATGGCATGTGCACAGGCTCACCACATAAATAAGTAAATAAATAAATATTATTGTATTTTTTAATAAAGAAAAATTAAAGCGCAGCATATGTATCATGGCAAATAACAATGATCTTAGATTCTTGGGTCGTTTTTTGTTGCTACTTTTTCTTATCTGTGTCTTTAATGAATAACGGTGGGTATTTTATATGACTTTTATAATAATTAATGTTCTTTTAAAGAGAATGGAAGGTGACTGGCTGAGAACTTTACTTGCGATTTCATAATTTTACTATGCAAAGGAAACTGATTGTTTTCTTTTATTAATATTACAATCGTGGCAGTAGACATAAATATGTTCTGTGTTTAATTTGTAAGACCAATAAAATTTACAATGTCTAAGGAGAATTATGAAGTCAGTCCGTAATACAATTTATTTCTTTTTTTGAATAACACAGCAAATATTCATGTAGAGGATTGAAACATTTTAATGTCAATTACAGAACTCAAACAAGTCTTGTAACTGCTACCAGAGATGGAAATAACCAAATATTTTACAACAATCAGCTTACATCAAGAACTGGTTGTTTTGGCTGCAAACATGTGTTGATTTCAGGTGACCGAGAACACCTTTGTTTTAATCAAATTGTAATAGACCAGGGATCTATCAAATGTCTAGAGAAACCAGAAATGACAGCATAAATTGAGTCCCAAGCTTTACCCTCAGACTACCTTTGAACATTTCGTTGATCTCAGCTCTGGCAAAGAAAGTTGCACCAAATGAATTCAATTTAATTTCTGTAATCTGTGAATTCATGAAGTGAATGCAGGTGAGGTTATTTGTTTTCAATGAGGCATTTAATATCATGGAGGGGTTTTGTAATCTCTAATTAATTTTTGCCCTCAGCTGGCTGATTGATTAATAACCCATGGGAATGAGCAGTCAGCCCCTTTCCCCTTCCAAGTAATTACTACCTAAGCAAGAACGTCACATTCAAAGTCACCATCATTAAAACCATATCAAATGTGAGCAAATGACAATGGCAAGGACAGGTCGAACAAATTCCAATTCTTATTGATTAATTAGTAAAATTTAAATCACAAGCATTGCAAATCTATCTTTAAAAAAAATAGAGAATTTGAGAAAGAGCTGCGATTTTTATTGAAGCTACCTCAACTATCCAAACAGATGTTTCTGTTTCTTTTTCTTTTTTCATTTTTTTGGGGGGGGAGGGGGGTCAGCAGAATATAATATAAGCCTGTGCAAGAGGACTGCTATATTTAACTCAGACAAACACATAACAAATCACTATTCCGTAGTGTGAAGGCACACCTCACAGGCTCTGTTTTCTTCCTTTCTTCCTTTTTCTCTCTCTCTCTCTCTCCCTCTCTTTTTTTTTCTTTCCTGAGGCCTGCATATAAGACCACAGCCATCTAAATAATCCTCCAGAAATAAACCAATGAAATCGTGAGTTCTACAACAGACAGGGTATTATACCTGCTACTAGTAAATGTTTCCATAGCCCCAACCACCTTTCCAGTAAAAATTTTGTCCCTAGGGGAAAGTCAGCAACTAAGTTTTTTTTAAAACTACTTTTCTGCAACAGAAAAGTCTGGGGCAATTGAGCCTTTATGAATTTTAATATTTGTGTCTATTATTTTACTTAGAGAATTACCCACCCATCAAGTTTATTGTGAAAATATTACTACTGTATTACTATATATCCACAAATAAAATTCTTCTGAAAATTTAGACGATTAACTAGGAGACTGCTTCTTAATGAAGTAAATAAATTAAAAATGATTTTGTTTCCATAGATTATTTTTTATGTTCAAAATGATTCCATGAGCATTTCAATTACATGAATATGGGAGGGTAAAAATCCTGTGTGAAAAAATTCAGTTAATTGCTTACAAAGTGAACCTCTGTGGATTGTCAAGGCCCATTTAGATTAGACTCTGAAAGGCCGGAATGTTTGGACCTTGCTAGGCATGGTGACATATGCCTGTAATCCCAGCACTCAGATTTACACAGATTGCCTTTTCTTCAAAGTCAGTTTGAACAAAATGAACCCCTAAACTTTGAGCATCAAAACCTCAGCTTGTCTGTTTTACCATTTAAGAAGAGCATCTCCACCTGTATTGGGCTGGGGGTGGAACCCAGGACCTTGCACATGCTCAGCAAGTGCTAGACCCCTCAGATCTGTGTCCACTGCTAATTTGCTTTTTTGTTTTAAGACAGTTTCTCAGTTGCCTGGAATGTCGTGTAGGTCACTCAACCAGGAAGACCTTGAGTTATGACATCCTTCCTCAGTCTCCCAAAGGTACTTATTTCTTAACGAACTTGCAACTCATGAAAAAAAAAATTTCAGTAAAGATGGGACACCGTACGTTGAATTTGGCCTTTGCTACTAAGAGGCTCTGTGTGACATAGGAAAGATAGGACATAGCAACAGACAGTAAAATTGTTCCCTGAAGTTTGTTAAGTATATAAGTGTTACAAGAGTTAAAAGGAAATGTTACGTTAGTTGTCAAAATCTAAGACCCATATGAACCCTTTACCTAACATAAAGGTCTGTGGAATATGCTTAATAGCTATATATGTTTTCATGATGAAGACATACATATGTGTAATACACATGTATGCGTGTATCTATATGCATCATTGTTTATTTTTGAAACAACTTTGGAGAGTTTGTTTTCAAAAGTGCCTAGAGCCAGCTTAGGCACAATTACAGATGAACAGAAAAACAGTAGAATCCTGCTAATGCCTGCTAATTTAACTATTTCCACCTATCCAAACTCTGCTAAGCTAGCTAACCCACAAACAAACTGAAGTTTAAATAACAAAATTACTCACAGCAAGCTTGCCTGTGTCTGATAAGCAGGGTATGAATTGTACAGCTGAGACCAGGCACCAAAGTTTTATGTTGCCAAAAGACAAACATAAGCTATAGAGGGAAAGATTAGATCTAAATGACGAACAAGATTGCACCTTCCTAATTATTCAAAATGGAGAGGAACCATCATGTGTTTGGGTTTTATGAACTGTTCTCTGCACTCAGTGAACAAGTCTGCCATTCTAGATTGTTGTGTGACTTTGGGAGGTCATAAAAAATAACACTCCCCTTTGCCTTCTCCACTGACTCGTGCCTGCTATTATTAAGAAATGAGTTTTCTCTTATAAGGAAATGGTTGTTCCTCACAGTCCTCCATAATAATAACAAATAATATAAGCTGGCCATCAAAAGGAAAATATTTTTGATCCTTAGTTATTCCAAGAAGCACAGTTTGAGGAAATGGCTTAACACCAGTTTTGAAATTGTATGTATTATCATTGTGTGTTTGTGTGTGTGTGAACATGCATATATGTTGTATATCAGGACACATGTAGAGGTCACAGGACAACCTTGCGGGGTCAATTTGCTGCTTCTACCTTCATGTGGTTCTGGAGTTCAAGCTTAGATTGCTTGCCAGACTTGCATGTGAGACGTCTCCTTGGCCCAATTATGTGTTTTTCTTGGAGACTTGTAATAGAGTGTGGGTCTGGGCATAAGGTAATAATGTGGCAAAGAAAGAGAGAAGAACCTATCCTAGCCTGCTCTGGTGTCGGGTCATTTTGGTGATGGATACACCTTCCTCAAAACAGTATCAATGAGGTTTGGAATCTGATATTTTATATCAACAATGATTGCTACATAGTATCTCAGCTCCATTGGGAGTCACATTCTTTCTCATCTGTAGAAACTGCTAAGAGCTGCCACAGCTTCCCTGATGGTAGCACAGCTGGTGTATGGCAGACAGAAAGAGACAGAAGCTTACAGGACAGTCTCAAGAACAACCAGGTTCAACCTGCACAGAAATGTACAGATACTTGGAATTCTCTCACTATATTTTATAAAGATTTATTTGTTTGTGTGTGTGTGTGTGTGTGTGTGTGTGTGTGTGTGTGTAAGAGAGGGGGGATGTGTACAATGCCCTTGGAAGCCAGAAGAAGGCATTAGATCCCCTGGAACTAAAGTTACAGGAGGCTGCCAGCCTCTGTGTAGGTGCAAGGAATCAAACTAGTGTCTTCTGCAAAGGCAGTAAGTACTCTTAACCCCTAACCGTTATTTTTTCAGACCCTGTCACTGTTTTTAAATTGGTAAATTAATTTGATGGTAATAAATGTGCCCTAGTCTGAAATATACAA
>CM052710.1:9552626-9594614 GCA_028551405.1 Uromys caudimaculatus | reverse complement strand
CTCTCTCTCTCTCTCTCTCTCTCTCTCTCTCTCTCTCTCTCTCTCCCCCCCTTCCCCTCCTCCCTCCCTCCCTCTTCGACTTTGTCTTTGGTCTTTGTATTTTGAAGACATGATATTTATTTTATTTTGGCTATGCTGGTTTTATTTCTATGAGTGCACACATGTTTGTGAGTGTGTGCAAGTGAGTGCTGGTGTTTCTGAAGGCCAGAGATCCCTAGAGTTGCCTACAGGAAAACCTGAGCCACCTGAAGTCAGTGCTGGGCACCTGACTCAGGTTATCTAACAGAGCAGCCATCTATCAACTGCTGAGCTACCTCTCCAGGCTGCAAGACACTTTTTTTTAATGTAATACAATATTTTCATTAATTCATTAAGATGTTCGTAGATTAATGTATTTTACTATATGTATATTGTATATGAAACCTACCAAATTATTTGTTAAATTTTGAATTTCAACCCTCAGATGCCTCACTACACTTACACCACTATTTCCAAATCTAAAAAAACTTGGAGTCTGAACCATTTCTCCCTAAGTCTTTCACATAAGAGCTCCTCACCCTGTGTTTAATGTTGTTGCTGAAGTGTCAAGTGGCCAATGCTCTGTCAGTACTCCGACACAGGGTGTCAGTTCAATTGCCTTCCTTCCTTGGAGGGATTTCCTCTTCTTATGATTTCATAGTTACTCATTTCACCTTTGTTCGTATTTCCATTATCCTCAAGAAAATGCACGGCTTTCATTCTTATTCTTGAATTAATTCATTAATTTTATGGCCAGCATAAGTGTGAAACCTTTTACACTGTTTCTATACCCTTGACTGAAGCATAAATTAAATGCTGGTTTTAGTGTATCATCTTAGTGAAGAAAATAGTTACAGTTCTAGAAACTTCCATAAATATTTTCACACAGACTAAACACCAAGATGTATGTTAGAACAATTTCCCATCACACCTGTGGCTATCATATTATAAAGAAACCAAATATTTCTTTATTATTGGTGCCAAAAAATATCTCTGATTTCATAATTTGTGTGAAAATTTGATTAATTACCAATGGCTCTTTCATTGTTGTTCACCATGGCATCCTGAGCACAAAGAAAGCTATAGCTACTGGGTTATATTTTTTTTTCTGAGCATCATTTACTACAGCTTTTCAATAGCTTGATCTATTACAGCAATGATGTCATCCTGTCTTGAATCTCCATTACAGATTCTCATGGTCCTTTGGACGTTGTGTTGGCAGAAGTATTGTGGGATGGCAGCATCCAAACAGCTGGGGTGGTATCACTTAAAGGAGGAGAGGTGTGTTGTGACTCATGCTTTTATTAGGTTTAAGGAGGAATGGCAGGGTGCTCAGATCACGGAATGGAGAACATTCACTTCATGATAGGGAGAAGAAGTAGGGCCGATGGGAACCAAGATCCAGGATAATCTTGAGGGATCCCCCACCACCAGTGATTCCTTTTGCCACATAGAATCTGTCTTCTTAAGTTTTAACTGTCTCCCTTAGTAGTATCACAAGCAGGAGAAACAGACGCTCTGTACCAGACTTTGGGGGCATTTTATATTCAAGCTATAATAAGGGACTCATATAAGGTACTTCTTTTGAAATGTACTGATCCAACAGTCCTGGTTTAGAAACATATCGAGTGCTAAATTTACCTTCAATCTAGCATAAGCAAATAATGTTCTTTAATTGTCATAAATTACCTTGTAAGAATGATACTGTTGTGAGTTTTCTGATAATTTTGATTCTTTTTCATGAGTTTTCTTTCTCCTCCAGTGTAGAATATATTGTTGTTAGTTCTTTAGATAATACCCTCAAATTCATATAAAAATGTTTTTATGCCATAAAATATATGACTCTAATGTAAATATAAAGAATAGTGGTGATTATAAAAACAGATTAAAAAGAAGTATGTCAAGCAAATTAAAATTTATATCTATAGTATTTACCAGCAGATATACCTGTGTACTGATTCATTATAGAAAATATAGTAAGTTAAAGAAGTCTTAAGAAATCATCATGCTATGATCCCAAAATATAACATTTACACATACACTCATAGAGTTTCTACTACAGAATATTAACATGAATTATGGATTTTTAGTTTTACTAAATAAAGGATTCATATAGATGGATCAGTGGATAAATTAGCTTGTCCCAAGAAGCTGACAACCTAAGTTCATTCCCTAGAACATACACAAAGTTTGAAGAACAGAGCTAACCCCATACAATTGTCCTCTGATCTTCACATGTGCACTGTGGCACACCTGGTCATATACAAATACAATGCAATTAAAATATAAAATTAAGGAATATGAGAAAACATCTCACATACCATATCTTTGTAACATGTCAGCTTACAATTTCTTATCCAGTAATACCTTTAAAGTGTTTAACTGATGTTACTTAAGATGGGTATTTTTTTTCCTGGTTTGGATATTAACCACCTTCCCAAGTACATTGATTGCAAAAAGTGTGTGCCTATAATAATTAGTAATATTTCCTCAGTGCTTGGAAACAAAGCTAAGCTCAGTCACCCTTTCTCCTTCCCTCACCCACACTGTTTATGTTAACACCACAGTGAGCTAATAAAGTTAGCTGAGGTGTTAAAAGTGTCAATTTTAATGAATGTACGTTTAGTCTTGGAGGTATCTGATTGAAACCATGGGGACATTCCCAATAAATACTTTAGTGTGTATGTTGTTTTTAACATTGTTCTTGTAAACATATTTCTTACCTTTACCATGTAGCATCAGCTTTAGTTTGTGGCCACATGAGATGTGGATGAAGATTTTCCAGACTCTCTGTGAGACTGAAGCCATTAGTGTAGATATATGAAAGGCAAAGTTTTAAAAATGTTGCCCTAGGGGCTGACTTTTAAAAAAAAAAAAAAACATACTTTCATTATAACCCTTCAATTTTGCCTCACTTCCACACATTGAATAGCTACACAGTTATTGATATTATTCATTTTTCTGACATTCTTCCCTATAATGAATTAAATATCACCAGACCAATGGCTATTATTTTGGGGACCGGTAAACCAAAAACACACCTATTATGAATACACAGGATTTATTATAGCCAGCAAAATAATCAGTATAAAAGATGGCTTTCATTATCTTAATCCTCACCTTTAGCAGCTTCAAATACGCGACGGAAAAATAAAGTATGAATAAATAAATAAATAATAAAGCCATTTTCCTTTGGGTTTTGGAAAGAAAAAAAAAAGATGGACTTTCATTAAATCCACATTTCACACTTTCTCCTGTTTCCCCTCCTACCTGTTTATGTATTTGTGTGATGGCTGACAAGGGCTTAGGGGTAAATCATTTAGCTGTGGAAACTCTTGCTTCGTGCAAATCCATATAGCCGAGTCAGTGCCATTATTGAGTTAAATTTGCATACTTACATGGGGGAAATCCAAGGCTTTTTCTAGGAATTCCATTTTCAGAGAAATTTGTTTCCTATGGGTATGGGGGGGGGGGAAAATTCCAGGTCCTTTGCCAAGCCTACTGAATAACTTCATTTGAACATTGCCATTACTTGGAACCCCAGCACTCTGAGGCAAATATGTGTGTCCCTGGTCTCAGAACTAACTTGCAGGTAATGTTAGAGATTCAAGAATTTGGTCTACTTCAAACAACGTCAGTTACATAACCCCATTTTGGGAGTGCGGGGGGAACTAGCTTTTCAACAGGTGGGATCTAAAGGAATATTGTTAGTACAAGTGCCATAAGACATACAAGGTGGTGTCATTATTGTTCCTGGTCTTGCTGCAACTCATAGGTTGTGTCCTGGAAAGCCTAATTGAATTAACAATGTCTGGTCACCATCTCTAAATTTCCTATGATTTAGACCCTTCATGCAGGAGCTCAGGCACTGGCACTGTGCAAGGGAGAGAAGGGAATTTTCTTTTCTTTAATTTTCTTTCTTTCTTTCTTTCTTTCTTTCTTTCTTTCTTTCTTTCTTTCTTTATTTATTTATTTATTTATTTTTGGTCAATGACTTTTCCAAAGTTTTATTTGTTTGTTTGCTTGCTTATTTATTGTTGGTCAGTGGCTTCCCCCAAAGTAAGCAGCTTGGATACCAGTCTGTTCCAGTTGACGTACTTTATCCTGGTGTATCCCTTTCAGTAACAGAATGCAGTTTGTATTCTGTATTAGTTACCTCTCTGTTGCTCTGTTAAACACCATAGCCTAAGCAACTTATAAAAAGAAGAATTTCTTTTGTCTTATGGTTCCAGGGGGATAAGTGTCCATCTTGGTAAAAGTGTAGCAGAAAGAGCAGGCATGGACATAGAGCAGGAAGCTGAGAATTCACATCTTTGGCCACAAACTCAAGCCAGAGTGAGGGAACCGGAAGTAGCTGGAGGATTTGAACACTCAAAGCTCTGCTTCAGTGACACACTTCCTCTGGAAAGGCTGGACCTTCTAATTGCCTAACAGCTCTGATTATAAATCGAAGGTCCAAATATCTGAGCCAGTGGAGGGGGGGGGTCAGTTATCATTCAAATCATTACACAATCGTTAAAGTCGAGCACCTTTACGACAAGTGTGAACGTGTATAGACAAACATTAGTTATGTCACTGTCCTCAGAGACAATCATGAATTTCGTTTGTTTTTTTTTTTTTTATTCCTTCTTCTTCTCTTACAGTGAATGTCTATGCAAATTGTAGACAGTCCTATGCTGTCCAACAATGCAGTTTATGTGCTGTTCGGGACCCAAATCAATGCATGGAGATTTCACTTTTATGTTTCAAAGTCACTTTCCCAAGTCTTCTACCCATGCTCGTTACATATGTAAGTGCCCTAAAATGTCGCCATACAGAAGGTGACATTTATGAATTAACACATTGCTCTGACTTCTGAATGAATGCATTGCCATCAGTGGAATTCATCTGTCAGTAGCAGCATTGCTTAAATCCCAGACTCTATGAAGCTGTAATCATGAGTGCCTGGTTCTTATCTTTTATTTTTTTAATTAAAATATTGCTTTTGCCTGCCTTTTGCTTCCTTCAGCCTCTTCCATGTTCTTTCCCATTCCCTCCATCTTCATCTGTGTTCTTATCTTTCAAAATTATGAGTTAAGGGTTGACATTATTGGTGGAAAAATGTGGTGAAATCCTAAGTAATCTGAACTGGATATAATATAGTTTTTCTAGGAGCATATATAAATTCCTGGAAATATTAATTAAGTAACAGGGTAGTGAGTGTTGTGTTTGTGATTCTCTCTACCATCATTTCAGTCAGAAAATGGGAAACAGGCAAAGGAGATGGATACTAACACATTAAATGTAAGAAATACATTTGGTGTTATATATGACCCAACAATCCATGCATATCTGTATATATCTATTTATGAGTATAATATATATATTATATGTGTATATATCTATCTACACATATAATACATCCACACACCTGCACACATGCACACACACGTGTGTGTATGTTTGTATATAATGTTGGATCACTGGTTTACTTTTTTTTTAAAAAAAGAGAGAGAATGGGGAATTTTTGAGAAATGAAATAGCATTGAAGATTCAGTTTTCCTCCTAGCTGACTTTGTCATAAAGCATGGATTTTACAGGATGTCAATAAAACTTTATCAGTATAATTGTGACATTGCGTATTTCCTTCTGGAATCTATGTAATAATAGTTTTAAATGAATATGCCCTTCCTAATACTTTACATACAGAAGCTTTTAAATGCCTGGCATTAGGTACAGTCTTTCTCTCTAGAAGAGTTGATTAACCTGGTTGTAATTTTACAGTCTCAGACAGCATTCCTAGCATGACATATGGCTGAAGCCTTATAGTGTGTAGGTCAAGTTGCCATTATTTCAGTCATCGGCAATTAGGTCGGTCGTTGGATGTTTGACTCTGCAATGACCAGGCTGTAGTTTATCCTGTATCAATACGCTTGAAGATTTCTATGATTCTGTTTCTCAAAAATGTATTCAACAGTGGGCACATGAAGATCCGTTTATAAATCAAAAGGATTCTTGCACTGATGTTTTCACCTGATAAGGCATGGTCACTTTAGTCATTTTCTAGAATAATATGGAGGGCAAGAAGTTAAATTTTGATTCTTACATTGTCTAAATGTATGAAGGCCACACGTTAACCATTCTGAAAGTGAACTTTTAAATATTTTTAAATGAAAATGTCCTTATACCTCTAAATTATGTTTTAAGGTTAATGATGATGAAGTCTACTCGCTTTTTTCCTGGATATAAGTCTCATTCCACAAGATGAAACCAACAACTGGTACCATTATTGTTCCAAAACCCTATGGGTAGAGAAATCATAGACACTAGAAAGGACGTACTCTTATTTTCCTAATAGATATAGTGCTAAACCAACTCATAATGACTTATCATAATTTCCATAGATTAAGACGTCTCTCATCAGAGAGGTTACTATGTGATGTGCAGAAGATCATGACCAATACAGAGACTCACAAATGACCAAGGCCAGAGAATAAGAGACCACATAATGTCCTGCACTAGTTGGAACATATATGCCATACCTCCTTCCCCCCACAAGACTCGGGGGTCATTGGGTAAAAGGGGCTGGAAAGAACGCAAGCAGCAGAGGTGGTGGATAACCACAAGAAAATATTCGCTTCTGGACATAATAGGGAGACTGCAGATATGACATCACTGTGGTTTGTGACCACATGACTTGTGTAATATAAACCAGACTGAATCCCATCATGGATAGGAGAGTTGGACAAAAAATATCTACTCATCTGCCAGAGATTTTGGCAACTGTTAGCTTCTGGGAGAGGAAAAGTCTTAATAAGTTGACCATGCTACAGTGATCACACATGTAAGAATATTTAAGCAGCACAAATTGGCCTTGATGACAAAAAAAAAAAAAAAAAAAAAAAAAACCTTCAAAGTTGGGTAGGATGAAGAGAAATGGATCTGGTATGAGTTGGGGGAGGGAAGGATAAATATGATTAAAATGTATTTTATAAAGTATTTTATAAAGTTCTCAAAGAGGCAATAAAATCATTCTTTTTTTAAAAAAAAAGAATAAACAAGAACCTGTAATCAAAGTACAAAAAAAATCTATCACAGGGTCTCATTAAATATAAAATTTCATCCAAAAATCACTTTTACCTATATAAAAAAGTGTCATTATAATAATATATATTTTTAAAATTATAGATGAATGGATGACAATTATGGAAAATAAACTAAAATTTTAAGTAAAATTAAAGTAGGAGCAATCTAATTTTTCTCATTAGTTTGCATAGTTTATATAAACTCCTGGAATGTAAAAGTGTACATAAACAGAAAAATATGGAAATACAAAAGTTTAGGTGGGACTCCATGTCTGCAACTCTCAGGATATTGTCACCCATGGTTTTGAGACACACAGATGTTTGGGGACAGTAGCACCTCTATGACTTCTTACCCATGTTCCTGTAATGTCAGTCAACTCAATGGCTCATCTGAGCTTGAATGGAAATTTTGTTGTTTGTTTGTTTGATTTGACTTCTTGCCAATAACCTATGTAAGATGACTAGACATTTTTTCCACATCCACCCCATGGCAAACCATACAATATAACAGCAAGTGGAACCCTAGTCTAATGTGTATTACCACTTGTCTAAGCTCAGGCCAATCCCCTCTAAGAAATTCTAATACTTTATCTACTAAAGATGCTGTAGCCAGAGAACTCCACTCTAAGTAGCAAAAGTCTTTAGGATTGTCATGATTTGAAAAAGAATGGTCTCTATGGCTCATTTATTTGAGTGCTGGATGCCTAGTTGGTGGGTCTGTTTTAGGAAGAATTAGAAGCTGTGATCCTGTTGGAGGAGGAGGAGGGGCATCACTAGAGATGGTCTTTGAGATTTCAAAAGCACTACTCCTCCATGACCTCTCCCCTTCCTCCCTCTGACTGTCTCCTGCTTTTGAATCAGATGTAAGCTCTTAGCTTATTGTTCTAGTACCCTGCCTGCCTACCTTCAGCCATGATTTCCTTCATGATGATCATGGACTAACTCTCTAGAACTGTAAACAATTCCCCAACCAAATATTTTCTTTTATATGTTTTCTTCGTCACAGTGTCTCTTCAGAGCAGCAACACAGTAACTAAGAAGAGTACATTTCTTCTACTGAATATCACAGCTCATAAATACAACCTCCTGTGTAATAGGCAATATTTATCATCATGGTCATATACAGAAAGGACTCTAGCTACTCCCTCTGCTCAGCATTTTAAGAGAGCACCACACAATATATTAAATGCCTGAAAAATATCACAAAAAACAAAAATTGTACCTCTTCAAACAATTGTTAAGTTAAACAAAATAAAACAACAACAACAACAACAACAACAACAGTAAGTTTAGAGCAGTTAAGGGCACTGGCTAATCTTCCAGAGGACCTAGTTTCAATCACTAGTACCTGCATGGCTGCTCAAAACTATCCTTAACTCCAGAGAACTATGCAACCTCTTTTGGTTTCTGTGGGAACTGTATGTATAGGGTGCACAGGAATACAAGCAAGAAAAGCATCTGTATATTTTAAACAAATATTTTAAGTCACCTTAGTTCAGGGACTACCTCTAATTACTTACTTGTTTTTACTCATCTTTAATCATGCTCTTGTCGAGGCTCTCCTCTGTATTAAGCATTTTTATTTCATTTATTTGAGACCAAGTCTTACTATAGGTTCAATGACAGCCACTTACTCACTACAGAGCCAAACTGGCTGTGAACTCTACACTTTCAATGTCCCTGGAACACGGACACCAATCCCACTTTGTGCCAGTCACCATGAGAACCACAGACTCCTAGACACTCATCCAGCCTTTCTCTTCACCTACACACCTTGTTGGCCTTCCATTATCGCAAGCCTTGTTCCAGGCCTTGTGATCCCATCCAATTTACATTAGTGAATGAAGCAGACAGGTCCACATTGTTCATACAAGGGTACAGTGAATCTTTGTCAACACACATTTCTATTTTATTGCTTTTTGGACAGTCTAATACAATATTCAGGTGAACTGAAAATAATAGAAAGCTTTATATTTTACCCCTCATTTGCGTTTTTTTTTTTTTTTTAAGTAGCAGGTTGGTATATTACTCCAAATATAAAAATTATTCAAACATAAACAGATATCATAGTACCACACAGAGACAGAAATATAAATTACATATACCCACATGCTATTTAAAATATACTTTCACTTTAGAGTTACTTTGGGGACTTACATTGTGAAAATAAAATAATTCTTGATTTATGACTCTTAATAAGAGGTCGATCCTTTCTTATAATAGTAGTGTTATTTATGCTGTTCGCTTGAAGACAGGAAAGTCTCTCCATGGGGAAGGAAGCCATTGATTTCCCTTTGGGGGTCTTAAAAGTGATTTTCTACTTCAGAAACTAGTAAGAGACCCCCGTGTACCTTGCTTTATGGGTCCTTGGTTATCTTCCCTTCAAAGCCTATTGAATCCTTCCATGATTTGTGATCCTGAATCCCTCTTTGACCCCTTCAACTTTGACATTTCACATCTCTTAACAGAATGATTTCCCATCCAACCAGTGTGCGGGGGGAGCAGGGGTGGAGGAAGAGGAAATATCATGGAGGAGTACCAAGGATTCCTGACTTAGGAAACAGATATACATTAAAAAATAATGGCTGATGGCTGAGCGTTGACAAACGATTACAAATAAGGAGCATCTCCTTCTGAAGTAGAGGAAGGTGCGGATCCAAAGAATCGATACTTAAAATCTGCATAATTTGTGAATACATCCTGTCACCCTGCTGAGTCACCCTTGTTGTTCCTGGGAAGGTAACAGATGTGAGTGTTGTCAGGATGCAGTCAACAGATAGATGGCCAGTTTTTGAGAGCAGTGTAAATTCCAGATACAGAATCCTAATATTTCCACCGAGTCCTCTTATTTTATTTCTAGGCTTGTTATTAAAGTTTGTTTTGATCAATCCACTGAGCACATGTATCATAAATGCATAATATTTAATTTTTTGTGAACCTAACAACGTCACACTTTCCAATTGCTTATATTAACTGCCAGTCATGTCTTTCCTTGTGGGTGAACCTGCTACAATTCCTTGGTAAACATCAGCTGGGTCATTTAAGCTGGTTACAATTTGACTCCTCATGTATTTTCATTCCTCTTAAAGCCGTATATATAATCTCTACCCTTCTTGGATATGAGGTGTGTGAGTGGATGCTTAAACCATCTGAGTCTGCAGAGCATCCTTTCATGTTTGACAGTCCCTTCCGGTCTATTGGCCAAAGCTAGTTATGATTCTGTGTCCATATTCCATAACCCATGACCAAGAAAGTTTCTCTGCCCATAGATAGAGGATAGGGTGTCTGAAGTTATATTAAAAGGTAGTTGAAAAAGTTATACAAAGAAGTGAAAAATTAAAGCAATATCAGACTTAGAGTGAATTTAAAGTTAATAAGCAGTGCAAATTATTTTTAAGAAAACATATTACCCTCTTTGCATATAACCCTTCAAAGTATGGATGAGACGTTAATCGGGGAACATATTATTTTGCTTAGTAAGATAAATAAATTCAAGAGGTCAGTTAATTAACTAATCAGTTAGTCAACAAGTTAGAATTAACTCATGTATGTCAAATAGTTTCATTTAATTAGTTAATAATGTGTATATAAATCAAAATACTGTGTTGTATGCCATAAATAAATTCTCCTTTGATTTATGACAAAATAAAATGTAGAAGCCATGTTTTCAAGTCAATAATTTTTATATAGTTATCTAAATACTTCTAGGTTCAAGACCCAGATGGCAATGTCCAAAGGAGAGCCACACTGACTGCTTTATTGAAGGAGAGAAAACATGATTTAATCTATTAAACTTGCTAAAGGTGTAATGAGATGAAAGCGGGAAATAAAATTCTTGTTTTCTGATTGTTTTAGGGAAAATTGAATTAAGGAAATACTAGCAAAAAGTGTCACTAATGTGACTAATTCTGGAAGAGTGAGGCTGAGCCATAGAGCCATCACACCACTCAGAATTAATATGACATGTCTCAATGATTTTCCGCCTTGTGCAGGAGTGGCCCTTAGAATAAACTGTATAAGTCCAAAGTCAGAGGACAGTGAGATTTCTACTGGACCAGACAGAGCTTGTCATTGGTATTTTAAGAAGAGGGTCTAGACGATGTCAGAGCAGGGAGACAAACAGAGTGAGACACAGCTCTGGGCAGCTGGTTCCATAAGGCACTCTCTTCAGCTGTGCAGAGATGAATTGTCCCTGCTTGGACAGCAGAGGGACTTCCAATCTGTGCTCTGAGAAGACTATCCAAATTCACCTTTCCAATAATCCCTGAAATTAGGTTTGGTGCCTTAATCTAAAACTCAAGTAGGATTGGTTAGCATAAGATGTAGGAAGATATGGTTATTTTAAAGAGAGGGGAGAATGTAGATACTGGGATTCCATAAGAAGAAATCAAAAATATATAGTGGAAATATCTATATTCTGGCCCTTTCTGGCACCAGGCATACACATAGTGCACAGACATAAGTGCAGAAACAAACAAAACAATAGAACTAATACACATACCAAAAATAATTAAAAATTAGAAAGTCTTCGAAGTAAGATTCTGATATGACTTGTGAAACCCTCATATCTGTACTTTTAGAAATTAATCCTGAGCTCTCTTAGGTTAAAGCACCTGCCACATCAGACTGATGGTCTGAGTTTGATCCTTAAAACCTACAATTGAAGGAGAGAAACGACTCCTGATAGGTAGCCTGGAATCACACACATGCCATAGATGGCACTCACACACACATACACACACACACACACACACACACACACACACACACACACACACACACATACCCTCTCAATCTGGTGCTAAACTAGAAGCTTCCTCCTAGGTGGCTAACCTTCTGAGTGCTCCAGGAACTTAGGCAGGCTGCCAGGAAATGAAATATATCAACAGTTTTACCTATCTACATTAACGGTTCACCTGATGATATACGCCCATTGGTACATTATGTCACTGATGTCTTGGGAGTAACCAACAGTTGTCTTATTGATTTAAAGCCTGTTTAAGAGAAGGAAACTCACACTTAGTACTGTAAACCTAACCAGGAACCCAGAGCTAGAGAGAACATAGATTCCAGAGGAGAAACTACTACTGTCATATTGATAACAAGATATAGTTCCAACGACCTTCTAAACACTTACTCTTATACTCATAGGTTAGTAAAGACCTCACCCCTCATCAGAGAAGATTTTTCTATTCCAGTGGATGGAGGTTGATAAAGACACATTAATAGTCAAAATACAGACAGTACATGAGTGTGAAGTGTTAATCCCCAAATAGAGCATCTATATCGAATCTTTTGCCCTGCAGATAGGCCTCAGAGTGGAATGAAGGTCATAAAAGGTCAGAAAGAACTGACCAACGTTAAACAGTGTCTTCAGGACATGACAGGTAGTTCCACCCATAAACTTTCAATAGTTGAAGTTATTTTCAAAATCCTGCCCAAGGTCCATCTAGTCAAGATTCACACATGGAGGGTGGGGTGCTCACAAGGCCCTACTTGTAGTTGAGAAGCTATGGCAGTCTACAGTTTCCAGGAATCAGGAGTCAGTTCTTTTCAGGGCTGGGCCCCTGGTAGGTTGCCTGTGCTCCGGTGAGCAACCCAAAACCCACATGCATGCTGGGAGCACTGACTAGACCAAGTCCATTCATCAATCGCATATATACATGTGCATACACTCTGCACATGAATATGAACACTCACACAGACACAGACACAGACACAGACTCACACATATGTGAATGAAGACATGATGTTAGGAGTATGTAGGAGAAGAACGAAGATTTGGAAGGAAAAAAAATCAAGGGTGAATTTGCTCAAAAGAAAATGCATTTATGTAGGAAGGGATAGTAGGCATACTTAATAACTTCCTGATCTATGTATTACATTTGGGACAAATTACTTGAAGAGAGCAATGGGATTAATTTCTAAAAGTACAAGTTTGAGAGTTTGTTGTGTTGTATCAGGATCTTACTTCAATGACTTTCTAGATTTAAAATAATTTTCTGTGGTCGTTGTACAGGTTTTGTTGTTATTGTTTATGTGTATGTATGCTCTTTTCTGCACTTATGTCTGTGTGCTATGTGAATGCCTGGTGCCAATAAAGGCCAGAAGAGGTGATTAGATCTCCCGAGACTAGAATTACAGGTTGTTGTTAGCCCTGTGTATGCCAGGTCGGCTGGAAGAGCAGCCAGCACTCTTAACTGCTGAGCCATCTGTCAAACATGTATTAGTTTTGTACCATGATACATGACTTGGCTACTCCAAGGTTTAATTAAAAACTGAAAATTAAATCCACGGCTCCTCAGCAGTATGTATAAACTGCTACTTTTCGTCTTTCCTTTTACTCATAAAGCTTAAGAATCCCAACTTCCCCCCCCCCATGTTCTGTTTACCCAGGTTTTGTTTGTTTGTTTGTTTTATTGGATTTTTTAATTTACATTTCAAATGTTATCCCCTTTCCCAGTCCCCCCATCCCAGAAACCCCCTATCCCATCCTCCCTCCCCCTGCTTCTATGAGGGTGTTCCCCTACCCACCCACCCACTCCCACCTCCCTGCCCTCCAATTCCCCTACACTAGGGCATCTATCAAGCCTTCATAGGACCAAGGACCTCTCCTCTCATTGATGCCGGACAAGGCATCCTTTGCTACATACGTGGCTGGAGCCATGGGTCCCTCCATGTGTAACTCCTTGGTTGGTAGTTTAGTCCCTGGGAGCTCTGGGGGGGTCTGGTTGGTTGACGTTGTTCTTCCTATGGGGTTGCAAACCCCTTCAGCTCCTTCAGTCCTTCTCCATTGGGGACCCTGCACTCAGTCCAATGGTTGGCTGTGAGCATCTGCCTCTGTATTTGTAAGGCTCTGGCAGAGCCTCTCAGGAGGCTCCTTTCAGCAAGCACTTCTTGGCATCCACAATAGTGTCTGGGTTTGGTGATGGTATACAGGATGGATCCCCAGGTGGGGCAGTCTCTGGATGGCCTTAGAACCCAGATGTCCTTCAATAGAGGAATAGATACAGAAAATACTAGAAAATATCATCCTGAGCAAGGTAACACAATCACAAAAGAACACACATGGTGTGCACTCACTGATAAGTGGCTATTAGCTCAAAAGCTCTGAATACCCAAGATACAATTCACAGACCACATGAAGCTCAAGAAGAAGGAAGACCAAAGTGTGGGTGCTTCGGTCCTTCTTAGAAAGTGGAAAAAATACTCACGGGAGCAAATATGAGACAAAGTGTAGAGCAGAGACTGAATCCCAACACTCTAATGAATGTATTATCAAGGTGATCTCCTATAGAAAGATTGTGAAACTATTTTATGAATAACAAATTGGCTAGGTTAATTTTTCTAAAGAAAGCATTATTGGGACAGGAACACACCATTGTTTGATTGATTTTACATGCTGCCTGTGATGATATTACCTCCCTGTAGCATAAGAGTTATATCATTGTTGACCGACTTGCTATTTAGCTTAAAATATCATCTGTCCTTTCCAGGATATGTTATTAACCTCCTTGATTCATTAACCTACAATGTTATTTATTGTCAGTAGAAAGCAAATGAGCTACCTATAAAACATGTGCCATTTGAAGGCAAGATTCTAATCTAAAATTGAAGAATCCTGTGATTTTTTTTTTAGTATAATTTTTGTGTTCTGAGTCAAATGGTGTTTATATGGTGCCCAAGGAAGCCAGAAAAGAATGTTAAATTCCTTGAAATTGGAGTTCCAGACATAATGAGTATCCACATTGTTTTGGGGACTCTAACCTAAACCCTCTGTGAAAGCAGCCAGGGCTTTTAACTGCTAAGCCACCTCTCCAACCCCTCAAATGGTCATTTAGATATATCTCCCACTTTTATATTTCACTTTTTCTTACTTTGTTTTGTCTTGTCTCCCATTGATTTGACAGATCCAGTAAGACTGCTTAACTGGAAAATGAAGGACTCTGATTGCTGTCCCCAAAACACCCTCATTTCATGACAGTACAGAATACACTAGAGCCGATGTTCAGTTCATTAGGGGCCTTGCTAAGAGACAATAAAAATGAATTTAGTGCCAGAAATAAGGCAAGGCCTTTGGTCTGGGTATCTCAGGTCAGAGTCACCATGTCTTGTTTTAATCCTGCCGTAACTGACTTGGAATTTATCGCCATGTCTTTGGCTTGGAGATCAAATTGAAAACTTATTGATATGACTATCTCTTCTGAAAATCTGAACATTGCATTTCTCTTTCCATGCAATTAGAAACAAAACAAAGCTGAAGCACAATATTAGGAACTCTTCTGGGTAACTGGCTTACTATTTTAGAAAAGAAAGATTCCTTGGCTCGGATATAGAAATCATATCTTAGTGCTTGTACAAAACTCTTAAATAATAGAAAAATGAGGTTTATCTAACTTTTACTCACAAAATAGAGAAAGCAGCAGAGTGAATGAGCTTTTTTTCAGTCCACATTTCCTCTCTACTTTTTAGCAGATGAATCTATTTTGATGCTTTTCAGTCTTATGTCATATTTGCGTCATTTATATAATTGCTTTTTGGAATCGTCTCTTGAACCAGAAAAGTAAATGGGTGAGTTTCTTTGTTGTGCCTTTTCCCTTCAGATTTCAAGTGCATAAGAACACCATTTTGTTCACATGAGTCCAATTGCCTCAGAGGGTCTGAATGAAAGTACTGCCTATTTCTGAATGTGTCAATGAGGCACTGACCATTTCAATGGTTGAGGAACATAGAGGAAGTAGAGAGCAAGCTTGGGGACTTCCATTCACTGAGATTTGAGTTTAAATTACTCAGGTGTCTGCAGACTACATGCCCAAGCACCCACCTGTGTGTGGTCAGTTATTACCTAGTTCATTGGTAATAATTGTTGTTTGATACTAAGTAAATTATATTCCTAATGAAAAACTTCTATTACCTCCAAAGTATGTTGAATTTTAGCTTGACATGGGGGTAGTCAATCGCAAATACATATGGAGGGTACATGTGTATTTATATAATGCATTAAAACTACTGAGAATAAAGACTGTGGTGGGAAGAAATAACACAGCTGAAGAAGATACAAGAGGAAAGTTAATTTAGAATGTAGATTTGTTTAAGCCCTGGGCTCAGCTAAGGTGTAGGATGGGATGGCATGGAGAGATGGTAGACCAGAAGGCCAAGAGAAGTTACTAGGTAAAGAAGAATAAGTTCTGGGGCTATTGAGGGATATGGTCAATACAATTCAGCCTGGCTATTTCAGCTGTTTTCATCTATAAATGTCAGATTTGTTTTCTCTGGATCAAAGGTAAAAAAAAATGTGACTAAGTGCCAATGATTAAGAGTAAAACCATGCAATTTTAATATGATTGACATTTTATATACCTTTCACCCATAAGCTGTGATTCTAAGGCGTTTGTTCTAGGACTTTCATTACTTAAACATCCCATTGGGAGATACTCCACACTCATTTTACACGCTGTCATGACCATTTAAATGTTCAATTGTCATCTAAGTGGTAAGTTTGATCATGTATTGATAATTTCACATCCTTGAAGTCAAGTTTTATGGTCATATTGTTAAGCACTGGCTGCAAAAACTGAGGACTTCCAAACATAGATGGCCCTGGGTGATAGCAGCTCCTTAACAGACTCCTCTCTGTCATTTGTTTTCCATTCCAGTCATAAAGAACTATAAATGTAAACTTGATGGTCAGGATGTTAGTAGCTCAAAGGAGAATAGAGAGTTTTCTTTGTAACTTGGCAAGCCAGGAATAGTTGCTTCTGACATCATGGGTATTTTTAATGAAATATTAATGACCCTTATTTTAATAGGAATTTCAGTACAACCTAAATTAAGCCATTGGAAAGGGGATATGGTCCCATTAAGAACAGTAAAACCATAAGCCCCCTTCTTGAAGAGTAGCTGTGGGCAGTTAAAGTGACAATCAATTTAACCAGGCCATATTGCTTTGTAAGTCTCTGAAGTGTGAAGTCCCAGCATGCCTGATGTATTTCATTTTAATTTCCTTTTGGACAGAGCTAAGGTTAGTATGGAACTCACACACAAAAAGAAAAGCGCCGAAGAGGAGGAAATGATTTAACCCTTTCGAAGAACTAGGCAATATATTTAAAGCAAAGTAAACAATATTAGATTTCTTCTTTTGTTTTTAGGGAAAAATAAACATGCACTCTGTGTAGTAAAAAAATATGATAATTTCTATTAAAATAACTAAAGTACTAAACTGGCATTCAGTTAGAGGAGTTCTTTTTTGTTAAATTTTATAACCTTATTATTGTTATTATCTGTGTGTGAGAAAGAGAGAGAGACTGTGAGAGAAAGAGAGACAGAGACAGAGACAGAGAGACAGAAAGATTTGTGTGGTGTTTGTTAAGAGTAAAGACAACTTTGAAAAATTGGTTTTAATTTTCCAAAGTGAGTTCTCCTCGGGCTTGCACGGTGAACACTTCTGCTCATTGAGCTGTCTTGTCCTATTTGCCCTAAGACCTTTTGTTTGCTTGTCTGCTTATTAGTTTCTTTGTTTTGCAGTGCTCATGGTGGAATCCAGGGATGCTTGGGAAACAGACTGGTAGGGAGGCATGACCCTGTCCAAGTTGGTTTTCTGAATGTAGATTTTGTTTGGTTTTGTTTGTTTGTTGATTTTTATTGTTTTATTCTCATTTATTTGTTAGTCCCTTTGTTTATTTTGTGGGTGGGGTCATCCTAGGTGGCTCTGACTTAACTGAAACTCTACAAAAACTGGCCTTGAAGTTGGGACAACTTTCCTGTCTCTGCCTCTCAACCACCATGATTATAGGCATATGTCATCGTGCATGGTTTCGAATTTTTTTGTATTCTTTATAAGAAATTGTTTTGAAAATAAATCTTCTTGACTATTTCTGTATAGAATTGTTCTGTTTAATCGTTATGATTTAATAGGAGCTTCTGTCTCAGGGATTAGTTATCTAAATGACTAGTCTGCTGATGGAGGTTGACTTCATAGTCTCAGGTTCATGTTTCAGAGTGCTGCTGCTTTTGGCAACAGAGGTTTTTAGCAGCCGTCTTGTGAATGTTCCCATACATTAGATAACTAAAATGGCAGGAAAAATGAAATGACAACAAAACCCTTCTCAAAACAAATGCAAAGGGGATACTCTGGATGGATTAATAGAAATTATCACTTTTTTTTTTGCAACACAGATGCCATTTTTACATTGTTAAATGCTTTTGTTCACAGTATGCTCAGCTATCTACAGAGCTTTCTGTGAGATTATTTTAATCCCAAAGAACCTAGAAAGAGGTACCATGATGGTGTAATGAAAATGAGAGGTAAATGTAGACATGAGAACTAAGATATCCTTGTGAGCTTTTTTTTTATTGGCTTCTTAATTTGTAACTTGATATTCTTATGACAGTTACTTATTTTTGCTTTCATGTCTTATTCTCTAAATAAAACAGTAGATTTGCATCAAGTGAGAGACATCCTTAGAGGTTATTATATGGGCATAGCAATTTAATTAAGTAAAATATTAGGTGTTGCTTTATGTGCTTGTTTTCAAAGTTTATTAAAAAATGAAAGGTACCTATCTGTACTAAAAGCATCCACATTAATAGTTTTACCCAAGAATTATTTTAATAAAAACTAATGAGGAATCCTAGTTGGTATTCTTATGTATATTAAAAAAATCTATATTTTTCTAGTAAGAATAGCACCAATAAGCTTATAATTAAGGTTCCTGGGGCATATTTATCATAGGATCCTGCATGCTGAGGCTAAAAACCAAGTGTCCTTTCTGCTCCACGACATTCCTTCCTCAGAGGTTTTGCTATTGTACGTCACTATAAATTTAATTCTCAGGTTCTGAGCAAGTGTGAAGACAAGCCATTTGTTAGCGTGAATTACTTTGATCAATTTTTCTATTTTCTACTTAAACACTGATCTTAGTGATTTTTCGTGTGTGATTGGACACACTTACTTCCTTTGAATTTTGGATGCGTGAAGTGAGTGTTTCCTGTGAAGGCCCTAAGAATGTTGGGATTACATGAGGAGACATATTAAAAATCTTACACATAGTTGGTGAGTAATTCTTTATATTGGTCCTGTGGTTCTCTATTACATTAGTAACTACTTTTTCTCTTCATATTCCTGCCTCTTGCATACCTGTAAACAGAATCCTCTGGCCTATTCTATAAGCTTGGCTCTTTCACTCTTCATCAATAATTTTATCCCTTTATCCTCTGTTCGAATCCCTTGGGCCTGAGAAAATCAACATTGCTTCTGTGACTTGTAAGTTAAAGAATTTCGTCTTTACAGAACAGAAGTTTCTTTAAAGGTACTGGAAGTAACTGATTCAACCTTCTGTTGTCCCTTTTTTTAGCTAACTGAATTTATTCAGCATTAAAAGTCATATACTATTTTGTCGCCTTGATTACAGTAGATGTATAAATGTCATCGTAAACATTTAATACAATTCTTTGCTTACCGGTTTACAAAAGAATGCCTTAGGTTCGATGTGAGAGTTCAGGGGACAGGGCTTCTAAGCCTGATGAGCTGACATCATGCCTCCGAACTCACATGGTTGGAGGAGGGATAAGAGGATAGAATTTTCCTCTGCGCTGCATGCATGCACCAAATCACAAGTGCAAACTACTAAATACACACGCAAACTAATGTAAAAAACTAGTAAGTCATCATTTCCCCTTTAAAAAATGACTTATGTGGTACTTTTATTATCATTATGACTTCATGGGTTTAACATACTGGTATTATTGTTATTAAAATATTTATTTTCTTACCCAAACTCATAGCGTTCCAACATCTGGTAGTGGAAGTCCTTCAGTTTTGCTTCTGAGTTCTTTCCACAAAACACTCACCTTTCTTGATCACATTCTCAGTTTCCACTATGTCAAAAAATTTAGGGGCTCTTTTAATGTATTCCCTGCTTAAAGTGAGAATCAAACCTTTCTATGAGGAGACAGATTTTGCTGGTAGAAATGATTGAATCTTAAACAGATACTACACTCAAATATACCATGGTTTTTATAATCTAGAAATCATAGGAATACCGGTGATTTTTGGTGTCTAATTGAAACTCTTAGTTTGGTTTTAACCACTAAAGGTGACAGCATACAGGCTATGGTCTCCCAACCAGCAGCTTTATTAGTGCACCAGATGACAGAAAACACAATACGAAATCACTTCAAGTAAGGGAACTATGGAAGGACGCATCCTTAAAAGGTGGAACTAAAGTAGACATTTTACCAACAAGAAAATTAGGAAGTTATGTCATGCTTCTATAGAAAATAAGTTCATGTATGAATTGTGTTTTCTTGACCCAACCTGCATTTAAAGAACAAAAAATGCCCCCTGTAAGAAATGTGTGAAAGAAGATGCCAGCCACCCAGGTATGCCAGCAACTGGGGCCCAGTGATGGCATCCAAGACCAAGTCTGTCCAACTACTCAGTACTTCACTTTCCAGCTTTGTCTAAAAGACAGCTTCTTTACTGGGGTGTTAAATGATTAAACTACTCTAAGCATCACAAATAAACAAGACACTGTGTGTGACAAGACAGACGGCAGATGCTTTCTCTCATAACTCCATGCCCATTTTCTTCCGACTTCATAGTCGCAGACAGATACAGATTTCTTCCCCTCAACCTTCTTTCCCAATAGTCTTTGGAACTATGGGAGTCTGTGGCATGAATTATAGGAAGAAATGGCATTATTTTCTCCACATCATTAGGGATTACTTCACAACACTCCTCTGATTATGTGGCTACATGACTGCTGTCTAATGGAAAAAAAAAAAAATCCAATAGCTGACCATCACTCTTCCCTTGAAACCCTGATGTCTCTAACAAGGACTAAAATACATTAGCTTAGTCAGATTACTAAAACAGAAGAATGGAAATGTCAACGGATTCTTAAGATTTAGTAAAACAAAATACTATGAATGAATAATCATATATAAAATATATATATATGTCATACATAGAAATTGAAATACCAATCTGAAACTAATTACTGTATTTTGAAACTATGCAGACCTGTACTCCTTATGAGTATGGTAATATATCTGGAACAATGTTGCTTCACTGTGTATGCACTAGTGTGTGTGTGTGTGTGTGTGTGTGTGTGTGAAAGATAGAGATAGAGAGAGCGATATCTAGAATACTCAAATATACACAATCCAGAAACTGTGTACCAGTGTATGTATGCAACTTATCCTGCCTTGACTTAAATTATTTGTGCATTTCTATGTCACCAAGCTTTTAATTATTATTGTCACCACACAAATAAAGTTCCATTATGTACAAGTATTGCACTGCTCTTTAATTATTGTCTTCGCTTTTATATCTCCATAGGTTTGCAAATGAGGTTATTCTGTTTTCTTTACAAGACATGTTTTAGGCAGTGCTGCAACTGTATTTTTTTTATTTTAGGGTTACATCTTTATGACACCTTCCTACAATGGTTACTAAATCAGGAAGGTTTTATCCTTACCCCACAATGCCAAATCGTTTTCCGAAGACTATATACAAACTTACACCTCTCCAATAATATAGGAATTGGCCACATGAATGTGTAAATAAAGCTTGTCTGACTGAAATTTATATTTAAATGTTGACACTTCAATGAGCATAAAATGTCACATCGTCACTGCAGCCATATACACATGTAGATAACAAAGCAAAATTTGTATGTGTGTATATATATATATATATATACATATTTGCTTTATATATATATGTACAAAATTTGTATGTATGTATATATATATATATATACATATTTAATTATTTTTTCTAAATTGCTTGTTTTCTCTCTTTCCAAGTTTTCACAGGTTCTTGCCAAACATTTTAGCTCTGTTTAACATGAATTCATTTTTGTCACATTTTGCTACATATTTGTTTCAAGTCAATCCACAAGTTTGCTCGCTGTCAATAAAGATTTGGAAAAGAATTATACTTATGTATATTAGCTTTTCAGTTATATATAAACATTTACTATTTATACCTTTGCAAAACCACCCAATATTCTAAGTCACTTCATTTGCAATGAGAAAGTTGGTAAAATGCATGTTCTGAGAACCATACCACTAAGTTTTGAAGACTACAGGGCACATTAACATTTCATTTTTTAAAAATAAGTTCTGTTTGTTTCTCATACACGAAAATAATAGGTCCTGTAAGGACTGAAATGTTTTGTGTAAAACATCATTTTTCTGTTTTTGTTTTTGTTTTGTTTACTTGTTGGTTGTTTGTTTGTTTCTATTAAAGTTTTCAACTATCTTTTGTCTCCAGACATCCTGGGGCCAGAGGCACCACCAATATTTTTAATTGTTTTGAAGCATTATCAATAGATTTATTTTTACATTTCCTCATTAAACGCATTTAAAATGTCCTGAAAAATCTTGATATTTGCTACATAGCACTGAGCCATGGAAGTATGGATTAATAGTAAAGTAGGATTGGCATTCACCTTTGCGTTTTTGTAGTTATCTTGTGGCTGATAACGATTGCTATTGTCATTTCTTATTGCATCTGGCAAGAGTGAAGGGGCTTTGGTTGAGGCAGGACTGGTGGGCAAGAGATGATATGAGAGCCAGGAACACCCCTGGAGTGGAGTTCCCAGGGTCTTTCTGTGTGACAGAGCTTGTGGGAGGGGCTTCAGCTCACCTTTGTGTCTGAATGCTGCTCAAGAAACCAGGAAATCCCTTGGTTTCATGCAACACATCAACACATATCAGGAATACTACACTATTTTTAGGGAACCCGGATATGCTCCCCATCTCTATCTTTGCCTCTCGATGATATTTTTCCAGGGGCTTCAGCTGCTCACTTCAAAAGTACATACAATTCTCTGTAATTGGAATTATCTCCCTTCCCCATTAGATTTTTCCCCCAATAGTAGAATTCATAGTGCCTTTGCCAAACAAATATGAATGATTTTTATTGCAAGCTGCCCATTGATAGTAAAATTTCAGAGTCCGGCACATGGTCTGTGTGAAGGGAGAAAAAAGAGTAACTGACTCTCCTAAGAGTATTCAGTCAAACACCTGTCCTTTTGAAAGGCTTTCCATGAGTACCCAACATTTAGGCTTCAAACTGTTGCACGAAAAATCACTTCCCTCCCCACTGCTACTCTAACTCCACATCAATTGAAAATTACTTAAGGCACTTGTCTTCTTAACCTTAGCGAATAGCCCAGGACTTCAGCTACCTTCTCATACATCCATGTATATGTATGTGTGTGTGTGTGTGTGTGTGTGTGTGTGTGTGTGTGTATGTGTATGCACATTTCTCTATTTCTATATATGTGTGTTTATGTACACTTGCTATGTTTATATGTGTATATACACATACATAAAATCTAAGGCAGTGTGACAAACTAGGGTTTTCTAATGGTGTTTTATGTCCCAGGTATCTGAGAAGTGTGGTAAAGGCGTGTATCTAGGAAACCCCATGTCCCAGGCTTAAAAGTCTCTGGTTAGAGCCATATACTCATTTTCATTAAGCAGATATTTCCTTCTGCCTGTCACCTGTACAGGAGGGATGCTCTTCATGAAAGCAAGGGAGAAGAGGAAAGGTTTAGATCTTCATAATTCTAGGACTATGTGGACACTTAATAACATTTAATGTATAAAATTGCTGTCTTAAAGAGACATTGCATGTCAAATAATCAAGAACATGTATCACAAGTTCCACAACTTTGGACATTGTGAAATTAACCTTTGTTCTAAGGGGGTGGCGTGAGGGTGACACCTGCACGATAAAGACTGGGCCAGATGATGCCGAATACTAAGCTTTTGTCTCTTCTATTTAATCCCCTAGTGAGTTTGCAGTGGATGAAACCCCATATACACTGATTAATGGGCACTTGTTGAATGTTAGGAAAATATTAAAATATACATATTACAATTGTTTTATTTATGCTTCAGTATATTTGTTGCAAAAATAATTAATTTCATGCTATTGTCTATTTTTGAAAAACCCAATGTAATCAATTCAGTATAAAAGACACAACTTAAATTTAGTTTTCTTGTCTGTGTTTTACTTTATGGCTTAAAATAATTATGAATGATTCCTAATAAAATGACCACACAGCCTGAGGTTTTGCTGGTTTTTTTCCTTTTCTTTTCTTCTTTGTTAACCCCAAACCCTGTTATTGAAATGGAAAGTTAAACTGACGTTTTTGCAAGGTTTTTTCTTTCTCCCTTTTTATAGTCTAAAGGTTAATGAGCTGTGAGGTGGTTTGGTGCTGTATGTGCGAGGGTAGCACCCAATATGTTAAGTTGGGCGTGATTCAAACCTTCCCAAAAAAGCCGTCTCAGACATTACAGATGGGGGAGGGAGGACAGAAGAGAGAGCCCCATGCTATTGTGTTTGTGTTATTGCTCAAAAAAAGGTGGTCTTACTCAGAGGCACTGCTGTCTGGGACATTATATACAAGCCATTCTCCGAGAGAACATAAATTTCTCACATTCCATTTTGAAAGGTGCTGGGTTATAGGTTATTGACCAGTTTAGGGATTTATAGCTGGTGTCAGTAATTATTAAAGAAAAATGGCTTGACAATTTTATTATTGTGGAGGCCTGCTGGAAAGGCTAAACATATTTGCTTAGGAATGAATGATATTAACTATAACAGATACGCAGACATACACACACGAGTCATAGGAAGTTGTGCATATGTCCCTTAGAAGTAAGTGTGCTTTCATTTTCATAAGGGAATATCACACTATTAGTTCATATGCTTATTTCTTGAGTGAGTGTTCTATATTCTCTTTAAAAAGAATATACAGATCATTATGAATAATAATTCAAATATTAGACAAGTCAATTTCTTCTAAACAGAAAATTTTGGGAGGATTACAGAAAGCTGGAAGAAGAGAGGGGAAAGAAACGACATGGGCTTAGGGTACCAATTACTAGTCGATATACAAAATGAGATGATGTATTAAAAAGCAATGCTGTGCAGCCAACTGAAGGCAATCAGAGACCTCTGCTTCAGGGGCGATAACTCCTAAGCTTCTGAATGACTAAAGAGCACGAGGAGTACAAAATCATAGGAGAGCATAGGAAGACATCGGAAGACAGAAGTCAAACTGAGAAGTAGTTGGTGTAGCTGCTCTAAAACCAGAACAGAATCATAAAAGGGCAGCAACCAATGAGAGATGAGCAGAGAGAGGAAAGGTGTTGACAAGACACTGCAGACATGATCTGGGGTGTGTGAGATTCTACCTTAAGGGGAACCAACAGAATGGTGTTAAGCATGTGTGTGGTTATTGAATGCTAAACAAAGAATGAAGGGGTCTTGGTCTAACTGCATCCCCAAACTATTGAATAAGGGACTGTGGCTATTTAATCCTAAGTGTGCTTTCTAGAGTACAGAGAACCCCACTGTGTAAATAGAACAGGCATAGCTACCAGCAGCATAGTAAAGCCAAGACAATGGTGTACCTAGAAGACAGCACGGAGGGAACAAACACCCTGGTTCTAATTTCCCTCGTGCTTCCAAGCAAGCCGTTCCATTCCTTTCTAGTGAATTAACCCAGACCAAAAAAAAAAAAAAATCTGTTAATTTAATACACATTGTAGTTCTTTTAGCACAGTCTAAAAAGACCATGATTCTAGGGTGGCAAGATGTCTCAGCAGGTAAAAGTGCTTGCCTACAAGCCTGAAGACTTGAGTTCCAGCTCCAGAACCCACATGGTAGAAAGAGATAAGTAAAATCACAAATTTTCCTCAGACTTCCATGAGATGCCTTGGTCTGTGTGTGTTCCCACACAGTAAACAATTTATAGCAAATGTGCAGCTTGGTCTTCATGTGGGTCCTGTAACAAGTGGAGTCTCTGTTCTTTGCCATTAGATCCCCTTTTCTGTACCTGGACAGCCTGGTTGCACCTCAGTGAGAGAGGATATGCCTAGTTCTGCTGGGACAAAGGGGTTGGGCAGTACCCAAAGTGGGCTCCCCCTCCTCTGAAGAGAAAGGGAGAGGGTAATGAGGAGACAGATTCATAAGGATGGGAAAGGGAGGAGAGGAGAGCGGGGCTGTGATCAGGATGTAAAGTGAAATAAAAATTAATAAATTATTGGAAAATAAATACAGGAAAATAAGATCAAGGGACCACAGCTTACTTGTGATGTATAAATAATAACACAGTTTATGCTCATATACTGTGCAAACTACAGAAAGCATGAAAGCAGTGTTTTTGCTTGCCGTGATTTCAATGGAAGTTTCACATATTGATTCCCCTATTTTTATTACTTGTAAAACGTTTTAACAACAAAGATAAGTGGATCTTAAGCACAGTGAAAACGTTAACCAACTCTTAGTTAGGATACTCTCCTAAGTCCTTGACATGCCACTGGCATGTATGTACACTATTAAAATTGTGTCTGAGTGTATGAGAAGAGAGCGAGGTAAGGGCAACTGCTCACACCTGCTGACCGCTCACACCTGCTGAAGTCATGGCCGATTTCATCTGAAATGGTGAATGAACAAAATGTCCTTCCCTTATTCTACAAAAGCTCTGTAGGTCTGAGTGATGCAATGGGGATGTCTCAAGTCCAGAGTAAGCCAGAAAACCAGCCACTAGGAGTAGAAGAGCATTCATGAATGGACTTTCATCATGTAGTAGTGAACAAGTGGCTCAGCATCTGACCAAAAGACGAATCCAAGTTCTGACACCACTCTACTAGACTTTTACTAGGCGATGTCCTTGTCTCATTCAGATATACGCACAATGACCTTGAGGATTTCAAGGCATTGCATGAGGCTGGGGACTTTGTAAAACATGAAATGAAATATGAAAAGGAAGATTCCTGAGAGAGATAAATAATCATAATTAGAAATCAAACACTAGTGATATCAGAGGATGGGGAAGCCCATGAAGTGTAAGTTTATGCATAGGCAAGCCTTCATAGGAAGATGTATAAACTTTACCTTGGTTTTTATTCTTATGGCACGTATTATTGCCAGCAAATACATGAGACCACAGGACCAACACAGTGACTCCTAAACAGATACCTGAAACAAAATCAGGCTCCTTCTCCCATGTCAAGGCCACAAGTCTGGAAATAAGCACTTAAAACAATGCTAAGTATACATTACAACCACACTCAAACTAAATTTAGACTCCAAACATGGTCCACTAGATTTAAACATTTCATATTGGTAGACAAGAAACATGAAGTACAGCCATTTTCTTCTGATGTTTGTGATTGTATTTATCTTCCCAAGATGCATTAGGTTTAAAATGGTCATACAGATTCATAAAGTGTATCAAAGTTGAACACTCACACATAAACTATAAACAGTTACCCAGTGTGCTCTTTAGGAATCAATGTCTTTCATCATCAAACCTGCATCTCTTTTCTATGTGTTTTGTGATGTAGGACTGGGATGCAGCCATATGGATCAGTACTTGGCTCTCTCTTGAACCTGACCAATAAAGGTAAGCTGGATACAAAGAATGAAAGGGGTCCTGTTTCTTCATAGGAACTTCCTGCCAGCTTTCTGTGTTTCCTGTAAGGGTACCGCCTCCCTGGAAGCAGTACTTCATTCCAACAGCAGGCAAACAAAACTCTAGGCTTTGCATCATTTTGAGGACTACCATATTGTCCTCAATATGACAATATGGTAGTGCTTCATGTTCATAAAAATATAGGCTGGAGAATCTCAGTGAATCTCAAGACTGAAGAAGTTAAAAAAAGATTACACCCACATCCAGGTGCGCTAAGACACACGTATGATCCTGGATTCTAGAGGGACCGGAAATAGGATGATCTTTAGTTTAAGGTCAGCTTCGCTACACAAAATTTTATCAAATTTATGCTTCATATTTATTTCCAAATGTGCTTCTTCTTCTGACTAGTAATGCTGCTAATGGTGTGGTTGTATTTTTTTTTTAAATATGTTTGCCTGCATAATGTTCACCATTTGTGTGTCGTGCCTGTGGAAGGGAGAAGAGGGTATCAGGTCAGTAACTGGAGGTCCAGACAGTTTTGAGTTGTCCTGTGTAAAATGGGAGCCAAACCTGGCTCCTCCACAGTAGTTAACACTCTTATTCAGCTGATCTAGCTCTTCATCCTTCAAGGTTCTATTTTTTTCTATTTTTGATATTGTTCATATTTCCTTAGTTCTCATTAGGGATGGATGGATGGATAGATAGATAGACAGACAGACAGACAGATATTTTAAACCTTACAAAATTTTAAAAAGATAAATCCAGGCTAGAGATAAGAAAGGTTTTCGCCATTTACAGGGTGGAATCCATGGACCACAAAAATGTAGCTAAGTGTGAGAGGTAAAAAAAAGAGACAACTAAGTATATTCAGTAAAACAGGACTAAGTGTATCTAAAGAAAACCTCAGGAAATGAGATCTACATTCAGATACTTTTTTATCTAATTGCTAGAAAAAGAGGGAAACGTGGATGCTAGTCAGTGGGCAGGAGGGCGAGAGGACATGGGCACAGATTCACGGTGGGGCAGAGTGTAGAGAGAAGTACATCGTTCCTGTGATAAGACAATGGCAAATTCATGACAGAAAAGAGAAAATTGGTGCTCTAAACTGTTTCTTCCCTATGTCAAAGCTCCTTTGTTTTCTCTAGGATGTTCTTCATGTTTGTTTGATAATTTTGTACATGTGTATAATGTTTTTGATCAATTCCATCCCTTCAATTCTCCCCCAACCCCCGCTATTTTTCTTACCCTTCATGTACTCTGAGGTTTTTTTTATAACTTTTTTTTTTTTTTTTTTTTTGGTTTTTCGAGACAGGGTTTCTCTGTGTAGCCCTGACTGTCCTGGAACTCACTCTGTAGACCAGGTTGGCCTCGAACTCAGAAATCTGCCTGCCTCTGCCTCCCGAGTGCTGGGATTAAAGGCGTGCACCACCACTGCCCGGCTTTTATAACATTTTTAAAAAAAATTATTTTCATTACAGAATTTCTGTCTTCCCTTTCCTCTCTCCAAAGCCTCCCTTAAACCCCTCCTATTCTGCTTCAGACTCAGAGCCTATTCTTCATCAATTGTTACTGCCTGTATATATCAAATATATTACATGAGAAAATTAATTAGAATAATCTTTTAAATAATGCTAATGACACATTGTTGATGTTTTTATTAGTATGACATAATATCACAAATAGGAGCTATATTATGTTACATGTTTCTTTCTAAATTGTCACTTTTTTTCTGTACTGCTAGTCTAGTAAATTGCATGAAGTGTATCTTATTTTTAAACAAGTTTTGCATTTCTGGTCTCAAATGTAATTGTTCATATCACATTATAATTTTATATTATACCAAGTTTACATTATATTATCAAAGACTTTACATCCCAATATAAAAATAATTGAATATATAAGTTATTATATATTAATATATTATGCTATATAATTGAATATTTAAGCCCAATTCAGCAAAGTCATTTCTGTTTGTTTTTTTTCCTGCTGAAGACACTTAGTGATGTCTGTATGTGCCTTAGTATAAAAAAAATCTATGGGCACATGGGCAGTTTCTCATGTTCTGCATCCTTGAAAACATGCATATATTTCCTTGAAACCATACATATAGTAGATATATTCAATCATAACCATCATCTATATGATGTCATATATAAGCATATATAAATATACTAAATATACATATGTAGTGATAATAAAGAATATTTAAATTTTTATTTTAAACTTTATTATAAAAACATTGCCAATTTTATATATATATATATATATATATATATTTGTAATTTATAAAACAAAGAAAACATACAAAAACTCCCTCTGTGATAGAATGCATACATTTTCATGGTTTTCTTTGAAACCAGAAATCAAACAAAAATACATATAGAAAATATGGAACCTTCATGTTATTCAACCTAATATCAAAATGTATCTCTAAAAGAAATCTGTATGGTTGTATTTTTCTTATAGAAACCATCAAGAATTTTTATTACTTATGGTAATCTGATAATATCAATGCCTACTCAAACCTTTTCACTGTTTGATTTTAAAATATGTGACAATGTACCGAGGGACAGTCCCTATATCCTTAATAATCTCAGATAAAGAAAAATATATGTGTATAGAAATTTGATAAGTCACAAATGGCACAAGAACTTCTAAAGCATTGCCAATCCTATTACATTGCTTTTTGATATTCTCAGGTAGATAGTGTGAGCATTTTGTCTAGGCTCTGCCCCACAGTTACCTGGCAAAAGCCAGGTGTGCCTGGCTCACTGTAAAAGAGACTGCTTGGCCCCTCTTCTCTCTCTTGCCTTCTTGCTCTTGCTCTGTCTTCTCATCCTGCTCCCCCCCTCTTTCCATTCCCCTCCCCTCTCTCTCCAAGTGCTCGTGGCTGGTCTCTACTTCTCTACTCTCTATCCCTGCTTTTCTCTGTCTCTACTACCCTCTCAACTCTGCTCCACATGCCCTGAATAAACTCTATTCTATACTATACTGTGGCTGGTCCCTCAGGGAGAAGGAATTCCTCAGCATGGGCCCAGGGAGGCACCCCCTTCCCCATACCTGACTATGTATCCAGCAAACATATTCCTTCTCTCCTTTACCTTTTTATGAAACACAACAGATAATTTCAAAGTAAAAAGACCCCAGAAAACGACCGGTTTCTTTAATGTGTAATAGCCTTCGCAACATCAGGAGCCCCATTCTTGCTGGAGACCCAGTTACCAGAAGTATCTAAGCCAAAATATCTTTGGTCCTGCTATGGCCAGAGGTTAGGGATGCTAGAAGGGGAGTTTGAATTTTTTTTCCTTATATCTTTTCTCCTAAAGGAGTGTCATTTCCCTAGAGACGACACTGAAGCCATCACTGAATCTTCCAGGTACCTCGACACCTGAGGTGGGATGTGGACTAACCAACTTTTCCTTCCTCTGGACTCCTCTATCCAGTAAAGTATTATTAACCCCATGACAGTGACTTTCAATGGTGTCCGATGGCCAGAGACCCCGCCTTCTGCACAGGAGTTCTGTCTTCCTTCTTGCTCATAAGCTGTATATAATTCATTGCTTATTTCAAACACCCCACAATCCATGAATTTTATTGTTTGGGTTTTGCTGGACAAGAGCGTGATTATCACTGGCTTGAGAGAATTTTGCTGGCCTGCAAGATTCTAGAACCCTAACTCCCTGAACTAAGGCCACCAAAGCATCAAAAGGGACATCATCATTTTCAAAGACACCACGAGCATTCCCAAATTAATTCAGTTATCACAGACAGCTGTTAAAGAAGAAAACATCACAGATAAAACTTTGACAATAGAGGATTAATGTCTTCTTAAAAAGCCTATAGTTCAGTGTTGTCCTGGGATAGAATATGCAGTTCAAGCTAACCTTCACTTTACTCTCTAAATGTAAGCCTCGCTCCTCTCTCTCTCTCTCTCTCTCTCTCTCTCTCTCTCTCTCTCTCTCTCTCTCTCTCTCTCAGAAAGGACTCTTTATGTTAATTGTTACCTTTTACAGAGAGAAAGAGAGATAGAGAGAGAGAGAGAGAGAGAGAGAGAGAGAGAGAGAGAGAGAGAGAGAATTGTGAGAAAACAACAGAGGACGCCTCATGTTTGTGGAGTCTCCTGGCCATGTGGCCACTGCTGTGAGCCCTTTGTCTCAATGGCTTCCTGAACATGAGTGGGAAGCTGCCCTCATAATACTGCTTGAACCTTCCCTCTGTGCAGCCCTCTTTCAGCTTGGTCATTGAGGGAATTGCCAGATGGGAAGAAACCTTTCATGTCCATTGCTCCCTTCCTATGCCTTCAACACCTTCTGAGGGCCAGAGGGGTTTTCACAGAATCTAAAATTACTGTAATGATCCAGCAAGCCCTTTGAATTGCATCAGGAAGGGAACAGTATTCTCTTCTGAAATCTCCCAGGAGTTTGCCCTGCTTTCTGAGGAATGCAGACAAATGCCAGCATGTGAAGAGAATAAAATAGTCATTATAGAGGTAAATGGTATATTTTAATCATATGAGTTTATATATATATATCGTATATATATATGATATATATATATATCATATATATATATATAATAAAGCAGGAGTGCACAAGCAGGTGATCAACAACAGGATTGCTTCCGGAGATATAGAGGGTGAGGTTAAAAAGAAAAACCCACCAACCTAGATGCTTTCAAAACACAACCATAGAGCTGTGTGCATGATCAAAATTAATACCTAACTAAACAGATCTCAACACTGACATTAACTGATTGGAACACTCAATATTAGCTCCAAGTAACTATTATAAACATTAACTAGAAAAATGAGATAAATCACTTGGCACTTTCTCTCTTTTTTTTTTTTTTTTTTTTTTTGAACAGAGCTAGGGAGGAATTAAATACTGGTTCTGTTTAGTACATTCTAACTCAGTAGCTAAAAGTCTTCCAGTTATATGACACTGACTATGGAAACTGGTCATTTCTGTCTTCACTCTGTCCTCAGATCTTCTATTCATTTTCTTATCTACTCTAGCTCTACCAGCATTCTGTCTTTGGCATAATTGGACACAATCTTGCCTCTTACGTCTCTAGATTCAGTCATTATAAAGAACCATGGGATACACACACACACACACACACACACACACACACACACACACACACACATACACACACAGAAGGAGGATCCAAATGGTTTATACTTCTTGGTCCTTATTCTTCATCTCTACCTATCCAAGGCTTTATCATGACTTTATTACTCTTCATGGAGATCCTATGCAGCATTGACTCTTCCATAGTCTCTTGATCTGCCCTTGTCCACTTAGACTGAGGGATTATAAACATTTCTCCTAATCATACTCTATGAATGTTTTAGAGAGCTTTTATTATTTTTAATTTATTTATAAGCATAATATATATAATAAATATAACATTATATTAAGGCTCTATTATAAAGCCTTAATCCTGTGTAAACAATCTTATGGTATATTCTATCTATGTGACCCTTTATTGTATCTCATATACTTCATTCTGGCAATGATTTTAGTTAAGGACTTGTTATGGTTTGTATCATATATGTCCATTTAAAACCATGTGTTGAAGGTTCAGTTCCTAATGAAATGTCAAAAAGTGAGGCTTTAAGAGAGGGGATTGAATCATGAAACTTTGACCCACTTAAACGATTAATCCATTGATGGTTTCAGAATTTAAGAGCATGATTGGGAACTTGTAGACCTTATGTGTATTTAGGTGGACAAAGATCACTGAGGGTATAATTTGAAAGTATACATCTTGTTCCAGGTCACTTTCTTTTTATTTATTGCATACTAAAGGTGAGAGCCGCAGTATGACATATTCCCACCTCCATGATGTTCTGCCTTATCCAAAAGTAATGGAGCCAGTAAGTCATTGCTGTCAACTCTTTGAAACCATGAGCTAAAATAGATTCTTCTTTCATTGAACAAGAATGACCTCACTTCCTTCCCCCATTCCCTCCCTCCAGATCCTCACAGCCTCCTTGAACCAATCTCAAGTTCCTCTACTCTCAGGCTGATAACCTTATTTGATTGGTAATTTTACATGCATACATACATGTATGTGTATGCACATAAATATACAACTTGCTGTGTCCATTTTTGTTATTTTTATATTATGAATTCAAGATTGACTACTATTCATTGAACAACCAATAAGAAGGCTCATCCCTTGGAGAGGCTAATTCTTCTTCTACCAGTAGTCATTAGTTACCTATAGTTCTTTGTCTGGTGATATGTTTTACATCATATCACATGGATTATTTCCTCAGACTAAGACACATTTCCTATTCATTTATTGAGGATGTCATCATTAGTGGGTTCCTCCACTGACACAGTTAAAATCCCTTTCGTACCGTAGATGCAATCACTTCAGAATGCTGTCAGTAGCTGATGACCAAGATTACAAAGCATTACCTGTTTTTGAGGTGGTACAGGGGACCCTTCATATCCAAACTTGATCATTGCAAAAGTAATTAAATATATAGCTGTTGTGGATGATTCCTTGACATACTGTGAGCTGAGGAAACTCCTAGCTCTTATTACCAAGTCTATCAGACTAACGATTAAAATGACTGTATACAATGGGCAGAAGTTAAGTAAGAAATGTATCAATGGAAATTTCTTTAACTCAAATGACATTTAAATAAAATCATTAATAGAAAAGATTGCCAGGTAACATAATTTGGAACAAAGGATGCTATTGAGCTTGGCTTAGAGGAAATTTACTAAAATTCAGGTTCATTTTTTTCTGAAATAGCCATGCAAACCAGAAATCTTCCTTTATTAGGAAATATTAGAAACCTAATACTGTGGTTCTTTTACTCCATTCAACAGTATTAGATATTAAGGTGAAAAATTCAGATCCTTTAATTAAGATAATCAAAATATAGTCTGCTCATAAAGAGGTAAGGTAGTCACAAAGTCCTACCCCTCGGTGAGGAATTATTGGTAGTTGACAGAAGCCAGGGGAGGGAGATTTAGATTTCTTTGAATGGTGTGTCTTCTGCTAAGGAGAACATTCTCAGATAAATGCTCACACACTGAAGAGTATATAGCAAGCACTAGCTGGACAGGATAATTTTTGAATGACATATATATTTGCATATGTATAAGATACAGGGTGGATCTGGAAGGAATTGAGGGTGGGGTTAAAATGATCAAAATACAATGTATAAAATTCTCAAAGCAATAATGAAATATGCATTGTCTTTTATAAAGAAACAGGCTGCTGACAGCTTTCAGCTAAATTCTTTGAAAGGGGGTAACTGTCCCAGGAGTGCAGGCTGCTACTGTTCAGGTGTGCATATGGTTACCAGGCTTTCAAAGCATCAGAAGGAAATACATAGGCTAGTAGAAGAGAAAAGGTATCAGTGGTTATGCCCAGCTATGAATTCTATGAACTACAATATCAACCTGCTGTCAAGATGTGCCAGCTGGGGAAACACCCTTGTGACTATTATGGGGTAATTGATCTGTTATGATTGGTTTTGAGGCAAAGTTTACAATAGAGAGTCCATGCCTGGAACTGTAAACCTGAATAGTCAAAAGTTCATGGCTAAGAAGGTCTTATGTGCCAAGGACAAACTTACTAGTGTCAAAATATGTATGTTTCTACCTACGCATATATAAATGCTACTCCTAACCTTAATTACAGAAGCTTTTCTTTGTAACAAATAGCAATGAGTGTACAAAAGTCTGGCTGCTTGAGTGGTTGAGAACCAGGGATAGTTGAGTGGTTAGTTGTACACAGGAACTTTATATCACCTCCTCCTAGGCAGAGGTTTAAGAATCATCATCAAAGAGGGGACAGATTGAATGTGACAATCAGAGGCCTGTGAAGTGCTGTCTTCTAAGAATGATAAAGCCCAGGTATTCTCGATCTCACAGAAGCTGTGACTCTTAGAACAGACCTAATGAGAATGGCTCTATTATCAGGTAATAATGACCAGGGAGGGCCTCATAGGGCTTCCTAGGGTCTCATAGGACCTGTTCCTTCCTGTCTAACTATTTGTTACTAATGCATTCTGGGTGAAGAGCAGTCGATTTCTTCAATTGTGTAACCACTAAAATGTTCGCTAGACTTTAGTGAATAATTCTAAATCCATGGCCCCACAGATGATCCTGGTTAAATCAGTGAGTCTCAAAAATAAGCACACTTGGTTCTTGTATCTGAGAGGGACTCTAGAGAACTTGCTTCTCTTCTTGGAACATTACATTACATGAAAATAGAGAATGAACAGAGAGACATGCAAGCTAACAGGTATAAACATAGAAAAGCAAGTAGCTGTAACTTTAATTTTTTCAAGGCCCTTTTTTAATGATGGTTCTTAAATGCCTTAACCTCCCTTCTAGCCCACCACCTACCAGAGAGGTGGAAAAGAAAGGATATGGGGGAAGTAAATCTGTTTATAAATGGTTCTTCGGAGCAAATCCTATCTCCATTGTCAGGAAATCAGCAGTTCCATTCACAGGTCAGCAGCAGCAGCAGCTCTGTCCACTCACAAACACTTCAAGGATACACCAGCAGTCCAGGTCAGTAGTGTTGGGATAGCAATAGCAATACCATGACCTAGCAGGAATAGCCAAGCCTCAGCTGAATCAGCAAGACTCAGCAGGAGACTCCAGGGCCAATAGAAACACCAGAAGAAGTTCTCAGCTGTGCCTCTCTCAGCTAAGTGCAGATGGGAGAGCAAGAAGCATTGCACAGCTAGCTCTATAAGTAAGGCTCACATCCCCAGCCAAAGCCCCTCCCACAGTCTGTTGGGTCCTCTTTATACTCCCTCCAAATAGCAAGTGTCCTCCACAGGTCTTGCCTCAGCATGTGTCTTGCCTCAGCACTGCCTTAGCAAAATCTCCATGTGGGTCTGTCTCAGCTGACATCACTCTACCAATCAGCCCAAGTCCACAGAAGTGGCAAGAAGCTGCAGCACACCAACAGAAGATTTTTGGTGAGTTTCTCTCTATGGCATCCCAACAAAAGGAGCTTATCTATGTAATGTAAGGCAGACTAATACATGCATGTCACTAGCAGAGAATCCTTCATCACAAGTCCTTTCACATGTTGGCTTTAGCAGAATATCATTTCACCTGTGTCTGCTTCAGCAAAACATCCTTCACTTGTGTCTACTTCAGGAAAACATCCTTCACATGTTTGCCCCAGCAAAACACCATACAACACAACTGACTTTCCAAAGAGGAATTAGAGAGCATGTTAAAAAAAAAAAAAAAAAAAATTCAACAAGGCCCTTGGTTTTCTCACTTGGCTTGCTCTCCAATTCTGCATTGTAGTGGAGGTTATAAGAAATACCCAGGCTAGAAACATCCATTATGAAATGAGACTCTCCACATAGGTAGAGAGGTATCTTTTGTTGCTTGGGTTATCAGGTTCACAATTGTCGGCTCTTTGCCAGCAGGTCCAGGCTAGAGGAGAGAACCCAGTCCAGCCAAGTCTATCCAGTCTATCCAGGGCTGAGTGGGATGGCCAGTGTTGGTGGCCAAAAGAAACACACCAGACTGAGAGTCTTGTTGAAGCAGGAACTCAACTTTATTGTATCAACCCCTCGCTTATATAGAGAAGGCAAAGGAGGTGGGCACTTAGGTATGGGGAGAGATGACATAGGAGACAGGGAAGGGGAAGGAATAACTGACAGGGCTAATAGCAAAGCTCTACATCTGCAATGGCAGGGCAGAGGGAGGGCCAAACAGGTCTTGCTGAGTCGCCCCTATACGTAGTGACCGTAGTGACCGAGACCGGTCTCAGAACTGAAGCCAGGCTCCGGTTTGTCCTCAAGGCCCAAACCAGGGTCAAAATGGGGCCCAACAATACCACTGCCTGGGACCCCCACTCTCACCCTCAGGACAGCGAGAGGGGGAGAACACCCCCAGTGCTGTCGGAGTCCATTTCTGAGCCCCGGCCCAGAGCTGCCGCAGCCCCAGCTTGGCACGGCAACACGGTGCCCAGTGCAGAAGGGCGGACGGGCAAGTCAGCAAGGAATCAGGACGCTGCTCTTGCTGCTGCAGTCGCTGCTGTGAACCCGGGCCCCTGCACCCTGCCCCTACGGCCAGGGCTGCCCCAGGCTGTGCTCTAAAGAGTGCTGTGCTCACAACCCAGGGTGCAGACTGGCTGCCTTGGCCCTGATGCCCTCAGATGCGGTGCCAAGGGGGCTGTCACCATGGAGATGGTCACAGCTCCAGGCCCGGGCTGGGCGAGACACCACCCCATGATTGCAACACACAATCAATATCATGCCTGCCTATCAACTTACAAGAGGCTCCACACACAAGTACCCTGGCCTAGTAGCGGCTCAACACCATCCCTCTGAGGTCTTCTCTATCACACTCTCTAAAACCTTTATATGTACTTTTACCTACAGAAAAAAATTTTTAAATCTTGCATGTAAAGCTTAGGGAAATTTGCATTAAAGGGAGCAAAAATATTACATAAGCCAGCAGATCAGAAAGTTTGTTATGAAATTGTGTCTCCTAATAATTTCAGAAGCTACACCCATAAATTCTCAGCAACATGACTGTCTAGAAGTTAACAAGGATGACAGTATTAGATATGCAGAGCTAGATGGGTGTGCAAGCCATATTGCCTCAACCATATAAAAAAAATCTACAGGCAGCTGAGTAATTTCTAAGAGCTGGGAAAAGAAATAGTCTTTCTTGGGTAAGAACAAATCAATTGATTACCCCATATCAAATCATCAGTCCTGAAAATATTAACACAAGTAACAGTGTACAGACTGAGAACTTATATTTAGTAATATATATACATATATATATGTGTCTGTCTGTCTGTCTATGTCTATGTATATGATGATGTATATGATGTCTATGTATGTGTGTATGTATATATATGCATTAACAACAATTAAGGAAAAATGGAGCATGAATTTGAAAGAGAGCAAGGAGAGATTATGGGGGGGTTGAGAAAGAAATGGCAAAGGGAAATGATGTGATTTATTATAATCTCAAGAATTAATAAAGAAAAACAACCACTTCGTGCTTGCTTTGTTAACCAAATCAATAGTTGATCATTTCCTATTGCTTTTACTCATTTTATTCCATAAATAAATGATTTAATATTGTCTTAAGGTTGGTAGTATGATGTGGGCAGCTAAGCTGAGAAATGAATCCAATTGGTGTCATGAACTTTGTCCGTTAGAATAAGACAGGTTAATTGTAATTTGCAGCTCAAATTGGTTAATAAGAGTTAGAGCAAACTCCTTGGGCATATGTGTAAAACCCTTTCCATACATGCCTAATTATGGTAGAAAGATTATTCCAGGGGAGGGGTCCAAAATTACCTTCATCATGGGGCATGCAAAAAAACAAACAGAAGTGGATTAAGGTAATTGCAAACTCAATAGCACTCAGCCTGAAGCCTCCAAGAGTGCAGAATTAATCATCTTATTGTAAGATTCATTTAAAAAGTCCTGGGAAGGGTGAGAACACAGCACAGCTGGCAATAATTTCCTTCCATTAAAAATAAAATAAATAGGTCCTGGGAAACACTGTTTTGACATTATTTTGCACCATGCCTTGTCTTAAAAACAAGTGTTTTGTTCATTTGTGTACAGCAAGGCACATTATTTCCAGGTAACAGGGGCTTACGAATCACAAGAACCATAGCTCTTTTAGGTATCCCTTTTAGGGATGCTTCTTTATCTCAGAAGAACCCATAATCCTGATTAATGGGCAGAAAACGTGCAAAAACCTTGATTATTCTTGATTTAACAAGGATTATATGTTAATACACTTTTCTGTAAGTTTTGAAAACCTAAATTGTTTTTAGTTGTCGTTTATAGAGTGAATCTCTATAAACTGTATGGAAGAATCACCTGCCCCTCCCCCAAAGAAAATGCTGATGGCCTATTAGCAGACACAGGAAATAGTGTGTGGGGGTTCCAGTAGGGAGACTGTAACTCTTCCATGGAGTCAGGCCCAGGGAGAGATTCATCCAGAATTCTTAGGAGAAAGACCCCTGAAACTGAGAGGAGATAACCAGCCATGTGGCACTCACTTATTCTACTCATAGAGTAGAATAAGCAGCTTAATTAAGTTACGAACTAGACAGCAAGCATGCCCAAGCTTATGGCCTAGGCTTATTCATAAAGAATAAGCCTCGGGGTCATTATTTCAAGAACTGTGACTTGGGTGGAAAAGCCCATAGTCACGGTTTGTGAATTCAAAGCTTAAAATTCACATTTACAACTATTGTCTGAATATAATGAAATCACTAAAAATGAAGTATTGTTCTTTGGGGTGAGGAGCAGAAGGAATTCATCAATGGTAGGGAGCTACTGGTTAGAACACTTTGGGTATTTAAATAATCATTTCTACACAGTCTCCATTGCTGGCTCCCAGAGAGAAACAGACCACTGAAACAGTTTCGTGGAATGTCTGCTAACATTGCCAAAGATCTATCAAGGTTACAGGCATGTTTGTTATAATTCAACTTGTGTGTGTGTGTGTGTGTGTGTGTGTGTGTGTGTGTGTGTGTGTGTGTGTGTGTACTCATGGGAAGGTGTGTGTGCAGACGTTTGTGGAGGTCAGTGGTCACCCTGAAATGCCATTCCTTGGAATCCATTGCCTTATTGGTTGAAACAGAATATTGATGTTTTTCAAGTTGGAATCTGAGTGTTTTCAAAAATTCTTTAATCTTTGTCACTGTATGTACACCCATGCAGCGATTCCTACATTTAAAGATTATCAGATATTGAATGGCATGAGATTGGATGGCCAGTGTGGACTCTGGATTTAAAGAACATGGCAGGATATAGCTCAATGGTAGGGCATTTGCCTAACAAGTACAAGACACTGAGTTCAATTTCTGCTACGACAAAAATCTGAATGATTAAACAGAGAATTAATAGAGCATGGATAAACACTGCTGTATTACAAACTATGCCCTAAGACTGTATACCTTCCTGAGTTGTGTCATCTACTGTTTCCAAGGGTGCTATGCTCACGTTCCAAGCTCTAATTACTTAGTGTACACACAGGGAACCAGGTCCTGGACTAGAAATCTTTTTCTCTTTGCTCATGTTTTCGTCTCATTAAAGGAAATCTCCCCTGATGAGTCTGGCACGATTCATCTCATTCTCAGTGTGCACTGCCCGTCCTGCACACTAAAACTTGGAATGTAGAGAAGGACCACATTTTTCTCTTTGTCTTACACCCCCCTCCCCCCACTCCTTGCAAGGAAGGACTCTTTCAGTATCAAAGGAACAGTGCTAAACTGATAGCTCAGTGGCTAAGAACAATGGCTGATCTTGAGAGGATTTGATTCCTGGCACCCACATGGTGGTTCATAACTCCCTTAAACAATCCCAGGGTCTTTGATGCCCTCTTCTGGCCTTTCTGAGCAGTACCCACATGTGATTCAAATGCACATGCATGGTACACATATGCACATGCAGGCAAAAAAAAAAAAAAAAAAAAAAAACAACCCTCATATACTCATCTTTTTTTTTTTTTTTTTCAAAAGGAAGAAACAACGTCTACAAGCAAATTACATTGTTCTATATTGCTGTATTACTGGTGGATTTGGCAAGCTAATTTGAATGATGAGGAAAGAGTTTTCAGCTCTAATTAGAATCAATCGAAAACTTTAAAAGGGTATTTTCCAGGGACCCCCTCTAGACTCACTGCTTCAGTCTCCAGTGTAGTTGAGAAACTGAACTTTTTCTATCTCTCCTTGGAGGAAACCAGATGATGTATAGAAATAGCTTTGTAATGTATCTGTGGCTTCCCATTGTATTGTCATGCCAAAATGGTTTCTAAAGTGCCAGTATTTGGCCAAACTGAACCTCCAGGATTACGGGTGTTAAACATGTCCAGACCATATCATTGACTTTAAGGTCTTCCTTTGGGGGCTGCAGAGATGGCTCAGGGGTTGCTCTTGCAGAAAAGGTACTTGTTTCTCTTGCAGAGGTCCTGGATTCAATTCCCAGCACACTCATGGTGGTGGCCAACCACCTCTAAAACAATACTTCCATGAATCCCAGTCACTCGTCTGACCTCAGCAGGCACAGGGCATGCACATGGTGCCCAGACATCCATGACAGTGATGCACATAAAAATGAAGTAAAAAAAAAATCTAACCAAATGGATTTAACAGATATCTATAGAACATTTCATCCTAAATCAAAAGAATATACCTTCTTCTCAGCACCTCATGGTACCTTCTCCAAAATTGACCACATAATTGGTCACAAAACAAACCTCCACAGATATAAGGAGATTGAAATAATCCCATGCCTCCTATCAGATCATTACGGTTTAAGGCTGGTGTTCCATGGCAACAATAATAACAGAAAGCCCACATACACATGGAAGATGAACAATGCTCTACTCAGTGACAACTTGGTCAGGGAAGAAATAAAGAAAGAAATTAAAGACTTCCTTGAATTTAATGAATATGAAAGTACAACATAC
>CM052710.1:9465381-9552126 GCA_028551405.1 Uromys caudimaculatus | reverse complement strand
CTCCCAGAGACGGAATCACCAACCAAAGAGTGAGTGTAGGCTGGACCTAGGGCCCCTGCACATGTGTAGCAGATAAGCAGCATGATCTCTACTCAAAGATCCCCAAAGAACTGGATCAGGGGTTGTCCCTGAGCCTGCTGCCTGTCTGCCTGCCTGCCTGCCTGTGGATTCTGCATCAATAAATGGACAGACAGACTTGTCTGACCTCAGTGGGAGAGGATGTGCCTAGTCCCCCAGCAATTTGATGTGGGGGGAGGTTGACACTCAGAGAGGGGCTTCCTCTTCTCAAAAAAAAAGAGGAAGGGGGAATGGGGTAAGGACTTGTGAGAGGGAGTACTGGAAGGAGAGAAAGGGCTGATATTGAGTTGTAAAGGGAATAAAAAAATAAATTTAATTAAAAAAAAAAATCTAAAGAAATTTTCAAACAACTAACTTTCCGTCAAGTTTCAATTTGGGCATGTGAAGCTACTACCCATATATTAAGCAAAATGTGTATAATTACGTATAATCAGTATGCTCGCAATTTACTTGTTAGGGATTATTGCTAGGGGTTGCATCGATCTAAGATTCTGCCATTATTCATTTATATCGTGTACATCTTGCCTTGATTTCAATGTGCACCTTTCCCCCACACTTTATTTTTTTATTATGGAGAAAATTTTAAGATGGGTGTGGTTATTTATTTGGGGGTTTAGGTAATTCTTCTTCAAAAGCTTTCTACACGCATCAAGATAGTCCAAAGGGTCTGAAGACTGAATCAACCACAATATTACTTTAGTTGTCACTAAAAACAGCATGGTCAACTTAGTAGAACTTCTGTTTCCTCCATTTAAATAACAATCCAATTAGGTCACATATATCAATTATACACTATTGAAGTATATGCTTTTTGTCCCTCATGCTACACTCTGTGGATCACATACTGACCAAATTGTCATATGCTTAAATTTATATTTACGGTAGCAAGGAAAATATGTTCATTCTGTCTCAAGAGTTTTTTTAAAAGAAAGTTACATGGTTGTATACATGTGCAGAATCATTTTTTTTTTCCTAAGAAGGTTTTCTAAGAGGAAACACAGCACGTTTAGCATTACGCATCCGTTACGCCAGGTAAAGCATATGGTAAGTGTCGGATCAGACACGATGGCCAGGCACAGTGAACTCCATCCTTTCAATTGCTTTGTTTGCCTCCCAACGCTCCCCACCTAATTCCCCGTGATAATCTCTGGCCCGTGAAACAACCAAACTCTGCCTGTTTCTCTCAACCTGGTGGTGACAGCTTCCAGCTGGTCACCTGATCAATCATACCTGTCATTGGCCCCCAGGTCTGAAGCTTGATTACCCTTGTTTGTTTGTTTTCTTAGTGTGCTCCATGGCTTGCCTGCCAGGCTTCCTTGTTTGTCCATTAAATGTGAAAGTCGCAGACCACACCATCTGGGAGGAAAAGGAAAGTCTGGCAGGACTCACTTGGCCTTGAGTCTATCAAAGCTCCTGGAGCAGTCACCTCCAGCCAGCTTGTTTTAGCCATACTCTGTAGACATGCAGGAAGACACACAGTGTGGTTTTTATGTATTGTTGCTTTGTTGCCTTTTGCTTCACACTTGTCTTTATAACTGGAGCAAGCATTGGATAACAGGAAGAAATATAAGATGTCTTAGAGAAAGCTTGCCGATACTGGAATACTTGTCGATTTCATCCATTCAGATGAGTACGAAAACCACCCCCCCCCCCCCCTTAAGAGGTGATTGTTCACAGGATGGCCTTCAAATATGAGGGGCTTTCTCTGACTCCTGGAAGGAAAGTATTACAGGTTATATTTATTTATTCAGTGATCTCTAAGATTTGTGACATGAAACACTCTCCATTTAGCTTCTGTCATGTTTAAGTTACAAAATGTGAGGGTTAGCAGGGAACAGGATGTAGAAAGGCTTACAGAGGTCAGTACTCTGGGTACTGGCATGTGACATGTGACAGGGAATGTGACCCAACAGTGTCTCTCAAACTCATAACATTTTCCATCCTTAGTTCATATCTAGCTAGGAGTTTTGAAGACGCTACCAACAGACCAACCTCTTTGGTGTCTCTCTGTCTTTTCTCCCCTGCATTTTGTGCATCAGACCAAGCAACCAGCCAAAGATAATGCTCACCCATGCAGTACCTCTACAATATCCTAGGTGTCCAGTGGTTGTCTATAAAGTTTCTGTAACATGCTGTGTGAGCTGAAGACGAGGAACTAGCATGTAATGAGTTGTGCAGGTTCACAGCCATCCAGATCTGATGCAAAAACTCTCTTCCCCAAGGGGCAATACTCCTTATAAGGTGACATGTTTTCAAGGAAATACAGGAAGGACCAATGCAAACATCTATGGTCTCACTTTCCAGAGAGACACACAGAGCATCCCAGGAAACCATTTGTTTTCTGTCACTTCTACACCACCTATAATGTCTGCAGTGTTCAGGTAAATAAGACTCAATGAAGAGGCAAACGCAGGCCACATCTACACGTCACAACCAGGGAAAAGATCAAAACTGTGTTACAAACACATGTGTAGAACCCTCGGAACTAGACCCGTGTTTATGAAAAGAGCACCCCTAACCATGCTCGAGTCCCTGAACTTCCCACTCCACGGTCAGCACCTGCATTTTAAAATATTGTTTCTGTCCGGGATTACCTCATACTGGAACCAGATTCAGTTCCCTGTCATGCTGTTTGGCTATTCCTCTCGGTGAGTAGGTGATGGTCGGTCTGGAAAGCAGATGTGTCCGTGATGGTTTAATAAGATGGGAAATTCTGTGTTTATCAGACACAAGAATGTTCTTGAGGAATTACAGTGAAACAAGCTGATGTACCGTGTTTCATAGAAAAGTAAACATACTTGAAATGGTTACCTGACAGACGCTTCCTTCATGTAAGTATATGAGATGCATTTACGCTATTAGTACAGGAAATTTTATTCTTACATTCAGTGGCTCCTGAAACCACTGTGTATTCCCTATAATAAGACCCAGACATGAGGTCTACAGTGGAATATGATAGAAAGAACTCAGGTCTTTTTCTCTTCCATTTTGCAGAGAAGTTTGGAGCATATATAGCTCAGGTGGCTTGACAGTTGTCAAACATATCAGTTGCAAGAGACTAATGACAGAGGTGTCCTGCAACTTGTGACTCTCTATTCATCATTCTTTCCACAAACATTTACTAGGAAACTTAGTATGATAGTGGAGAGATTATCAAGGCATATGCCAAATTTTAATGCAGAAGACAAGATCTTGCTAGTGGACTGCAGTTAGATAAACTTTAAAGTCTAGGTTCCTGCAGGATTTCCTTCATGCTGGTGTGAGAATGCATTTACTATGCTCAGTAGTAAATTAATTTTACTGAAACAGAGATAAACACTTGTTCTACATCCAAGGAGTTCAATAATTTTCCTTTAAGTGGTGCAAGTGGGTATAAGTGATTTCATGTGTGGGCGTGTGTGTTTGTGTGTGTGTATGTGTAGGTCAGAGAACAAGTTACAGGACTTTCCACCATGTGTATCATAGGACTGTCCAGTCTTGAGCCATCTTGTAGCCTCCACCTTGTTTGAGACAAAATCTTTCACTAGCCTGCAACTCTCCAAGTAGATAAGCTGACTGGCCAATGAGTTTCCTGTCTTCCCTGCACTAGTGTTTGGTTTAAAAGCAATTGCACTATGTCCATCTTTTATTAGGTTCAAATATGGTTTTCATGCTTTAAAGGCAAGTGCTTAATCCATTATCTTCCCATCCCTAGCCAAACTTACAACAAACCCACATTAATTGTGATATCAGGAATCATTCATCTTAGCATGGTTGGTGGATGGTTTGGATCTCACCTGGATTTTTTTTTCAATCCCAGCTGTTTACTAAAGTGTACTTTTATGGTGTCTCTAGGATGGTATTTACAAGGATAATTAATGAAACCTAGGATGGTTTTTATAGGGATAATTCATGAAGGCTTAGAGGTAATGAATGAAGTAATCCCTTGATAAATTCTTGGTGCGGTGGTATTACTGGAAGGTGGTAAAAGGTAGGGAGTAGAATCTAGATGGGAGAAGGAGGTTCTCAGAAACCTGTCTCTAAATGCTATCTTTTTGTATCTTCTTTTCTCTTCTTTCTATCTAGCAAGATATGCTCCCATAGTCTCCTGTTGCCATCATAGGATCAAGAGACCATGGGTTTAACTCCATGTAACTGCTCGTGAAAATAAACCATTCCTCCTATGAAGTTATTTCAATTAGGAATTTGGTTACAGCAATGGCAAAAGTAAGTAATATGCTATGTCTACTGATGTGTCTTGTTAAAAAGCATGCACAAGTTTTTAAGATAAACTCACATCACAGAAAGGAGGGAGAATTTTGGTAGAACCTTTGGTTAGAGGGAAGGGGAAGTCCACAAAAAAATGGACAAAGAGCTAATGCTCTTTGTGTAAAGATTACATTTACCAAGAAGATGGCAGTAAGAGTCTTAGTAGTCCTAAATAGACAGAAATGGCATATAGTTGGATAGAAGTTTGAACATCAAGTGGATTTATTTAGAAGACACATGAAATTTTCCAGTGTAAGTTATCTGACCTGTATTAGTAGTAATATAATGACAGAGACCTTTCAGAAATATCTGGCGATTTTATTACCAAAATCCCTTACAGTGCCTTGGAGTAATATACAAGATTAATATCTATTGTAAAGTTTCTCTGAATACATTTAGCATTTGTTTTATTCTGTTTGGGGTGTGTTTTTATTCTCCAAGTTCTCAGGCAGCCAAATTCATGTTTTGGTATCCTGCCTGGGCCAAGTCTCTCAGAACAACTTCCTGTCTGGATTGTCTAACATGGACCTCTTAACTGTCTGTGAGCTTAGCTAAAGGGAGGCTATGAAATCGACAAGTTTAAGGTGAAAATAAATAACCATCCAATTCGAGCAAACCACTCGCTTCAGACAACATTTCTGGGCCAAGTTCAGTGGTACTTAACAAAGCTTCTCAGCTATCTTAATAGAGTGTTTCTTTTAAAGTTGATTCTGAGAATATATTTTGAAGTTCTAGTCATCACACATGCTAAAGTGGCTCAGGAATTATGATGTATTGATGATGGTTCTTGATGCTCTTCTGGAAAACAAAAATTTGGTCATCTAATCAATAAATAATTCCTGATCTTTGAACTGGTTCCAGGTCAATTATTCTTGGCAGGATTTTGGTTCTCTGGATTATTCTGACCCAAACTGTGAATAATGACCTAAAATTGCACAATATACAGAAACCATCTGTTTGATAGGAACAAGAGAGGTGATGTCATTGGGGCCATTTCTAATCTCAATTTAATGTCCTGCCAGTTCTGATGTCACAGCTTTGGCAACACACATGCCAGAGTCTAGTTTGTGAAGGATGAGTTTCTTCAAGAAGACTGTTTCATACCATGAAGAACTTCTCATGTCTTCTGGATTGGAGGTAGACTAACCAGAAATAGCAAGAGCTGACTGTCGAATGACTCATGTGTCCTTCACAGCAGCAGTTTCAGCACCATAGTAGTTCATATATGTATCGCTATGTCATGTGACTTTCTAAAGACATACCAAGTTCTTGGTCTTTGGAAAAGGAAGAAGCCACAGAAGTTTGTGTAGGCATAAATAGAAAGAGACATGGCAGCAAAAGAAGATTGCTAGGAGTAGTTCATGTTAAGGGTTGCAGGGACAGAGTAAAGGAGAGTCAAGCAGAATTAGATGGTAACACTGATTGACAAATATAAACTCTAAGATGTGTTTACAGACATGTAAGTGGTATGTGTAGGAAACCTGGAGAAATTTTCTACACTCAACCCTGGAAGATTTGTCCTTCTTGGTGGAAAGGGGTGGATCACCATCAGCAGCATCCCAGGAAGCTGATATGCAGAACTTCAGAAGAGTACAATAAAAATCATTGAAAGATTAGATTATCATTTCCGAGGCAAAATGTTAAGAGACCTGAGGAATTGTTAGAGAGAAGGATGGTAAGGGGACATGAAGGAACAGACGTCAGATACCTTGCTACGAAAAGGACTTACCATGTAGCCAAAGATGCTGCAATGGCTAAGGCTGCGGTTCAGTGAGTAAAGTACTTACTGTACAGTCATGAGAACTGGATATGCATGGGAACTTCTTAGAGATTATCTCTATATTCAACGTAAAAGAACAGTCAAGGAAATGTATTTAGATTGAGCTTGGAGAGATGGGATGGCGCAATATTTAGGAGTGCTTCCTACTGTCCCAGAAGACCAAACCTTCTTTACTGTCACCCATTCTTGGGGAATGGCAAACACCTATAGCGACAGCTCCAGGGGACATAGTGTCCCCTTCTGGCCTCTTCAAGCACCAGACATGCATATATAGGCAAACCTTCATACACATAAAATTATATTTTTCAAAACATTAAAGAGAATCATGGAACAATCAGCAAATTAATGCTCAGACCAAGGAAGGGAGAACCGTGAGGAAAGAGCATTTTCTTGATTGCAAACTTGTTAGGCAATCCAGTTGGAACAGTGGTTTACAAATACAGGAGAAGTTGTTTCTAGTTTGCGGGTTTTCTGGAGACGTATAAAAATGCTATACCAGTGGATTCCAGCCAGGGTACCATTACAGAGACAAAAGGTCACTGGGTTATCCTCATCATAAACATATGTCTTCTGTTGATGTCCATTTTCTCATCACTCATTAAAATATAGTGACACATCTTCCAGCAAGGGAGAAGGAAAAATGTAGTTTCACATAATCCTCCCCGTTTTGAAATCTTTTTCTGGAGAACTAAGTGGTCTATCCTAGGGCCCCTCTGGTGTGACAGTGAGGTTGGGAACAAGGAATGATGTGAGCCATGGATGCAAAATATCCAGTTCCCCTTCTGAAACACACACAGACATTTAAATGCTTCACTTATCTTGTATTGTAAACTCCAACTTCAGGAGAAATAGTCACCAGACAGGTCATAAATCATGCCCAAAGACAGGTGCAATAAATACCAACGTCAAAAAGTTACAACGTAAAATTATATTGTTTTGACAAGGCCTCCAGATGCGCTGACAACGGGGCAAGTAAATGACCCTTTTCTTAGAGCCCTCGTGGTTAACTAGTACATAGGTCCCAAGAACACCCCGAGTCTTCATGAGAATGGCAGGCCAGGGTTTTAACACTTGCCATCCTCAGGAGACTCTCTTTCAAGACAAGAGAGGTAAGATGATTTTACACATTTAATGAGGTCGGTGCGCATTAAAATGTTACATGTAAGTAAAAGTGGAAGGCTACACAGTGCTGTCATGGAAAATCTGTCTGCAAGTCAACACGGTCAAATTTTCATTTACATATATTTACATACAATGCAACATAGCATACATTCTATAATTGATTAATGAAGCAACCCAATAGTTATTTTTAAATAAATAATATACATGTATCTTCGACCTTCATAGATTTCTGGCTTCACACATTCAAATCAAATCAATTTCATACTAACCGTGTAACTTCTTCATAAAATATTTTGATTCTATCAGCTTCAAAGCTGTCTAAGCATCATGGTTTTTCAGTAAAAGTATTAGTTGTGATAAAAAAAACTTTCTTAAAAGGGCAGATATCACATGTTTTACATAATGCTTGCACATGGAAATAAGGCTGAGTGTCAAACACAGGTCTTTCCCTTTAGCTAGACATCTATCTCTTCTTCAGTCAGTGTCTTATGAGTGTGCCAATGTTATTTCACTCAATAATTAAATAGAAATTCTACTTGTGCTCATACTATAGATTTTTTGTTTTGGTTTGTTTATGGCTACTAAGAATGTACTGAGGGTCTGAAACACTAGACTGAGTAGCTCAAATTTCTAAAACTATTTCTTCTGAAATAAATCTCTGAGGTAAATTCCTCAAAATTCTAATTGCTGATGATGAAAATCTCATGTCCCTATGCACAAACTGTTTGTTTGCGAATGACTCAAGGTACAGTTGGTTTCATTGACAATCTTTGTTTACCATATCAATTTATATTGCTACCTGCAAACATTTCAGTCCCTTACTACTGGGACTGAAAAAATGGTTCTGAAGTAAGAGAAGCCACTTCTTCTAAAGAGAACCCAAGTTTGGTTCTTAGGACCCCTACTGGGAAGCTCACAATTGTCTGTAACTCCAGCTTCCTAGGATCTGATGCCTCAGAGGGCACATGAACAAATATATATATACATATATATATATATATATATACATATATATATATATGTATATATATATATTTGTTCAAATATATATGAATAATATAAATATATATTAAAGATAATGTAAAACAAGCTCTGATTTATCACATGTATGAGAAATAAAAGATATTAAAGCCTTCACTACATCTTCCAAAAACTAAAGCTAGGACAGTCATCTTACTGACCTTTGACTCAGTTATGGGGACAATGACATGGTACCTTCTTCTACGTCCTATTTTTTACTTGATCTTAGAACTGCATTAATTAGACTGAAATTAGAAGTACAAAGATTTCATAACATTCTACTACCTTGCAGAGTACAGAAGTGAGCGCCAAACTCATTTTTGTAAGTAGTCCAGAATGAGTCTATCGTAGAACCTGCTTAGAGACTTATGAAAGGTTATTTTTTCTCTATCATTCTCTCCTTTTTGGAAAGGAAAAAAATCACGAAGTTGTTTTTGCACCACTACCTACAATATTTCATATGAAAATATCTGTTGTATTATAGGGTATTGGCCCTTGAGCTTCCCACAAGTGACCTGCTTCTACTAAAACAATGAATTCTTTGGGTTGTGTGTTATGAGTTAGTTAAACTTATGACCTGGGGGAGCAAAAGTCAGGACTGGTGGGCCGGGTAGCCACATCTTATAAACTGGGCCAATGTGTTGCCCAGGAAAGGAGTGCCTGGCCATAAATGGAGGCACATGGAGGGTAAGGGTCATGGTTTGTAATTAGCACAGACTGTTTAAGAAACAATAAGAAAATAATGTTTTACAAGCTAGCAGAAAGAGAAGTAAATAAGCATTTAAATGTTCCAATTGTGAGTTCTGTCCCTGTGTGTGGCTTATTTTATAAGCATTTTGTTTTAAAGTACTAAAAGCCAAGGCATACAGAAACACCCATCAACCTGGATCATAGGCTATCACAGTCTTTCCTTTAAGGATATTGGCAAGAGGTTTACTTCATGTGTTCTTGACATTCTGTTCTAAAAGTCATCATGGCACAGAAGTAATGATAAGCAGAATAAAATAAAGTATCTGCAAATGTTGAACGGTGTCTTGAAGAAAACAGATGAATGTCCTGGTTCAGCAAGACAGAAAAATATTTTTTGTTTGTTTAGGTTATTTTGTTTGTTTGTGTAATTGTTTGTTTGTTTTGGGTAGGTTTTGTTTCTTTTTTGTTTTGTTTGCTTTGTGTTTGTTTTTCTCTTTTTTTGTTTGATTGTTTTTGTCTCAACAGGCTAGTCATATAGACAGGCTTGTGTGAGTGGCTAATGTCTGTCTTGGGAACACTCAGTTTCCCATTCTATGGAAAAGAAATGAAACGACTTTTCAGCTCTGTGTTCAGCTCTGCAAGAGACTTATAATTCAACCCAGGAAATGACTTCTGTTCAAGCACAGGTAATTTAAAGGATACATCAAGTTTATGCTGCATTCTCCTAGGCATGTTTATAATCACGGTCCTTTTTTTTCTACACAGAAATGGAAGGATATTATATTAAAGTTAGCCTTTTCTTGTACTTAATATATTGGGGAAATGATACTTACATATATACCAAAATTGCAAGTGAAGATTTCTAAGCAAGTCAGGGCACCCATCTATCTATATTCAGGTGGTAAGTATGAGCTACCATTTCATTGATCTGGGAAACGGTTACAATACATTCTGGGTGAGCTGCAAGGAAGCTTTGGCCATAGTATAACCACACAACCAGTGAGCTCGCAATTATTTTTCTACTAAGTATTGGTTGCGTTTTGTTGCAATTTCATTTAGAAATGCATAATTTTTTCTCAATATCATTATCAGAGACATTGCAATCTTGATAAAATTGATCATAGAATGCCTTCCTTTGAAAGATGTTATGAAATTATAAAGATGCCATACTTATTCTTAATATATTCTACAGTGAACAGGAAAATGATCAAAATCTTGACAAGAGATTTGACCTCCTGGTTGCTCGATCCTAAGGTGTGGGAGGAGTATTTAATGATATACAGCTACTGAATGTTTTTGTCTAGATTTTAATTTTATTTTTTTAATCATTTTACTCTGTTTTTAAGTGAGAGTTAACACAGGGATGATATAAAGTCATAAAACCCAAGGTAGGGTACAGAAGACCCACTTATGCAGGCCATTCTTTCTACCAAGTGACATTTCTGCCATGTCTACAATCCATCACAAATGGATTCCTTTTAAACCTCTCCTCTGAACTTTATTCCTTCTCTGATACAGCTGCTTATCTTCATCCTATTGCCCGGTTGTGTGGAATAAACTGTACAGTATTATTTTTTATACTTTGACATCCAAAACTAGATGGATGATGCATCAATATTGCCTCTGTGTTTCAGGGCACCAACTTTGAACTGCCTTAAATACAATGCAATAAATTTCATTGTGGTTTGACTGTATTTGTTCTTCCTAATTAATTCCACAAGATGCTTGCCACTCATGGACTAACTTCAGATCGGAAGAATAAACTCAAGAAACTGACCACACAATTGGTTAAGACCACACAAATTGTCCATTAAATATTCTGCAAATACTGACTTATATAGTCAGTTTGTTTTCTGTATTTTGATTATAAACAAGGTAAGGGGCAGAGGTAAAGAGTACCTATAACTCTCAGCCAAGCTCTTAATAATTTGCTGTTGTAACAATAGTTTATACTTTTAGTGATATAACCTCCCCCCAAATGAACTACAAATAGAGAGGATCAAAAATGCAATCGATTTGTCTTAAGAAGCCTAAAACTAAATTTAAATGTTATATACAGAGAGCCCATCTTAATTAGTTGCTCTTAATAATAAAGAAAATGCATACATTTTGAAATGTTTAAAGTTTTTATAAAAAGCATGTTGCAGGGTAAATAGGAAATAAAACAAGCTAATTAATTTCACATCTTTTCTTCTAGACTTATTTGCATAAATTAGTCTTTATGTATAGACTGTAGATGACGTAAGTGTTGAGTTTCATCTGATATCCGGCTTTAGTATTTCCTTTTCTGGATGATAGATAATTCTGCTGATTGTATAGAAAAGTCACATGGATTCAGTATCACATTTGTCATGATAGAACCATCTGTCTTCTTCCCATTTTGTTTTCATTTCCTTTTTTCTCCTTTCTCTAAAATTTGGGGCCCCAGCTTCCAAAGACTGCAACTGTGTGTATTTTTTCTTTTATTCAATATTAGTAAATTTCAGGAACGATGCATGTGTTAATTGTTGAGTTGATTTTGATATGTCAGATGTTGACTTTGAGTGACTGGTAAGTCAGAGCGCAGCCTGGGGTCCACTCTGGTTCTTCAGCTGCCCTTCCTTCCTCTGCTCGCTGATGCACAAGGTCTCATCATTATCTTCTGATATTATAAAAAGGTCCTGCTGGAGATTCACTGCCCTCTATTAATTCTTCCTTTTGCAGTTTTCTTCAAAAAGCTGTAATCATCTGGAACAGGTCCCTGCAGAGAGGCAGGGCATTTGCTTTTAATCAAAGGGCAAAGTTTGCATTAAACTCCATAAACAAAATCAGGGGACTTGTATAAGTAACAGTCTGTGCATATCATTTTGATTTTTGCGGACACTTGGTCTCTGGTATTGATCTTTCTCCAGTTGTGAAAATCAGAGGGCAAAGTGCAAAGTTCAGAAGTGGCTCCTTGCCTGGAAGTTTACTGAAAGCAAAGCATCCGCGGAAGTCCTCCGGAGTAATCCAAGGAAACTTTTTTTTTCTTCCCCCTTCAAGGAAGGATGTTGTTGTTATTCAGTTTCTAAGATTAATTCCTCTTGGAGAAAAATAGCATTGACCTATGGGAAGCAGGAGCAGTCATAAAAACTTGGGGGGCCGGCAGAGAGCATGTCCACAGTGTTCCAACATCACTTCAGGTAGGCATGCTACTTTTTCAAGAGTAAACTTTGCATCCTCTGAGCATCTCTTTATTCACCAGCCAAATCATACACCAAGAAACTGTACAAATAAAAGGAATGTGGTGGAAAAAAAAAAAAAAAACCAACATTGTTATTTATAATAAAATTGAGTTGTAACGACCAATCCAAGCAATGGATTGACACTATGGAGAAAAACTAGAGTTTGTTTTGTTTTGTTGTTTTGGTTTGGTTGTTTTGTTTTGTTTTGTTTTGTTTTTTTCTCTCACCCTCCAAATTTGATTTTTGTGGGTTTTTTTCTTTTTGTTTGTTTTGTTGCTTTTGGTTTTGTTTGGTTGGTTTGGTTTGGTTTTAGGTTGGTTTTGTTGTTTTTGTTGTTTTTTTTTTTTAGTTTGTTTTTTTTTGTTTGTTTTGTTGTTTTTGTTTTGTTTTTTTCTTTTTTTCTGTTTTGGTTTGGTTTGGTTTTATTTTGGTTTTGTTGTTTGTGTTTGTGTTTGTTTTGTTTTTGTTCTGTTTCATTGTTTTTAAATTTTGTTTGTTTTGATTTGTTTGGTTTTTTTGTTTTTGTTTGTTTTGTTGTTTTTGTTTTGTTTTTTTCTTTTTTTCTGTTTTGGTTTGCTTTGGTTTTATTTTGGTTTTGTTGTTTGTGTTTGTTTTGTTTTTGTTCTGTTTCATTGTTTTTAATTTTTGTTTGTTTTTAGTTTGTTTTTTTGTTTTTGTTTGTTTTGTTGTTTTTGTTTTGTTTTTTCTTTTTTATTTGGTTGGTTTTATTTTGTTTTTGTTGTTTTTTTGTTTTTGTTTTGTTTTGTTGTTTTTATTTTTTGTTTGTTTTTAGTTTGTTTTTTGTTTTTGTTTTGTTGTTTTTGTTTTGTTTTTTCTTTTTTTCTTTTTTGTTTGGTTGGTTTTATTTTGCTTTTGTTGTTTTTTTGTTTTTGTTTTGTTGTTTTTAATTTTTGTTTGTTTTTATTTGTTTGGTTTTAGTTTGGCTTTTTGTTTTTGTTTGCTTTGCTTTATTTTTTGTTGTTTTGTTTTTGTTTTATCTGTTTGACTTTTGTTTTTTGTTTATTTATTTATTTATTATTTATTTTTTTACTTTAGTGTGAGCACTTACTGAGACTGTTTCTTATACACAAACAAGACAAGACCAAAGTACTACGGGTGAGTAGAACTGGTCCTAATTTCTAAAGATAACCAAAAGCTTGCAGACCAGTCCTCCAAGCTTGATGTGATGTGGCTGTGTTTTCACACTTCCATGCATTTTGTTAGGAAGTGTCTGTTCAACGTAGGGACACTCTAACAGGCTCCCTAAGGGCAGGCTACAAGTCAGGCCAGAAGACAGGGACTTCAGTAATCTTTTCCCAGAGTCAGGAGGTGGAACTTGGTCATTTGCCATCAAATTAGCCATCCTTTGGGATGCGTATTCTTCCTGCTTTCCCTGTAACCCTTCTTTTTATTATTTCACTCAGAACCTCAGCTTCTTTTCAAATTCTAAGTAACTAATGTGCAGTCTATTTGAAATCTTCATCCAATATGCAGGGGAAACAAAATCATTTTGGTCATAAGACTCCAGCTTATAGCTATCCACAAAGCCCTGGAGTGCTTATGAAATAGCACAAAAACATTTCCAAAAATAATAATAATTTTAAAAAAGCTGAGAGCTGTTGTTTTGTGGGACTGGTGAGATGAGGTTTATGAAGCCCTGGGTTTCCTAGAGGTTATGCTCTCACACTGGAAGGACATAGTAGATATGTAAATTAATAAACGAAACAGAAAGCATGCTGCACTGAAGAGTTTCTAAGGCACAGGAGCTGTGGGGTTTAAGGAAGGGCGTCTGGAAAGACCTCACAGAAAAGACAGGAGCTGAGGGCATGGCAGATTGAACACAGGAAGTCTCATACCACTATCTTTTTAAAGACAAGGCAGACAGAAGAGAACCCAGAAAGAAGTTTTGAATTATCAGCATGCAGTAAATGCAAAAGTAGGGGTAGAAATTAACATGAGTAGAAAGTCAACAAGGGACAGATTATGGATTTCAGGTGCTAAAACAATAATGTCGGATGCTGACTTCTGTTTAAACCATTAATAGAATCCCACTTCCAACATGGAAAGGAGATCCTTGGAGAATGGGGAAATAGCTTCAAATGTGGTTTGACATACAACTATAGAATAAGCGAGCAGGATTAACTTAAATGAGTTGAAAATGGTATTTTTCTCTTATACAGAGGGAACCAGTATAGCTTTGAGGAGGTTGATTGTGTTAACATGAATACAGACATTTCTAGATTTGATTCTCCCATCCTCAGTGGATAGATAAAGCAAAATACAGGAGAGCAGAAATAAAAACCCCTCTCAGATTGTTGCTTTTTGAGTCAGTCCTCTATCCTGGCCACTAATCATAAACTCCTCAGATAAAGATTAAGCAGGTGTCACAGCATGGGAGCACCACAGGACAGAAAGAAGGGAAACAAAAGCAGGCATGCTAAGAAGGGTGGGGGCGGTGGGGGGGGAGAGCTGGAGAGAGAGCTGGGCGGGGGGTGGGGGGGGGGCGTAAGAGTACTGGCTACTCCTGCAGAAGACCCAGGATCAGTTCCCAGCACTCGCAGAGTGGCTCTCAGTCATCTGTAACTCCAGTTCCAGAGCATCAGACATCCTCTCCCAGCCTTTACAAGTACCAGGCACGCGCACACACACACACACACACACACACACACACACACACACACACATGCACACATGCACACACATGCATATGTAGGCAAATCACTCATATTTGTAAGAGAAAAATAAATACATCTTTATAAAAAGTGCAAAATAAAGAGAGGCAAATCTTTTCCCAGAGCTGTGGACTCTAGCAACATGAATTTTTTATCTAGGACCTGAAGACATATCATCATGACTTATTATCATGTAAGACACATCATAATTAATTTATTATCATAAACCAGGGTTTCTTTGCCTGGTGTCCAGCTGAATCCTGTGAGACAGATCTCCCATGAAATTGTTCTGTGTCTTCATCTACTTTCTTTTACCTGTGGGCTACAGAGAGGCGCTCTCTTTTTCCTCTGGTCTTAAATTGCTCGTGAGAAAGAGTGCTTAAGGCAGCCGTGCCTATAGGGAGCAAATATTAGTGGAAAGTAGAAAGATGCTCGGAAGCATTCAGAGGCCAACTTATGAATGTAAAACAGCAGAGGTTGGGTTCTGAATTATGCATTTTTGCAGTCACATATACCAGTGAGATTGTGGTGCTCATCAGTGAATAGACTCTACACTTTGATTTTTTTTTTTCTCTTAACGGTCTACTGCATGACACCACGGCTTAAGTACTCGAGCTCAGGGACTCTGCAGATGAGCCTTCCCATTCCACCTACACATATTTTACATGTGATGTAATCTTGCTGATTCAGTTCTTCATACGAGGCAGGGGGACTCATAAGTTGATGTATTTCATCACAGTATAGTAAAGCTGATATCTCATGCTTACAGAGGTTGTGCCACATGCTACTTTCTGGAATAATTGATAAACGTTAACGCTAAGCCATTGAGGGGTCTAAAGAGAGTGCTGAGCAGTTCATTTCATTTGCACAGGCGAGGAAACCTAAACAAAATAAGTGAAACAACTTGCTGGTATCTACTCAGCCAGTAAGAGCGGGAGCCTGGCTCTGACTCCGGGCTGTCTGGCTGTAGAATATGAGATGCATGCATTCTCCCTGTGTAGATGAAATATTGCCTGCAGAGTGTCTGGCACACAGGCATGCAATAAATGTCACTTGCTATTTTTATTTTGCATTTTTCTATCACTTTATTTTGACTTCAATGTGGGAGAGGTGATTATCCAAAAATGGGAATTAGCCAAGGGTTGTGATAGTCAGAGGCAGAGGAAATATTAGATTTTCCTGAGTGGGAGGAGGATTTAAGACTCCCAGCACTTGAGCCAGAGCATAGCAAGACACGCATGTCCATAAGTCCTCTTTGCTCCACATCTGTTTTTATTTTTCAGTTTATCAGCCTGCTCTTTCATGACAGAATTTTGCAATATTCTGCTCCCCTGGTGACTTATAGAATATCAAGGGAAGAGAGGGAAAAAAAAGAAAAGCTTTTAGCCAACTTCGACTTTTCATTCCTTAAAACCATAGATAAGCTCTGGCTGGACACTGTGATTTTGTCTGAAAAGGCTAATTCATGTTTCTCCCTGTTATCTGCTCAAGAGAGGAATGCTGTCTTTACCAGTGCCCAGCACCGCTGATAGTCCCTGTCCCACAGAGTCCCGATGGTGGTGTGTAAAGATAAGACAAGCCTATGGCCCAGCCCTGCCAAGATATCAAGCAGTTTTTCTCCACTGGAGATCAGGTGTGGGCATCTTTAGTACGTGATACCTATGTCACCACATCAGGGTTGGGGTCTGACAAGAACATGAAGAGGAAAGAATAGAGGTGTCTGGGTATTGAGTTTATCTCCGGCAGAAACAGCTGCTCTTTCAGAAATTACAAGCAGAGATGACCTCTGGCCTTAGGTTGCTTGTAAGAATTTATTTAGCTGGGCAAAATGGTACATGCCTAATCTAAGCATTGGGGTAGCTGAGGAAGGAGGATCATGAGTTTGAAGCCATTGTGGGATACAAAGACAGTTTTAGACTTGCTTTGGGCTACGATAGTGACATCTAGTCTCAAAGGAAAAAAATGAAGACTGAAAGAAACAAAAGGAAATTCTTGTTTGTTGTTTGTTGTAAGGGCCTGGAGATAGCTCAATGGATAAAGTACTTGCCATTCAAGCAAGAAGAACTGAATTAGTCTCCCGCACCCAAATAAGAGCTGAGTACAGCAGTGTGTACCTGAAACTACAGTGCTGGGCTGGAGATGCAGGAGAATCCCTGGAGGCTTTCTGGCTAGTGACTCTAGCAAAATTGAGGCACTCCAGGTGTGAGGCACTCCAGATGTGAGGCACTCCAGGTGTGAGGCACTCCAGGTATAGTCTCAAAAATAAATGAAGAGTAACTGAGGAAGATATATTAGAAGTAAATCTCTGGCCTCTAGTAGCCTAAAAGACATGCCCACGCATACACGTGTACACACACACAGAGAGAGAGAGAGAGAGAGAGAGAGAGAGAGAGAGAGAGAGAGAGACAGAGACAGAGAGACAGAGACAGAGAGACAGAGAGATAGAGAGACAGAGACAGAGAGAGACAGAGAGAGACAGAGAGAGGACAGATTGAGCAGAGAGACAGACACAAATACAGTGAAAGAGATAGATAGATAGATAGATAGATAGATAGATGATAGATAGATAGATAGATAGATAGATAGATAGATAGATAGATAGATAGAGTTTGAAAATGAAGCAGGGAAACCACAAACATCTGCTGCAGCAAGACGAACTCCTCTGCAGCAAGAAGCTGCTCTTGAGAATGGCCAACATGCTCTCAGGTGGGTACTGGGATCCTTTGGAAACCATGCAAGGCACTGTTCATCTCACATAAAATGTTTATGAGGGGTACGAATTGCTGACAATTCTTTCCTGACCAGAGAATGATTGAGTCCAGATGTACTTTCGTTTGGAGGAGAGCAAACAAGTGTCCCTTCGATGGAAAAAGGGACCTCAAGGTAGACTCAGAAGCAAGTGGAGCAAGGCTTCCCTTCGGCTCCCTCTGCAGAGCAAACACCGGAATTTGGAGGGATATCTGTATGTATGCATACATGTATGTATGCATATATTTATGTATGCATGTATGTAGGTATGTTTGTATGTATCCATGTATCATTACCTCCAGAATTTCTTCTGTTAACTGATTTGAGATTGTCTTACTTTGGAGGGAATCACAGGAGTTGTCTTCAGTGTGTGTGAGCTTGGTTCATAGCTTTTCCTAGTATTATAGAATTCAGCTTTTTCAAATCCTGTTTAATTAACTAAAAAGGGACTTTGGGAAGAGAGTGAAACCTATTTGTGTGTTCTTCCTTTAACCGGACTTAGACTAATTCTAAAAATGTTCATGCAAAAGTAATTGACATAAGTGACACATTTGAAATGCGAACCGAAGAACTAATGTCAACATAAGCCCTGCCACGATGGCTGGATATGAGTGCTTGCCATGCAGACTTTTACATGAGGCAGTTTTTTAAGTGAACTGAAGCAACTATGGGGAAAAAAATCCACCAACCTGAGAAAATAATGTGAAACACCCTCTTGCACTAAAATCAATGAGGGTAATTTTGCATCCCTTTGTTTTGCTGATTTTATCCCAAATGGGTGTAAAAACGAAAATAAAGTCAAATCACTGTTAGCATCCATCAGAAATAAAGGGAAAACAGATCCACTTTCCCCCATTTTTCCCTCTTGTGCTTGTACGCAAAACACTTATTACTGAGGAGAAACTAGTGAAAACAAAACAAACACGTTAGTCTTTTAGTTCATTGTCTTCAGGGTTATACACAGTTGCACAAATTTACCATTAATCAAAAGAACGTGGACTTGTTTCAAAGTGCTGGTACAAAGCAGTCACCTTTATGCTTTGATTATAACTTGCTAGTTTGTGTCTATCTCTGAAAGTAAACAGGTGTGTTTCCTGTGCCTATTTTCAGGACTTTGTCAAGGATACTGGGACATTTCATCCACCCACAGTGGCATGTTAGCTGCTGCTATTAGTCAGGCCTCCTTTGGCTAACCATATTATTGATATTTGATGGATGTAGCATGCCAGCTTTGTCTACAAGATACTATCTTACAAACCTCATCCCTAGATGAAGAGGTCTGGGAAATCAATACTTGCTGAGAGAGGAAGAAACAGATACATTGTTCAATCCCAAGTACTCAGTCCTAAACGCTTGTATATACAGCAAACACTAAATGGACTATATGTGTGCGTATGTGTATGTGTGTGTGATTATGTCTATGTGGTAATATATACAATAACATAATATATAGATAATATGTGTGATAATATATTTACATATGTACTACATCTATCTACATTTATGTATATTTTAAGGAAAGGTCATTCAGTAATCTGAGAGGAAGATTTGGAACTGTAAGAAGAGTTGGAACTGGAGAGGGAGGGATGAAAATGATGTAAAGACAGTTGTCACACATTAAGTTCTAAAAAAACAAATATTAAATTAAAAAGCAGAATCAAAGGTATTCAAGGTAATGATTCCAAACCTATAATAATTCTCTGATGCTCGAAAGAACACTTTAGTTTTATTAACTATAGAATTACAAATAGAATACAATTAGATCAAATTCCCTGTTTCTTTCCCTCTCTCCAACTCCTCCCAACTCCCCCTCCACTGCCTCTCAAACTGATAGGCTCATTTGTTGTATTCAATTTGTTAAATAATAAATGTACATATGTACATATAATGTAACATAAATATATAAATTCAACCCACTGAGTCAGTTCAGTGTTGCTTGTGTGTACGTGGTGAAATTGTCAGATAATCCTAGCAAACAAAATAACAAACCCTAGTACAAAAATGTTCTTGCACACAGTCCTGGATAAGAAGCACCCTGCTAACATTTTTGCCTGACAGAGCTCAACAGATTGACTGTGGGATTTGCAAGTTTTTGAAATAAGAGAACAGATAGAGGAAGGAAGTGATTTAAAGACACAGTTTCTAATTTGTAGTATCCATTTATAATGTTTTGCAGGGCAATTTGCTGATGACAGTCAAGCTTAAGGAGATAGATCAAGTTAATTCATTAACTGCTCTATCTTCTTGGAGAGGATTAGCGCCAGAGGAGAAGCCAGTCTGCAGAATTTCAAGTACTGAGGGATTCCCGCAGATTCAGCCAGTGAACAAGACTCACTAAACAACAGATCGCTTGGCTGAATCCTGTCTTCAGACACTAACCCCCATAAGAATTTTCAAAGCCACGATAATTATAGTAACAGCACTACACGTGTATATTAATCACTCCCTGCACGTTAAGTTTATTGATATTTTTAGAGCCTTTTCCTTTATTTTGTACGGACCTATAATTGAGAAACAGAGTAAGGAACCTGTTCACATACAGGAGGTAAACCTCATAAGGTCTCAGAAGCCAATGATATTTCCATTTATAAGAAATTACTGCTTTATTCAGTAGTTTATCCTCAGTTGTTTCTTTCTTTAGAGAAGCCGAAAATATTTTCCCATGCTAAGTTACATTACTTTGTGGGGGGGGGGGGTATGTGTCTGTGTGTGTGTTTTTACATGAATGTGCTGGTATGTGTACCTATGTCTGTTTATGTGGAAGCAGGAGACCAATCACAAACATCTTTCTCAAAGTTCTTCACTTTACTTTTTGAGACAGGATCTCTCACTGAACCTGAATCTTATCACTTGGCTACCGTGGCTGGTGAGCAAGCTGTCTGGACCATCCCGCATCCGACTCTCAGCATCAAGGCTGCTGATGAGTGTTGTCATGTCTGGTTTTAATAAGTAGATGGTAGAGCTTCAAACTCAGGTCCTGAACCTTGTGCTGCAAGCCCTTTACCCAGTGATCCATTTTCTCTATCCCTAAGTCACATTACTGAAGAGAGGTTACCCAAAATGAGAGAAAGCAAGGAAAAGTATTAGTATCAAAAATAACAAGATCATTCTTAGGTACGAATTCAAAATATTTTGAGGAGCATGGGTCATGATTACCATTACAATGGTTGTACATTTTTTTTCTTTATTATCAGTTTGGCCTTTGAGTAAGATATTGAATGTATCTCAATACCATAAGGATACAGAAGAGAGAATACTTCTTTCCTTACGAATGCCATAAAATCAATAGAATTATAGAGTAACCCAAAGTGATCAGTAAGATTATCATGGTTTCATGGGATTCTGAAAATCATTATTAACTGAAAAATATTCTACAAGTATGATTGGCTTTGCTTCTGTAAGGGTGGTCTACAGAATAGCACAGCAGTATCCAGGAACTTAATACAAGTGTAAAAGTTTTGGGCACATTTCATATCTACTAGAACAGAGTTTGCCTTTTAATAATCGCTAGCTGAATTATTGGCATGATGGAAGAGCCTGACAGAAGGAATTATACAGACCAAAATCAAAACAGAGCCGAGAGTCAAAAGCAGACGACAACATAATACGTTCATCTCATGATGAGAGCTAGGCCGCCTGCCCAGGTCATAATTCTTAGCATCATTTTCATTCAATACAAATCAAACATGATGGTAAAGAATAAGAAGGGGACATCTAAAAAGGAGGTGAGGAGCTTGGGAACTGGTTCATTCATAAGTTAGAAGATCTAAGTTTGGTCCCCCATACCCAGCTATATGCTGTAAACCCAGTGCTAGAAAGGTAGAGACAGGATAATCCCTGGGGTTTACTAGGTAGTCTAGATGAATCTGTGAGCTCCAGGTTCAGTGAGTGAGGAAATGTGGAAGACATGTCTCTGGCCTCCATAATCTACATATGTGTCAACAGAAGGGTGGTGGTGGGCTGATTTCTAAATGCTGTCAATATATGAGAAGTAACACCAGCTAAAGGGTAGTAAGGCACCCATAGGCCAGCCTCAGTGGTTCTTGCTCAGTTGGCTTTTGCTGACCATCCAGCCCCAGAGACACTATGAGTAGACATAGGATGTATGAATGGCACCAATTCTCTTTGACACTTTTATTTGAGGTAAGTCAGGGATGCTCACCATTAAAATCACTGCATTCGGGAGGATGAGTTATCAGCATTATCTAGAGTTTAACACCAGTTTAGACTAAAGTTTGCCCTAGAAAGTGAAACTCTGATCAGATCAGGAGTCAATGCTTTTAAATAGGAAATGAAGTGGGTAGGAATAAAAGGAATAAAATAAGAATTAAAATTTGTTGAAACAACACTAGCAACAACAAAATTATGCTAGCTAAATATGGAATCAGAATCTTTGTCTTCACCACAGAGAATTTTGGGGCCAGGAAGCAGAACATATAATGTATGCCTCAATTTCTCTCTCATTGAAGAACAAATCCTTCACTCTACTGTGTATGACTATGACTTAGCCCTCACTTTCTGTATTCATGTAAATTTCCTCCCACTGAGATCTGGTAGTGGAGGCAGTTCTCTGGTAAGTGCCATCAATAACGTGTCTTCACACAGCTTCATTGTAAAAGATACATGGAACTTTAACATTTTTCTAAACGTTGTGGACTCTTATGTATGCAAATGTGGGATAGTGTGAGCACGGGTGAGTGTGGGAGCCCATGGAGGCCAGAAGAAGACATCAAATATTCTGGAACTGAGCATCCTGACATGCATGCTGGTAACTCATCTCAGTCCTCTGGAAGAGCAGCAAGTGCTCTTAACTGCTAACCCATCCCTCACCCTTTAGGCAAACTTTAAAGTTTTTCTCTAGTGTTTCAACAAATGTTTGCATGAAACAGCCCTCTTCATAAACTTCTCCTGTGATTGCTCTTCCTCTCAACTACCATGTGACTGTGGACCTCACTTCTCTTTTCTGTCTGATGGATGCTGTCACAGCAACATCTTTACAGCTTTTGGTTCTCTTCCTTGTCATGGGGTAAACACTTTGTTGGATCTCCAAATTAATCCATATGGAAGGCTAAGAGAGTTCATAGTGTCTGTATCTTATACAACTTATACATATGTAACATATAGATATTACACATGTCTATTTCCGTTTCAGAAAGGTCAGTGTATGCAAAAGATAAAAAAGAAAAACTGCTTAGCCATTGGAAAAAGATCAAACTTTCTTCCAGCCAATAGCAGGAACTCTAGATGCTGTTATGAAGGTCGTATGTAAATATCTATGGATTAGATAAATGTATTAGAAGACTCATGGCATTTCTCCTTTTAACACACTTTAAATTTTGTGGTGCCATGTGTTTGCTATTTTAATCTGAGAAGTTAGTTCCTGGGGGTGGGGGGTAGAGATCTTTTTTTCAATTGGGTCACTGACTTCCCATGTATGGAGCCACCATTTTTTATTGATGAATCCTTCCTCGTTCAGCATTCAGGCTGCTTCTTAATTCTTTGACTCTCCTGAGGAACAAGTCAAATGCATCCATACAGAAGCGTCTTGTCCATCTTGCCTATAAACAAGAGGAATTTTAATCAAAATGTATTTATATAAGATTTGACAACTTTTGACAAATTTAGTTTCTTGAAAGTTTATAGTTCCTCCTTAAAAGCATATAAAGTCAACGCTTCAATTCCTCTCTAGTGTTGAACTAGTATATATTACAAGTAAACTTTATAGTTTTATTTTTGATAATTTTATTTAACAATCAATTTATCTGTCAGAGTCTTTTGAGCATATCTCAACTGCATAGTTTTGTTTCCCTTATTAAATGGTATGAAGTGTGTGTATGTGTGTATGTGTGTATGTGTGTCTGTGTGTGTCTGTGTGTGTACATGTGTGTGCATGTACATGCATGTGTGTGTACATAACAGTGTGGGCACTCAGCAGCCTCAGTATGAATGTAGAGTCAAAGGACAACCGGTTGTCAATTGTCACCTTTCACCATGTTTGAGGTACCATCTCCTGGTGTTCACAACTGTGCATGCCAGTCTACCTGACATAGAGTTACAGGGAATCGCTTGTCACTCCCTCACCCTATCACATCTCAGGAACATAAGGATTATAAATGTGTATTACCATGCCTGTATTAATAAAGGTTCTCTAGATTCAGACTTAGGTCCCATCCTTATATGAGAAGCTCTTCATCTAATGAGCCTTATCTCTAACCTTAGTTTTTATTTTTTCCAATTGTAGGGAAATTAGCTTTTTTGTTCTTAACTATTTTAAAAGATATCCAAGAGCTTCATCATCTTTCATTATGCCTTCTTTTATTTTCTGGAATTGTTCTGGGTCTTGGAGGTAAAACCTCCTCAGCAAGGCTGTGTGAATCCAGAGAATGAATCTAAGGCAACCTGAATAGTTTTACCTGGAGGATTTTGACACCGACCCTTCCTGACAGGAGCTCACTAAGACACATAGCAAAGTGTGGCTGAGTTGCTCTTCAATGACATTGATGGACATAAATGAAGATGCACACTAGGATGAGAGGAAGAGATGGTCCTGATGGTACAAACTGGCTAATGAGTTCAATAGCTCAGTGTTTTGTATTGATAGTTTATTTTAAGCTGTGTATCCCCTGTTTAGCTCTTTTAGGAGAAATAGCCCATAATCTAGTTGACCATGCATATATTTTCACAAAACAGACTTGAAAATGGCTATTACTCTCTGATAGGTGGTTGTTCTAATTCACTGTCTCTATATTTACTTGTAATGGTCTCAATATTCACTTGTAATGATTGACAAATATACTTACAGAACTCCACACCACACTATGTTACCTTGTCAGAATCTACTAGAGACATACTTTATCTTTTTTAAAAATATTTATTTATTTTATACACAGTGTTCTGCATATATATTTGCATGTCAGAAAAGGGTACCAGACTACAGATGGTTGTGAGCCACCATGTGGTTGCTAGGAATTGAACTCAGGCCTCTGGAAGAGCAGTCAGTGTTCTCGACCTCTGAGCCATCTCTCCAGCCCATACTTCATCTTTCAATCATCTTTCTCTATTGCTTTAATTTAAAACTATCTATGCCTTAACCCCAAATTTAGTTCATTTATAAATAAAAACATTCTCTGCATAGAGAGCCATATCTGTGGCCTTCAGCGTTGTACAGGTGTTGTATTTATTTATGAAATCTGTGAACTTCTTATTCTGATTACTAGACTTCTTAGTCACAACATCACTATCTAATTTCATGCATAACCACCTAACTATTGCCCACTTACCTATTTCACAGTTCGTGGAAATTTATCTTATTAAATTGCAAACGAGATCAGAATTATAAGAGTTATGAGCTACGTTCTGTGAGTTGATCTATCTGCAATCTTTCAGTACATACAATGGAAGCCCCACGGTGCTGTACATGGCAAGCTTCATTAATCCTCTGATCTTGAAGTACATTTGACATGAGTAATGTTGTAGATTATAAAATAGGATTTCTCAAACTCTGGCCATCTGTTAGTTATACAAGCAGTCTAAATGTCCTATATATAGGACGTATGTTTCCTGTGTTGCATACATTTGCTCTTGGCATCGCAAGGTGTCCTACTGTCACAACAGACAAGCCATTCATTAAGCTGTCAGCACCTAACTATGCTGCTTCTAAAGATGGTTCACTTCTGTGTTTTCTGGTTCTCCTTGGATGACTTGTTCACTTGTCAATGAGTTGAGCTGTTACCCTCACAGGAGTGCAACTGAGTTGTTCTTGTCAACATGTGTAAACCAAAGCTCTAGTCCTTCATTTCCAACAATCCAGCACTTGACTCATGGTGGGCACTAATGGGTTGGAGCACCACATTGCACTCACAAGAGTTAAAATGGTGGCAGTATGAGTCGAGTCTTGGCTAAGACATCTGAGGCAGGAATGTTAAAAGCACTGATGTAGAAAAAGCAAGTAACAACATAAAACATGATTAATTGTAAATACTGTTTGAAAATCTTTTTTAAAAAATCAAGAAAGGCAATTAAGCTAGCCCGACACCCATACATTGGAACTATTTGGAACACATTGTATATTAAAGTACAGTTAAGTTACATAACATGACAACGAAGTAAATGTAATGCAGGCATAGCACATGTGCATGTCGAGGTCAGAGGACAACCTGCAGAAAAGAAATCTCTTCTTTCTTTTCTTCAGCCTTGTGGGTCTTGGGAATCAAGCTCGGGTCATCAGACTCCACAGCAAATGCTTTTACCTGCTGAGCCAACTCACTGCTCCAAGTCTATTGATTTTTATCTTTGATTTTACAGTTCATATTTTAAAATATCTTGTGTTTATGAGAACTTTATTGCTCATTGGAAAACTGGAAAGACAGTTCATTTTTAACTACTTGTAGATCTTAAAATGTAATCTCTTATAGTCCAAGTTATTTCCTTATATATTTTTCTTTGCCTTTTGGCCTAATCCTTTATTTTTTTATGAGCATAAGAGAAAGGCATGTGGGAACATTTTAATTTCTCAAATTTGGAACTTAGTTAATGACTATAATTCACACTTGACAGAAAGGAAAAAATTAACTTCAGAGAGAAAACAGTCCAGTTACCTGTGCTCTCCACGTCATCATCTCTAATGGAGATTTAAGAGTTGATGATAAAATATTAAACTATGATAACAGGCAGACTTTCTTACACGTCATCTTTCTAAGTTGTAATGGTGTGGTTTTACTATCATGGGATAAAGGCGATGAGGTATTACTTTGCATGGGACTTATTCTTCTCCTATTGGCACTGGACTAGAAAAGACACCTCACCAATCAGAGGAGTCATTGCCTGGGGCGTGACATGTTCTTAATCTCACTCCATGTTTTCCAATCATTAAAGTAGGTTGGTCTATGAATCTTACGAGAGATGCTTGGAGAGGAAACGTGAAGAGTCTCATCTGCAATACAACCCCCATCCTTTAACTTAGTACAAAAACAGAAACTATACAAAGCTGTTTATTAGTTTGCTGAGTCAATATTGCATTTCTGTAGCATAATATATAGACAATATCACACTTCCCCTCTAATTTATGGCAAAAAATGTTCCATTGTATATTGAAATGAAGAAAGCATTCTTCGGTTTACCAGTTTTATACCACCTGTGTTTTATAATATATAAAACGTCAAATTCACCAACTATAAAAATGATATCTCCCCTCTATATTTCATTGATTTCTTACATCACTATATGGTCCCAAAGTATGTGTCACCTCTGGTTTCTAGTCTGTATACTTGTACGTTCTATAAATGTTTTATGCTTTATGGGTCAGAGTTTCTTATTTTGCTGAAGTGCATGTATATCTGATCAAGTATGTTTCTTTTTTTATGTGCTGGCCAGAAATTTCATGTGTGGGCTACATTTAGTTGAGCCAAGAGACTGAAATCTTTCTCTGTGGGGATGTTGCTCAACTCTTCCACCATGTGGCTGAGACTTTTTGCAGCTTAGATGGAGAAAGAAGAAAACGCAAAACTCATCAATGAAATATTAGCTCCTCTGATGTTACTCTTTCAAAAAAAATGTTTGTGAAAAATTACCTGTTGAAATTGAATTAAAAACAGAATGTATCTGGGGATGGAAAGATATAATGGTAGGACCATGGTTAAGTGTGTGTCCACTTGCAGAGGACCTGAAATGGTGTATCAGAATCCAGGCCATGCAACTCACATCTGCCTATAATCCATACCCAGGAAATCTGATGCCCTCTTCTGGCCTCCAGGAAAGTAAAGTGTGCTCTCTCTTGCTCTCTCTCTCGCTCTCTCTCGCTCTCTCTCTCACTCTCTCTCTCTCGCTTTCTCTCTCTCGCTCTCTCTCTTTCTCTCACGCACACACACACACACACACACACACACACACACACACACAGGCACACTTAATAAAATTACTTTTTAAAATATAGAATAAAAATGAAGATAGACAAGAAGAGTGTTGCTATGTTTGGCTTCAAGTCATCATTGTAAATATGCATACAGTATTGAGTAACTCTACTTCTGTAGAAGACGGACTTGGAAAGGACTTTAATGACAGATATCAACTTAGAGGAATTTGATTCAGCATCTGCCTCTTTCTTGGAAGAATATATGTGGTTGCTTTCCTGTGTCTGCATGCGCTGAGATTTGTGGTACAAATACAAAATCAAAATACTAATTACTGATTATAAGCATTATTGCTACAGTGAGTCATTGATTTCCAGATACATATTATCTTTTAAAATATAGCTTTTCCATTTCTGAAATGCCATCTAGAAAATATTTACCCTTAGACTTATAATCTCACTATAGGTATGAATAAGGAATTACTTTTCTTCCATGTATTCTAGTTAATAAACTTTATCCCAGAGAGTTTAAATCACAGAGTAGAAAGTTGGTTCCTCTTTAGGGAAGTAAGGCTGTCTGTTTCATCTATTACCAAATTTCCACTTCTCCAGAAGATGGTAAACACTCGATAACTAGCAGCCTAAATTAATAAAGCAATGAACAAGAGCTTAAGACATTTCCGTCTTTAAAAATTATATTTTTTCTAAAATGAAATTTACATTTAAAAAGTTTACTATTTCTAGCCCTTTTAGCTTTTATTCTCAGATTCCAAACAGTAATTAATCCAAAAATATAATTGTGTTTAAGCTTGCTAGTCAGTCAGTCTCTCTGGTCTTTTTCAACCAAACCCTATAATTGCAGTGAGGACAGACTGTCAATTTTCCCACATGATCCAATATCAAATAACTCATGTGTTCTTTCAAGAACTGTATGTCTAATGAACAAATTAGAGGAATATGCTTCTGAGAATTCAGAATATAGGACTTAAACTTTTGCACCATCTACATAAATACTCTAAAATAATTCCAAAGTAATTTATCAGAGGGGAAAAAATTCCAAAAAGGTGTGAGGAATGAAATCAAAAGTAACAAATGAAATCAGAGTATAGTTGAAAGAGGATACAAAATTTGGGGAAGAATGTTTTGGACTCAGGGCATCATGTTAACCAACTTTGATATGAGCTGAGAAATATCCCTAGCCCTAGGAGAAATATATATATATATATATATAAAATCACTATGAAAAAGAAAGATAACAGTCATTCTGTGTGAAAAAATAAGAAGTATGGAGTGCACACAGATGGACCAGTTCTTTGTATTCCGGAGGAATAAAAATTTACATATTGACTCTATTGAGAGAAAGCTGGTTGAAGAAGCTCACACAACGCAACAGCAATGTGATAGGTAAATAAATGAATGGGAGCTTACAGATGCCCAATGCTATTTGAATCAGCAAATATTGTTATAATTCTTTCAAAAAGAAAAGTGTCAGATCCTACACAATTCAAATCAACTAGCATATGTAAAATATATTACATAGCATTGAGCCAAGTCATAAAAAATTTGGGATGTATTCTACCGCATGCTTAATAGTAACTATGTATCAGTTGTTGGTGATGGTATTTTAAATTGAAATTGTTTTTTATACAACAGTCTGATCACCATTTACTCCTCCCAGATTCTCCTCCCTTCCTTACCTACTCAACTGCATTCCTTCTTTCTCTCTGGTTGAGAAAAAATAAGGCAATAAATAAATAAACCAACAAAACAACAACAACAAAGAGTACAAAGCAAACAGAGGAGAAAAGAATTAAAAGAAAAAAGAAAAAACAATGGAAGAATATCACAAACATACACAGAGGCACATACACCATAAAAATACAAAACTGGAAACTATAATAAATAAATAAAAGACAAGTAAGCTACAAAAGAAACAGTGCCCAAACAAACATTATGAGGTAAACGCTCAAGGTATACCATTGAGTTCATTTGGTGTTGGCCATCTATTGCTGGGCATGGGGCCTTCCCTAAAGTGTGGTTTATATACCCCGTTATAATCCATTGGAGCAGAATAATTTTCCTTTGTGAGTGTTTGCAAGCTGGAGACAACAACTGGGTTGGGAATGGGGGAGAGTGTCCACTTCCCCTGTCCATGCTAGGACCCCATATAGCTCGGACTTGTGCATTCCCTGTCCATTTTGCCACGGTCTCTGTGAGTTCGTGTGAGCATCAGTCTTGTTTCTGGAAGACACTGTTTCCTTGATGTCTTACACCCACTGGCTCTTACAATCTTCCTGGCTCTTCTTTAGGTAGTTCCCTGAGCCCCAAAAGAAGGACTTTGATGAAAAACCCTATGTAGGACTAAGCATCCCAATGTATCTCTCTGCACACAGATCAGTTGTGGGTCTCTGCATAGTTGTTCCTGTCTCCTACAAGAAGAAGCTTCTCTGATGCTAGCTGAGACACTGGTCTGTGGGGATTACAGAATGTCACTAGGATTCATGTTATTGCTATATTCCTTTAGCAGAATAATAGCATTTGGCTTTCTCCTAGGTCCCTGGACTATCTAGTATCAGGTTCTTGGCCATCTAAGCGGTGTCAGGTATGGGTTCCATCTCATAGAGTGGGCCTTAGATTCAATCAGGTTCCTCCAGCATATAACTCAATTAGATATAAACCATTCCTGGATCTGGATGTTTCATTTGGTTTTGAGAAAGGTCTAGCTGGGGCCTTGTCTCCCCTGTTATCTGGTGATTCCATGGGGTTTTCGTTTGTTTCTTTTTGTTGTTGATATGTTTTTCTGGTTTTGGGGTGTGTGTGTGTGTGTGTGTGTGTGTGTGTGTGTGTGTGTTTGTGCGCGTGCACGTGCCTATGCTCGCACATGCATTTTAAGAGCCTTCTACTGTAGTAGATTTCCATATGACCCCTTAAAAAGCCCTTAGTAGTGTTAACTGGTCCACCTGGTATTCCCTCCCTATCTCCCTTCTTCCCAGCCCCCTGCTCCAGTTAATCCTCCCATTCAGTCCCCCACCTGTTTCTCCCTGTATACATATACATCATATATATATACACCTATACCTACACATATATACCATCATATACATCATGATATACATATACATACACATACACACACACATACACATACACATATACATACACACACACACACACACACACACACACATACACATATACATATACATATATATAATTTCCCAGCTTTAGGAGTTCCTTTCCTTCCCTCTGACCCTTCACTCCATTCCTCACTTCTGTGATTATACAGACAGTAGTAGTATGCCTATCAAAGTCACATCTTATTTTAATCCGATTACATTCTCCAACAAGTAGAGAGTGCTAGGCAAAAAATAATTACAGACGTTTAGTATTATGTGTGCTACCAGGATCCCATGATCACAGTATTTAAGAGTTCTTAAATAAGAAAAATAATCAACTCTCACCATTGACACCTTAGAGTTTGCTTTTGTTTGTGGCAGCCACAAGTCACTTACCCACCAAAAGTAAAATATGTTCCCCTAGTCTAAAATTCTGTGCAATTAATATTCAATCACTTACTTTGTTTGCTTAAGGGGGAAGCAACCCAGGACAATGGTCACATCTCCATTTTTAGGCTGAATTGAAAACAAGAACCAAACGAACAGTTAGGCGAACAAACTTGGTTTAAACATGGCCTCTGTCTACAAGTCCTAGACCAAGCCCTTTCCGAGCTTCCACCAAAAGAGCTCTGTAAAGACAAAAGTGATGTAAATTTATGACCTTATAAATGAAGATTGACAGACAACCTAAGGCCTGAATCTGGAAGGAATTTTCCATAATTGGAAGCTAGACAGAGCTCGGCATATTAACCAATGGTTGCCTGTGTGCTTGTCATCTAATGAAATAGAGTAGCTCTGACAGAATGAGAGATGGTAGAGAGACCCCAAAACTGATCAACACCCCCAGGCCCAGGCAGAGGGCTCTGCAGTCTCTGAATATGACACTGTTTCCTCGTGCTGTGTTTATTATTTTATTATAGGTTTTCCAAACTGAAACGTCCAAAGAAGAAAGCAGGAGCTGGCGACTCATTCGACTTCCTTGGCAGAGACCACACAGCCCAGAAGAACAAGCGAGTCCAGGAGGAATGTGATAATTCTTTTTTCTTTTACTCAGACTTTAAGAATTTCATACAATGTATTTTGACCGTATTTGCTCCATTACCCCAAAACCCTCAGATATTTAACCTTCCCTTCCCTACCCATCCAGTTTTGTGTCACATTTTAAACTTACCAAGTCCAGTTTGCACTAGTCAGATTACTCCAATAGAGTATGGCCAACGTACTAGAGGGCATATCCTTAAAGAAAACTGACCCCCGGCATCTATAGATCATTAATACTTCCTACATTAGGAGGGAGAATTTGCACCTTGCTCCATCCTGAAATGTCACCTTACTTAAGCTTCTGCAAGCTTTACTCACACTGTTGGAGTCCCTGTGAATTCATATGTGTGACTGCCCTACTATATTCACAAAATACTGATTAAAGTCATCTACTGCCACTGGCACCTAGAATTTTCTGCACCCTCTTCCAAAATGATCCCTGAACCCTCGGAAGAGAGAGAGTGCTATAGATGGTCCTGAACCTTGGGAAGAGAGAGAATACTATAGATTCTATTTAGGACTGGGCGCTTGGTCTTCTTTTTTTCTCTTCATGTTGACCAGTAGAGGGACTCCATGTTAAGCACCATCTACTGCAGTGACGAAAACGCCTTGAATGATCAAGTTGTGCAACAACTGAGATCGGAGGTTATGATTCTGTGAATTATTATAATGCCCTTCCTCAGTCTTCTCCAGTGTGTTCAAGCTTCTTTCTTCTGGGTCACCACCATTCCCCAGCAGGAGATAGAGGCATAGGACTCATGCGACTAGTCGGCGTGGCAGCAGAAGAACTGTATGAGCCTTAGACCCAACAGATAACTTTTGGAACCTCCAAATTGTTAGAAACCAAGATCTCATTAATTTTTCAAAGTAATAATCCCTCTCCTCCTTTATACCCCTCACTCATTCTCTTCCTTTTATTTCAAGAAATGCAAATAGTTATGCCTAATATTTTTACGTAGGAAGAAAAATAAGCAGGGCAGCATGTTTAGTGAAATTTGTACTGAAGACTTGGAAACTAGAAGTAGTCTAGGTACAGATGGGAGCATCTATCAGGTATATGAAGACAGGTTTCAGGAACTTATAGATGCACTAAGTAGTCCAATGTATATATTATCTGCTTCTGACCTTAATTTACCATTGTTTATAAGAAACTGAAATGCAAGTGAGTGTTGTATGTGGTTATACTCCCTCAGTCCCAACATCTGAAAAGCAGAGTCTGGAGGACCATTCACTAGGTTCAAGCCAACCTGGGTTATACAGGGAGAACCTGTCTCAAGCAAACAAACCGAAGGAAAGGAAAGGAATGGAGAGGAAATGTGTGTTATCATATTGTATCTTATTGGAGAGCATAGAGTCAAGATTTGTTTTATTAAAATGTTATAATTTATTGGTCATTCATCCAAACTGCATTTTTTATTCAATGTCTTTAATAATGAGACAAAATATAATTCACTGTTAACATGCTTCCCTAAAGTCTATTTGCCCATTTGTTGGAGAAAGAGAGAGAGAGAGAGAGAGAGAGAGAGAGAGAGAGAGAGAGAGAGAGAATAGAATTGGATGGGAGGGCTGTTGGGGAGGATCTGGGAGGAGACGAGGGAGAGAATCCCATGATCATAGCCTACTGAATGAAAAAAAAAATATTTTCAATTAAAAGAGTATGGGAAAAAGTCTCATAGAACCCACTTGTACTGATTTCAGGGGCGCCATGAAAAATGCTTTTGTGTGATGTAGACATTTGCAAACTCTTCATAGCAATGTCTTGGTGGGCATGATTTGGACCCCATTCTGGGTTCCCTAAACATTCTAATCACCTGTGAAGAAAATCTGTTGTAAGAGGCAACAATAACTCTTGATGCACAGACTGCACTTTACAACCTGACGTCTGGTCAGAAAGCAAATGGGCAAATAGACTTTATAGAAGCATGTTAATTGTGAGCTAATTTTGTCTCAGCATTAAAGACATTGAATAAAAAATGCAGTTTGGATAAATAACCAACCGATTATAACATTTGAATAACTTTTCTCAGCCATGGGACCTACAAGCTTTTCTTGACTTCACAGTTACCTCCTCTAAACGGTTGGGATGACAAGCATGCTTGTGACATTTGAATAAAAGGATTTGCAAATATTTTTACATTCAGCTAAAATATATAATCCATCTAAGTCTATAGCTAAGTGGCAGAGACTTTACTTTAATATACATGAGGCTGGAGTTCTTCTATCTTTAGCACTTCCAAGGAATTACTAGTAAATATATTGTATAGGAAAAGTAATTTATGTTATATTAAATTAACTTCTTTCTTTAGCAACTATTTACTAATTTATGTTCCATATTATGTCTTGTTCTAGATATGATGTAGACATAACATCAGAGAAAAAGACAAAAGTTCTTTTCTTCATGGCGATCACACCACTGTACATTTGCCTTCTGGTACAGGGTCAAAATATCAGTCTTCAATTGAGTCCAGTCCTTCTAACTGGAGTATCTGCAGTTAAACAGTTTTTATGTATCCTATCATATGGTCCATATGGTCAAGATAAAATACGCTGACAAAAGGCAACCTAGAGGAGAAAAGGCTTGCTTCAGGTCACAATTTCAGGTTACAGTCCATCATAGCAGGAAGCAAAGGCAACAGGAACTTAAAACAACTGGCCACATCCCATCTGTATCAAGAACAGAGAGCAAAATCTCTACCACCTGACCTACATATCCCACCCCTGTAGGTATGTGTGTTAATATACTTCATACACTGTTTAAACATGTAGCACATGATATACAGAAGAAAACTAAAAACACATGAATGGTTGGATGTCAAAAATTAAATACATATAGGTGGTCATATGACAGCCGGAAAGATACATAATCCCACAGAACTGTGATGTTATCAATGATATAGTGTGTAGTTGACCTTAGAAATTGTAATAAATGTAAGCACGTATCCCCTGCGTGGTCAGTGGAGTAGTGTATAATAAGTGGTCTATCTAACTTGGATGTTTAGACACCACCATCAACAAGCCTTGTATTGTCCTGTATATCATTGTGTGCTAGATTGCAATTTTCCTTCAAAATCTCCCAAATAAAAGAAGCAAGCTCCAGCTTGAGGCCAGACAAGAAGGCTGTAAGACTTCAGACAGTTTTCATCACAGCTGGTCAGGCCTGGCCAGTCTCAGACAAAGGACTTCCGCATTTATCTGGCCCTTATTTTGATGTCTCATTCAAGTGAAGATAAAAGGAGACATGTGCTTTGAAATTTAACCATTAGGGCCACAAAGAAATCATCATGCAAATGTCACCCATACATGAATTTCAGATGAAGTCTACATTTGTCACTGCAGACTTGAGATTTGTTGGGGGTTTTGGCCTGGAAAAGCAGAAGGAAGTGTGGATGAATGAGTGCTGGATTGGAGCCAGTTGGAACTCTTTGTCACAGACGTGTTATTGATAATGAGAACCAACATGCATGTATGCATGTATATGAGTGTACACATATGAATCTGTGCCTGTTCATACACTTACATGGGTATACATAGTGAAGAATAGAGACAGGGAAAGGGAGAAGACCTGGGAGATGGAGGAAGGAAAGAAGGGAGAGAGAAAGGGAAGAAAGGGGAGAGAGAGCGGGCACAAGGAAACAGAACAAAAAAGAAAAACAAGGAATCTGATAATATATTAATAGACACCAGCCTTGGGTAATAGGTTAGAGAGATTCTGCATAGGAATTTTCAAATTCAATTACTTTTACAATTAAAATAAAATAATTTCTTGGGAATAGCCTAGTTGCAAACAATACATACATGCTGGAGATGATGGTAACCTAGGAGACAAGATGAAGTTGTCACTGTCATGATAGACATATTTACCAAGAGAAAAAGTGAATGTTCTACAACATGAAATGGTTCTTTTCCAAATGAGGGGTGCCAAATGTTTACTTTCATCATATAGATGCAATTTCTTAAATTAGTCACTCTAATGTGTCTGGGTGAATTACTGAGAATCCTCTGTTTGGTTGTCCATTTTTGCCATTATACATTTTGAGAGAATGAACATGTCCCACTCTTCATCCCACCCAGCCAAACTTCAGAATGGCTGATGTCACCATGACTGACAAAGAGGTCCAGGAATAAACATCTCCTTCATTATGGAGAAGAACATGAGGTACTCTAATGATTCTGGAAGACAGTGTTCCTTGTTAGTTATTCAATAAACAGAGGCCTCAATAGGTGAGTATGATTCCAACAAAAAACTCTGAAGCATTAAGCTCTAGTAGGGACAGCCATATCAAATTCCTTCCCCCAGGTTTGGTGATCTTTGCAAAAGAAGGAGTGGAAAGATTATAAGAATTGGGAGGTAATGGATAACTTCATGGAACTGTTTTCTAGACAGAACAGGAAAGATGCACACGCACGCGCGCGCGCGCGCGCGCGCGCACACACACACACACACACACACACACACACACACACTGGACATGTAACCCCTCCACTAGCTGAGGAACTATTGGCATCTGATAGCTGCTGGGAGATAGAGAGCCAGTTTTGTTTAATAATATGACCCTTGGTATGTTGACCACGTATTTGAATGGACGCCAATTGCAATACTAGTTAGACAACCTAAACTTGATTCAATAGGGAAAGAAGAAATGTTCTCATCTCAAAACATGATAAGAAGGAATGAGAGAGCTCAAGTGTAGTAAGAAGGGAGCTGAGATGGTAAACATGTACAAAAGATAGATGAAGTTCTCAAAGAACTAATTAAAATATTTTAAAAATTATATTAATAAAAATAAATAGATGAATAAATAAACCTAAAATATTTACTAGTACAATATATAACAATGAAACCCTAGAAGAGATCAGAAATGGGCACCTGAGTCCTCTCCGGAGGTGTATGTATGGAAGAGGGAAATTTTTCAAGGAAAACTTGTAGATACTGTGAGCTGAGAGTGTATGCTAAGACTATGTTAGAAAGTATCGAAGAGTGGATTGAGAAGTTAAATAGCATTTAAGTTCAATATCGTGTGAAGTAAGCGATTCTAAGAGGCAACTGAAACTAAGGACTGAACTGTGTTGTACTCTTCTTGATTAATTTATATATATATATATATATATATATATATATATATATATAAAACTGAAAATGAAATGACTCAAGAGTGGAAAATGAAGGAGAATTGGAAGTTCAAAGTCACTCTCAATTACGTAGTGAGTTAAGGAGGTATGCCTGGAATACATGAGACCCTGGATGTATTTATTTTATTTATATATATATATAAATAAATATATGTAAATATATACTTTGCATAATAAATTTGTGTATAAAATACTTACATAATACACATAAAATATATAAGTATATATCATACATAATATAGTAATGTATATTATACATTATATATTTATATATGCATTTAATAAATAAAAGTATATTTATAAAATGTATTATATATATTATAGAAGAGATGAAATTGGATAGATGAATTTGATTCTTTCAGAGATTTACAATAATGTAGATTCACACATACATAACATAGTAACATAGACACTGTTGAAAACTAGAAGCTTATGTGTTCAAGATAATGAATGATTAATTGTAGCGATCAGAATATGGACATCATTTAATTATTTGCCTAAACATCTAAGTGATTGTTCTGGTTTCTCTTGTTCAAGTTGATATAAATGTAGACATATTGGGGAAGAAGGAATCTTAATTAAGACAATGCCTCCATAAGATTGGCCTGTGAGTCTGTAGGGCATTTTCTTGGCTGATGTTTGATGTAGAAGTTCCAGGTCGCTGGTGGCAGTCCCAATCTCAGAAGTGGTCCTGGATGGTATAAGAAAGCAGGCCTAGCAAGCCATCAGAAGCAAACTGGTAAGCAGCATTCCTTCATGACCTCTACATCAGTGCCCGAATCTAGGCTCCTGCCTCCAGTTCCTACCCTGACTTCCCTCAGTGACCGAATATGCCCTGAGAGTTGTAAGAGGAAACAAACCTTCTCTTCCACAATTTGTTTTTTTGTTGTGATGATTTACCACAGCAACAGAAACCCTAAGTAAGGCAGTTATTGTAGTGGTGAAGTCTCTGTGTGGCACACTTTTGAGAAACACCACCCTCCCTCTCTTTGCCACCTTCAGAAAGACCTAGGAGCTCTAATGCATATGCTCTGCAACTCTTTATGTAAAGGACACTGGGAGGTTCTCTTGGCAGCAAAGGCACTGAGCTGACAGTGACTTCAGGTCACACCAGCTTTCTGCTATTGTTCTTAATCAGGAGTCCTTTATTGAGATAATCACGTTTTGTCTTGTTCCAAGCCAAAAACAAGGCCCAGATCCCACTGCCTACTCAATAAGGCGATGTCTTAATTCAAACCACATTCCACGCTCTGTGGGGTCTGATGTGCTCAGCCGAGCTGTCTGCCACGTTGTCTTGAAGTCTGATGATAGTCATGGGATAACTTTTATGAGGATGCTTTTAGTCTCCAAAACCAAGAGAAAGCTTGTCAAAATAAATCTGAACTTCTGACCATGGTAGAAGACCTACTATGGGGTATTGACAAGTCAGAGCTGTCATTCACTGCCTGATCCCAGTGTTTGTCTAATAAAGTTCAACGCCAGTGGCATGGATGCAGAATAAGATCATCGTAGGCCATTTGAGTCCAAAGAATACAAATCTAAAGAGAACTATCTGAGGCTGTAATGACGTTACCCATGGCTGAGGGTCCCTCCTCCGACTTTGAAACATGAGACTTTTATTCGATTATTTCTACTGCCAAAAGACATAGCTACTGTCTGACCACATTTGCGGCTTTCTCTTGAATTAAAGCAAATAAATAAAAGAAAATTCTAAATCTGTGAAATAAAACAAATGGGAATATGTTCACTCATTTGTTCCCCTGCTGACTGAACAAATTCTGTACATTTAGATAGATCTGTGAGCCCTGTCTGCTGTGTACAAGGCTTTAGTGTAAAATCCAGGCACATGACAGATAGAATGCACTCTCTCTCTGTCTCTTTCTTTCTCTGTCTCTCCCTCTGTCTCTTGTCTCTCTTTATGTCTTTCTCTCTGTCTCTCATCTCTCTGTGTCTCTGTCTCTTTGACTCTGTCTCCATTCATCTGTCTCTGTCTGTCTCTGTCTCCATTCATCTGTCTCTGTCTGTCTCTGTCTCTCTCTCTCTCTCTGTCTCTGTCTCTCTCTCTCTCTCTCTCTCTGTGTGTGTGTGTGTGTGTGTGTGTGTGTGTGTGTGTGTGTGTGTGTGTGTGTGTTCAGGGGTGTTTACACATGTATATGGAGGTGTTGAATGTCTTCCTCAGTCACTTGACTTTAATTTAGGGGACAGAATTTCTCACTGAACTCAGAACTTGGATGCAAGCTCTTCCTGTTTCCTCTTTCCTGGTGCCATGATTTCAGGCACACAGCACTGCACCCAGATTTTATGTGGGTACTGGGGATTGCTTTCAGGTAGTTATGCTTGCAAGAGAAAACTTCTCCCCACCTGAGTCATCTTCCAAGACCCTTAAATGAGCTTCTTAAATTAATAAGTTGTCTTCTGTCAAGGGATTTTATCTTGGTAACAGGAGTGAGCTGAGACACCCCACCATCTTTTTCCTTTAACCCTTTGGCTCTTTCCTTCCATCCCTCTTTGCTCTTTCTTTTCCTTTCTTCATTATTTCTTCCTAATGTATAAGATGAAATAGTAGAATAGGTGTTCTTTTCTTCAACGGCTGTTTTTCTCTGACTCTCTCACAGATATGTAAAGACCCAGAGCTGTTGGCGTATTCAATCTATTCTGGATGACTGAAAGACCTTCTGAATTTGATGTTTGTTTTGTCTTGCTAGCTGTAGAAAAGAAAACATTTTTGGAGGAGAGCTTTTCTATAAATCTTGCCAACAATAAAATGGCTTCAAAGCAAAGCACATAGGAAATAATTCCAAAAAATTTTATTTACAACAGTTCCTTCTCCCAAGCAAATTTTCTGAGAAAGCCTTCAGTCTGCAATTTCAATTAGATCAGGAAACAGACTCAGATGGTGAGAAGTAGGTTGAGTTGGTGGATGTTCTGAGTCTACTTCTCAACATGTACACAATATCGTTGTTAGTTCATAATAGTAATCAATACCGATAGCTATCGTAATTTAAATTATTAGCTAAAAATAACCAATATGCATGCATTAATTTCTTGGCTGTAGACTGGGTGTGCTGTGACCAGCTATCCCTGACCGTTGGTCACCTACAGTGATGAACTGTGACCTAGAACTGCTGAAATAAATCCTGTTCTCCCACCTGTTGGCTGACAGGAATATCGTTTTTTATAACTTGTCACTTTCTCTCTGCTATGCAACACTGCTGAAGTATTAAATGAATTGTATTGTTACTGTCTTGCCCCCTGACATTGGATGCAGCTTCTCAGCCTGGGACACTGCACAAGAGAACCTTAATTCTCACCTCTAGACTTGGTTGACGCTCATCATCTCTGATCTTGGTCAGAATCCTCAAGAATAGTTGCCTCCATTGCTTTTGTGTACATCCCAAGTCTAACCTGTGGTCACATACTAATTCTTTGTTTGTATATCTATCAACTTTACTAAAGGTGAACGAGCTATGATGAAAACATGTATTTTTATTACTGATTGTTTACTGATTGAGAATTTCATGCATACATACACTATTTTAACCAAGTTCACCTCCAATACCTCACCTAACTCCAAAACCAGAATTCTCTTCCACTCTTCCATTTTATATGTTCTTTCTTCTCTCTCTCTCTCTCTCTCTCTCTCTCTCTCTCTCTCTCTCTCTCTTTTCTTTTGAACCTATGAAGTTCATTTAGTGCTCCCAGTATATTCAGGAATGTTGGGTCACCACGTCTTATTCATATACTGCCCTAGCCATGCTCATCATTTGGGGGCATACATTGCTTTTTATGTGTTATTGGGTCACTGACATCTATTAATTTAAATATGTTTTATTTTAAATAACACTTGAATGTAGGTGTAATGGCAGAGTCAGAGATAGTTTATAGACGTTTGCAAAATGTTTTTTTTCTCCTCCACTGACATGAACATTTTTAAATTATATGAAAGCTCTTGATATGGTAGAAACTTATGTAGACCACAAATGTGCCTGCCAGACAATCGTGAGTTTATAGCTTTGGCATCTACATATCCAGAGTATAAGCCACATGTGCCTGTAACCCCAGTGTTGGGAGAAAAGAGACAGGAAAATCCTAAGAAATCATTGACTAGCTGGCCTAGCTGCATTAGTGATTTCCTGGGTTATAATGTGAGATCCCATCTCAATAGTGAAGTAGAGACAATAAAGGAAGACATCGCACATCAAGATTGGGTGTACTCATTAGTTTGTGCACACATTACATGTGACTCACAAGCAGCAGTGCACACACTCATGTAAACAGGTACATTCACCACGGCTATACATCCTACATACACACATAAAACCATGCATTTGCACACACACGTGTACACATATACACACACACATACATACACAAAGCAAATGCACGTACACACACGATGCACACATGCAGTGAACACGTGCACATACCCCACGTACATACAAATATATAAATACTTTACACACACACACATGCAATGAATGCAGGAAAAAGCAAAAATTAGCAGGATTTATGTATTAAATTCTATAGTACCATTGCCCAAAAACTGTTTTCTCCTACTACCGTACTTATCTGCACAGATATTATTTAATTAAATATTCATGTTTGTTTACCCTGTTGTTGCCAACATTGCTTTTAGCATTTATTTTTTTAAGTCAACTTGATAAAAATCATCTTCTTCTACTCTTTAGCATTCATTATTATGGACATATATCATATTTGGCTTCCTGGTTTCCCTTATCATAAAAACAAACAGTTCAGAATATATATATATATATATATATATATATATATATACGTTTGTGTTTCAAGAAATTTTAAAATTAACATACACAACATAACAATGTGTCACCTACACACTATTCTATTTACAAATAAATTTGATCTGTTTGATAATGTTGGTAGCCACTTTTATTTCATATCTTCTTAAAATTAGCCAAAGTCATTCTTGGAGTTTGGAAGAGGTATATGATTTTACAATCAGTTTCCCTCTTTTTTTCCCCTCCATTATAATGCATTTTGGCTCAATTGTTCCTGGGGTGCCATCCATCTAAAAGTAGTGTACACACTCGTGTAAACAGGTTTGTTTGGCGTTTTTTTATTGTTACTGTTGTTTTGAATTTTGTTGTTGTTGTCCAAAAGTCATCAAATTCCAAGGACACTATAACCAGTAGAATTAGACTCTTAGACTGGAACCTCTGTATGGACAATCAGAAACAGCACTGACCCTCTTTTATATGTGCACATTTTGAGTTCTGGTTTCAGGAAACAGGGTTATATGGTGATAAAAAAAGTTTAGCTCTAGAAAGGAGAAGTCTTCGATTTCTGGTCCTGAGACTCACTGTGGATCACAGATAGTATGATGAGTATATATAGTGTCGAACCCATCTGTATTCTCTCCTTAGAGACAATCACCGAGTATCTTTCCTCCTCTTGTTTTCTTTCAACCACAGATCTTGAAAGCTAACTCCATTATCAGTAGGCCAGTGTGTGTGTGTGTGTGTGTGTGTGTGTGTGTTACACCTTATCTTTGAGACACACAGTATTTTTGAGAAAGGGTCTCTCTCTGGGTCCAGAGTTCTGTGGATTGAACTGGAATCCTCACGCTTGCACAGAGCAGCAAGCATTTTTTTTTTAACATCTCATCCCCACCCTCACTGATGTTTTTGATATAAATTTTTCTGAAGCTCTTCAGAACACATCAAGATATTATTCCCTTTCACATAGTAACCATAAATTGTTAGTGATTTTTATGTGTTTGTTATCTTTGCCAATGTTCATTACTTTCTAAATGATGGAGAATTTCTGTAGAGTAGACATATGTGTTTCCTTTATGCACGGTTGTAGCTCCAGATATCTGCTTCAAGCTCTAACTGTGTCATTTAATAGTGAGTTCAATAATCTGCACAGCCAGTGTTAAGGGCAGAAGATAGAGTGGATCAGTCAAAGAATTCAGGAAAGAATGTTTCTGGAACTTCAATAGTTCCCAAAGCAGTCAGGAAAAACCTCAACCTACGTCAGACTCTAACATTTATTAGGAGCATAACACCAATGTGGTCACTTTCGCTTGCTGGCTCTTCAAGTGCAGTGGACCAAGATTTGAAATGACTACATTTCATTCCCCCGGCTAGTCATAAAGGGGGAAGAAGAAATCAAAACCCTGGCGATAAAAGTCCAGAAGCAAGGAAACCATTTTAGAACCCATCCTTTGATTACATCCCCTTACTGAGAAGTGAATCTGGGTCTGTGAGATCACTCGGGAGCCTCAGCAGGGAAAGATGCTTGCCACCAAGCCTAAAGGCCAAATTCAATCCCAGGGACCCCCAAAGGAGAAAGAGAAGACTAAGTTGTCCTCTGACTACACATATGGATAACTAAGCATAACAAAGTATGTTTACAGTGAATTCATTGCTGACTCTGATTGAAGTAGATATTTAGATAATGTGGTTAAGATGAGGAAATACCATACATCAAAAATTATTTACATACCAACTCTCAGGGAACATTGAGACTCTGTCACGTAGGTGTAATAATCGTATCACACTTTTATGAAATCTACATAAACTTAATAAGAGTGCCCTTTGCATACGGAGCAGACGTGGAATGTGACACAGCATTCTTAAATGGTTCAACCAAAAGAAGGAACAACCCAGGGAACAGCCCTTGGAAGGGGCCTTAAAAGGCCAGAAGGTTGTCATTAATATTGTGATAGGGCCTAGCACAAAGAAAGTGCAGCCCGGACTGTGTCCTGCCAGCAGGATAATATTCATGGGTAAGATCTATCTAGCATCTATTCAACACCAGCACTGTCATACCAAGAGTTCCAGGGTTCATTCATTCTCTCAGTTAGAAGCACGTTCTTTCAGGGAAACACAGACAGAGGAATCCTTCTGCACAAGGAGATCATAGTAGCATGCAACCAGGTGGTTAAAATAAAAAGAGCAAACAAATAAACAAAACCGGCCCACCGAACAAACAAAACGAATAAGGGCTTGCTGCTCTATAGAAAGGATGTGATTTGGTTTTCCCTATAGTTTCTATAATTACATATTTACATATGTTCATTGAGAATATTACCTCGTGTCCTCCTTATGTACCCATTTCCTGCACTGCTTGTCCCCTTTATACGATTACAGAGTCACACATTTTTATTATTTTATTTTATTTTATTATTTTATTTATTTATTATTTATTTATTTATTTTATGTATGTGAGTACACTGTAGCTGTCTTCAGACACACCAGAAGAGGGCAACAGATCCCATTACAGATGACTGTGAGCCATCATGGGGTTGCTGGGATTTGAACCTCTGGAAGAGCGGTCAGTGTGAAAGAAAACATAATGTTCTATCTTTCTGAGATTGACTAAGTTTATTTAACATGAGCAGCTCCAATTACATCCACTTCCCTACAAATGACACGACCTTGTCCTTCATTGTGGCCAAAAAGAAGTCTGTCATGCATGTGACCCACATTTTCTTTATTCATTCCTCTGTTGATGGTTGGTTCTAAAGCATAACTGTTCTAAATAGAGACACCTTAAACATGGATGTGCTTTTTTGATAATGGATTTTCTTTGATAATGAAGACCTTTGGATGCATATGCAGCCATAGTGAAGTGAGACCAATATGGTAGCTCTATGTTCAGTTTTTCAGCAAGCTATCTATTGACTTCTATAGAGGCTGGATCCATTTGCATTAGTGTATAATGTAACTCCTGTCCACAACTTACCAGTGTTGGTTATTATATATTTTCTTAATAACTGCTGTTCTGAAATGTATCATTCTCATAACTCCAGAGTAGAAGTGATGGCCAGATTTCTGATATGTTGCTACATTTTTTATATAAGACATTCTTATTAGAGTTGAGGGAATGTGCCTCTATCACTTAGGTGCACACAACCAGGAAGCCCATGCAGGCTCAAGGTGAACACAGAGAACTGTGGTGCCCCAAATGGCTCCCTGTCTGACAACTTCGGATCCCTTCCACTTCTTCAACTAGAAATATTGCTGAGGGCTTGCCAAACACACAAAGGCCATGGCTTTTACCATTTTGCAAGCAAAAGAAACACCATTTTAAACTCCTTTGAAAACTTTTTCTTCTTTCACATTAAGAGGCTGCCACACGAACAGAACGTGCCATAAATAATGTGTGCTAACATTTTCCAAAAACTGGACATCAATTAACGTTAATTTATGAGAACACTTCTTCAGAGGAGCACAGTTCAGACTCATAACTACTGAAAAGGCTCATTAACAGAATGTGTAGGGAGAGGTTTTTTTTTTTTAAAAGGGAACATTAAAGTAAACACATATCATTGCAAGGAAGGTTCATGATTTATTGCAAACTCAGTGGAAAGAAGACTTTACACTGTGTTTCCAGGGTAAATTTTGAGCAAAGAAATCAAGCAAACAAAATGAAATGAGGATGTTCTCTTAGGAAAGGCATCCTTTGAAAACCCAGATAGCTAATACTTATAAAGTAAGTACTACATGCTAGGCATTATGCCAACATGATCTTGTGGGTGTTTCACCAGGACCACTGCAAGGGAAATTGGTTTTGCTTCCATATAAAAGTTAAAAATCAATTGCTCCCCTCCTCCATGTTACGATGGAAACAAAGACCAAAAAAGTGTATCATTCATGTGGAAGTCTCATCTCCTACACATATTCTTTGATACATTGAGCAGTATCCATAGTAACCAGATGGATGCATAGACAGCCCTAGATGGGCTTGTGCTATGCTTTGTGTTTTAGAATCTCTAAGTGAAAGTGGAGGTGCTTTAGGCTTTTTTTCTTTTCTTTTTTTTTTTTTTTTTTTTTTTTTTTTGGTTTTTTTTGAGACAGGGTTTCTCTGTATAGCCCTGGCTGTCCTGGAACTCACTCCGTAGACCAAGCTGGCCTCGAACTCAGAAATCCGCCTGTCTCTGCCTCCCAAGTGCTGGGATTAAAGGCATGTGCCACCACTGCCCAGCTGCTTTAGGCTTTAAGCTGAGCCATGTATTTATGTACACCATTTAATTGTGTAAATAACTTCAAGTATTTCTACCCTTAGGTCTTCAACATGGCCACAAAATAACAAGCCATCCTCATTTATTACATTTTTAAACCTTTTAAACATTTTGAGGATCTCAGACAATATCCGTAAATTATAAAACAAAATTTCTATTTGTCTTTTACATTTTATATATATATATATATATATATGTTTTACTTGAATGTATATATACACATAACTTGATGTGTATCTTAGTATATATATATATATATATACACATACATTATGTGTGTGTATACATACATATACACACATATATGCACATATACATATACACATACACACACACATTATACAAATACATATACGTTTTTCCTGAATGGATATATGCATGTCATGTGCAAAAAAGTGCCCACAGAGGTAAGAAAAATGTATCAGATCCCTGCAACTTCAGTAACAGGTGGTTGTGAGCTACTATGTAACTGCTGGTAACCAAACCTGGACTTCTTTAAGGGCAAGAAGGCTTTAAGCCCTGAGCCAACTCTATTTATATGTCTTAAGATACTTTCTTAGTGAAAATGGTAAAACAAAGATATCTTGTTGTTACAGGATTTTCCCTGCCCAATTACATTAGGACAACAGGAGCCCTGTGATTGGACAGGAAAAAGGAGGTGGAGCTAAGAGTGGGACAGGAGAGGATCATGGGAGAGAGAAGGAGGAGAAGGAAGACGAGAGAGGAGTGAACTGGCTTAGCGCCACCGATGGTTATGTTACCATAAAGGTTAGAAGTTTGGAATAAATTGTCTAATCTAGGTGGGCAACTTTTATCATTATCATTTGGCTCTGAAATTATTGTATTAGCATCTTGTAAATTGTGTTTTATTGATACATAAATGCGATTGGTTATCTATCTGCTTAAGAGTTTTAATTCTACCAGGTAATTGGGTGCTGTGATGGCTGACTGTGGAGCAGGCAGTTATTGTGTAAGTCTGGGGCAGAGATCCGCCAAGGGACGGAGTTCAGGAGAGTTGGCAGGATGAGAGAGTGAGATAGCCCGGCAGGAGATCTGATATGGCCCACCAGTAGCCAACCAGAGCACAGGAATGAGCAGGCTATTCATTTTTAATATTTCCCGCCATATCTTGTAACCAGACTTTTGGCTACTTTGTGGGTTCTTGTCCTTCCTTCTACCCCTCTGTACCTTTTCAACCCCCTAACACTAGGTAGGAGAGAAAGAAGGACAGAGGGAAAGGGGTAATCATATCGTTAGACCACTTCCTGCTGATTAGGAAGATTGACTTCCATGGAGCAAATTTGACCTTTGCTATCAGAGTATTTATTTTCTTCTTTTCGTCTCTATGCACAGGACTATTTGACAAACCACAGCCTCAGGCAAACAACAGCATCCAAGCATCAACTGGCCAACTGCCTCATTTGCCAGACCTCTAGATAGCATTTATATCTCCGGAAAGCCTCCAGAATTCCAAATATCACACACTCCAGAACCTATCGGTAGCTGGCAAAATTATGCCCCTACTAAATCACAAGGTAAATCATACCCAGATTCTGTGGTGAATCTGAAGCAGCCCCATATCCCACACCTTGGATTAAAACGAAAACAGATTCTTATAATATTTCTTTGTTTGTTTGTTTAAAGAAATCAAAATTCTCACCACAGTATCTTTAAGACTTATTTTCTAAATGTATGCATATTTATAACAAGTGGAAGGTTTTATGTGAGCATGTGCTGCCTTCATAGCCCAGAAGAGGGCACTGATCTCCTGGAGCCAGAGTTACCAGGGTTTGTAAACTGCCTGTTATGAGTGGTGGGAACCAAACTCTGGTCTTTTGCAAGAATAGAACGTCACACATACTCTTCGCCACTGAGCCATGCCTCCAGTTAAGATATCTTTATTTCTTTCTTTGCAGAGAGAGAGAGAGAGAGAGAGAGAGAGAGAGAATGCTTGTAGACCCTTTCTCATATATATATATATATTTGGTTTTTCAAATTTTTCAAGACAGGGTTTCTCTGTGTAGCCCTGGCTGTCCTAGAACTCACTCTATAGACCAGGCTGGCCTTGAATTCAGAAATCCACCTTCCTCTGCCTCCCAAGTGCTGGGATTAGAGGTGTGCACCACCACTGCCTGGCTCCTTTCATATATTTTAATAAAGGCTAGGATGTATAAAGCAGAGTGAACAGGGAAAATTCTACACCACTGGCCCCTTTGATGTGCTTGCATGATTCACCTCCAACAAAACCCCAGACAATTCATTAAGTACAAGGATCTCATCAAGGTATTGAATCTCTTCAATTAGCAGAGATGGAAGGTATGACTTTTTACAGATCAACGATTCTCAGATATAATCATGCTTCAGAATATTGGAGAGTATGTTAGCACGAAGAGCAATAAGCCCTACTCCCAGGTATTTCTCAAATAGATCTCCAGTGAGGCCTGTGAATTCCACTTCTAACAGATTCCTCTAGAAACCTCATTTTTCTCTTTTCTTTTTTCTTTTCTTCTTTTTTTTTCTTTTCTTTTTTCTTTTTCTTTTTTTTTGGTTTTTTGAGACAGGGTTTCTCTGTGTAGCCCTGGCTGTCCTGAAACTCACTCGGTATGTAGACCAGGCTGGCCTCGAACCCAGAAATCTGCCTGCCTCTGCCTCCCATGTGCTGTGCATAAAGGCATGTACAGCCACCACATTAAGACCTGTCCGTGGGATACATCGAAGTCCTTAGCATTTTTTGATAGTACCAGATTCTTTCCAATGAATAAGTGCGCCGTTTATCATGTCAGTAGTCAGTAAAACATACATTGAGTAGTTTCCAAATGATTTTCAAATAATTGCATTATCCAATCACTAGAAAAATGTTAAAAGTAATATGGAATAAGAACTCAAAATTATTATTGAATAAGCTCATGTTCTAAATCAATCAGTAGCTACCACTGACCCAAGTCACTTTGGGTGAAAAATAAGTCAATGCTCAATACAGATCACCAATTATTTCTCAGTTCTCCTTCAGAATTGAGAAACTTCCAGTGTGTTTAAACCAAAGCAGAAAAAGTAGACACTAGGGTGAAATATTAAAACATGATCTACAGGTGTTTTGTGTGTGTGTGTGTGTGTGTGTGTGTGTGTGTGTGTGTGTGTACGCTTATGTGAGTGTGAGTGGCAGGGGAACAGATATCAGCACTGGGAATCTCCCTCTATTAGCATAAACATATGTTTTGAAACAGAGTTCTTCATTGAGCCTGAAGCCCACCAATATAACTATAGTAGGTGACCTGTGAGCTCCATGGATTCTCCAATATCTGCTTTTCTAGCGCTCAGCTTACAGGAAGTTACCACTATGCCTTGGCTTTATTTCATTAGCGTAGATTCTGGACATCCAAACTCCAGTCCTCCTGATTGTTCTCAAAGCACTTTACCAACTAAGCCATCTCATGAGTTCAGGATTTCTGTTTAAGTTATTAAATATATACAGCTTACTACTGAGCAAATGTTGAACAGGGAACTTCCACCAGGAAGACAGGAGTGTAGGAATTGAGGGTGAACATACTTTGAGGAGGAGATGGTGATTTTTGAATTATGAACGTGGCTTACCCGAGGATCCATTTTTACAAAAACCTCTTTTGGTAAATTTTTGGTGATGGATGGTTGTTGGTCTGAAATACCTCCAAAGTTTAGCTAACATTGATTCCTAAAATGGGAACCCACATCCGCGTTCCGGGTTCTAAAGGAAATGTTTGCGTATTGGCCCTCTAAAGTCTTCCGTCACAGGAGGAGGGAGCCTACGCTTAACATGCAAAACTCGCTGCGTGAAACTGTGTGAAATGATTCAATTATTTCCATAATAACACTTAACCTATTCCAGATCTTCTGCGTTAAGCACGCTGCCAAGAAGCCTTCTGAGTCTGTGCCGTCTCTCATTTCAGAATACTGGAAGTGCACCGAACACATGTTAGGAATCTATTTCATATTCTGCATTTGTAAAATATCAAATTTATATCAGCAGAAACCACAGCGGTAACACAGGAGCTGCCCCCCAGAGCCCAGCCATTGTGCAATCAAACTCTTAACACCAGTTTATCATTTTTGAGAACTTTCTCCTGGTTGAAATGGACAAAATGATTTTCACAACTCAGGGCCATTTTCCTTACCTATTTATGACATGGGCTTCAAAACACATACTCGACAAGGATCGTTCTCGAGTTTCTATTTTGTAAAGTTGTGTCATTGACTCTTAAAGTACGTATTAAAAATAAAATTTATTTTACTGGAGTGCTCCTACGCTGTTTCATAACACTGAGATCTAGTTTAGCAGAGTCCCTGGAGTTTGTTTCAATATGCTGTGATTCACATTATTTGAAAGTATGAGTTTATTAAGAAAGGATTTTCCCTTCAGAGACCTAAAGACATTTATTTTCAAACATGCTTCCATTTTTTTCATTACATTTGCCTCACCAGATAAAATGTCAATGAACTTATTATATGTCTAATTGTGCTACAGAAGTTGCTGCCTTGGCTAAGTATCTCTCTCTCTTGAAATGCGGATGAGATTAATGTGTACTATATTGCTATTTTACCATCGTTGTCGATGTTGTAGATAGGGTAGCATCAGCGTGTCTTGTATTTTATTGAATTACTTTCTAGACGTAAATACTGTGGTAGCTGGAGTCTGTTGAGATATAGTCAGATCTACAAATCTTAGACTAATAATCATGCTTGTAATACCATGTCTGCTCAAGATGTCTGACATCACTGGAGTTCCACACAGAATCTGGATATTCATCAAGAACACATCCCGTATTCTTTCACTTTCATTGTTCTTATGGCTACCGACCCCCACTTAGAGTTAGCCGACAACGTAAGGAAGCTTACTCTGAATACATTTTAAAGGTTCATATTGAAAGCAGGCAGAGAATCCCAGATGATCCTTGCTAGATCCCATCCTGAAACCTCCCCTTTGAAATCCTTCAGTTAGAGAAAATCTTTTGAAGGCAATTTATGGCTTAATGGGCAGTGAGTGTTTCTGTTTTCCTTTTCTAATCCTGATATTTCTAATCTGATGCTGATTGTGTGTATGAGAGAGGGAGGGAGGAGAGAGAGGGAGGGAGGGGGCGTGCACCTGTCTGTAGGTTCCGTGGAGGACAAGGACAGAGGTGTAGATCTCGTGGAGATGCGGGTTATGATAGATGGTTGGAAATTTGATGTTCTGCAGGAGTTGCGAGTTCTCTTAGCCAAGGAGCCACCACCTCTCCAAACCTGTTTTCATTTTTTAAATAATATATTTGTTTGTTCCTGAATGTATTTTATGTATAAACAAAACGATAAATACCTTATGTTTTATATAATTATGTTAGCATCTCTCCATGACCACAGTCAATCTTAGAGTTAAAGATTTTTTAATTGCCCATATGATCTTTTTTCTTCCCTTCATACTTTCATTTTTTCTGAGGCACAGTTGGGCTTTAGACTATTTTAAAACAATTAGATAGACGATATTACCTGTGCATTTGACTAACTACACCTTATTGAAGATGCATGTGTTTGCATACCTAGTATCCAGGGGGGTCCAGGAGATTTTGTTGGATCCCCTGGAACTAGCATTATAGACAATATAAGCCATAATTTGGGTTGTGGGAATTGAATCCAGGTCAGCAGACAGTGCTCTTAACTACTGAGCCATTTCAATGACCTACTAGATATACTTTTTATATCACAAATTTCACAAATCCTAACTTTTTTCTATGAATATAGGTTAGAAATTCATCCATCCATGTCTCAATACTCCCCTAAATCTGTTAGATTAAGTCCCAAGAATGTATAGAGATTGCTTTGCCCATGAACCCTATATATGGCTTCCTGTGGTTACCCCTGAGCCTTTACAAGGCAGCCTGTGGTCCTGGTCTTTAAGATGCCACTATACTTCTCTCTTCATTGTCATTACTGTTCCCGCATGGGCCAAATCACACCTGTGCTCCCAGCTCTCTTGATAGCTTGAATACTGTTCTCTCAGTTGAGAGTGACAGACTCACTCGTGTGTAGATTCAGAGCAGGCAACTGCAGTTGCTGTGAGTTTGTTTGCAATGGCTCTCTATTGCCCAGAACACTGCATTTGCCAGGCTTTCATAGTGTTTCTGGGCTCTTACATTCTGTCTTCTCTTCTGCAAAGTCCCAGAGCTTTAAAGAGAGCGTGTTCTTTAAGCATGCGTACGCAACAGCCGTCCTTCCCAGTGGCTTTACACTGAAAGTCTTGCCTTCAGTGTTGTCACCCCTAGTGACATGTCGAGTTCCAATAGATAATCTCAATCCAATAGCAATACAGATGATGCTAGTGAAATGTGTCACGGGACAAAGCAAAAGTCATGAATGAGCAATCTTTCCAGCCCTCCTGTAGAGTGCTGTTGATTTTAAATGCCATGACCAATTAAAATATCTAATCTGGCAGAACTAATACACAGCATTAGGTGCTATGAATGACTATAAACTTACATGTGCCTGTGTGTATATGTAAATTAGTATATGTGTATGTATACATGTGGGGGGGCACATATGTGTAAATATGTGAACCTAAGTATTTGAATATATGCGTACATGTGCATAGGCATAGGTATGTATTTTTTGCATGTGTGAATATACATGTATGTGTGAGTATATATGTGTGTTTGTGTATACATGTATATTTCGTGCATGTGTTTATACATGTAAGTGTGAGTATATGTGTGTTTGTATGTATGTGTCTGTATATTTGTATATGTGTATATATGTGTTTGTATAGGTGTAGATGTAGGTGTATGTGAATATATATATGGGTACTTATGTATATACATGCATATATATGTATCTGTATATATGTGCATGCATGCATCTGTATATGTGTATATAAGCCTGTGTGAGTCTGTATGCTTGAGTGTATGTATGCACATATGGGTATGTGTATATATGTATGTGCATGTGTTTATGTTAGTGTGTGTCTATGCATGTTTTTATCTGAATATGTATCTGTTTTTACATATACATGTATATGTGTATGTGTGTACATATGTATATGCATGTCTTTGTGTTCGTGTGGATGTATACATGTAGTCTGTGTGTATGTGAAAATATATGCATGTTTGTGTGTGTCTCATTTTACTCAGTAGAAATGGCTTAACCTAAATGTAAATGTACATGGCAAGATGTGTTCATTTCCCAAGTATCTAACCAGAGTAGAGGATCCAGGAGCATCCTGCCAGCTCAGCTCAGTCTGAGACATCCTGCAAGAGGCTTTGTCCAGTGTTCCCTGACTGTAAATAGTTACCTCACATTACCTCAGAGCATGAGGCCATGTTTGCACACGAGAGCCAGCCGCCACAGCAGGGCTTAGCTGAAAGGCTGGCTTCTGGAAGTCATTTTCTACCACGTGCACGTTTTTGATAAATCTGCAAAATAACTTAAGCAAAGAGACCCAGGGTGATTTTTCTTCTTTCATTCTCCGTCTTACCTCCGGCCCAACTCAGCTGTAAAACTAAGTCCCCTTTATCACTGCAGTCTCCACTCCTTAATCCAGTCGACTTTTCTGAGCTTGCTTTTGCACATGCTCGTCTCTTCCTGCTCCACTAAATCGTATCAGCTGCCTTGGATTTGGGGTTGATGGTGATTGCTGAGGTGGGAAAGACAGTGGTTACATTTGTCGGCTACCTTTTCACAAGATGTAGGGATCAAGGAGTGGGGTTTTAGGTGTTAGTGGAGTTTGCAAGGTATATAGATTACGTGGTTCATTTTTTATTTTTAATTTGTTTCTGACCATTTACTCTTAGATATAAATCTTGAAATAAGAACCTTATGATACCTTTTTTTTTTATTTTGTGTTTCATAGAACATTAAAACATAGCCAAAAAGACTTAGTGTCTATGTACACATTGAAAATAAAGTACTGCCTAAACTAGGTTTGTATGTTAATTCATAACATAATTCTAGCATTGCCAAGATATTTTGCACATACCTCTGTGAGCATGTCACTCTTACTAAACCCAACACATAAGACGCTCAATTTTTATTCATTCTCCGATAATTTTGTACAATGCATTTTGATCAAATTCACCTTCCCCTATTAAACCCGGAACTACTCCCTTCCCTACACAACCAACTTTTTATGCAAAACTAGAAGGGGAAAGGAGGGAGGGAGGGAGGGTTGTCCAAAAATAGGAGAGAGGGAGAGAGAGAAAAGAAGAAGAAGAGGAGGAAGAGGAGGAGGAAGAGGAGGAGGAGGGGGAAGAGCTGGAGGGGGGGAGAGGGACAGGGATAGGGAGAAGCATCTCTGATGATGCTCAAGAGTGGCACTGATCTATGTCTATAAGTCATTAGGATGCCAACTTAAGGTTTTAATTGTATTTTGTGAGAAGAGTGGTGGGTGTTTTATAAGCTTTAGTTTTATCTCCCCCCGAACAGGCCTTCCTTTCACCCAAGTCTTTCTTAAAAAGACCTAGCCCATTGCAGGTGCCACCATTCCCTAGGCAGGCTGTCTTGAATGGTGTAAGGGAGGAGAAAGCTAGCAGCAAGCAAGGATGCACGTATTTGTTCCTTCTCTGTGGTTGACCGTGAATGTGACACTTTCAATTCCTGTCTTGACTTCTCCGTAATAAGACACTAAAACCTGGAACTATAGCCAAAGACATCCTTTCTTCCCTAAGTTGACTTTTGTAAGGATAGTTTTATCATAGCAGCAGAAATAGAGCTTGGCCGTGGGTTAGTGTTATAGATAGATATGCATCCTTGCTTGCTGCTAGTTTTCTCCTCCCTTACACCATTCAAGACTCCCTGCCTAGGGAATGGTGGCACCCACAAAGGGCTAGGTCTTTTTAAGATTATTAGAATTATAAGCACTCTATCATTATTATTTCTGTTATTATACTCATCTTCGTATTATATTTCCACTTTTACTCTTCGGCAATATATCACTGACTATCGTTTTCCTCTCTCAAGACCAGGAATTTTCAATGGATTCCTATAATGGCTGAATAAATATTTTCAGCTTTGCTTGGTACAGAGTTTCTGGTACAACTATCTTAGCCGTGTCATAGCAACCAAAAGAAGACACAGCTGACAGCAAAGCAAAGAGGAGAGTGGCACCTGTCACCAAGTCCCAGTAAAGCCTTTTATTTTCAGACACTAATATTTTCATAGATTTCTCATCCATGAGCCATGAGCTATTACTCTTCTTTAATTTTATTTTCTTTTACATTTGGCTTTTCTTAGAATTTCGTACATGGGCACCATATGTCCTTTTTACCCTATACTCTATTGTCCCAATTGCTGCCATATCACATACTTCTACTCAAATTAATTACGTCTCTTTTTTCAATCAGTAATGCTACACACACACACACACATTCACACACACACGATGATTCCATTTTGGATTGTTCGAATATATGTGTGTATGTGTGTAGGGCCGACTACTTGGGATGCGGTAACTTACTGGGAGCTCCTTCCTGGAGAAGACTGATTCTCCCTTTCGGAGTAGCCATTAATGGAATTTTCCTCTTCAGCTCTTCATCTGCAGGTGTACCCTGATGAGAGTTCTGTTTCTCTCAACTGTTCAAAAATACAGAGGGAAAAAGTAATAAAGACCATGGGCTGACTTTTGATCACTCTAAAATCAGTAGCAGTCTCTGGCCATATTTTGGCCAATTCCCTGCTCTGATAGGAGACTTGAGCTTGTAGTTAGGTACAGGTGAGATCAGTTCCTGGGCTTAGAAGAAATGTACTAAAATAGAAATAGTAAGAAAGAGGAAGGGGTTATTCCAATTCCCAGATTTCATATAGAATTTAATTTTCAGAAGGGAAGCTAAGTAAAGCATGTTTTAAAACAGAGTCAATGATAATGTTTTTTTCTTTTTCACTAGCTAGTAGACCAGCAGTAAACACACATTTTTCGTGTAGACACTGGGTGTTCTACATGCACTCAATGTGAGTATGTATTTCTATGAACACGTAGGCAGAGTCCAGAATAGACTTCAGATGTCCTGCTCTGTCACTCTGACCCCTATCACCTTGAGACAGGCTCTCTCACAGAGTCAGAAAAATCACTGTTTCTCCTAGCTTCATGGCCGCTGTCTTCTCAAGACTGTCTTGGATCATTCTCCACTGGTAAGTATGGCCGTGTTTGGCTTTTGATGTGGGTGCTGAGATCTGAGCTCAAGGTTTCCGTCTTCCATAGCAAGTTCTCTTATACTGAGCCACCTTCCCAATCTTAGCTCTCCCCAGTGGTAGCTCCATCTGGTTCATTGTGAAGAATCACCATGTCACTAAAACCGTGTGATTTTACAGTAAAGCAGGAATAAATCACATATATCATGCTGATCATTTATATGCAAGTTTAATAGTTTGCTCAAAATCAAAATGTTAGAGGCAGACTGCTAACTGATGACCACCCAGTTACAGTCTCATTGACAGTGCTTCTAAAAACTTCTGGAAATTCATTGACAACAAAATCAGAACCACAGCAACCAACTCTTTGACACTTTGTTATTTCCCTCTTAAAGGTGTTGACTCAGTTATTTCTTCCTTCTTTTACAGTTTTGTGGTAATAAGAGATATTTGTATAGATGGCCACAACTTGCCAAGCAGACCCATCTTACAGGTGAAGGTCTGGAGGTGAGCCCTGTTGTCATAGTCGAGAGATTCCTTTGCTCACACCAAACATATTTGTCAAGCACTAATAAAACTCTCTTAGCTCATTATTTCTCAGAAATGTGCTCCGCCATCACAGGAGTTCCTTTTGGTTTGACGAAGGGCCCCCACAGTAGATTTTCCCCAGTCAAGCAAGGACCAAATCTTTTGAAACATCCACAACTACGGCATCACTTCAGACCAGCCGTCTTTCATTCCCGTGCAAACAGACACCAGGATGGAAAGGTGGGTGCATACATTACCCACATCTGTCTGCTACAAATCTGACTCAGTTTCATGCTTTTAGGACAAATTCCAGGCAAAAGGCCACTGGGAGAGGCTCCATTTCCCTATACCCCATGCCCGGCCTTGTCAGTTAGGCAGCAGAATAATTTCTTTCATAAGGTCTATCTTAGCCAAAGTAAACATACCCATGCCCCGTGGCATGAGACCTCTAAAGGGAAGGGACTGTGTTCTGAATTACACTCCAAGGGGAGTTGACCTGAGATCAGATGCCTTAAGACCTGGAAAGCAGTGAGACAGGCGTATATCAAAGATGGACTTTATCATTTGGTACGGTTGGAAAATCAATTTTCTATATATGGAACCGTGGCATGGATAAAACCCACCTCACAGACCCCAGCTCTCTTTCCCCCATGGTACAAATTAAATGGATGCCATTTGTTCTTGAGTACTAGAGCAACCAGCGACTCCAAGTTGGAAGCAACCATTTAAAAGGATAGAAAAACAAACTTTTAATAGAGAAATGGAAAGATGTCATATACTCTCACTGATTAAATTAGCAAGAAAATATAGGCCTGTCCAAATGCCCTGTGCTGCTTCTTTATGTATTTAATGGAAAACTTGCTCCTGATCCAGGATTTTATTATTATTGTTATTATTTGAAATGCCACTTTCAGAAAAAAAAAATTTCCATTCGATATCCACCTTACTAGGAGAGACTCAGTATGAAAATAAATAGTTGAAAATGTGCAGTGACTAGAGTAGTGTGAGCCAAATTAAAGCTAAATTTCCATCTGGACCTCAGCATGCTACCACCCAGAAATATTTTCTGTATTCTGTTTTCACCCATTTTAAAAGCATATCTTTTATTTATTCTGTGATTGTTTTATATTGTAAACAATGTGTAGGCAATCGTTCTGATCAGGTGCACACTGAGATACCCTCCCAAGACCCCAACTTCTCTCTCCTACTCCCCCAGGAGTTTCCAGATCTGTCTCTTAACTTCACCCAGGTACCTCCATCTTCTTTCTCTCAAACAAATACCCAGGAGTTTCTTTTCCTACCCATGTCCAGGAAGCCCCCCAACTTTATACCACAAATCACCAATGCCTTCCTCCCACTCTCCGCAGGAACCCCCAATTCCTCTCTGACGTTTCTATAATAGATTCTATTTGTTCATCTTCAGACAAAATTCAGGTGGTTCTTAAAGGTAAAATGAGAGAGAGAGAGAGAGAGAGAGAGAGAGAGAGAGAGAGAGAGAGAGAGAAAATCTGTTCAACCATCTAGCATCAGTGGGCCCCAGTTCTACAGCATCACATGACTCTATCTATCTGCTAGAGACAGGAGATTGGCCTAAGATGCTCACCACACCAAAGGACTAAAATATTTTAGGGTGTTGGAAGTAACAGCTGCCAGATATTTTCTAGATAGACAGCTGCTATAGAGAGGTTTGGATATTCAGTGAGGGTGCTAAGCAAAAGGTCTTTGTCTGCATTGATTTGAGAATCGAGGTATAGAGAACTAGAAGCTTTTCTGGTGCCTTGGAATACACTGCTACCTTGCCCCGAGTCGCAAAGAAAAGATGAGCTCTAAGTGTAACTCTATGGATTTGAGAAGAAATCAGAACATTCTGATGACTGATTCATTGGAAGAAAAGAGGAAATGTGACCATTTAGTCCAGGAAGACGTCTGAATTGTGAGGCTTATCTCTGAGAAAGAGACTCCTCGGGGGTTGGGACAAGCCCTTGTCGAGTGACACTTATGAGAAGCAACCGGAACTGAGGCAATCCCAGTGATTCATTGGTCATCCACAGAAGGGGGTGAAAAAGCTGCCTCTGCTAGGTGTCATTATAACAAAATAAAACAAACTGAGCAATTTATAAGAAGGTTAACTTTGTTCTCAGTTCTGAAGGATGAGAAGTCCAGTCTCCCGACCCAGCAGAATCAGCTCTCAGTGTTAATATCGCTCCTTCCGTATCCTCCAAGGAAGAACCCCGGTGCCTATGAATGGCATAAAAGTAGCAGATTCAAACTAGCTGTGAGAGGCTTTTTTTGGAAAAGTTCAATTCCACTAGAGAGAAATGAACCCTCAGCTCTAATCTTCTTGCTTATTGAAAGTCTCCCAGTATTAATATCCTGAAAAACACATGGATTTGGGAAAGGTAATGTTCAAACCTTCCATGTCGGAGCCCTTCTGCGTGAACTATCCACTGCCCACAAGAAAGCACAAGGCCTTCTCACTGGAGGATGAAAACCTTTCTTTTAACCTGTCCCCTGCAGTACTAGTGTTTGAATGTGAAATGCAGGCCCTGGGCTGGGCTATTTAAACAAGTGGTCCCCAGTTGATGGCACTGTTTTAAGAAGCCTTTTCTGGAAGATATGCATCCCTGAGTGAAGGCTTTGGGACTTTATGATCTCAGTGTCCCCCCACCCCCACACACTCCTGTTCACTTTCTCTGCTTTGCCCCTCCATTTGAAGATGTGAAATCCCAGTTTCTGGTTCCTCCCAGCATGCTTGCTTCTTACTGCCACGCCCCACTGCCTGCAGAGCCTCTTAGGCCTCCGGACTCTAAGCCAAAATAGATTCTCTCTTTCATAAATTGCCTTTGGCCGTGGTATCTCATTACAGCCACAGAAGAGTAACTAATACAATCGGGTTTCAGGAACATTACCTTTCTTGTAATTAAAAGGACAAAGCTCTTAACAGGCTGACGGCAAGGGGTTGTAGTCGATTTGTGAAATAACAAATCATTTTAAGGAAATTCGTTGTTATAAGAAAATACGTTGTAAGGTTGTTTACTTGAATTAAAAGGAGGAACAACGGGGAAGAAATACCTGGCCTCTACAATGAACGATGAAATGATATAATTAGGTTTAATACGTAGACTAAATAAATAGCGGCAAAGGGGAGAAATTAAATCCATTAACTCCGAAAATTTAATCACCGTGCTTTTTTTTTTTTTTTAGCCTTTGAAAGACATCTCTGTAAAGAAGTAATAAGATATTAAACGGCGTAACCTTTTATTAACTTGAAGTCAAGTGATTAAAAAGCACTCATGCGTTATGCTGTAAGTGTTTGGAAGAGACGTATGCTCCAAAGGAAGATTCTAAACAAACAACCCCTCTGCAGAAACATCCTTACCCCTTTGTCCCATTTCACTGTATTATTTTACTCTAGCTTTAGTAGTGACTTTAACATCTGCCTTAATTTCTCTGATCAGTTCTTTAAGGTAGAAAAAACAAACATAGCATGGGCCGGGCACTTGGGAGGTGGATTTCTGAGTTCGAGGCCAGCCTGGTCTACAGAGTGAGTTCCAGCACAGCCAGGGCTACACAGAGAAACCCTGTCTGGAAAAGAAAAGAAAACACTGAATTGTTTCCCATTTGAACAAATTGATACAGAATAGAGATGTTTTGCCATGAAGATGGGGACTGAGCCTACCAGAATAATTTGAGAATAAGTCAGGAGAATTTTTTTCTTTAAAAAGAAATATTTTTTAATAGAATTTTAAGCTCCATAATAAAGACCATTTCCCTGGCATGAACAAGAGAGATGACTTTAAAGAGAAACATTTTAACTATTACGAGCGAGAAACTCTTTCTAACCCACTGAAAGCTTTCAGCCCTCCAGAACCACAGGGTGGGGTATGAGTCTATAGATGTATCTTTTTTTCCCTCTTGAACACCCACAAAGAAACATTCAGTGGTCAGTCCTAGCTCGAGAAACCACACACCTAAGGGAGTATGTCAAAAGCCCCTTTACAGAGTCTAAATGGAGGGAGAGGCGGGGGTCTGTTTTCACACTTCTCCTTGGGTTACAAGCTGACCCAAACAGACATTTATGGTCCTCCGAAGGGGCCACAGCAGCGAGGGAGCTTCCTATCAGCCAACTGACAGAGCAACAACCACACCTTCTGAATTACCTAACCGTGGCTCCTTAGCACTTAATCTTTTGAGTTTCCCTTGGCCTGGTGACATGAACAAATGAACGAATCCATTCCACTAGCTGGCTTCTGAATCCCTATATCCATTAGTCTGGGGACAGAAGCCAGAGATACAAACTAATTAGAGAAGCAAAGCTTCAATTTCCTTAAGGTTAAATGAAAAGCCGCTGCTATCGTATGATTCTCAACCTTTCCTGGGTTCCAATCATCTGCCTTGATTTGGAGTTTTAAATATACGAGGGGGCCAGCTCAAGCTTTCTTTCTATAAGCATTTGGTATCTGCGTAAGGAAAAAAAAAACCCAAAAAATAAATAAATTAAAAATTTAGAGTCTCTATTTTAAATTACATTACAACATACAACTTGACATTATATTTGGTTTTTACTGCCTGAGACTGAGCAGATAAAGAGATTGGCTCTCATTCCAGTAGCTGAAGCTGAGGGCACCTCAGTAATGCTTGCTCAGCATGGCAGGGCCTTGAGTTCAAACCCCAGATGCTCAAAAACAATAAATAAATAAATTCCAGGATTTGACCTCTGCCAGGAAGGTGACTTCAATCCGCATTGCAAGCTCTGATCCGAATATTACCCAAGCTTCTGGTGGAGGAGATTCCTCAGGAACATCCCTGCCCTAAGTGTTCTTAACGATAAGGGAAGGCACAAGTTACGGGAGTGAATCGTTCCATAGCTGAGATTTCGGAGAGATTATTTGTTTGACAGAAGATAGAGTGCATTATTCATTTTCTTGCACTCATATTAGCATATGAACACATTTATATACACATGCACATACACACAACTTGCCCTGGTAACACACCTCTATCTTTGAGGGTCTAGTACACTTACAACTAAATGGTCAATTATTGCTCTTTGGTTAATTGTTTAAATATCTGCTTTGCCTTTTCCTCTGTTTTTATAGTTAAGAGTACCCTGTCGTTCCTCTCATTTCAGACTCTAGGCCAAGTCTCTAATATGTCCTTAGAGTCCTCCACTGGTTGTTCGTTGAGCCCTGTGCACATGTGGAGACAAAATTAAACATGTATGTGTACCTTGTTTTAGACATCAGGGAAAACTATATAGTTGCCCTGTGCTTAAAACATTGACTAAGTCAGTATCTTGTATTTTTTAAATAAGATTTAATTATTTCAAAGGTTCATACCATTTAAGTTTAAAAGTATTGAGGCATTTGGAGGGTTTTGCCATGTTAAATCTGTGTCTTTGTTTTTTCATACTATAGAGAATCTTCTACCTCAGTAGAGTATGTTTAGAAACATTTTATCACAGACGTGCATAGATTCAGAGTCATGTAAGACTCTGATATCAAGGCAAGTACAGCAGTGTAGTACATGCCTCCAATCTTACCAGTCTGGAGACTAAAGCAGGTTGTTGGAGAATAAATAGGAATCCAGCCAGGTCTACAAAGCAAGAAACAGCCAGGACTATGCAGTAAGATCTTGTTACAAGAACAAAAACACATAAAAGGAAAAAAACCCAAAACAACAACAATAAAACCACCAACTCTGTGTGCACACATGTATACCTCATGCATGCATATGAGCAAACACACACACACACACACACACACACACACACACACACACACACACAAAAGAAACCATTATACTCTTAAATTTTAGTGAACACAAAAACCCAAATATAAAAATCAACAAATTTTAGAGTAAAATCAAGAGCTAAGATCTCCTGTACCACAAGTTTCCAGGGATATCTATTCTCTGCTAGAGACTCAAAATAGTTTTTTTTTTAAATATATTATATGGTTATTGTTTGTACAATGTTGGCATTAAGTGATAAGTTTCCTCCATTGAGTGGCTTTGTAACTAAAATATCTAAAATAAGTAAAGGAAGAGAAGAAGTATCCCTTTGATTGCAGAGCTGAAGCATACAATCTTATTCAAATCACATTTTTGTATATATTCAGAAACTGATTTTGAAAACAAAACAAGAAGATTGGGTTTGTGGATAGAGGCCATCTCTAAGGGCAGGGAAAGGGGGTTAGTTATCACCATTTTGAGGTCTCTTTGGAGTGTTCTCTGGGCGTTGTTTCACAATAAAACAAGACATTTATTTCGTCATCAGTTTTGTACTTGGCTTAATGTTTTATTCGGTGTTGCTTTTCTTTGCGACAGGGGCCTGTTCCCATGCAGTGTAGCAGTAATATCTGTAGGGAAGGCACTGGCTGTGCAATGTATTTTTTAATTGGGAAGGGAAAGGTGGCTTGAATTATTGGATAAGCTTGACTTCTATGCTCCTCAAAAGTGCCATGAGAAATTGAGCTTGGTTTTAGCCACACTCTTGTCTTCTGTTCTTTCTTTCACACCTGCTCCAGTGTGAGTCAAGGTGTGAAAAATCTGAGCCACTCAAGCCATGAAGTTTTGGAAAGTGGTTACGGGGAATAGGTGTCAAACAGAGTTGTGATTGTAAAGAAGAAAAATATGGTCACTCTCTGTCTGGTATTTGAGTCTTAGACAGAGGTTTGTTTCCTATTACACTTCTCTTTTTCATGTTATCTGTGCATTATTTGACCCAATGTAGAAGACAATGTATTTAAGTTATGATTTGTGTTTAAATATAATGTCTAAGTAGATATAGTTAATTCAATCTGACAAGGTAAATTATGCCAAAAGTCATTTATATAACCTAAACATCATCAATATTATGTTGATATTGCCCATAACATTTAAGATATTCTTTAATGTTATTTGCAAATTAAATCTGAGTGCATTCACCACAAATATGTACAAGGCCATTCAAATTTCACTTTTCCCTCCATTTTCTTTTCTTTAGGGAAGAAGCAGATCATTCAAAATAAAGTAGTTTGAGTATGATTTGTCTATGGTGTCCTAACACTTTAGATGAAAAGTACATATTATAAATTAAACTTAAATCTGATTGCAAAGCTATATATTTTATTGAGGAATGTACAGTAAAGCAAATATATGTTGCAGAATGCAGAGATCTTGTCCTCTTGGACTGGGAATGTTAGTGAAAGATAAAATCTCATATTCATATCTAGAGGAAATGTGGAATCTTCTAGATACTGCTGACCCTGGGAAACTCCCAGCAGAGTCACTATATAAATAAAACTGTGATATTCGGGTAACTGTGGAGAACTGAATGCTCACACTTTACGTTTTGTTCTATTTTCAAATTTTAAGACTCTAGACGAGATCATGGGAAGGAAAAGTTGATGTAAGGACACATGTGGAAATGAGAAGAGTCACCACACCTGACTAGGGAGCCAGTGTATCTGAGCAGGGATCACCCAGAGAGAATGCAGGGGTGAGGAGAGTCCAGCAAAGAGATAGACTGAGTGTCTATGTTACATCTTTCTATCAATGGATTAATATGCGGTGCCATTTGATATATAGACATTGAATGGATCTTTATACAACACATCACTCATAATTTCAATGCCTGGACCTTCACAAGGAGACTAGATTACCCAGCCAGAGAACAGCCAGGCATCTTCCTGTCTTCACTTCCCATATTACCAGGACTGGAAATACAATCAGGTGATATCATGCCCAGTTTTCATGTGGGTTCTGGGGATCAAATTCTAGTGGTCATTTTCCTGACTTTTTAAATTGCCCTTTATTGATTTACCAACTGAGCCACCTGACTTCTTCCCTTTCGCACATCTTTAGAGGTTGATAGTGGCATATTTCTCAATTCTAGTAGATTATGGTAGCAACTCGACTGGTTAGCTACTGGCCACATAGTAAAGACTATGGTGGTCTGCTAAAAAGAAATATTTTCAAAAGAAATATAAATGACAGAGGTACAGCTCCCTCTACTCAGAGTATAAAGGATTTGTTGAGAATTGTGTTACTCTGGTTCTTGTAGGGAGTATCAATTAACAGCAACAACAGAAGTCATGAACGATAGAATACATACCTGGGCTGGGGAGGCAGTTCAGTGACTTAACGTTAGCCTAGCGTGTACAAGGCCTGCATACAATCCCCACTATCTCAATAAAATTAGACATCAGGATATATCTATAACCATAGTTATACCTATTCAGATCTATTTTGATTATTTGGCTCAGACACATATGTATAGTGTTAAGTCTTAACTTTATAAGGTAAGGCTCTTGGCTGGAACTCATGGTAAACTTGAAGTGATTGTGTCAGTAAGTTAAATGCCAACTTAGCTAGAATCATCTCAGAGGAGGGAATCTCAATTGAGAAAATGCCTTTATAGCATCTAGAGGTAGGCAAGCCCGTTTAGCATTTTCTTAAATAGTGGTTGAAGGGAGAGGATCCAACCCATTGTAGGTGATAGCATTCCTGGACTGGTGATTCTGTGTTTTATAAGAATGTAGGCTGAGCAAGTCACAAAGAGCAAACCATTAAGTAGCACTCATCCATGAACTCTGCACCAGCTCCTGCCTCCAGATTCCTGTCCTGATTTCCTTCAATGATGAGCAGTGATGTAGAAGTTTAAGCTAAATAATCCTTTCTTTCTCAAGTGGCTTTTGGTCATGGTGTTACATCACAGCAATGATAACACTAAGACAGAAACTGGCACCTCGATAGTGTGGTACTTCTGTGACAGATATGGCCATGTCATTTTGGGAGGATTGTAGGAGCACTTTGGAACTCTGGGGCTAAAAAGCCATTGGCTGTAAAAACTTGATGAGCTGCTCTATGGGAAGATAACAGCATTGAGAGAAATGGAGACATAGAGGCCAGATTTGTGAATTCCAGAGGGAGGTTTGAGAGTCACTTTAAGACTGTATTAGGACTGTTGTGTATTTTGAGTTAAGAATTTGAGGTTCTGGTTAGCTGGGGCTAAAGAGTCAGCTGCAATCAACAAGATACTAGAACCACTAAAATGAAACCTTTGATTTGCTGACAAAATTGATGTTGGCCATGGAGAACTAAGGAATTAGCAAGTACTAAGAGACTATATTCATTGAAATGAAATGTTCTGCAAAGCCATTCCTGAGAGGTATTACACAGGAGATATGTTCCAAAGGTAGCCAAGGTTTGATCAAATGTTAGCAGCCAAACTTGACACTATACGAGTCACCCAGGTTATACTGGTTTTGAAGGCATTAAGAAGTCATGGAGAGCTTGACACTGTATGGCAGGGCTCGAGTCCCTGAAGAGAGCCCAGGAGAAACTATTAGTAAGTAAGCAACACAGCTGTAGCAAGGAACTCTTGCATTTTAGAGATACTAATACCATGACATCACCTCTACGAACAGCAGCAGCCTTGGAGTTGAACCAGCGTGATCTTAAGAGACAGTCTCTGTGGGGTTCAGAGCTGGGGGCCACAGAAGTGTCCCAGACCCCTTGGAGGAGTCCAGAAGACCATGAGTAAATCACACACATTGGTCATTGAGTTGGGAGCTTGACTTTTCTTTGTTTGGATTGTGACTCTGCCTTAGTTCTTCCCTCATGAAGTAAAAAGGTATTCAGTTGAATTTATTTTTGCTTTTATGGGTGCTAACAGTTGAAAGACTTTGAACTTTTAAAATTTATTTTGGAGTTTTACAGACTTTGGGCTTTAAAGGAGACTGGCTATTTAGAAGAGACTTAAAGTATTTGACATTAAAGACGGTGGGACTTTTACATTTTGGAATGTTTGTATTGTGATGTTGATAGCAATGCATTATCTTGGGGATGAAGAAGGAAGGAAAGGTTATGGCTTAACAGTGATATGCTCGGATGTCAGTCTGATAAGAGGTCAACTGTGCTGACAAGATTATGTCAACTTAACACAGGCTAGAGTCATCTGAGAGAAAGGAATTTCAATTGGGAAAATGCCTCTATAAGATCTGGCTATAAGTAACACCCTTGGGTAGTTTCTTAATTAGCAATTGATATAAGAGGGTCCATTGCATTGTGGGTGGTTGTCATTTCTAGGGTACTTTTCCTGGGTTCTGTACGAAAGCAGTCTGAACAAGCAATGAAGAACAAGCCATTAATCAGCAATTCTCCATAGCCATCTCTACATCAACTCTTGCTTCCTGGTTTCTGCCCTGTTGGCTTAGATTTTTCAAAACCTGCTTTAATAAGGGTTCTTAAATGCTTCAACCTCCTTTCTAGCCCAATGAGCAAAGATGGGGAAAGAGATGGTTAATAGGACAAGAGGAATGTGAACTGTTTAGAAGTAGTTCTTTGGAGCAATACCAATCTTTGTTATCAGGATATCAGCAGTCCAGTGCAATCAGCAAACAGCCAACATGAGTCAGTAGCAGAGGCTTGATTCAGAAGAAACTGCATGGCTCCACTGTATTGGTCCGAATCTTCGAAAGTGACAAGAAGCAACAGGAATACCATGAGAAGTTCTTGGCTGCTTTTCTCCCTACAAAGCCACAAGCAAAGACCAGCAAAGCATTGCAAGTCAAATCAATGCAAGAGCATCGTTCACTGTCTGTTGGGTTATACTTCCACACTTTCCAAACATCTCGGATCCTCTCAAGTGTCTGCCTCAGCCAAACATCCTCTCACTTGTCTGTCTTAGCACAACATTCTCTCACAGATCTGCTTCAGCAAAACATCTTCTCATAAGACAGTTTCCAGAAAAACATCACACCAGTCTCCACAAAGGATCCAGAACTGTCCACTTCACTGCCCTGTTGGAGTTTCTGTCCTGGCTTCCCTCAATGATGAGGTAATATAGAGTATAGTAGTATAGAAGTACAAGCCAAATAAATCCTTTCTTTCCCAACTTGTTTTGGTCATGGTGTTTCATCGCAGCATTAGTAACCCTAACTAAAATCATGGTAGTGTGACTTATGAAGGCTATTTGGAGGTTAGCGTTATGAAGGTAGTTTTTCTGAGGTACCTCAGTCTTTTCTTATCAAGATTTCAATTGATCTGATGAAACCACCATACACTGGAAACTAATACACTTCGTTCAAAGTCTATCAATTTAAATGTGAACCACACCTAAAAAAAAAATTCTCCCAGTACTATCCTACTGGTGTTTGACCAGACATCTCAACACCACAACACAATTAGGACAATACTTAAAATTAGCAATCACAGCCAAAAGCCACAGGATACCCATCAGAACTACTACTGAACTATGATAGGTTATTTTTATTGATGGATAATATTCTGTTGTAAGTATATAGCCCAGTTTGTTTATTCTTTTACCTGTAGAAAAGAATCTTCATTGTTTTCAGCTACAGGCAATTACAAAGGATGCTGTAATATCACAGATGCATGCTGGGACACACTTTTCAGCCTATGTGGTTAATACCAAGGATGATTTCTGAGTTTTATAAGAATATTAGTTTTGCAAGATAGTGTAAAGCTGACAGCCGAAGTAACTGCACCAGTCTGCCTTCCTGCTGGTAACAAGTGAGCATGCCCACCATTCTCCTTGGCATCATTGAGAAACACCAATTTTCTGCATTTTCTTTCTTATTAGAAGTGTATATTGCTATTTGATTTTATTGTTTTATTTGCAGTTGATTACTGATATATGCTGAGAAATTTTTACTAGACCGAATTTTCTTCCAGGAAGCATTTTTTAATTTACTAATGGGCATGATGTTAATTTCTCTTGGGAGAAACTTTTTCCATACTCAGACCGAGACAGACAGACAGTTTCCTGTCTCTACTCGTGTTGGTAGATGGAGGTTTGCCTATTTCCATTTTCTAAGGCTTGGGTTTCTTTCAGAGACTTGATTTGTGTAGAAGTTTCAGCATGAACACTTCTCAGCGGACCCAAAGACATCCATGGCTTCTGTTCTTGGCTTGGCGGTAAGACTCCGTCTGGCTGGACACTAAGACTCCATGACTCTGTTCAGTTTGATAACCCTCATGACTTCTAGACCATGTCAGCACGCCATTCTTTATATCACAACTGGGTACTTCCTAAACTTCCTTAAAAACTGGTCTCTTTGTAATTTAGTACCCAAATATTCTTCAAAATTTATAGAAATATGTTGGTTCTCAAATAAAAATTAATCAAGATTCATGAGTGGTTTTCTTTGGTATATGCTAGAAAGGAAGAAACAATTTTTGGAAAAAAAATAAATATCCAAGTTACCAATCTTCAGGAAAACCAAAATAAACAGATGGGAGGAAGCAATAAATAAGAGATACAGTTTTAATTTAAATTTTAAAAGTAGAATAAAATAACTTAAGTAAAAAAGACTGTAGTTTAAAAGAATGTATAAACCTATATGTGTGTGTGCGTGTATGAATGTGTGCGCATATGTATTATTGATGTTTGTATGTATGAGTGTATTTTATGTCCAGAATTGCCAAGACCCAGAAGAGGACTTAGAAATAAGAATAAAATCTATGACTGTACTGTAGATGATCACCCAAAGAATACATTAAATTATATATGTGTATGTATGTATGTATGTAAAAGTCTGCTTTAAAAGAATATAAAAATCTACTTAATGCTTATCAATTAGACAACTTGGATGAAAGGGGACGGGGTAATATAATTGTTGAAAAAGATACTACCTGAGTTTAGTTTAAGCCCCCAACTGAAAGCCAGTTGATCCTCTTTCTTGAATAGAAATTAAGTCCATGCTGAAGTCTTCAGGGCTTTCACCCCTCTGACTACAATGTGCCTGTCTACTCATTCTGGAACCAGGTATCAGCTACGGGCAGTTTCAGTCCTATTCTCAAATCACTATGGAAAGTTTTGTGACAGGGTACATCACAAAATGACCCTAAATCTTAAGGCATTGCACCATGGGAAATAATTCATAATGAGCCATTGTACTGAATATAAATATATAAATAAAAATAAAATTCAGAAGAATAGAGCTGCTGAGACTACTGACCAGGTAAATACACACATTCTCACATTCTCTCTTCTCTCTCTCTCTCTCTCTCTCTCTCTCTCTCTCTCTTTCTCTCTCTCTCTCTCACACACACACACACACACACAGAGTAATTTTTTTCTCTATTTACAACTACATATCTTTGTAAATTGGTCAGACAAAATATCTAGTGATATATCAACCATATTTTCCATTAAAAGGAAACCAATTGTTAAGGGAATGTTACAGAATTAGAAATGTCTGTTCTATAAACAATATTTCAATAAGAAAAAGCTAGGCTACATATTAGAAGAAACAGTTTATTATATAACACAGCTTTAAAATGTTTCTGATATATATATATATATATATATATATATATATATATATATATATATATATATATATATATATATATATATGAAATAGCACTTGAAAACATGTTCAAAAGGCTGGCTAGCCTGGTGGTTGTGGCGCACACCTTTAATCTCAACACTTAGGAGGCAAAGGCCAGCAGAATTCTGACTTTGAGGCCAGCCTGGTCTACAGAATGTGTTCTAGGGCAGCCAGGGCTACACAGAGAAACCCTGTCTAGAAACAAAACAAAACAAACAATAAAACAGAAGACTGGCTATTAAAATTAAAAAATTTTACCAGAATGAAACATCCCGTATGTCTGTCCAGAGGGCAAGAATCAAAATGAGCAGAAAAATCTGGCAACAGGAAGTACAGAGGGGTAGGAGCTGTCACTCTGATTGGCTGGCAGGTGTGCCAAACAATGGTCCAGCTTGCAAAGCTGTCAGACACTATCATACCAAGTCAACATACACATCAGCAAACATACTCTAAGGTTTATATTTCAAAGACATAAAAGTCTAGGATTACACAAAAATCTGTTTGTGTGTAGATTTTTTTTTTTAAGCTATTTTGCTCATACTCCCTACAAAATGGAGAGAAATAAAATATCCTTGAACTCATGACTGGATAAACCAACTGTGCCCGTACAATGAAATATTCCAGCCATGGGAGAAGAGCAGCTCCTGACATGTGCAAGGACAGTATGAAGTTTACACACACATATAGTATGCAGTCTTAAAAAGCTGTAGGTTGTGAAAACACATAACTGAAGAGACACGGTGAAACTTCAGAGGGAATGGGGAAGAACAAAAGCTGAGCACAAAGGGACCGGAAGTAGGGATCTATTGAGATCACGAAACCCTTGAGTTTCTCATTTGTGATATTTTGGTTTTGTAACCTTTCTAGAACTGTCTACTAAACAGTTAAAGTATGTGCACGCTCACACACACACACACACACACACACACACACACACACACTATCAAGTGCACACATATTTTAAAGTAGTTTCATGCTTTTATACTAATTTTTCAGAATTATCTTCTTATTACAAAGTATCTTTCTCTAGGCACCTGTGGAGCACCGTAGCTTTCATGCTAACACTCAAGAACTGGATGATTCCGTTCACAGCCATCTTTCTCGTGCTCTAACTAAGCTAGTATTACATTCCTCAAATCCTTAACCAAGATGGCCGTGTACAGCAATTCTGCCCTCCTCATCCCAGTTCCAGTAACATAACCACTTGGGTTTTCCTACATCGGCCCCGCCCTAAGGCAAAGGCAACCTTCTGTGGGGACGAGTTTCTTGGTGAGAAGAGGATGTTTCCACCCACCTCTGTATATTGACACTTGTTCTACTCCTGGCCATAAATCACTTGATGACATCACATTGTTGCTATAAATCCATGAACAAATAAGCTATCCTTCCATTAGGGAACATAAAACGGTCCATTTTCGAACTGGGGCTGCGTACTGTTTATGGGTTACTTGCTGCTTTCAGGTTTTTTGTAAGAGAGCATCCAGTGTTTCTTTCTGGCCTCACTCCAGAGAGCCGTGTTAATACTGCCCAGTTTCCAAGATATTTAGTGGGAACAGGGCATAACATAGCCACATTTTCCATCAGGGACCTGCCCCGTTTTAGTTTCTTTTTCCCAGATGAACTAAACCCACTGTTTTATGAGCATCTTCAAAGAAGTTGCACAGTAGCTTGCTTTATTGAGTATGGGTGCTGTCACTCAGAAGAGAAGTCACATGGTAGTGAAACCCAGAGCTTGCAAATGCCAAAAAGTACGGTCATGATTAACAGCGGCATTTGACGACAAATTATGTACATATCTTAGGGAAAGTGGGCTAATCTGGTGCTTAGGTATAGAAAGAATCATGAACTCACATAGCTTAGCTGCTTCCACAGTGGGGAGGCTGCCTGTAAGCATCAAGCATTAAGAGCAAGTGTTCATCCTGTCCATCCTTTGCTGCGGCTTTTGAAATGTGAAAACATGTTCTGAACTTCAGCCCAGTTATTTCTCTTCATGTCATTTGGTTTAAGAGCTGAATCAGGAGTGAGTGGGAGTGAAAGCAAGTCGTGGCTTCAATATTCATCATTTTTGTTCAAGAAATTACATGGTAAGAGACAGTTGACTATACATACATATGTATAGAAATATGTATAAGCATATATGCATAGATACAATGAATACATGCATACATATCTTTATACAAACAGGGTAAATAATTATTAGTTACCAAACACTGTCAGTTGTGGGTAAAAGCTCCATCACGAAATGTACTGTTCTTGTTTTGTTTTGTATTGTTTTGTCCTCTTGGCTTTGAGAATAAGTTACTGGATACCAAAATGTCTGTCTTGTTATTTTTATGGCTCCTGATTACCTTTTATGTAACAAAAACCGATGTACTAGGATAAATGCCTTCACATGCAAAGCTTTGCTATGTGCAGTGTGAATTCTCACATCAAAGCGTCAGTAACTCCCTGGCATACATATTGTTCAGGGACTGGGATTGGCTAGCCTGGGGCTTACTATGTTAACCAGGCTGACCTCAAACTCACAAGGCTGTCCTCTGTCACCTGAGTCCTAGGAATAAAGGCACACACCACTATGTCAAACATGTACTATTTTCAATTCTCATTTTGTATATTAGGGACATGGGTGCCTATTTAATACTGTTCAATTTGTACAGAGGATTTTGAATTTACATTTAGTTTATTTTAAGGAATTCACTTTTAAGCAAGATCTAAAATTTACTCTATTCTTCCCTAACACTTTAAAAAGAAAATTTACAAATAATTTTTCCAATCATAGCTGGTTTAATAAAAATTTTCTACTCTTAAAAAATGTGATTCGCAACTTTACCTTAGACATGAAGCTGCCTTTGTTTTTAATCATGTATCATTAATGTAATATGTTGCTTAGGAACTGATCAGCCAGAGCACATCTTAAGAGAAATGTCCTGATTTCTTGGTGAGTCTTGGAGTAATAAATGATACAAAAAGGAATCAATAACAGAAACACAAAAAAACAAAGACACTCTATTTACAACAGCTAAGAAATGGAAGGGCCTAGATGCTCCTCAACTGGTGAATGGATAACGGAAAGGTGGGACACATGCACAATAAAATTCTACTCAGCCGTAAAACAAACGAGATAGTGAAATCCCCAGGTAACTCAACACAACTAGAAAATATTACAATATGTGCCTTCCCTGGGCATTTCACTATATCCCAGACCCGAGAAGACAAATATCACATATTCTCTTTAATCTATGGATCCTAAACCTAAAACTTTAGGCCTGAGACTATTAAACCTGAAGTAAAAGATATAAATGGAACTTTCAGAAAGACACAGAAGGTGCCCAGGGGAGGATAACAGGGCATAGGTGCTAGAAGAGAAAAATAGGATGGGAAGGGATAGGGTGAATGAAAAAAGGGAGAAAGATAAATAATACTGAGGATGTTGGGAAAGCCAACAAGGAACTTATTATTATTTCATAACAGTATTTATTAAACACCCAATTCTATCAATAGATAGATAGATAGATAGATAGATAGATAGATAGATAGATAGATAGATAATGCATACATACATATATTTATACATCCATATATTTATATAACTTTAGTGGCATTACTCCATATACTGGGATAACAAGTACCCTGGGAGCCTGGCTATCAGACAAAATCCCTACTTCCATGCTCTTTGAGTTTTGGTCAGAGCTGGGATCAAGTTATCATTGAAACAATATGGACTCTTACCATTTTTTATGATTGCCTGCTGGAACTTGAACATAAGACCCTATGGCTGAAGATATCACATACATAAGTCACATAACCTGGAGAAATCAAAACCGGTCCTGACCTAGAAGCTTTCCCTTCAGTGATAGCCTTAGAAGGTTCTATGCAAGCTGCCAAGGGGAAAAAAGTTATCAACAGTCTGACCCACCTGAAAAGCCTCAGAACTTCAGCAATAACTAGATGATAAGATATCACCAGGAATACAATAATGGCAGTTGTGTCTTGGGAGTTCAGTCTAGTTGGATCAAAGCCCTGTTCAGTAGGAAGGAATCCATCTCTGGTAAGGTAAACATAGCCACAGACCAATAGCTGAAGAAGTAATAAACCTTAGAGGAGAACCTAGTACTATCATGCTCCTAAATTAACATACTTTTCGACTGACTTCTAAATACTTATATTCATAGACAAGTGCAGATCACATTCCTCATTAAAACAAGACAAAACAAAAAGAAAAAACAACAAAACAAACAAATGCTTCATTTTGCAGCAGACAGAGGCTACTGTAGAGATATGCGACTGGTCAGAATGTAGAGAATTTATGAGCATGAGATGCCCAAATGGAACACTGTTTTAAAAGAATTATTTATTTATTTTATGTATGTGAGCACACTGCAGCTGTCCTCAGACACACCAGAAGAGGGCATCAGCTTCCATTATGGATGGTTGTGAGCCACCATGTGGCTGCTGGGACCGGAACTCATGAGCTTCGGAAGAGCAGTCGAAGCTCTTAACCACTGAGCCATCTCTCCAGCCCGCCCAAATGAAACATTTATAGCACAGTCCCTGTACCTAAGGCTCGGGTGACACTGCATAAGAGGAGGTGGGATAGATAGATTGCAGCATTTTGAGGACTGGGATAACTGCTGCAAAATTATGTCTCCTGGGTAGGGCAGGGATGGTGCTCTATAGTCCCTGAACAGTATGATTGCCTGTGCAAGACCTGCAAAGACTGAAACATGTTAACATGGAGAGATGAAAATTTAACATGATCCCACCTCTACACAAAGAGCTACAGGCAGCCAATGGTGGCTGAGGGGATAGAGAGCCACTGTTTTCAGGGATGAGACACCAATCCCCCAATTGTAAGTGGTTAGCATAAACATATGCATATAATGGCAATAATATTATCTAGATACAGATATATATGAAGTACCCCATGTGGTGAGATAATGTGCCCCCAAAAGAGCCATTAACATTCAAATGAAAACCCTAGTGCCAGGCAAGAGAAACCTCCCTTTACGTTGTTAGTCTTAGGCTTCCAAGAGACAGAAGCCCCCCCCACCCCCCAAAAAACAATAAAGACTATTGCTATTGTTCTTTGCTTTCTGTTGGAGCACTGAGCTAAGATCTTATTGCTGAAGACACCACAATAGCAGGTCAGAGGGCTTTGAGAACTCAAACGTGTACTAACCTGAACATTCCTCTCCTAGAACAGCTCTCTCTCATAATGTCAAAAAATACTATGCATGCTGACAAGGGAAAAAGATATCAACAGTATATACAAACCAAAACTATTATAGAAGAGATCAAGAATTTGAGAGATGATAAGGCAGCGAATGTGAGGCGTTGGGGTGGAAGTGGTACAAATACAGTGTAGTCATGGATAAAAGTCTCAAGTAAATTGGAAAAAGAAAGATATTCATAGAGAAGCCTATGGAACATTCAGCGCTGTTAGTCATAGCAGAGACTGAGGATGGAGCATTATGCTTGAGTCTAGCGTTTCCTTCACAGACTCATGTCTTGAGCACTTATAGTGTGCTTAGGACATTAACTTTAAGGCTGCGGGGCCTTTAAGGAATTGGACCTTGCTAACAAGAACAAGCCACTGGGCAAACAATTTCGAAGGTTATAGTCACTTTTGGTTCTACCTTGTATAATCCCATGTGAACAGACAGTTATCCCAGGTTATCCCACGTATGGAGGTTCCCACCTCCATAATGGTGAATACCTCAAAAACCATGAGCCTAAATAAACCATTTCGCTCCTGTTATCTCTGTCAGGTGTTGTGAACACAGTGACGTAAAAACAACACCACAGAGAGATAATGGCAGTGAGACTGAGAATCTTCGGTGGGTACGGTGATGACCAGATACAATTTTGACTTCCAGGGACATTATCATGAAACTTCCAATTCAAACTGAACCACCTAACCAAGATTACTGTTTTCTCTCTGTGTCCTCCATGTGGGTGAAATCCCCCAATTCCAACACAGCAAGGATGTCACTGAGGGATTTTCTTTGATTTGCTGGTTTGCTTCATTTTTGTCTTGTTTTCTGTCTTGGGGATTGAACCAAGGGCACCATTCCTTCAAGAGTAAAGTCTACCCACTGAGCTACAGTGGAACCCTGATGTACTCTTTGACCTGGGAATCTTACTTATTTTAATGACAGTTATTCTTAAACAGACACAGATGAACATAACTCTTGTTCACAGGGTGAAGTGGGGAATGTGTAACAATATTCTATTACCGCAGTTACCGCTAGTGCATAGGGTCTGGAAGCCCCTGGAGAATTTTTCCATGTCTGACTTTAAATTAAGACTGACTATGATAGGAAATTGTGTCAGGTGTCTGTCTATCAATATTTGAATTAAGATTTAATTCAGTTTTCGGGAAAGACCATTTTTTTCTATAGTGTTAGACCAAAGCAACTGGACAGAACATGCCAGAAGATAGAGGGGGACTCAGTAGTTCATCAAACAGCTGCCAGACTGAATATGCCCCAAACTGTTTTCTTAGAAGCGTCATGTTGGCTTGACTTTTGTTCCAAGAACGTGGTGTTTTGATTTTTAAAAAAAAAAAAAAAAAGCTTTATATTTATATGCCAAGTGTCATCAAGGAACCATAGTTATTACTAAAACTGAAGCAGGTACTATTAAATATTTTCATTTCAATCTGGAAGTACACGATGAAGACTTTAATATTAACCCAGTCAGTTTCAACTTGATCGCCCTGTGTTACAGGCAATAGAATTAAGACATCACCACCACGGCCCCGCCAAAAACAAGTAAAGCATTATGGAGTCTCCTGGTAGACTCACCCTACAACGAGTTGATTATATTTATATGTTTTCTTGCAAACTCTAGTGGTATTTCTCAAAAATTTTTAGGTGTCAACATATGGTTTCAATTTCTCCGAAACATATAACAGAGCCTGTTCTCAGAGAAAATGATGCCAACCAGGACGTATAAATGAATCTGGAGCTGAAGCTTACCACCCCATCCCTTCCTATAAGTCTCTTTGGCAAATGCCTGAATAACCATCTCAGATGGAAAACTCACACCGTTACCCAAATGAAGTTTTCTCAACTGCAAAAGGAAACAGGCTTTCCCCTTTTTACACACACCCAAATGTGCAGTCTGACAGAAGTTTGACTATCAAAATTATATATGCTAGTCTATATGCAAACAGTATTTTAAATATAAAAACACTGGCGATTAACTTCTAGAAATAGTTGCCTTTCTGGCTGTTTTTATGCCAAATTAGCTCAAATAAATCAGGCTATAAAAGTGTTTTAAAAAACGAGACATGATTTTTTTTTCATAATTCTAAACGTCCCCTTTAGTATGCTATTGCTTCATAAACAGACAAAATTATTTAAGGTTAAATCTAACTTCCAATCAAAATATTGTCCAAACATCTGATTATGCCCTATTTCCTGGCACACTGCATATTTTTAGAGAATTATTTATCTTCAAGATATATTTTCATGTTCACTATTTGCTCAGTCATTTAACATCGCTGTTTATTTTTTCCTGTTTATCAGTAGGCACACGTCTGTATATACACAAGCACAGAGTGTGTGAGTGTCTGGTTTTAGAGCAGAGACGCGGCGATGTAAATAAAGATTTGGTCTACCCCACATCCATATTATGTGCCGATACATTCTTATGACTTATAATTTGTTGCAGTCATTCTTCCTAGTTGTAAATTCTCAAAGAACACAGACCATTCCTCTCACCATTTTCTCATCTCAGGTGTCCCCGGACAATGTATATATAATTCACATGCCTCCCGATGCAGCAACATGCGAGTACGAAATAGCGAACACCTTTTCATATTTATGTGAGGAAATGGCTATATTAGTGAAGGGGGGAAAAACCCACATTTTGTCTATGAAATTGTCCTCTAAATTCCAAATGATTATCTGGAAATCGTAAACTATGATGACCCATTAAACGTTATCCCTAAACTCTTCAAGCTTTATGTGCCTGGCCACCTTCAGACTATGATTGTTTTGTCTCATTCCCATGGTGTTTATAAAACATATAGATAGAAACAGACTAAATAGAGCCGGGCGGTTCTATGTCTCAGCAGCAGTGCTGACTGTGTGAATTCCCTTCACCAAGCCAACAATGTGTTTGCTGTAAGGCCACCAACATTCAAGCATACTTATGTATACTCCTCTGATTAGAAAAGTAAAGGAGATAATATGCATTTTACAAACCACCAGCAAGTCAACAAAGCAACTTAATTAAAGCATTCATAAGTCCCTACTCCGAGCACGAGGGCGTGAATGCGTGCGCCAGTGAGCAGCTTGGGATAGTCCTCTCTGACTTGGTTTCTGTCTGAATACAAACTAAGAGCATCTTCCTAGGCGACTCAGTGCTTTCCAGTGTTAACGTGCCATGTCTAAGCAAGTAAAGATTATTTATTCCTGGATCCCTTCAAGTTACCTTTGTAAAAGGACTGGATTTTAAGTGAGTTCTCTTTCTATACGTATTTGTCTTATTTGTCAAAACTTACAACGTTACAGTTAGAAGCTTGGCTGTTGTCTATGGTTGTTTTAAGCTGGGATGACTGAGTTGAGCAGTTGAAAAAAAAATAACAAAACAAAGAACCACCTAACTTGATGATAAAACATTAAAAAAGTTACTGTCTGGTTTTAATATAAAAAGTGTATTGAAGAATAGCGAGATGGCTCATCAGCTAGGAGCACTTGCTGCTCTTCCAGAGGATCTGAGTTCAATTTACCACCGGTACTCTTGGAACGTCACCTACAATCCCCTGCAATTCTGGGCCTCTTAGGGCACCTATACACACACACACACACACACACACACACACACACACACAGAAAGAGAGAGAGAGAGAGACAGAGAGACGGGAGAAGGGAGAGAGAAGAAGAGAGAGAAAGGCAGAGACAGACACAGAGACACACAGAGAGACAGAGAGAGAGGAAGAGAAGGAAGGAAGGAGGCTAGAGGAATGGAGGGGAAAAGACAGGGGCAGAGAGAGAGAGATGATTTAAAATATAATTAATCTAAAAACAAAACAAAAACAGAGTCTTGACCTTTTCTGTCCGGATGAACATGTTCTATAGCTGCCTTCTCCGGTGAGGTAGACACTGTCTGTCCACAACCATTGAACAATTGAGTGTGGCTGGTATGCTTAAGGAATGTCTAATCTCATTCAAGTTTAGTTGACCTATCTTTCAATGTAGTTAGTCAAGCATGGCTAGTGGTCGCACTATTAGGTCGTGTAACTATAGAACCTCTTTGTCTGTCCCAGGCCAGTGTCCTCACCATTTATGATGATACGCAAAGTAATTTTTGAAGGGTTTACTATATAGTGGCTCAAGATATAACAGCTGATTCTTTTCTTGGTGTCTTTGTTTCTCCATTACATTTCTACTGACTGAGCTGTATGTGATGAAGATTAAGACTTCTCATTTTAAGAATGAAAGTGGGTTTTGTTGTGGTGGTTTCTGTTTTGTTTTTTCTTTTTAATAATCACATGGACTATTAAATTTTACATTATTAGCATAAACTAAAAAAAGTATATTTGGGGATTTAGAGAGATGTTTCAGGAGTTAAGAATACCTGATGCTCTTGCTGAGAACCTGCGTCCAGTCCCCAGCATTCACATGGTGGTCTGCAACCATCTGTAAGATCAGTTCCAGGGAACTCAATGCCTTTTTCTGAACTCTTTGAGTGTTCTTCACACACATGGTATACATATAGGTGAAATACCTGTCCTTATTTCTGGTCCTTATTTCTTCTGAATTAAGAAGATCTCAGAGCACTTGAAAGTCCCTTAGATGTATCAGTAGATCCTGGTAGCTTGCCTCCCATGACGAGGAGAGAGTAGCAAGCATTTTAAAGTAGGATTTAGCCAGCTTTTGATGACTAGTTCCTGATCAGCACTAAATATAAACCCTTTACTTAGAAATCCTCCTTCCTATTGGAAAAGGATCTCTGTGGGATGGAATCAAATAGACCCTTTACTATGCTAATATTTTAAAGGCAAGATAAAGAGAGAAATTAATTAACGATGATTCACTTTAATTATTGCATAATTTTATAGGATTGTTCCCAGAGAACATTGCTGGTGAGAAAGACATAAAATTGTGGTTGGAATTGGTCAGATAACGGTGCAAAAACCATTAATAACAGCTAATTGTTGGGCCTGTTGACTGCATGCATGAGGTTCTTTCTGCCGCTAGGAGAATGCATGGGTAACTCTTTAGTCTCATTTACTATGTAGACTGGTCCACCATGTACCAGGAGGGCTGTGCAATACAACAGTTTGCAACCCAAGGAGTGGTTCCACGTTGCTGCTTTGCATTCTCCTTGCCTCTCTTTGGTTCCTTGCACATTTTTCCATACTAGGCATTATAACACTTGGGTTTTGTTGAAGCAGCAATGAGATAAAATAAAATAAAATAAAATAAAATAAAATAAAATAAAATAAAATAAAATAAAATAAAATAAAATAAAATAAAATAAATAAACTCTTGCTAAATTGCCTGTATACAGAGCACACCCCAATCTCAAGCTCTTTCTGTTAGTAAGGCTCTCTGTAGAGTTAGAAGAATGAACCCAATACAAGCCTGGCCTTGTACAAAACTCATCCTCTATCCATGAGCCTATTCTGTCTTTTTGTGTACTTGCCAGAAGTCCTTGCTTGGGCTGATGGAGAATTCTGATTTAAAATAATAATAATAATAATAATAATAATAATAATAATAATAATAATAATAATAATAATAATTTTTATTATTCATTTTTAGGAAAAAATAGTGTTGCCATCTATTTTAGTCTATTTTGTACTACAATAGAGAAATGCCTGAAGACATAAACATACAAAGAAAGAGACCACAGTCCTAGAGGCAGATAAAGTCAAGATAAATGGCCCAAGCCGGCCAGCTCTCAAGGGGAACAGCATTTCATGGTGGCGGTGTGTATGAGTGTCAGGTTGATGTGAGCAGAATAAGTCTCCTAATAACCTGCTGGAATGGTAGCACATTTTCTTCTGTGAGACCTGACCAGGTTCGTCAGGGTCTTAGTCACTCATGATCACATGGGTACCCATGACGTGGGTAACCCATGACCCAGTTACCCTCTAAAGGCCCTGTCACCCGATAGGGCATATTGCTTTCAGGAACTGCAGTTCAGTATGAGTTTTAGTTGGATAAAACCACATGCCAACCATATTCCAGTACAGAAGGCCTAGACATTAAACAGGTCTTCTCTATCCAAACTGGTCTTCACTGTGTAGCTAGCTCAGGCTGTCCTTGGATATCTGATCTTCCAACTTCCACCTCCTGGGATCTGGGCACACACCACGAGTTCTCAAAGAAGTATTTCCATATATATTTCATGAGGCATGCTACCCCCAAAGGTGACACATTGGATAGAGGACCCTGCCTTTCCCATGAAGCTGATTCTAAAACACAGGAAAGTCACCTGTCCATTGCCTCTTTACCCTGACAATGCTCCTGTGAGGAAAGCCCTGCTTCATACTTGAGGAGCTAGATGTCATAGACACACTAAGAAGAATTTAAACAAACAAGCTTTGCTCATTCCTCTTGTCTATTAGGACTAGAGCACATCCTGTTTCCCGAATCACACTTCCGCCTGACTATTCATGCAAAAACGGTTTTCCTTGGATCTTCCTTTCTGAAGAGGAGTTTTTTACATAGAACTTCCATTAGGTAAATATCTGTGCTTCTTTCTTGTTGGTCTGCTTGCTCTGTGAGTCCTGTGCTGGAGGAGGGAACGTATTATTGTTTTCTCTCCAGGATTTTAGACTTCATCTTTGCTCTACCAATCTGAAAGAAATTCACAATCAATATTTTAGTGTGCTATTCTTTACAAATTAATGATCACACTTAGAAACAAAAATGGAGCCAGTGAGATGAGAAGATATAGACACCTACTGTGCAGACCTCACACTCTGGCTTCACAACCCAGAGCTCCTGGTAGAAGAAGACGACCAAATCCCTATACTTGTCTTCTGACCTCTATGTGGACACTATGTTCCATATGAGGACACACATGAATGCAGACACACACATCACAGACACACGTCTATCAATCAATCAATCAATCAATATATTTCATATGGTTTATCATTTTTATTTACAGTGAGAATTCCGTTCACTATTTGTTATAAATTTGACATATTTTTCTCCTAAGCAGAACACTGTTTTTGTTTGTTTGTTTGTTTGTTTGTTTTGAAATACATCCATCAAAGGAACAGTGACATTATTAAAGGGCAGAAAAGGATAGTTGAGAGGCCATGGCTATATTTGGAAGAGGCTCCAGCTTTTGTTAGATTCCTTGTTGTCCTGAGCTGCTCAAGTACTTTTCATGATGCATATTGATGGCAGAAACACTGGGCTTCCTAGTCATCTGGAAGCCTGTCTCCATTCGCTTCAACCTGCCTGCCATAAGCAAACAGAGGCAAACAAATGCTTTGTAAATGAAGAACGACCAAAAATGGCCTCATCCATCAGCCTGGCCATTAACAAATGCTGTCCCCCAGGACCCATTTACAAAATTACTGACAATGCAAATCTCGATCAGGAAAAACAACTTTATAAGGCACAATTCTTTAAGCTTACAGTCTGCCTACATAAATCTGTGGCTCTACCTGGCCTTGAATATATACACACAAAATATCTACATTTTTATCAAGCTTCTGTCTCTGCAGTTCATTTCCATAGCTACAAACATCTGCTGGAACTATACCAGTCTGGGTTTACTTGAGTTATAGCAAAGATTCAGGTGTTTGTTTTCCTTCTTTTTTTCCATTTCAAAACTCTAGAAATGGAAAATGTGCACCACAAAATTAATATTTATGTAAATGGATTTTCTCCATATAGAACCAGTCAAGTAAATCATTTGAGACTTAAAATGTACTCCTTAGCATCAACAACCATGCTTTGAATGCTAAATTTACATTTCATAATTATTCATAAGCATCACTTTCCCAGTTTCCCAAAAGAATTGTTTTACTCAGCTTGGACTCATGAAACTGTCATAGAAGTTAGGTCTGATGACATTCGTTTTAATTCGTGAAGAGTTGGTTTTCGGCAGACTTGTAACAAGAGTTCTTACAGACACACTTAACTAGATGTGGTTTTTGACTATTAATTCCCAGAAATAATTAGAAATGTGAATTTCACGTTGAAGGTAACAGAGATAAAAGGTCCACACTAACCAACAAAATTGTCCCACCGATCCATTTCTTCTAAAAGTGTTTTCATTACTTGCCTTCTAGAGATGCATGTGTGTGGGGGTGGAAGGTGCCATTTTAAGTCAGCTCTTGATTATTTACGATTTTTTCGTTGAAGTCATCAATTCATCTAACTGATATTACAACTACATAGAATTGGCCTTATTATATTTACTTTCTTCACTTTAAAGTATGAGCAGCCTTTGATATCAGAACAAATGCACCAACTGAACTCCACTACATATGTAACAGAGGACTGCCTTGTCTGGCCTCAGTGAGAGGGGATGCGTCGGGTCTTATGGAGACTTGATGCTAGAGGGGTGAGGTGAGAGTGGGTGAGTGGGTGAGTGGGTGGGGGAACATCCTCTTAGGGGTGAAGGGAGGGAGAATGGAGTGGGAGGCTCGTGGAGGGGGAACCAGGAAAGGGGACAACATTTGAAATGTAAATGAATAAAATAATTAATAAAAAAATTAACTGTTACTACAACTTGAAAGGTTATGTACATAGTCTGTCCATTGCTCTATAGCACAAGATAGCTGATTTTTTTTTTTCTCTGTAAAGTCCCTGACAGTAAATAGATTTCTTTTTGGAGGTCACATAATCTCCTCCCAAACTAATCTAAGGCAAGAGTAGCTGTGGATTTTACATAAACATACAGCGTAGCTGTGTCTCAATTAAATTTATTCCAGACGCTGAAATTCGAACTTGATATAATATCGTGTTATTAACACTACCAGCAATACAGACCTCATCCCCAGCTCCCAATACCTCAGCCACGATGTATCTCCAAGTCTCTCCAGAAGTGAACTTCGAGCAACTAGGCTTTCATTTACCTATTTTGCTTCTGTACCAGACCTCTGAGACTATCGGAGATCAGTGTCAGTAGCTATAAATGTTACTTTGAATAAAGTCTTTAATAATGGGGAAATGTAGTAAAACTACATTTCTAGAAATTAATTGTAGAGTTGGCATCTTTTAGACCCTACCATAAACAAATCAATTTAAATTACAGACATTTGTCTGAGATAGGTTTTTTATTTGTGTGTATATATTAATATACTATACACACACATGTGATATATATTTATATTATATATATTTATATTAAATATAGTTATCAGTAAACATATGTATATATTATATATTTTTATTAGTAAATATAAATACATATATATTTACAGGATATTTGATAGCTGTACATAGAAAACCTAATTGTTGGAAAAATATAAAAGCTTAAATAGATACTGCATTTGTCATATGCAGTTAGGTGTGTCCTGATGAGATGAAGTTTGGATGTGCCTCTAAAAGCCTCCATAGATAAGAATGCTAAAGAATGCAAAGTTTCTGCCTATTATAAGGTATTATAGTCTTTGCTCTAAGTCGGAGGCAAAGCCAACTGTGTAGCCTGGAGCTACCCCTGCCATAAAGGTGAAATGGTTCAACCCCTACTGACTTGACTTGGAGCTCCTCCCACCGCCCCCCTCCCCAAACACACACCATGCCAGTGACCAGTTTCAGCCTGATGTGTGTAGGACATGACCTAGAGACTTCTTTTATAAGCCACTGGACGTTTGACAGGGCTCTTTCTCTTTTGGCTTGGAAGCTCCTTTGTGGAAGGCACTCTGAGTAAGAGAGGGATTTTCTCTTTGGGCTTGCAGGAACAACAGAGAAGTGGCTGTCAGGACACAAGTGAAACAGTATTCTAGGAAAGAGAGCTAAGGAGCCCTCTTGAGTTTGGAGAGCTCAAGAGAAAGGTAGTCTAGCTCAGGAAAATGACACAGAGAGAAAGAGATTTCTAAAGAGTTAGCAGGTTAGTTATAGGATCAGGATTGTACATAGGTATTTGTGAGTAGTTAAGAAAGTAAACTTACCTTGCTGACGGAGCAGGTTTTACCTCAGTTTATTCTTTATTGGTATAAATACTGTAAATGGTTAAGAAAGTCTCCCTTCCCTCCACTCTTCCCAGCTTCCCCCCACCTCCTCGTTCCTCCAGAACCACCCTCTACTCAGTTTCCCTCTGAAAGAAGAAAGCCTCCAAGAGACAATAACTAAACATGACAAAACAAGATACCGTAAGAAAAGGCAAGAGCCCTCATGCCTCAGGCTGGACAAGGTAAATCCAGTGGAAGAAAAAGAATCCCAAGGGCAGGCAAAACGAGTCAGACACATCCAGAAATAATTAAAACAAAGAAACAAACAAACAAAAACCAAATATACTGTTAACATAAGTCTTCCAAATAGACTGTTAGCATAAGTCTTTGTTTCACAGTACGCTTTGTAAAGCATAGATTTTCTAGTAACATTATCAATAGTTTCAGAAGTGGCTGGTAGAAGGTGATCATTGGAGAAAACATTCCTGTGAATTACCACACACTGTTTACACAATTTTGTCAGGAAGGGTTTAAGGGAAGATTTGGGAGAGAATATGACCAGTTAGAGCAGATGAATGTGTTGGATGTAGGGGTGAGGTAGGGAGATGGGACAGGAGGAGAGACTGTCGTGAGGGTCAAGAAGGAAAAGCCAGAGTTACTTCATAGAGTATGTTTCATTATGTGACATTTAAATTAGAAATATGTCTTTATAGAAAAGCCCTTCGGCAGCACTTCTATCACATTGTGCTAATATAAACACTAGAAGTTGTAACGTTTGACAAAATAATAGAATAAATTCAGAGGCAGCTTATCAGATGCATCACATGGAAATATGTCAGAAAAAAAAATCCACACACTGCATAAGATGTGAAAGAAACCGCTATTTCTTAAACAATTAAATAACCACAGTGGGAAAGCATTCCTAAAATAAACGGTGGGCCAGGAGGGAACTCTGTCCTGGTTTACACTGGTAACAACAGCATGAGGTAGATTGTCACCAAAGGTAGAGAAGAGAGTGTCAAAGTTTAGAGATATTCAAGCAATTTAAGTCCCACAGTCAATAATTTAAAAAATTTGAACATGAATCAATCTAAACCAAATCATCATCTTAGCTTTTAAGTCACAAAGGTGAGACCTTATTGTTCACCATAAAGGTTTAGTCATACATTAATATTGGGCATGGGGAGCCCGGAAGATGGGTCGGTGGTGAAGAGCACTTGCTATTCTTGCAGAGGACTGGGAATTGGGTTCACAGCTCACATATCTGACTACTCACAACCACCTAGGACTCTAGCTCCGGAGGTCCCGACCTCCTCTTCCGGCCTCTGTGGGCACCTGCACGCACATGCACGTAACAACACAGAGACGTAAATAAAAATAAAAATAAATCGAGAGAGAGAGAAAGAGAAAGAGAGTGAGTGTTGGATGGTGGGGTGTCCAGACAGTGGTCTTAAAATGTGGCTTCTTTTAGTTCTGGAAAATAGTAGAAGCAAGAACTCACTTTCTCCTTATCTTACCTGTTATCCTGTGGAGGGCAAATAAAATAATTCTTTCAGAGGTACCCTCCTTACATCTGAAGGAAAAAAGCAGCCATATCATGAAGACCTAGGGCACAGAAGGTCTAACCACTAAGATCTCATTGCCTTCCTCCCAGGTTACTAATATTACAACAAGCCTTTCACTCTCCATGTTAGCATTTTGTCTAAGCTCCGCCCCACAGTTACCTGGCAACAGCCAGGTAAGCCTGACTTACTACAAAAGGGGTTTCTTGCGGCCCTCCTCTCTCTCTTTCTCTTGCTCTTGCCTTCTTGCTCCTGCTCTGTCCTCTCGCCCCTTTCCCCCTCTCTCCCATTCCCTTAACACCCTCTCCTCCTGCTCGTGGCTGGTCTCCACTTTTCTCTCCTCTCCTCTCCTCTCCTCTCCTCTCCTCTCCTCTCCTCTCCTCTCCTCTCC
>CM052710.1:9376814-9465281 GCA_028551405.1 Uromys caudimaculatus | reverse complement strand
TATGTCACATAAATTCCTATATTTAATATTTTTTTCTTTTCTCTTGCTCCTCTGTATTTCCTGGTAAGACTCACAGTCCTTGCAAAGGGTAAGAAGAGAACACTTTTATCCCCTGAAGTTCAGTCTTCAGAATTCAATAACTGGTTAAAATTTTATTTTCTAGCGAAAGAATTGACAAACACATGAACAATGACAATTCCCTGATTCCTTTAAAAATTGTTTTCATGATTTTACTATATTCTTTTATCTGCCCCCAATATTCTAAAAGTCTCGCATACTTGAAAAAAATAAAATCTTTCGCTGATGAAAAGAGTCTCAGGAAAAACACAAACAAACAAACAAAGAAAACAAAACTAAAAATCACAGTTACTTTTCCCTCCAGTATTAAGAGCCAAACTAGTACATTTCCTTTTTGGTTTGTTAAGAGGAAGGCGGGTGTGAGTGATTTCCCACGGGACGCCACTGAGACAACGCCATTTGCATATCTTAACAGCCTCCGGTGGTGCCCCGCGAGCAGAGAACAGTTGAGGGACATAGAGCTCCTTTTACGGAGCATAACCAGCGGAAATTACCACTGATGTTAATTTGAAACAGAAAGAGATAGCCACACTGCTGGGCCTTGAGCAAGGGCACAAAGAGGGCCTTCTCTTGTTCACAAGGTGCTGACAGTGAGGGTGAGGCCCATCCTGTGCAGCTGATGTCGGGAAGGACACATCCTTAAATCTCAACACCTGGACAGAGCCTGGGAGACTCTGAAAGAAACCGACACAGATGGTTTCTCACACTGCCACTGCAAAGGAAAAAAAAAAATCCCCAAAGGCAACTGCAGCTGGTTCATTTAGAAACCAAGGTTTAAAAAGAGAGAGAGAAAAAAATCTTTTATTTTACTTTTTTTTAAACAAAAACTCATTAATCAGTACAAACAAATTTAAGCTGATTAATAAAGTCTTTCTGAGGACCCCATGCAGGATATATTTATATGACTGTTCTAGCTATAACCTTCGGAAGCTTTGTGTTGCCCGCAGTAACCACGAGATTGATCAACCCACTTTTGCTCCCAATGCTATCAGAAAGGAGAGAGAGAGAGAAAAAAAAAAAAAAAAAGAAAGAAAGAAAAGAAATCATTCCATGGTTCCGCAGAATTTTACTCCATGTTTGTTTTCTCTCCTAGAATTATCCTGTCCCCAGCTCACTTGCGACTTGGCATGGAATGCACTGGAACTTTTGCAGATACATACTTAAGACATGTAACTAGTCATCTTTCCGGGACAGTGACTGCCATCATCAGTGTGCTTGTTTTCTAAAATATTCAGGTTCTGTGCATCTGCACAACTGGTAGATTGTTGTCTGAAATGTACACAGACTGAATATAAGAGAACAGGATGTGTTTTGGTAGAGGCGCGGTATGGTGAGGTGGGAGGGGGTGCCTCAGCGGGCCCATGCAGCGGCATCCCTTCTCCCTGAGGGACCAGCCATGCAACAGAGATAGTATAGAATGCAGTTTATTTAGGACATGGAAAAGGGGGGTGGGAAGGGAGTAGACAGAGGGGAGGACGGAGAGAAAAGAGAAGAGAGGGAAGAGGAGAGGCAGGCCAGGAACACGGGTAGAGAAAGGGGGAGGGAGCGGGAAAAGGGAGAGAAGGAGCAGAGAGAGAAGGGACAGAGAGTAAGAGGCTAAGAGAATACGGGAGTGAGGAAGGGGCAAACAACCCCTTTTATAGTGAGTCAGGCATACCTGGCTGTTGCGAGCCTAGAAGGAAAGCTAACAGACATCGGCCTAAGGGAACAGCAAAGCGTTCTTCTCAAATGATGAGACACATAAATAGGGAGCAGGACAAGAAAGGGAGATCACTATTTCATATAGAATCCAGAGACACGCGATGGATATAGTATGGAATAGAGTTTATTTAGGACGTGGGAGGAGGAGGTGGGAAGGGAGGAGAGGGAGAGAGAGAGAGAGAGAGAGAGAGAGAGAGAGAGAGAGAGAGAGAGAGAGAGAGAGGGAGAGAGAGAAGAAGAAGAAGAAGAAGAAGAAGAAGAAGAAGAAGAAGAAGAAGAAGAAGAAGAAGAAGAAGAAGAAGAAGAAGAAGGAGGAGGACGAGGAGGAGGACGAGGAGGAGGAGGACGAGGAGGACGAGGACGAGGAGGACAAGGAGGAGGACGAGGAGGACGAGGAGGAGGATAAATGCCCTTTGCCTAAGTGTACAAAAACACCTTTGCAAAGTAATGTATTGTAATGTAGGGTCAGTGACAGACATACTGACTTGGCAGAAGGGTTAAAACACACACACACACTCTCTTTGTCTCTTCCTGTCTGTCTTTTTCTGTGTGTGTGCTTGTGTGCATGCTGTATGTCTGTGTGTGATACATGTTGTATGGATGTGTAATGCATGTCTATACAGTATATGAGCATGTGTGCAGGTGTGCAGGGCCTTGCATGTGTGCAGAAGCCAGATAAAGACTGTTTTGTTCTGCCATGCTATGTCTTATTTTAGACATCATCATCCATGAATCTGGAGCTGACTCCTTTTCCTCTGAGCTTCTGGGGGTGGGAAGTATTTTGGTAGTTCTATGTATGACCCTGAAATATTTTCAAGCAAGTGAGCCCATGCCGGATAAAGAATGATTTGGCAATACAAATGAGGGCAAACAGACAACAAGGGAAGGTTCTAGAACATGTGTGCAACTTGATATTTTTAATTTATTAATTGCAACAAAAGAGTTTCAGGGAATGAAACCAAGAAAATAATTAAAAAGTAGAAAATGCTGCTACCAAGTTATCTTTTGGGTGGGAATACCTGGCCCCATCTCTCTCCCTGAAGCCTACACTTAGACTTGAGCACAGAACAAAGACAATAACATCTAATTACTAGGCTAAAGGAAAAATCCACCACACTGAAAAAGAAAAGTTCACAAAAGAAGGCTTCGTTTAGAACTAGAGTGGAAGCCGACCGACCTCTGTTTCCCTGGCTCCCGGGAGCTCAACAGCTTTCAAATTGCTTAAATAGTTAGTGAGGTGACTGTAACACTGGCCAGAAAATGACATAAATACAGAATTAATTATAAGGACTTAAATGAGCAAGAAGAAAAAAAGGCTCAGTGGAGTTCATTGTGAGATGTTGGGATAATGAAATTTTCATCATTTTGGGTTTTTTTTTTTTTTTCATTTAAGGAAGAATTAATTGCATACCACATTGCAGAGAATATAGTACTAGTCGAGTTACCTTAAGTCACAGCAGTGTTTGTAGACCGCTGATGTCTTGTCTTAGACAATTTATGTGTCTTTGGTTTTTATCAGACTCATGTCCAATTTGACACATGGGCTAAAACTGAGCAACACTTAAACAGGCCTCTTAAGGGACCTTTTCTTTTAATGTGGAACTGCTATCTTTCCCATCTTTTCCCCTTCCAAAAAGCAATCCTTTCATCTAATTACAGTGCAGTAATTGCAAAGTCATTACTTTTAGGTTATTTTCAATTTATGAAGTGGTATCCTGGTTAACTGGACACCCTTTGAAAGTCCCCAGATCAGTAGAGAAGCTATCAATTGACCAATTAATTAACTTTTCACCTTCTCTAGCTAGCAGAATTTAATTTATTTTCATGCAAAGAAAATGAGATAAACCAGCCAGGCCATGGTGGCGCATGCCTTTAATCCCAGCACTCGGGAGGCAGAGGCAGGCGGATTTCTGAGTTCGAGGCCAGCCTGGTCTACAGAGTGAGTTCCAGGACAGCCAGGGCTATACAGAGAAACCCTGTCTCGAAAAACCGAAAAAAAAAAAAAAAGAAAGAAAGAAAGAAAGAAAGAAAGAAAGAAAGAAAGAAAGAAAGAAAGAAAGAAAGAAAGTGAGATAAAACTTTGAATATATACAAATTTTCAAACCCATGTCTTCTTAAATACATTGCACTTAAAAAATTAGACATTTTTCATTTTTCATGTGGCACAAATTGAGGTTGGTATTCTGTGGAAGAAAGAATGGGTCATTTATGTCTAATGATTGAATTTGTATATTTTGTTGATTATTGCTAAATTACTTTTCATCTGTGGAATGGATGTTTAACAGACATATCGAAGAATAATACTATGAGAATTTCCTTTAGAACCAAAATTAATTACCTTCTGAAGCTAACCCCTGAATTTAGTGTAAACGATGAAATAAGAAACAATGATTAACTGTTGCTTTGTAAGGACAGCAGTCTCTTCTTGACATAAGCAGTCATCTAAATTTTTATTTAAGCAGAGATGTACTGAAATCTACAAACCCATATTCCATTGTAGTAGTCGTTGGTTAGTCAAGGATACATGGATGTCATTAATAGTTAGCTTTGTTGGTTGGGACAACCTGGAACTACCCAGAAAGAGTTGCAATGAGGGATTTTTTTTGTTAACAGTGAGTTGGTCTGTGAGCATGTGGGTTAAGTTCATTGAAGTTGGAAGACACAGTCCACTGTGGGTGGTACAATTCCTTAAGGCAGGTGGCCCTGAACTCTACAACAGGAGGTAAATTGAGCTGACTAGAAGCAAGCAAGGAAGGAAGTACCTACCGATTCAGTTCTCTCTGCTCTTGACAGTCAATATGATGTGACTGGATGTTTGAAGTTTTTCTCTTGACTTCTCCACAATGATGGGCTGTAACCTAAGACTGCCAACCAGAATGAACATCTTTCTTATGTAATCTTTTTTTTAATCAGGGTATTTTAATCACAGTACCACATTGAATGGTTTTAGTTGTCAGGGACTGTCATGTTTCATAGGGGTTATGACTTAGTCTTCAAAGTTGCTTTATAAAATACATACCAATTATAAGCAAATTATAGATTTGCATATTATAGATACACCCCTGTGATACTGCCCCTAGAGAGCAGTGTGCTGTGTTCATCTTGTGTCCTTTCTCCCTACTTGACAATATTTTGCTATTTTAGGGCTTTTGAACTTCACCTGGGGATTGTCATTCCTTCCTTCCCTCAGCTTAGCTCCATCAAACCACTACTGTCTTTTAAAATATTACCATAAAATCTTTATTGCGCAAGGATAATAAATTAATAAATTCACAAAGTAGCCCACCTCTGATTATTTTTGTAATTCGCTATTGTTTTCTGTAGTTTAATCTAAACTCCTGTGCTTGTTTCTCTTCACTGCTGATCAGCGTTCCGTAGTGTGGATGGAATGGAGTTTAACCCTTTGTTCACTGGAGGCTATCTTAGTGCTTCCAGTTTGAAGCTATTATGACCAAACTGCTATGTACATTTGTTTTCCCAGTTTCTGTGTGGTATACCGGTGGTCCCAACAAAACACTGGTGTCCTGCTCAGGCTTGCGTTATCTCTATCATCAGACAGAGTTTGATTCGGCATCCCATTACCATATAAAAGGTGACAACAGCCACCCTGGGTCAGTTCTGAGCCTGGTCCTTAGGAGGCTTGGCGGCGTTAAAAATCAGTTTCACCAAGAAGCTAGCTTTGCAAGCTAGCCCTAAAGATAGACTTTAGTGACAAAGCTAGAAGGCCAATAGCATTTTGAACACAGGCTGCAGCTTGATGCTGCTGAGTCCCAGAGAACAACAATCTTCAACTCTTGAGAGCTGAACTCACAATAGTGTGTTCTGAAGTCAAGTCAGCTCTGTGTACAAAGTGCTGGCCCCTGGGCAGCGGCATGAACAAACTACTAGACTGGCCATTATTTTATGTCACAAACTTTGTGGGATATGTGACACACCAGTGCATGCCTGGAAGAATGTGCAAAGGTTGCCACCCATTCGGAAATGTGGAAGGCAGAAGGAGTTGACGTTGTGAGGTATTCTTTATTCATTTCTCCACCTTATTTTTTAAGATGTATTTCATTATTGTTAATGATGAATCTGTGTGTGCGCCTCTGTATGTGTGGGGGGAGGTATTTGTGTGCGTGCGCGCACGTGCGCTCCTTTGTATGTATGTGTGTGTGCACGAGTGTACATGAGCATGGCCACTGAGGTCAGAGGTGTTGGATCCTTTGAAGCTGGAGTTACAGGCAGTTGCATGTCATGTGACATGGGTACTGGAAACCAAGCTCCTACCTCTGTAAGAACAGAACAAGCTTAACTGCTAAACTGTCTTTTCAGTCCCATCTTACTTATTTTTTTAAGACAAGGCTCCTCCCTGAGCCTGGAAATCACCATTTCTGTTAGACTGGCTGGTTTAGCAGACCCAGGAATTTGGATGTCTTTTTTTCCTCACTGTTGGGCTTACAGATCTTGTGACCATATCCTGCTTTCTCTTGAGTACCAGAGATCTGAATTCAGGTTCTCCGAGGGCCACCACTTTACCCACAGAGCCATCTCTGAAGCCGTCGTTTCGTCTTCTGACTTTTTGTTTAAAAGATCAGCAATTATTTTCCACTGGATGTGGAGAAAGTCCTGTCCGTCTCAAACCAAATTGTTTCTAAGCCATTCTTGATTGCCTTTCATTCTCTAGCTCAAATGTGGAAATGTATACTCTGGGTGCATTTTACTAGAACTACTGAAAAGAGATTGCACAGAGCAGAAGATGGAGTGCAAGGCACACTCAAGCCTTGTCAGTCTTCTTAGGGGTTCAGTGGAAAGTATGTACACATGTAATAAAAAATTCAACCAAGACCTTGAAGCATTTAGCACCGATGGATCCTAGACAGAAGGGTGATATCCCCACAAGGCCGCTTTTGAAGCTTCATCTTTGCACATTCAGAAGCCCCATCACCAGCTGACAACTTTTGTAACTCTGTCAGAAAAATAAACCCCTCTAATGAACAAATTCATGTCAAAAAAATATTGACACCAAAGAGCGAATTATGTAAATTGCCACAATACGTCTATAGATATGCAGTTCTAATAGATGCATACCATTTTGATTTTAAAATGTTGATTTTCGGTATATATTGAAGGGTATTTGAGAAGTCTCCTTGGCCATATTTTCTATTCACTAAGCACTGTACATACAATATTACATGCAGGTAGATGGTGCAGAGGTAAAGCACAACCTTGAGCAATGAAATAGTCAAAGTTCACATATATTCACTTATGAAATAAAACTATTTTGTTGGAGAAAGGAAGTACATTTCAAATAGCAGAAACTGTTTCAAATTAACTGAGAAGAAAGCTTTTTAAAAAAAAAAGTTATTATGTTTTCATACAGGTTTACGCTTAACTATTAGGGTTACAAGGTTACAATGTCAATCTCCATCCTTTTGGTTTGTAAGAGGTTAAAGATGATAAGATGTCCAGTAGTTTATTCAAAACCTTCTGTATTATTATTGTCTGCTATTAAATTAGTTTAATGTGTGTGTGTGTGTGTGTGTGTGTGTGTGTGTGTGTGTGTGTGTGTGTGTGTAGGGGTGCATGTGTGTCAGGATACAGATGGAGGTCAAAGAATACCATTTGGGAATTGGTTATCTACTTCCACCTTGGGATTTGGGGTCAAACCTACGTCACGAGACTTGTACAGTAAGTGCTATCTCGCTGGCTCTTGTTGTAATTTTTTTTTTTGAAGTCCCAACAACCTCTTTTGTAAAATGAGATTTCCTTTTCCTGAGTAGCATGATATAAGCACACACATACAGACACACAGATACTCTCCATAGTTAGACAAATGATGAAGTTTCGTAGACAGCTCAGATAGTGAACAGAACTGATACAGACACTGATGCTGGCACAGATGCTGATGCTGTTGCTTTTACAGAATTAAGCTCATTAATCTAGACACCCAGCACATTGTTTCATTAAAGGGAGTAAGACTTATTTTGCACAATACAAGTTTATTTTCTTATTGGCCTCCCCATTAATTTCCTGAATATTTTCTCTTTTTAAATATTTCAATCGAAAATTGAAGATACTTTTACCTTTCTTTTTCAACTAAGTAAAACTATTTGCTCCTTTTTGTTGGGAGATGCTTTGTCACGTGCTTTAGAGGTGCCACACCAATAACTTCTGAGCTGGTGAGATGTATCAGTGGGTAAGGATGCTGAGTTCAGTCCTCAGAATCTCCATGATGAAAACAGAGAACCCACACCCACAAATTGCCCTCTGATCTCTACCTACCTGACCCCCTCCCCCAACACACACACACACACACCAAGAAGTAAATGTAAAAATGTGTGCAGAAACATCTATTTTACATTTATTGTTTGGTATTACTATCATTAGTCTCATTTTACAGAGAAATAAATCGGCACTGAAGGGGTTAAACATACTACCCTGGCAAGCTAGTAACTAATCCCAATCTGAATACAAGTCAAAGTTCAGGTTTTATGAGGCAATTGATCTTTCTACATTGTTCTTGTGACTAGCCATCACTTGCTACCCCTGTTCATTTCTTACTGGCTCTCATTTGAATAATTATTATTCAAACTGTTGAAAATCTTATTTTACTTCTAATATTTATCTTTATAATAACTGTTCTGAACAGTAGAGATCAGATGGACTAGAAGCAATAAGTTTTACGTTCTTATTGTAAGCTATTATAAGAACTAAAAGATAAATGTCCTTGGGACATGGTGTTCTCCACATTTCTAAAACTAAAATGTTTTGCTAAGTTAGTTTGCCAAACCCTAACACCTAGAGGTTCCCCATCATTTTTTAAAATAAGATACTGCCACTGTATAATTGCCTGACCTCATCTTTGGATGTCCTGTGATGCTGGGTTTTAAAAGCAAACCCTGAGATACCCAGGGGCCCACAGTAGGGAGAGGTGTTTGGGGTTCAGGTTAACCACCTTTCCCACTCAGAACACCACATTTGGCTGACTGTCTCCTCCCAGTGCCTGACAAAAACCAGAAGGCAGGAGTCTGGAGTCCAAGTTCTGAGCAAACAATTTAGTCTTCAAAGGGCACAGGACCAAAAGAAGGCTTGAAATTTCCCATAAGCCCCTCTTCCTTCAGACTCACAGACTGGGACATAGAAGGCAGGGTCTTCTATGGTGAAAGTGTCTTCACCAGACTTGAGGCAGGAAGCCAATAAGCCTGTCCTTAGTGAGAGCAAAGAACAGCCTCTGGAAGTAAAAATACAAACAAAAACAAACAAACAAACAAGACCAATACACTTGCTTGCTCAAAGATTCGATTGGCTCAGCCCTGAAAAATTCCAGGAGATACGGTCAAGTTCCATCTGTGACTATCATTGACTCATTTCCCCTGAGACTGCACTCTATTGATTAATTTTCATCAGAACTTGTTTTTTCTTTACACATTTCCCAGAAATACTAGGATACCTCCTGCAAGTCCTCGGGCCTGTGTGATTATTTTTCTACAATTGTGTAAAAAGCTGAAGTTAGAAATCTTAGCTTGGAAAAATAGCCTTTTTCCTTATTTTGTTTCTGTTTTTTGTCTGTTTTTTAATTTTGTTTTTCGTTCTTTGTTTTGTTTTGTTTTAGAGACAAGGTTTTGCTGTGTAGTCTTGGCTGTCCTGAAATTTGATCTGTGGACCAGGCTGGCCTCGAACTCATGGAGATCTGCCTGCCTCTGCCTCCCAAGTTCTGGCTATAAACATGCAAACAACTAGTGCCTGCAATTGCCTTCTTGTATTAAATTATACCAAAAGATACAATACAAGATTATTATCATGGAAATATCGTTCCATTAAAAAAGCCTTCATACATGTGTATGTATGTGTTTATTTATATGTATGTGCCTCTATATATATATATATGTGTGTGTGTGTGTGTGTGTGTGTGTATGCCTGTGTGTGGAGGTGTATGTGTATTTGTAAATGTGTGTATGAATTTGTATGTGTACATATCTGTATGTATGTGCGTGTCCATGTGTGTGTGTGTGTGTGTGTGTGTGTGTGTGTATGTGTGTGTGTGTTATTCTGGTAAGCTAATATTATAATACCACAATGGTCAAGCCATCATTTGTCCATCTTGAAAAAAAGCTTTCTAGAAAATATCAAATCTGGCCTACATATCTCCCATCCCTATATGTTAGGAAAACCTATGATTAAATATATGTAAAAATTACATACTCTCAGTATGTAATTTAACAATAATAATGAGCTTAGATGTTATCTCAGATGCTGAGGGGGCTGAGGATGCTGAGGGAGAGGATTCCAAGTTCTAACCCTGCCTGACAGCTTAGTGAGGCTCTGTCTTGAAACAGGAAGCGCAGAGCGGTCAGAGTGCTGAATACTTGACTCCCTCTGACTCGCTTGGCTGCCTTGGTTACACAGCCCAGGCTTACCTGTCTTAGGAAGGTACCAACCACAGTGACTAGACTCTCTGACACCAGTCTGCATCCATAAAAATGCCCCATAGAGCTACCTACCAGCCAGTCCGATGGAAGTGAGTCTTCAACTGAGACTTTCCCTTCCTAGACACATCGAGTTGACAACCAAGATTAGCCTCACGAAATGTCAGAGGTGCGCACACACAGATATGAGGTGAGATGCTCGCAGCCTGGTGATTTCTGTAGAGAAACTGATGTTTAAGGGAAGTCAAAATGCAGAAGTGGATGTTCTTGGCATGGTGGCTGACGGAGGGTCACATTAAATGCAATTTCACGAGCTGTTTAAACCATGCAGGACCGGAAATGACTGTTTTGAAAACATGTACATCAAATTAATTCAACTTCTCAGACTAAGAGCGGAAGAACCACCAAGTTGGAAGAAGTTTCCAACTCACTAGCTCTATTAGAGTTCTGCAACAGTTTCTCAAATCACTAGTGTGTCTGTATACACAGACTGATGATTCTATACACATACACATTCTTAACTTGAGACACACACCTAGAACGCTGGGGACCTGCTTTCAGTGGTTGACTGAAGATTAAAACGCTCTTAAGGCAAGAGGGACAAAGGGAGACCACCGCTGTTAAAATCAGAAGCATAGGACCGGACAACTGATGGCAAGCGCTCCCAGAGTCCTTCCAGCCCCCCTCCTGCGGTTTCTCTAGCTCGCCCTTCCCTGCAGAGCCGCAGCTACCTGCGGAAACAGCCAGTCTCCACTCTGAGCACCAGGCCGGCTCCTGGAGTCTCCATACAGCCAAGAGGAGCCCGAGGGTTGATCCCCTCGCCCCTGTACACAGCCTCCCTTTCACCACCTTCCGTTTATACAAAGACTGGCTTATCCCATTTTTTCCCCTGTTGCCTTTGCAATGAAAAGCTCTCCACGCGCAGCCTAATAAAATTCTACGCCTGCCCAACCCCCATCCCCAAAACTCATGCCAAAAAAAAGAGAGAGAGGGGAGACTTAAAGCTGGAACTCATTTAGCTAAAGGGACTTTAGTTAACAAGAAAGTTACCCATCATGAACTGCAGGTAACACCTCCCGTGATCCTAAACCCATTACCTGGAGACTTAGCTCAGGCTGAGTTTGATTTTATGAACTGTGAGGTTGCAATGTTGAAAGTCTGCAAATTGGACATAAATTGGACGCAAAAGATTGGGGCAGCCAAGTGATTTTCTTTCTAATGGGGTAGCAGTCTTTGGCGCTTATGTGAGATTCCTGTAATCTGGAGCGGAGACCAGGATGAGGGCTTTTATCTGCATACCTCTCAATCCACAGATTCTCCCTCCTCTCTACCCTTCAGAGCAATCAATGGATCAAGCAATCAGTCAATCAATCAATACATTAAAAAGCTTGGCTATCCAACAACTCAGTGTAGAACAAAGTCATGTGTGACGTTGTATGTTGATTGCTCAGAATCCAAAGGAAACACTTGCCCAAGGGATGATATGATATGAACACAAGAATACACTTCCACACACACATAGGCAGACACACACACTAATCTAAATTCTACTATTAAAAAAAGAGCTGTCTTCGGTAGGTTTCTGTTCTTTTCCACCATCTCCTAGTTTTGTGACCTCATCACTTTCAGCTGACCCATGTGACCATCGAGCTGTCACAATTCTATTTAAGAAGGGACGAGAACTGTTGTGATTAACTTCAAGGACTTCTGAGTGTTAAGGTGAACAAAGGTTTCCTTTAAGTGACCAGTACCATTGTTGGGTCTGTTGGCTTTGTTATCAGCTTGGAAAAAGACAACTCACCAAAAACAATCTAAAAAGAGGAAGGATGTATTTTAGGCTCACAGTACCAGAGAGGTTCAGTTCATGTCATATGACCCCATAAATATGGGCGCAATATCATAGCAGAGATGGAATTATGGGGTGGAGAGGTGCTGTTTACTTTATGTAGTCTGGAAGCAGAAAGAAGAAATATAAGAAGGGACCAAGACAAGATACATTCTCAGGATATGTCCCCAACCAGGGTCTATTTCTTCAAGAAAGTTCCACCTATTATATATAAAAAAAAACCATTTTCAATCTACATCATAATATGAGTCTATCAAGGGTTTAACTCATTCCTTGCATCAGAGCCCTCAAGAGCTAATCTTTTCTAAAAACAGAAATCAGAATCTAGAGATCAGAATCTGGGAAGGTATGCATGTACATATGAATGTATACATATATATTTTAACTATAAGTCAGAGGTAGGAACTTTATAATAAAATGAAGATGTGAATGCAGATGATTAAATACAACCTCTGGGATGGACCAAGGTCTGCTCCTAGTCATCTCTCTGAAAATATTGGCAGCTGTTAGGTACTACCAAACTCTGTAATGTAGGACCTGCAGAACGTGAGGCCTGCTGCACAGTGTAGCTCCATCTTCCTTTGGAATTTCATTAGAGAAAGCCTGTCCAACTGGGCAAACTGTCCGTTCTCTACAAGGGTTTCAGTGATGCCTGAAAGCCCTGGTGAATGGCTGGAGAATGAGGGCAAGGACCCTTAGACGTTTGTGCTTCTGCTGGTTTACAGAATGTGCCAGCAGGTACTGCATTTGCTCTGTACAGTGACCGTAGCAAAATGGTTTCTCCACCTTTCACCTCCTGGCATTCTTCAAGAAGAAGACCAAAAGTGAGAACAATCAAATGCTCATTTCCGGCTGAACTTGAGATCAGCTCTCATTCCTCCAACTCGGATTCTATGGTTCGATCAAACTTTCAAACTTTTACTCTCTGAAGATGGGTTTCTCATCAGAAGCTTTTTACGACCCTCGGGGAGGCCATTTTCTCCTTAGTCCTCCCCACTACGGTAAACAACACGCCCAGATGCAGTTTGGTCAGGTTCCAAAACAGCAGGAAATTTACTCTGGCAGAAGCCTGTTGGGACAGCCAAGACACAGGAAGAGGTTAGAGTGGGGTAGACCAGTGAGGAAGGAAACTCCCACAGCCATGCAAGCAACTTTTATAGCACATTTAATGGAACGAAGCATGACTTTCTTCCTTCGGAGTGTACTGTGGATGCTTCACAAAGAACTGTGCCTTATATGTGCACCATAATGGCGTTCTTTCTGGCTCTTCAAGTAGAAGAGGCAAAGTATTGAAAAACTTTATGTAAATAATTCACTTGACCACCTTTTGGGTACATTCTAAATGAGTAAGCACAGTTAAAAACTTTACAAATCTGACTCTGATCTGTCGCCATTATCCTGAGGTTAAAATCTGAAAGAGACAGGAGGTGGAAAAGACACTCTGGTTTTCAACATCCTTTGAGTTTTACCTTTAACACTATCTGTAAATATTTAACACATGTATTTTATCTACCCAAGCTCTTGCTTATAAAAACCGGCTGAACATAAGAAAACAAGTGTGACTAGCCAGAGAATCTATTAGAATCTACTATTGGGCTGTTTACGTTGGTCATTGACTGAAACTGGCAAGACTGAAGAGAAGGTGAGGAATGAGCTGTACTTCAGTATTTCCTCAAGAACACAGCTGGATTCATTTGATTGTTTTTTCTCCTTGGTGAAATGCTGTGGTTAAGAAGAATATAATATTTCTTTTCTTGAAACTCAAATAAGTGTTAGTTAGGTATCTACAGCTTGTCTGTGCACAGATTCTTGCCTACGAATTTGAAGTGAGAATTTCAGGAGAAAAAACTGCCAAATGTTACTAGCTAGCTGGTAACTTTCTACATTTTGTTAAGGAGGGACTAGGAATATAATCATAGTTGGACAGAGTGATAAGATCAAGCTTATGCAGATATAAGTATTTAAACATTTGCTAGAGGAAAGAGCAGGGTGGATTAAGAGGAAACCTAGGTGACATCTAGTCTCAGACACACCCATATGTATAGCACAGCTCATTGCTAAAGGACCAAAGGTGAAAAGGGAATACTTATTAGGGATTTAAATGTGGATCAAGAATCAAAGCATGTGCCATACAAGTGTAAGGACCAGCATTCAGTTGGCTCGTACATGTAAGTGCCATGCTTCCCAAGATACACTTGTAAGCCTATAAATACACCTATAAACCAGAAACCGAAATAGGGGATTCCCAGAGCAAGCTATCCACAGAGGGTAACAGAATCAGTGAGCTCTGTTTTCAAGTGAGAGATATTGCCTCGGGATCTAGTGTGTAAAGCAATCAAGCAGAACACTATTGTCAGCCTCTACCTCTCTAGGCACATATAGACACATGCACCCACACATATGTGGATACACATACACACCTGTACTCACCCCATACACACAGACACCAAAAAGAAGAAACTGTTATGATATTGACAATTGCTATCATTAACTACTGTCACCTTAGGAACAGCAGAATATTTGGAAATGGTCCCCCATCTCCTGTGACATCATAGTCGCATTGAAGGAAGGTCCAGGTTTCTAATCATCCTGCTTCTCCCTTTTGCTGTTTCTAGCTACTTTTATTGTTTTTTTTTTCATTTTTGATTTTGATATTATATTGTAATTACACCGTTTCTTCCTTTCCCTTTCTTTCTCCCAACTCTCCTATATATAGCCCTCCTTGCTCTCTTTCAAATTCAAACCCTTTTTTCATTAACTGCTGTTACACACACACACGCACTCACACACACACACACATACATATGTATATACAAATATATCCATAAATATAACCTGCTCAGTCTGCATAATGTCACTTGCATGCATGTTTTCAGGGGTGACCATTTAGAACTCCACCTACCTGGAATAAAAATAATACCCATGCCCGTCTCCCCCTGACTCTGACAAAGCCAAGTCCATGGTAAAGGTGAATTATGGCTGTTGTCTTCACTGTAAGAGACGATTAATCATCTTTGACAACAATATTACTCATTTGAATTTCTTTGTGTCAGAAACGTAGTTGGAAGCAACATTTGCCAGCAACACGCGGCTCTATGGTGAATTTATAACAGTTCCGGAAGTCTAGTTGTTTGTCTTTTTCCCTTCTCTCCTTCGTAAAACAAAGCTGTACTCCCTCTTACATAAAGCAATGCTAAGGGATTATTGGTCGTGAAGAGCTGACCCTGTAATGGATTTACTTAAGAACTGAATCATTGTGTTAGCGGTCCAGGCAAAGTGTTATGGAGCCACCTGATTCAGGGAGATGTGGAGAGGTATGGCTAACACGAGGAAGCATCCCCATCTGGGTCATTTACCATATTTACTGAACCCTTCTGCAGGAGAGGTGCAAGCACACAGTTTTGAATGACTAAATACAATGTCATGAAAGGTCCCTTTTAATCTTAAAAAAAAAATCTATCATACATCATTCTTTTGCATCTTACAGTGAGAGAACAATACAGTCTTTTAAAGATTTATTTAATGTATGTGAGTACACTGTTGCTCTCTTCAGTCACACCAGAAGAGGACATCAGATCCCATTACAGATGGTTGTGAGCCATCATGTGGTTGCTGGGAATTGAACTCAGGACCTCTGGATGAGCGGTCAGTGCTCTTAACCACTGAGCCATCTCTCCAGCCCAGAACAATACAGTTAAAGGTACCAGGAGGCACTCATTTTATGGCTTGGGCGATATTATGGACTTTTCTGTGTATGTCTGTGTATGTGGATGCATATGTGTATAGTGTGTGTCGGGGTGGGGAGCATGTATGTAGATGGAGGCCAGAGGACATCTTCAAGTATAGTTAGTTGCTCAGGTTTCTTCTACTTTCTTCGTGAGACACCGTTTCTCTGTGGCTGACCAACTTGCCCCATGGATCTACCCATCTCTGGTTGCACAAGCACGTATCCTCATGGCCAGCTAGCTGGGTTGTACATGAGTTCTGGGTATCCCAAAATTTGGGGTAGTATTTTTACAGTGTTTATGACCATGTCACGCACATTATTGCTATGGCTTCTTAAACACATGTAACACTGAATAGGAGTTGCGCTATGATGTAAGTGGGAAGCTTGTAAGAATATTATGAATTTGCTTGCTGTCACTATTTTGCTCACTATGTCCTTCATAGGCAGGTTCTCTTTTTCTTGCTATGCGGGTGCTGGTTTGTTGTGAAAGGGCTGGTGATCATTTCAGTTATGAAGCTTCACTATGTGGAGAGCCATATATGTTTAACCACGCCCACTATTTGTGGCTGGTTCTTGTATAGCATCGGGGAGGGGCATCCCTTTATAGCTTCTGGGAGGAGCACCCTTTTTTAGCTTCTGGGAGTTGCACCCTGTGCACAGTACCTCCGGAACTCTGATTTCCTCTTGGCACTCATAGAGTCACATTGTCAAGAAGCTGAGCTTCTCTCGTTCTTCTCCCTACCCCACGTCAACTATATCAGCAGCCAGAAAGTAGACAGTCGCTCCAGAGGAAATGCTATCTATTGCTGTAGGTGAAACACGTTGACACCACGGATGACCTTTTCAAACGACCTGGTACTGTTTGTGCCCCCTTGCCTGGCATGAGGGTAAACAAACGACATGCATTTTAAAAGAATATTTGCATAACTCATTATCTTCAATTTATTAATTATAACAAAATGACACTGGGGGGAAGGGTGAAACCAAGAACATATTTTAAAAGGAAAAACATGTTGCTAAAGATCTGAAGAGATGACTCAGTGGCACTTGCTGCTCTTGCAGGGGATTCAGATTTGATTCCCAGCACCCACATAGCACCTCATGACCGTTTCTGATGCCAGTTTCAGGGGATCGGACACCCACCATAGCTTCTGAGGGTACCAGGTACATCCGTGGTGCCCATACACATGTGGGCAAACACGCATCAATAGAAAAACATGAAAATACGCTTTAAAATGTGTTGGCAGGTGACGTACTAGAAAAAATTATGAAGCTCCATCTGTCCAGTTGGTCTGGCATTTGGAAACCTGGTTCTCTAGCTAAATATCTTTCTAACTGAGAGAAAGACTCATGGACCCTAATCTGTCAACCTCTTGCCTTAGCATAGACTGCAGACTACTAGTTTTTACTCTATTTAGACTGAAATAAAATAATAATAAAGTTAGCCATAGAATAAAATATGAGATTAAAGTAATAAGAATAAACAATTATATTAAGTGGAAAAAGTTCCCAAGTTGTACTTCTTACCTTATCTAACCAACATCAAATTGTCACATCAAAACACATTCAAACAAACAAACAAACAAACAAAAAACAAAAAAATCATCGTAGATAATGAAAGAGTACCATATACCTTTACCTTGTAATGAGAAGTTATGAGGTTATGAAAAAAATTTCCAGTCCTCTGTAAAAATTGGTCGCCCTGGATGTAAATGCCAAAACTGGGGCTGACTTTATTTATTAGTCTTGTTTTTAAGTTATAAAGATACATAAAGGGCATAATGGGCTAAATATATGCAGGAATATTCAGAAAATTGTATTTATAATCTTCAGAACAATTAAGAATGAAAACAGTAGCTACATACTAAATGAGACACTCTTTTCCGATTTTCCTATATATTCTGTCCATTGGGAAAAGCCAGGATCTAAAAGGAATCCTTGAAGATATTATTTACATCACAAAATAGTTCATTTGGTATTATTCAATATCTTCATGATTTTTAGAGATGTCTAGTACTGAGCTGGGTCGCAGGCTTTTCGCTAATTCCTTCACAGTTTGGCTCTGTAAGGCAGGCTTTTCTGAGAGGAACAAGGTAGGCATATTCAGCAAGCTCTGAAACACCAAGGAACATTTCCATTTTGACCACTCATGGCAATCTCAAGCAAATAAGCAATCACAGTCTCAAAGTTTTCCTGCCTTCTAGACTAAATACACCTCTCCATTTGTCTCTCCTTACATGGAAACAATCCATTTCCCACTTCAGTTCTCTGGACTCTTCTTGACTATGAGACTTGCTTTGAAGGTCTCTGTGTACAAGATGCATGGCCCACTCCTTTGCTAAGAATGATGAGGGAATTTTTAATGATCTTGGGTGGGTCACTGGAACTCAACTTCATCCATGGGCATTTTAGCTTTCAAGTGCACGTTGGCATTCTCACTGGTTCAGATAATTATGCATTTTGGCTAAACACACAAGTATTTACTTGAAGTTACTCTCGAGAGTCGAAATGTTTTAAAAGTCAAAGTAGGTGTCATGGTTCCTACCCAAAGGTAGCGTGAGAGGTCACAGTTGGTAAGAGAATGCTTTTCCTCACATTCGTGGATTGGAGCAAACATGGTTAAATGTGGTGTAAATAACTCCTTTTACAGAAACAAACAAAGAAAAGCTAAACATGAGAAGGAAATAAGAAAAGTGGTTTTTCTTCATCAAACTTTATTACATAAATCATTTGACCATTTGAAGAATTTTAAAAAAAAAAAAATCTCATTAAAATCTCATAACGTAAACCTTCCAAACCCAAATGGACTCATTAATGTCACAGTATGAGGAGTACCATAGCCCCTCCTCTTTTCTATTCATTAGTGCCAAGTATCTGAGAGCAGACTGTAATGTGTTCTACAGGATCTCTGTTAAGGACCACTGCTATCCTTGGTGCATAACTGAGTGTGGGCACCATGTAATAAACAGAGAGAAGGAGACAGGACCCCTTCCTTCCAGTCTATGACAAGAGATACTTTGGACAGTACACAGAATTTAGATTTTTAATTTTCTTCTTGTGAGGGGAACCAAGGTGGGTAGAGCTCTTTCCTTCCTTCTTAAATATTGCTCCAATTCACCAATTTGCCGAGTGCTGAAGAAGTATTTTCAGATTCATTTATTTTGTAAATTTCTTGAACCCAGCCCATGTTCTTTTTGCAATATTTCTTTCGGTCAGTTGAGACACCGAAAGGAAAGAAAAAAAAATCTACATTCGGGTGACTAACAGAACACACACTGGATCCTTTGATAGGTAGAGAGTAGAGTCTGTTCCGAGCCAAGTAGCCTACGATTTTGAAAAGTAAAAGAGAAACATGAAGGTATTTCCGTGGAACTGTTGGTTTATAATTAATTTAGGCCCATTAACCTTATATGGGAAAACAACAAAACTACCCCCACAGCATCCCGATTCTCCCGTGGAAGCACTTCCAAGATAAATGTTACTCCTTGATACTGTACCATGAAATACATTTCTAAGAAACCCTTGGCGCCTCGGCCTTGAATTGCCAACACCGTCTGCCCAAGTAAGTCTTCAATGAAACCACACAGGTACAGCCGCAGGAAAAACAGCAATGGCCCCAGAGAGTATTTTCCAGCCAGTCAGTGGAATATGTTCACATTTTTTTTTCACATAAGCCAAGAGATGTTTGGCATAATATGCACACTGTATGGATTTCCTCCAGTATTTTAGAGACACTTTTCTAACAATATAGCCTTGTGACCTCCGTCTGCTTTTGTCTATTTCTGTTCTCTCTCTCTCCCCCCCCTTCCTCCTCATTTTCAGTCTCATACCCTCTACAACTCAGAAACAACACATTTCTTTAAAACAAACTACAGAAGTATGCACGACTCAGGATGGGTCCTTGACCATCTGTTTTGTTCCTCCTTTACTATAGCATTTAAAGAAAATTTTTAGTAGTGCATATTTTCATAGGATTGACTTTTTGAAGAAATATGAATTCAGTGAAGAGTTGATTTATAATGGCTAAGATTGTACAGAGGGGAAAAATGGTAAAGCATGTAGGTGAGATTCACAGATGCTGTAGAGCAAGAGAGAATTCTTCATAAGGGGAGAATTTTGAAATATCCCACATCTAATCTACACAACCATCAGAACTAGGTCATCTCTGGTTATTTCTTATGCTATAAAATCCATGAACATTTCCTGCCACTTTTACATGCTGGATCTGTGACCCCATGCTTCACAGAAGTTCATTTTCTCCAACGGTTTTCTCTTTTCTCCTGTTTAACTCGTTTCCCTCTTTCTGGTTAATTCTAATCAGTATTTTAATTTGCCTTGATATAGTGCATCTTTAAGAGAATCCACCAGGTCTCACAGCCACCTTTAAAAAAAACTCCTTTTATCTGATCCTTTTGTCCCCAGCATTGGCGAATTTTCAATGCGGTCAAGTGCCAAACCTAGAAGAAGAGCTACGGGCAATCCAAGGCTGCTCAGAGAGGAAGAATCATTTTCCCTTAGGGACAAGCTCCCACACAGGCTAACTGATCCCAAGTGATCAACCCTAGATTCCTATATAAGGAATGCCAGATGAATGCACTATACTCTCTGTGTGTGTTTAGCAATAATAATGAAGAAGATATGAAGCTTAAATGGAGACAAGGAAGAAGTTGGAGGGCATGGGAGAGCTGTAGATGCAGTGCTCATGTGTAAAGGTCTCAAAATATAAACGTAAAAAGGGAGTTCTCTGCAGTTCGCTCCCTGGGATTGTCTCACATTAAAGTGACTGTCTTCTGACAGCTGGTGCTGTAGTTGCCTTCATTTAAAAACCATCCTTCGGCAGCCAATGACAGAGAAGATCAGCACTAGCTTCTTGAAAGTATCCTTTTCAAGAAATTTCCACATTGAAGGCAATCTTGTAGGACTTCCCATTTCTGCGTGTCTGTGTCTATGTTTGTCTGTATGTCTGTCTGTGTCTATCTGTGTCTGTGACTGTGTCTTGTGCTGGCGTCTGTCTGTCTCTGTGTCTGGCTACTTTTTTCTGTGTCTGTGTTAGTGTCCATGTCCTTGTCCTTGTCTGTCTCGATCTGTCGTCTCTCTGTCTCTCTGTCTGCCTTTCTGTCTGTCTCGCTGTCTGTCTCTGCCTGTCTTTGTCTCTGTCTGTCTCTCTCTCTCTTCCTTCTTTCTCCATGCACCATCCCCTCTTCCTCCCCCGCCTCCTCTTCGTCTGTGCGCATGCGCACAGGCACAGAAGCATTCGCACACACCTGCGCACTTACGCAATCACTCAGCAAAGAGTAAAGACACCATGTGAACCACAAATGGACCACTCATCTTAGCTCCCTCCTCTCAATTCTTTCCAAGTTTCCAAATGGGAGTGCTGCAAGATCTCACTTCTGACTCCTTCTTGTCAAGTCCATTTTTGTCTCAGAGCATCAATTTTCCTTTCCATCTGCTCAGAGCAATTGAGTCCTTCAATCTTCCTCATTTGCTTCTCTTCATTGAGACCATAGCAACGGCCTTAGTTAAGCTTTTCCTGAGCAACTTAGCCAGGCTGTTCTTCATCTTGTTACCATGCCTTCACTCTCCTTTAGCATTCTTAGCGCTAAGCGACATTATTTCACTTGTGTGTACCAATTCTTAGTATCCCAAATAAAATGCAAGTTACTGGATGGATTTATATTGTTCTCTATTGTATCCCAAAAACCTGGGGATAAATCACCATTCTGGTTAAAATTCACTAAATTAGTTCCCGTTCACCAGTTTCACATCAGTGAAGAAATGCGTTGTGTACCATCTTAGCAAATAATGTCAAAACTGTAGACTAATGGCCAATAGGATAAACATTCTTGCACCCAGAGAGCAGTACAGTCTACATCCAGTTCACGTAGTAGTCTGCAGCAGGAGGTCACACACTGGAACTGTCTAGTTGACAAACAGTCAGCATTAGGTACCAGGGTTTTCCTCGTCGGTGTGGCTGCTGCTGCTAGTGCTTAGAGGACTACGGTACTCATGGGATCTTTGGCAAGCAACTGGGTCATATGAAAGGTTCTTCTGTGCCGCCTTTCCTGAGTGTCAATCTTTAATTTAGAAGAAAAGAAAATTACAGCTCTTTAATTTGGCTGGATTAAAATTTATGGTGCAGGATGGTTTCCAGGCTGCTGTTCCAGCCGGGCACTGCTCTGATGAAGTATGCTTGTGACATGTCACCAGCGTAGCTGGGTTCTGATGATCCATTGCAGTAACAAGTCATCTGTCATACATCATCGCCTGGACAGCTGCCTTCATCTGGGCCTCGGCTCTACGCTCCTGCAGGGAGTCCTGGCTCAAACCTAGTTCCATGGTCCTGCACTCCTAGAGATTTCCTTGTACCCATGTGTTTCTTACTGTTTGTAGGAGCCATGAGAAAAGAATGGCTTGGAGCAAATTCTAGCAGGGTATCTGCAGATGCTGAAGGCTCTAACGCCCACCAGTGATGATGGTGGGGGTTGGAAGGTGCCTGCACAGTTTCAGAATCTCACAGGACTTTTAAGAATCACCCTCAGACACACATTCTTCCGGAGGTTTGCATGTTTTAACTATCGAATCCACTATGAGTCCTGTAAGGAAGATGATATTCTTGCTCATTTTAAGGAAGAGGGAAATGGGACACAGAACGATTTATTTCTCATTTATGTGCAGATAAGTAAGAAGAAGCGGGGCTCGGGACAAGGAAGCCGAGATTAGAAGCCTTCTCTGATTCTTATACAACCTGTGTTGGTTCTTCTCATAGGTACAGAAATCAAGTGACATGTTGATTCCCAAGGCCAAATAAGTATATAGATAATATTTGGAAATCCCTTTCAATAATCATAATGTATGTTATGAATTATGACTCGTAATTATACCTCATTTAGCAATCACATCTGAAATTCTCCAGTACATGTCAACTGCGTTGCTAGTGCTCTGTTGGTGTTCTGACCTCCACAGGACATCGCTCCCTTTCCTTTTGTTTAAAACAAATGCGTGGAAAGATGCATACAAATTTTGTTCTCACTTGAAAGGAGGATAGAGGGGGAAGAAAGAGCCAGTAAAATCCAATGGGTGACCAAGAGACATATTTATAGAAAAGCTGAAATGTTGTTTGCTACAAAAATTATTTGGATCCCCTGGGATCTGCCACCAGAGGATTTAACATAGAAGAGCTTACAAATTTAGGATGCTAGCTTCTGTGTCCAGCGATTGTGTTACCTGTTGATTCTAAACTAAGACTGTGTGGTGTTTTCCTTCACACAGCGACTTAACTCAGTTCCAGAGAAAGGTAGGGTGGCAGAGCATGGGTTTGCAAGAAGTGCACCCCAGCTAGCTGGGGGAATTTGGGAGTGTTGATTGGGTTTGATGCTAGCCAGCCACAGGAAGGAGAGAGCGGGTTTGTCTTTTTTGGTTTTTTTTTTTTTTGAGCTTTGAGTCAGAGAGTCTGCTGGGCTGAGAACAGGCCTACCTGTCCACCAGTCCTACACACACACACACACACACACACACACACACACACACACACACACACGCACGCACACATTGTTGATGTTAACCTTAATCACTAGAAGTAGATTGTATTATCTAATTTCTCTATGGTCAAGTTGCTCCTTTACCCCAGTATCTCTATCTATCTATCTATCTATCTATCTATCTATCTATCTATCTATCCATCCTACACACACACACACACTCACACACACACACACACACACACACACACACACACACACACACACTACTGTTTTTGTTTTTGTTTCTCTTGCTTAATACCCATACTAAACACTGTCAAATCTCATGAGTTTTCCATACAAATAAAGAACTTAGAAAAAGTAACTTGTAGACTGGAGAAATACAGAAAGTACCTACAGTATCAGACATGTATAAACCAATGTTGATTGAGGAGCTGAAGGAAAAAGTTGCTAATTTAAAGAACTTTGAAAATAAGTTGAACCTTTACGACCTAGGTTGTGTTTTAAAAAGCCAAGGTTATGTTTTACAGAGCACAGTATGCTGTGGTGGTAGGGAGAACCTCAGCCGGCCCATGCTGAGTGCCCCCACCAGGAGCATGCTATGGTCCAGTATAGAATAGACTTTATTTAGGGGCATGGGGAGGGGAGTTCTGGAAGGAGTAGAGGCAGAGAAAGAGAGGGGGCAGAGTGGGGAGAAAGACAGAAAGGGGGGGCTGGCCAAGACACATGGAGAGAGAGGGGGAGGGGGAAGATGAGAGAGGGAGAAAGTGGTCAGAGAGAGAAAAGAGGCAGAGAGAGCAAGAAGGGGCCAAACAATGCCTTTTACAGAAAGTCAGGCCTGCCTGGCTATTGCCAGGTAACAGTTGGGCAAAGCCTAGAAGGAATGCCAGCAACCTAGGCAAAGTAACAGAGAGGCTCGAACTTGGCTAGATATGTCAGATAAAAATCACAAAGTAAAAAAGTCACGTCATTAGTGCAAACCGAGATAGTAATAAATTCTTTATTAAACAAATACATGCAGGAGGAGAGTATATGTCTGAATCAACGATGCAGCACTTGTTCTCGAGGTGATGCCCCACCCCTGCGGGTTTATTTACTTATTATTTATTTATTTATTTCCTTCTGTAGATTACAGTACAGACCTGGGGGGGGGGAGTGGTAGGTGCAACTTCACCACAGAGAAATTGGTTAACACAGCCTACCTCAAGTGCTTAACGTTAACATCAACATTGATAAGGCATGCTGTCAGAAACTGCTCTTGCAATGGTGAGATAAGTTAGCCAAGAAGGCGAGAATCTAACTGAACAGTCGTGAATCTGTCCCTAAAACCATCACAATTATATTGGATATGTGACTGGCAACAGTCCCCAGAAGCCTCGGGGCTTGGGGAAAGGTCTTTCAACGATTCTAGTTCCAAAAACCTGGGGCAATCCTAGTCGAATAGCAATGATGTCTGCAAAGCAAACAACAGTTCAGGCAAATCCGAATTGAAGGGAAGTCTAAGAAACACTGCTGCAGTCGTCAAAGCTGTGAGGTCATCGACAACAAGTCTGAGAAGCTGCCATAACCCAGGGGAGCTTAGTGACCTGTAGCAGTTAAATCCAGGGTAGCCATATTGGGTGGACGTACTGCGCCTCACACAAGATGACTGGTAACGTGAATGTATGTCAGTGGATGGCAATGGTCCCTTACACAGTACCGATCACTGCTTTTAGTCATTTGCCTGCCACTGCGTGGTGGCAGGGTAAGGATTTCACACCCCAATCTTCTCAAACGGGATTTTCTGAACTGAGGGAAAGCCTAGTTTTAATATTGCTACCGCTGAGGCCTCCAAAGGTTAGACATTCCTCCAAGCAGTTCCCAGAGGACACGTCTTTAATTGCAGGCTGAGTACCAAGGCCAGCAATCAATAAGATAGTTCTCCCTCTGCCTTTGACAGAGGAAACTCCAGGCTGACACCAGCCAGTCTGGAATCAGCTGTTTCTCTCCCTTTGATCTCCTCAGTACTGGCTGTCTAAACTCCCTGGGCGTCTGCTTAGGCCAAGATACAGGCCACGTCATGCTGATAACCCCTCCAAGGCCCTTTGTGGCCATTGTATGTGAGGAGGGGATCACCTGTCAAAGTGACTGGTTACAACCTCTTCTGGGCTGCGGGAGGCCTTTTTGATGCAGGGCAGATGATAATTAGAGTCTAATTGAGTGATTAACTACGCTGGTTCACTTAGAGGTTTTAATGACACCTCCACATCGAGGTCTGCATTTCCCAGCAGGCATCCAGTTTGTAACTGTATGGCCGTGATATTTGCAATTATAAGCCTTTCCTTTAACCAGCAGGGATTTAACAAATGGACTTGGTTAATCACTGCTAGACGGTCCTCATATCGATGGAAACACATGTATACATAGGATTCTTAAATCAGGCCGTTCCAGGTCTAGCATAAATATAAGTTAGAGATTGCATTTCAGAAGAAGTGAGAGTTATTTGCAGTATACGGTGGCCACTGAAAGTTTCAATTTGCCCAGAGATGTATGAAGATAGGAACTGATTTTTAAGGATTGTCATTCGTGGGATCCTTGTAAGCAAAGAAAGTCTGCCTAGATATACTGCCTTTAATTAACTAGGTCTGAAGGTCCTATTACTGCAATGTTAAAAGGAACCAGTCTCAGCGGGTTCGAACAGTGGGAAAGGGATCCAGGGCTTTCAATTTACAAGGTCTTATTACAAAAGTGCCCCGCTGTTCTGGTCCTGTGCTTTCTGCCTGGGAGCAATTTAATGATCTGCTTTGCAGCAGAGAAATAGTCAGAGAGAAAATGCTCACGGCTCTGTGTTAGCCATGGAATACCCAGCAGAATTCACACCAGTCACCAGGTATCTCCCTTTCATATCAAAATAGAACCAGGACAGTGTGACATCAATGGACTTACGTTGGAGACGCCCTAATTGAACACTGTGGTAATCCCTCTGTGAACATGGGTTGATCGTATGAGGTTGATACTGATTAAGACACTAACCCTAATGAGGTCAATGCTAAAGGCAATGGAACAGAGAAAGGGTCAAAAGTAGAAAGAAACTTAAGGGTGAGAATGTGAGTTTTTGGCTTAAAGCCCCTTAATTATTCATTTTTGCTTCCTGAACATCATCCAAGAAATATTTATAATTATCTATCCTGCCCCAGAACTGTTTCTTGAGTATGTATATCGGGGGAATCGCTGTCCATGGAGCACTTGTGGGAAAGTAATGAATTGATAAATCTTTAAAAAGTCACTTATTCTTTTAAGAGAATGTTGATACGTGGGCACAAGGCAATGTCTATTATGATGTTGTGTGCATTGTAATTTGTTCTCTCTGGATAAACCTAATAAATAATAATAATAATAATAATAATAATAATAATAATAAATCTAATCTGTGAGTGGATAAGCAGTACACGTGAAACTATTTCCTCAAATATCCCCAATCTAGTTAATGCGGGCCTTGTTAAAATCATAGCCAAAACCAAATAAATAATACTGTAATATTCGGGATGCAATCCAAAAAACTAAGCAGCGGGAATTTGTGCCCAGCATTAGGGAACCATGAAAGATAATTTGTGTAATTCTTCTTTAATGGAAGTAAAGCAGTATGGGAGATTTTGATGGTACACATTCAGAGGGGCAGGTGCTGAACCTGTGAGAAGCTTTGGGTTCTGTTGGAGATTTTGTGTTTGTTTCTTAAAAAATTAGATTCTAGAAAATGCAAATATTTTCTTCTATGGGTCTAAAATGCATTTACTTCCAAAGGATTTATGATAATTATGTGGCCTGAGAGTAGCAGAATGTTACATTTCCAGTCTTCAGACTGACTCACCCGTAGGGTATTGTCATATCTTAGAACAACATTGTAGAATAACAGGAAGGTAGGTAGACCAACTGGCTGTTTACACACTGGAACTCAAGGAAACACTGTTAGACATTGACTCCTCCTTCTTATCTGGTCTGCACTTTCATCACTGGAATCCGTCTTTCTGCTAGAGAAAGTGAAAACATCAGAAGCATGTGACAGAAGCAGCCCAAACAATGTCGAGATTGCCCCAATCTTGTCCTAAAAGCTCAGTCTGCTTTCTCAAATTAGCCTTCCAAGCTTCAAGTGCTCTGGGTGAGGTTCTACAGTAGAGGAATGAGACTACTTGTCACTGAGCATTTTTCCAATAAAGATTGTCTCTGGACTAACAGCTTCAGGCTTCTTTGTAAAAATATCCTTCATAGTCTATTCTAGAACCTAACGCCAGCAAAGACCTTTGATTTCACTCGTGGTTAAAGGTAGCATTGTAGTGAGAAGTCAAACATGCTGAGTTCATTGCACTGGACATTCACAGCTCTTTATTTGAAATAATTATAAAATATCATGTATTATATAAAGAGGAACCACACAATAAGACATTGCTTTTCTGAAAAATAGTTATTATAACCTTCTCAATAGACAATGAGTGTTGTTTAGCATATATATAATTAGAATGATCAAAACATTTCTAAATACACACACATGCACGTGCTCATGCATGCGCGTTTGCATACACACACACACACATTTATTGGAGCAATTAAAAATATTTAATCTATGTGGGGTTAGGCACAAATGGTCACAATTATTTGCTGTATTTCTTATCAATACTGGCTTTAATAAGTAGCCACACACGGAACACTGATTTTTATGCTTAGGTTCCAAAAAACATAGATAAATTATGACAATAATACGTTGTATATCACTATGCAGTTGCAGAGAGAAATCTACTGAATTTCCTCATGTTTTATAAAAGCTCATGTTTATCCTGAATTTGGTTCATTTGTGCCATTTGATGGTGCCTACTGACATCTCTTTCCTTACAAATGGCCTCACAAGGCACTCTTCCCTATTATAAATATCTCGTTAGCACTCGTACTTACATAAGTTGACATTTGACATCTATGTGGGATCGCCTAAAATAATAAATTCTAATGAAAATACAACCATAGAATCAATAAAAATATCGTAACTCAGAAAATATTACCTTTGAAACAATACATTTCTTAGTGTTTTATACTTAAAAGTTGTACTCTTCAATGATGTACCATTTTATATACAATGTTTAATTGTTTTATCTATTCTCATAATAAAAATCTGTTCCGGTTCCAACATTCTTACATTCTTTTTTTTTTTTTAATTTTTTTTTTTTTTTTTTTTGTTTTTTTGAGACAGGGTTTCTCTGTGTAGTCCTGGCTGTCCTGGAACTCACTCTGTAGACCAGGCTGGCCTCAAACTCAGAAATCCACCTGCCTCTGCCTCCCGAGTGCTGGGATTAAAGGCGTGCGCCACCACTGCCCGGCTGGTTCCAACATTCTTATCAATGAAATTTGTTATGCTTATCAATAAAAAAAAGAACTCATTTGGGACTAAAGTGGCAGCTTAGGAGTTAAGAGCACTTGCAGCTCTTGTGAGAGGACCCAAGATCAACTGTGGGCAGCTTACAACTTCCTGTAACTCCTGACCCAGGGGATCTGATACCCTCTTCTGGACTCTTTGAGCAGTGAGTTCAGTTGCAAAAACCACAATTAGACATACACATATATTCGTAATTTAATAAGTAATTAAGCAAATAAATACTTTTTTGAAGACTTATTTGGTCTAGTATAAGTAACCTTGGTCTTACATTTGTTTTGAGCATTTTACCATATTGGTCAAATAATAATGGCTAATAAGTGAAACGTTTTTTTTTTTTTTTTTCTTTTAAAAGTACAAATAAGAGGAACTTAGAAGGGGGACACGTACATAAGCATATATAGACATACAAACACACATATGAGATCTCACTGGCAGTGATTCACAGGATGCATTCTCATACGGACATAGCCAGTGGATATTCTGGGATGGCAATGCACATACAAATCTTATTTAAAAGTAGACATGTAGGACGAGTGAAATAGCAAGGAGAGAACCTTCTCTTGCAAATACTAGCTTGCCTCCACAACACACACACACACACACACACACACACACACACACACAGTCACACACACACAACTGTTAAAAAAAGTTTAAAAAAAAACAAATAAAGTTTCAAAGAAATTAAAATATAAAATCCCCTTTCTTCTCTATGAGGAGAGAACATGGTGATTCATTAGAAAAATACTGCTGGCTTTTAGCTGTTTTTTTTCTTTTTTGTACCTATAAAATCACAAATTGTTGCAATCTTTTCTAATACCATTACAGAAAGCTCCTTGATCTTAAATTTTACTATCGATGAAAGAGGAGTCCAGGGAGACCACTATCACTGCAGAGAGTGATAGCTTAGCTTGTATTAGAACCGTATCTCCTTCATATGCCCCCCAACCTTCTGTTCTTAATATACTACTCTTACTAAGACTTAAATTTGAGTGTGAACACCATGAAAAGAGAAAAGAAGCAGCAATCCACCAGGTTATTATTGATTGGATTGGAATTTGGCGCAACGTGTTTTGTTTTATTTTGCTAGGAGCATTCCTCTGTAACCCGACGATTCATTAATTTGAAGTGCTGGCCCTTTGCCTCTTTCCAAGGCCATTTTAGATGCAAATTGTTCTCTAGACATCATTTTTAAGTGGCAGAGAAATCTCTGGAGATAACAAGAATCAGTCGGTTAAATTTATGGATCATTTTCCTTCTGTAATCCTTCTTGATGGATAACTCGGGTTCCAGCCAGGGTTTGAATTTTGGAGTTGATAAAGCATCAGTTCAAACCACTGGCTACTAAATCAATATAAACGATGGCTTAATCAGCCTTGCTACTCCCTGCTACTGCCTTGCCACAGAATTTCGCCAGACTTCTGCAGAACTGGGTTAGCAAGAGACAGACCCCCCTGACAGGCCATTTGTAGACATTGCAGGCACAGAAAGGCTGTTGTGGAGTCATGTGATTTCATCTCTATCGTAAGGATCTTCATGCTCCATGCAGCCGCTCTGAAAGGCTTGAATTACTCTTGACTCAATTTTGAGGAGTTGAGAATGGGCTGTGAAGGAAGGGAGATGTGAGGGCTGTGTGTAAGCATCCTTACATCACACTGGCAAGCCTGTGTACAGTGCACATATGAATATGTATGTGTATGTATGTGGGGACTGCAAACTGGCATCATAGTGTCTTCCCCAATAGCTAGCCACTGATGTGTTGACACAGAAGCCCTTTCTTGCTTGCTTTAAGTTAATCTTTATAGCCGGTTTGCTCAGGCCTTCCCTGTCTCCACCTTCAGGGCTAAGATTAGTTAAACTGGTGTGAACACCCAGGGTTTAGAAAGGATCTGAAATTGGGAACCCAAGCCCTCATATTTGCAAGCCACGCTCATTTTCTGTAGGCCATCTCTTAAGTCCCAAAGAACTCTTCGCGGCCACTGAATGATTATTCGCCTGCCATGCTTAGCCTTATTAAAATTTCTATTGTGTACAAATATGAGGTTCAGTCCCAGTGAAGAAGACATGTAGTCAAGATGACTCATGGTATGTAAACCAAGTAGGTCTACCCAGATAGGTGAAGAAAGGCTGGCCTTGTTTTTGCTTTACTGCTTTGGTATGTAGGTAAATGATCATTATAAATCTACAATCATGTTGGAAGTCAAATTCCAAAGTATGAAGAAAACTACCAGAGTTCAAAGACACAAACATGATAAAGATGAATATTGGGGGTTGGGGGAAGGTGTGGCTTCTCCAGCCCATATCTTAAAAGAAGACAGCTGTATTGGGTGGTGTTGTGAGTCCACTTGACACAAGCTGGAGTTATCACAAAGAAAGGAGTTTCAGGTGAGGAAATGCCTCCATGAGATCCAGCTCTAAGGCATTTTCTCAATTAGTGATCAAGGGGGGAGGGCCCCTTGTGGGTGGTGCCATCCCTGAGCTGGTAGTCTTGGGTTCTATAAGAAAGTCAGCTGAGCAAAGCCAGGAGAAGCAAGCCAGTAAGCAGCATCCCTCCATGGCCTCTGCATCAGCTCCTGCTTCCTGACCTGCTTGAATTCCAGTCCTGACTCCCTTTGGTGATGAACAGCAACATGAAAGTGTAAGCTGAATAAACCCTTTCCTCCCCAACTTGCTTCTTGGTCAGGATGTTTGTGCAGGAATAGAAACCCTGACTAAGACAACAATAGACAGGATCTGATTTAAAACGAGACCACCAAGGGAGAGAGGATGCCTCCTTTTCCCTCAGGATCAGTGTCTCTTTGCTTTCTCTCTTTGGTGTGTTTTCATTTTTCCAGTGCCTTGTGTTTCGGGGAGCAGAAGCAGGAACAGCTCAGTGAAGCTTTGGGAAAATGGTTTCAGAATCACAGGTCTGATTCTGAAACTACTGAAAAACTTCAAGTTTTTGCTGGAAATGTGCGCCTATTGTTGTACCTTAAAGCATGGGAGTCCTGGCATGGTTAATAAAACAACAACAAAACCAAGGTCTACTAGCTTGGCCTGAAATGTAATCCAAGGACCTGGGAGGCAGGGGCAGGAGGACAAAGATTTCAAGATACATACTAAGTTTAAGTCCAAAACGGACTATGTGAGAATTGTCTTTAAAAACAAACAAAATCCAACCAACTAATCAACCAACCAATTAACTAACAGGGAATCAGGTCATTATAAATTATACACATTAGCATTTCACAGACTGAGCAGATTGTGTGTATATGTGTGTGTGTGTGTGTGTGTGTGTATGACACATATATATTCTTTAATATATATTAAAGATAGAGAGGTCATGAAGTTGAGAGAGAGCAAGGAGAGGAGTCTATGGGAGAATTTTGGGGATGGATAATGGAAAGGAGAAAATGAAACAGTCATATTTAATTTCAAAAAAAAGTTTTAAAATTTACTTAATGGAATCTCATGATTTTTGAGCTTTATTCCAGGCAGTCCAAGGTGTTATGGTCAAATGGAAGAGAGATACAACCTATTACAATAACAAATTTTCAAATCAATTTTTAAATTGAAGTATGTGTATAGTAATCATGGACTTTACAATACAGATAGATTGAGGCCTGCCCCCTCTCCTCCCTCCCTCTCTCTGTCTCTCTGTCTCTCTGTCTCTCTCCCCTTCCCTCCAGTCATGGTGAGACCTCATATCTCATAAAGTAGATCTCCAGTGTCTTTCACATGAAGACAAAAGCATTTTCTCTGACTAGTGAAAGGATCTAGATGGTAGCCAGAAATGCAGAAACTGTTCTCTCAGGTAGGAATCTAAGAAGTCATTGGAGAATGATTAAGAAAGAGCCACATGTTATACTTAGGTGGACCACAGTACAATGTCCTCCGAAGAAAACACTTAAAGGGACAGAATCTATTAAAAAACTATATTCGTTCCAAAACCAGGAGTTTTAACATTTCACTTTAGGTTGCATTAAATCCTGCCTAAATGGAAGGCTTTGCAAAAACAACTTTTATTTTTCATCCTTTTTAGGGAATGTATTTAAGTAGCTACAAAGAACTTTGTGGCCAAGTGGAGGTTTGCTTAGCAAACCCAAAGCTTGCTCTAAAACCCAAGTTCCTTTTTTTAGTGTATTTTAAATAAATTACTGAATAAACAAATATTTACTCTCCACCAATTGCTACTGTAGAAAAGAGAAGTGATAGGTTTTTCTATGGTAATTTTTAGATATTTGCATAAACAATGCTTCATTTCAAACCCAGGGAAAATATCTGTGATTATAGATGATACAAACTGCTTTTCCCTAACATTTGGAAAATATTTTCTATCAAATTATTTCCCATACCTAAATTTAGAGAGTAAATGATCTATTTTTTTCCTTTGATGGTAAAAGAGGCAATATCAACGTAAGGGACTATAAATTAGCAGGACTCAAAATGAAATCAGACTTCTAAATAAGTGGTAGAGGAAGGACGAGGGGCTGGAGAAATGGCTCAGTGGCTAAGAGCATCACCAGCTTTGGCAGGGGATCCAGGTTGAGTTTCCAGCATTCACATGGCAGCTCACAACCATCTTTAACTCCAGTTCTGGGGATCCAACACGATCGTCTATATCTCCAGGCATACAATTGCTGCAGAGATACACATACTGGGGAAACACTTATCACATAAGTTTAATTAACATAATAATAAGAAGAATGAAGAAAATGCAGTAGTTTTACCAATGATATCTTTTAGGGTAAAGATGAAGACAGCGTCCTTTGTGAAACTCAACTAATCCTACTGATCCTATAAATAACTGAATTTTAAAAACCAAAACTAAGCAACTTCTTTTTAAGTTTCTGTTATTAGATGTTTGTGTGGTATTTTTATTTGTGATTTTCCCTTATGCCAGAATAACAGAATAAAAAGTGAGACAATACACATGTCATATTGTGGAAATTTATATTATCCTTGTTTATATCATATAAACATTTATTGAAACTATGTAACTGTTCAAGCATTTTTTTAGTTATGTGCTCAAATATACTGGGAGGAATAAATAAACTGCCTGCATATTTGTTGATATATAATCATTTGGTTCCTTTGCAAGGTATTATTTTTAAAATATTTTACATAAAATTATCCAAACCATAGCATTCATTTCAAAACATTCCAAAATATAAACACTAATATTTTCTGTAGGTTTAAATATGGATGCATGTAAATGAAACAGAATAAAATTATTGACATGCACAGAGAGAGAGAGATAGACAGAGAGACAGAGAGAGAGAGAGAGACAGACAGACAGACAGACAGAGACACAGACAGAGAGACACACACATGGAGAGAAGTTGGTTTAAATGGAATAACCATAGATTCTGTATTAATAAGTATCATCTTTTGGAGGATCGGAGTCTGAAAACACAGAGAACCATATTTTGGCATGTGCAGAACTTTGTAGAAGAAGCATCTAGAAGAGTGGTTCCCAACTTCCCTGAAGGCTATGACCCTTTAGTACAGTTCTTCAACTTGTGGTGACCCCCAACCATAAAATCATTACATGGCTACTTCATAACTGTGAATTCTGCTACTATTATAAATTGTAATGTAAATATCTGATATGCAGGATATCTGATGTGCGACCCTGTGAAAAATGTCACAACCCATAGGTTGAGAACCACTGGACTAGAAGTTCACAGAAGGACCCTCAGAAGCCCAGTCTCTCTTTACCTTTGACCTCCTCCAATCTTCCTTCAACCCACTCCGCAGTATTTCTCTTAAACAAACAGTTGCAATGGGAGTTTTCTTTATTCCAAGCAAACCCTAGGGATGAGAACCCTTCTCCAAGCAAGCCATTAATCTGAATGTTCACCTTCTCTCTCCTTTGAAGACCAGAGGGATTCAGTTTCATGCCTGAGAGGAAGGAGTGTTGTGAAGAAAGACTGAGAAGAATGTGAACCTCCAGGTTTTGTTGAGATTCCTCTTCTGTATAATAATAATAATAATAATAATAATAATAATAATAATAATAATAATAAATCAAACCCAACAACATTTCTATACAGCTATTCATTCTTCACTGAACCAGAGAAGAAACATCCAATGTTCCCTAGGACTATGGGTCCCAATTTCTAAAAGTTCTCTGGTTACATAGACTTGGATTACACAAATCTATCTTTTCGTTTGTTATCCTGCCTTTTGCTATAGGTGTATCTGCTATGACCCTAAGGAGTAAGGGAATGAATAGCTCTTTCCTTTGTTACGCAACGCATGGTTTATTTTGCCTCCTGCTCCCTAAACATCTTTCTGCTCCATGAAAATAAAGTTTGTCTCTAAACTTGTAGTCAACAGTACTGATAGGATTAATTTTTTTGCTTAAGAATTCTAATAAGAAAATAAATATTAATATTGAAAATATTTAAAAATCCTCTTGCACACAAAAATTATGGATTTTAGGAGCCAGAGGGGTCAAAGACATTGCAAGAAAATCCCCAGAATCAACCAATTTGGATTGATAGGTGCTCACTGAGACTGAACCTACAATCAGGGAGCCTGCAGGTGTTTGACCAAGGCTCTCTGTGTATATGTTATAGTTGTGTAGCTTGATATTTTTGTGGGACTCTTAGCAGAACGAGTTGGTCTGTTTCTGATGCTTTTGCCTGTTTGGGGAACACTTATGTTCTTACTGGGTTGCCTTATCCAGTCTTAATATGAAGGTAGGTGCCTAATCTTACTATACCTTGATATGCTGTGTTTAGTTGATATCCCTGGGAAGCCTGCCCTGTTCTGAAGGGAAATGAAGGAGGAGTAGATGGAGAGAAAGTGGGGGTGGTGATAAAGGAGGGAGTAGAGGAGGAGAAATTGGGATCAGGATGTAATATATGAGAGATGAAATTAATAAAATTAACTAACAAGAAAGAATAAACAGAAATGAAATGTTCAGATAACAAGTATCATGACTGGAAAAAAGTCTAGAACACTGAATTTGGCTACACAGGATAATCTCACTAAGAAATGCAGACTTAAGGTTCATGGTGGAAGGTCCTGGAGGGAGAAATAGAAGTCTCTAAGGCAAGGACTACACACAGGAGTTAAGGTTTGTTTGTTTGTTTGTTTGTTTGTTTGTTTGTTAACAAGGCTGACTTAGTGATTTCCTTAGAGGAGGAAATCAAAGTTGGTGGCATGCTCTCTCTCAGGGTGAGCAGGTTTATGGATGTCGTACATGGTGGAAGCCTGTGTTGACTTTTAATTACTTCTGGACAAATGTGAAGAATCGTGAAGAGAGTCCACAAGGCATTGATGTCACTGCTAGGAGGGCAGCTCCTGACTCTGGTCATTCAGCACCCTAGTCTGAGTGTGGCTTAAGAACAAATGTCCATTCCCTACTCTAGGTCCCCACACAATAGCTATGCCTGTTGCTGGGACAGCCCCGATCTACGTAAGATGTCTAGGTCCCAATGAGTCACAGGAAGTAGTTATGTTCCGGAGATATGCTTGACTGGTCTGGCAGCTGTAAGAGATCTGGCGTGAGATGCCATGGATATAATTTCAGTATCTTTTTCTTACTTCATTTTTTGAGATTACAATAAAATTACGTCATTTCTCTCTTCCCCTTCCTCCCTCCAAATATCCCCTATACCCACCCCTGCTCTTTTTCAAATTCTCTTTTTCAAAGAGCTTCTCTTTTCCATTAGTTGCTGCTATATGCACACGCACATGCCACACATGTGCACACACACACACAGAAGTGTGCATCCATAAGCACACACACGCACACATGCATGCACACACAGTAGCACAAAATGGCCACGCATCTGCAAGTGCAAGTGCAAGTGCATGCACACACAAACACTCATACAATGCACACGTACACACATGCACACACACAGGAGTGCACCCACCCACATGCATGTGCATGCACACACAGGAGCTCACATACACGTACACACCCATGGACACGCGTGAGTGCATGTGTGCACACCCAGACACACATAAATACACGCACACACACGCATACACACACACACACACACACACACACACACACACACACACACACACACACGTATTTCCTCACCAATATGTGTGCTCTTCCCTGGGGAAGACTGTCTCTCCTACTCTCAGTATTGATTCATTGCCTGTCAATCTTTGTGTAAGGTTGCAGCCTCCTCAGCTTTCCCCCTTCCATGCTAGCATTTCTGTTGCTGTTGACCTTGGTCAGCGCATGTTTAGACCATCATGTCGACCGTCCTGACTGTCCTGGTGACACCACGTCATGAATTTAGCTTCTGACAGCTTTAGAAGACACTTTCTCACAGCAAACTCCCTGGCCCTCTGGATCTTACCATCCTTCTGCTCCCTCTTCCACAGTGTTTCCTGAGCCTGTGGTGTGGGGGTTGATTGGTAGATGTATCTGTCCTAAGAGCATTCCAAATGTTTGTCTTAATGCATACAGATATGTATCCTTCCCTCAGTGAGGAAACTTCCATTTTCGGTCTATCAACCTCTTTAGACTTTCGTTATTAAAACGCAACTTTGAAACATACAAATTCTTCGTATGTAACATGTAAGATGAAAGTCAATCTCATATTTAAGTTTTTTGATTGTTTTCAGAGATTAAGTTTAAGCTCATGTGTGCAAGGTGATGGCGAACCCCAAATGGAGCTCTGCCCTAAATCTTGCAACAAAAGGCTTCATAGAAAACACAAATCCACTGAGTCTTGAGGGTTGGACAAGCCTATGTTTTCCTAAAAGCCTCCAAGTACGAAGCGGAGTCTTCCCTGCGTCTTAGGATTTATATACCATTGGGCACACACTCAGTTTCAAGCCCAAGGAAAGCAAATACTTGCCTCAACATTTTGTAACCTCTGAGCTCATAATCTCATTTTCTTTTCCAGATCCAACTGTGCATATCCAAACACATTAAGGTCCTCCGCTGAGCAAAAAGCTCTGCATTTAACGGTATCCACCCTGGCAAGGGGACACTGCAGCTATAAGCAGCCATTTGTCCCTCTTTCTACCTATAAAAGCCAAGACCTTGCTTTTTACTAGCATTCACACTTAGAAGAAAGTTGTTGCTTTAATAACAATTTAACCTTCTTATTATGCCAGTGGTCCTGTTAAACGTGGAGTCTTTTCCAACATCATTAACTTGTCTAAGGGCACACACACACAAAACTGTCTTTTTTTGTCTTTGGTCTTCCACTAAAGGCAAGTTTGTTCAGTCATAAATTGGGAATATACAGGCACTTATTTATTTTAATGGATTGGATTGTTTTGTCTAGAATCTTCTCAGAAATATCTATTTTAAGGGGGAAAAGTTATTTTCCTATTTTTTCTTCCTCCTTCCTTTCTTTGCTCCCCCCTTCCTCCCTTCTCTTTCTCATTCTAAGTTTCAGTAGTGCTTCAAGTCACTTAACACAGTACCTCAGAAAATCTTTTGCTATTAAATAAAAAAGTAGGTGGCTCTTCTAATACCAGGAATATGATATAACTTTTAGAAAATTTAGGCAAATTAATATTTAAAGAAATGTTCTTTCTGTGCCCATTACAATGAAGGGAAGCAGGAGGCTGGCTGTGCTAAGCCTTCAAAAGCATTCTCTAGTTTTCTGTCTTGCACGTCATCATCATTTGGGGTTTCTGCAATAACTCCACCAGTCTACTCTTCTCATGACTTGTTCTCAAATGTATTAGGTGGGTGTTTATTCCCTTGCTCTGTTAGTAATGCAGAAATTGGCCTCACAAATAAATAATGTAAGCAAAAAGACCATCACAGGACTTGAATTACTGTGTTCAGTAAGAAATCATTGCAGCACTACCACAGCTGATTGAAGCTACTGAGACAAAGAGGGGGATCCCGCACAGAATTCCTGCAATCTAGAGAGTGCTACCCAGCTAGGATTCAGGAAGATGCAGTCTCTCTCTGATGGAATTTGTCCTTTTTAAAATATATCTTCTAAACCAATTCCTAGCTCAGATATTCCATTTCACACGAAGAACAATTTCATGAGGAAATGTATAGCCTGTGTTACACTTAGCAAGCAAGTGTTTATCCCCAGAGCTAATACAGAGGTGTAACCTTACACTCCCGTGCCAGTTCTCTGGCGGTGGGATTCCTGTAAACAGCCAGACACTTTGAACGTAGGGTTTTTTCACTTTATGTCATACTTTAACCACTAAAAAAAACACAGGACGATGGTGTTCCTCCCTGCTGATCCAAAATATACCTGCCTTGTGGAAAATACCATGGAGAGCAGGGAGAAAGGAAAGTATCTTCCAAGAGAAAACTCATGTTGTTCTCTCAAGAGTCTTTGTAACTATTTCACTTTATGTCAATATCAATGAAATAAATATAAATGTGTGTGTATATATATGTATATATATACACACATATACACACATATACATATATATACATATATATATATACACACATATACATATACATATATATATATATTTGTGTGCTTTGAAATGGAGACTCTCAGGATGTATACCAAGCTGCCCTGGAATTCACTTGGGTGATTCTCCTGTCTCAGCCTCCAGAGAACTAGGATTACAGGCATGGAGCATGCACAGAAGGCTTATATAGACGCCAGTGTTTGAATGCTCTGGTTGCTCCTGATACACATCAGTAGACTGTCTGCTCTCTGAAAGAGGGCTATGTTCTGTTGGTTGTTTGAAGTCTTATACTTTAACACATCAGGTACTTATTGAATAAATTAAAGAATCGGTAGATTCAAGAAGATGCCTTCAGCCTATGTCTGTGGCCCAACTATGTTTGTGTATGTATATGAAAATATGTATATGAAATATACACACACACACACACACACACACACACACACACACACACACACACACACACAATTTGCTCAATACAACAAAGTGGTTATTAAAAGAGGCACTGGTTTGTGTCACTGACCCAACAATACACTAAGGTTACCTGAATTCTTAGGGGAAGGTTATTCATTCACTTCGGTTACAATCGATACTTTTTACTAACCCTTGGCCTTTGTCTAACTGTCCATCAAAAGACACTTCCTACTTATCTACCTCATTTCTTACTGTACCATATACTAATTTGATTAGAACCAAGAAACATGTTCAGCCATTTGTAAATGGAAGGTCAATCTGCAAGAACCTATTTTACTTTTCCACAACTCAATATTTATTATGAAGTGATAGAAACTGTTTCTGTGGAAGTATAGAGAATAAAATATTTAGGACTACATGGAACAGAAGTATTGCAAGATTATACTATGTAAGGCGTCAGTCTTTGTTAGGGTTTTCATTGCTGCGAACAGGCACCATGACCATGTCAACTCTTAGAAAACATTTAATTCAGGCTGTCATATAGCTTCAGAGGTTTAAACCTTGTACCAAGACCCTGGACTTTTCCTTCCCAGAAGCCTCTTCTCAGTGCAGATGCTCAAAGCCTTTGTGAAGAACACTAAGGTTCTGAGCCGCCTGTTATCTGATTCAGAACGTAAAAAGGCACAGCTTTGTATTTTGCTTGTCTTTGTCCCTTTTGTGGATACTAGCCAAAGGCTAGGCACACTTATTCTGGCACTCTGGGCTGTTCGCTCCTGCTCTGAAGCCGCACTCTCCTCCTGAGGATCATCACTTCAAACAGCATGGACCTCTCTCTCACTTCTCCAAATCTTTCTTCCTGGGACCTGTAAGATGTACAGCTTATCTGTCCTTTCGTTTTTCTCCTATGCTAAGACAATTTTCATTGAACTTCCTTTAGTGTCTGTTTCTAAATTATTTTATTAATGAGATTAAGAAAACCACTCAAAAAGGAATCTTGGTTTTTCTGATCCTGTCAATAGACACAGAAGTGTTATGTTGGTCTACTGATGTAATAGGATTCCAATAAAACCCTCAGCAAGCTTTTGCATTTTGTTTCATTTTATTTTTAGAAATTGTCTAGTCAATTGTCAATCTCTAAATTCACAGGGAAATTCAAGTTGCAAGTGGTTCAGAGTATCTGAAACAATTTAGTAAAAGAAGATATTGGATGGACTCATGTCTCTCAAATTAAAACTAATTGCAATACTGGACAAAGAGAATCCTTGTGCTTCTATCTTAAGGATATGCATATAGATCAATGACAAACAATTACAAATTCTGAAATATGCATTTGGGGCTCAGCCAACTGGTTTTTCATACCAGTGCTTAAACCATTCAATAAAAATGTGTCTTCAACAAGAATTAACTCTAACTCTATCACAAGTTAGAATGGAGGGCTTAAATTATATAACTTTTAGAACAAAATATAGATGTCTTTATGTGATCAGACAAAGTCATCCTGGGTAAGATAATACAACCATAGTGACAAATAAACAAAAAAAAATTACAATTCATCAACTACTGAAGCCACTGACTTGGTACTTACCTTGCTTAATTTTTAATTGTATTTTTATGATTATAATATATTGCAGGAAATTCCCCAGTTAAGGTTTCCTCTTCCAAGGTGACTGTAGTTTATGTCTAGCTTATCAAAACGAACCAGTACAGTACTGTAAACCTGGCCAAGAACTTACAATTGGGGAGGCCATAGTCCTTAGGGGGGGAATTATTATCCTTCTCTTCCTAAATGAACATAGTATCAAATATATATATATTATTAAATATCTAAATGATTATTCATATGCCTGTAGATTAATACAGCTCTCAGCACTAATCAACAAAGTGTCTCTTTGCAATTGATGGAAGCCAATACAGAGATCCACCACTGGTTAAAGTAGGAACAGTGAGTGACTATGGAGTGCGCAGTTCTCAATGAGACCTCAGTGGCACACTCCCTATCAGCAAGGACAGACTGGAAGAATCAGAGGGTGGGGAGGAGAGCTATGATGAGAACATTCTCTAGACATGGCATGGTCACTGCATCTATTAATCCACAATAGTTGTAGTTGCCTACATAATACCTGCACATGATTAAGCCAGCCAATATTCCAATACGCATGGATGAATTCCAACTTGGGCCATCAATCTTGCAGGACAAGTTCTTTATTCACAGAGTCATTTCCCCAGACCTGGAGATGGATTTTAGGGCATTTATCACACCTGACTGATTTTGGGTATGACCGTGAATATAAAAGAGGATTAGCACATCGCTCAGGTTTTCTCTCTCATGTGTTTTTCTGAAAACAAGATGGTCCTACTCACTAAGGAAGGGGAGCAGTGTTTGCTTGCCCGGGAAGCATGCTGGGATGTGCTCAGAATAGTCTTAGCTTTGCAATGTCTCTCAAGTGTCAGGAGAGCTGGTGAGCCTCTGAAGAAACAGCGCCAACCACTCTCTGGAGAACACTAAAGGGTGTTATTTGACAGATGGGTGTGGAGAGTGGCTCGTGGAAAAGGCTAAGGATGACCACAGACGTTTTGAAATAGATCCTAAATGAGAGCAGCACAGAACGGAAGGGAAGACAGAATTTCAAGGCCAGAGTCAGGACTGGAAAATCACGCAGATAATCTAAGAAGCTGTGATACAACTGGAATGTGTCCTTATGATGAACCGTCACTCATGGTTTTTGTGACAGAAGAGAAGGAAACCAAGAGGACAATGTCTGTGTCAGGGGTGGCCTAGGGGATGTGATCTCTCTGGTTTTTTTTAAATTGTTGCTTTATCCTTGTGGGATATGTAGATTATTTTCATGATTTTGAAAAAAAAAATGCTGGTAACTATATTTTATAAGACAGAGGCAAAATGCCAAGGAGAAGTTGATGTGCTGCAGTGTTATCAGAATTGAAATATTCCCTCCAGGAGGGAGCGGGATGCATGCAAGACGCAGGAGATAAAGACACATCACCAGTCTGGGGAAGCTGAAACTAGTAGGGTTCAGGGTACCTCTCAGTAGGTCATAGACGCAGTAGGCAGTTATTAGAGGAAGAGACTCTAGCTAGATAAGCAGCAGAGACCATCAAGCTGCCTGCAAGTTATGATTCAGATTCCATGAGCTGTCACTCATATGGCAGTGGGCTGTTTGGTGATGTGGCTGCTTTTGAGACATCCTTATTCCTGTAAGTAACCTTCAGTCAACAACAGTATGGGCCCTTGATAGGCGCTCCTTGTTTACCAAGTTGGACCTCTGTGCACACATTGCTTTGGTCTGTCATGGGCTTACTTTTTGAGGGTGTGGATATGGAGTGTGTGTGTGTGTGTGTGTGTGTGTGTGTGTGTGTGTGTGTGTGTGCACGTGTGTATGTTGCTTCTTCCCCAGAAAAGAAGAATAAGAAGAAAAGTGACACCAAGATCTGCAAGACAAATTCAATTTTGACAGAAGAATCCTTTCTTTCTTAGAGAAGGGAGAGTAGGTAGAAAGACAGGTAACTAAAGGGAATTGTTTCTTATTTCCTTTGGAAATCCCAAGCAGCAAAGAAACACAATTTCCCTGGCAAGTAATTGATGGCACCATGTCTCAGTGTCTCCATCTGGCAGGAAGAGCACATGATTTAAGGCAGAGAGTCTGCCTCTTTGTCTGCTAAGGGACCATTAGATGGTGGAAAAATGGGTTTGGCGAATGGGGGAGGAGAAGGGGACAAATGAGCTCTCCCTGGGTCCATCTTCACTCTTGGTTTATTCTCTATGGAAGAGAACAGATGTTCCCTCTCTATTTGAGAAAGCACCATGCTTCCTCCTAGACTTCATTTCAAACAGGAGGTTTCAAGAGAGGCCACCCACAGCTCTGAGTGTTCCCACTGAGAGGAAAAATAAATGCCAAACCCATGTGCACAGAGCAACAAGGAGCAGCTGAAGGAAAGGGAAAAAAAAAAACCCCACCAAAAAACCTCCTTCAACATTATAGCCAGACCTGTCTGGTTAGATTAGAAACAAAAATTAAACTTTGCAACTTTTTAAAAAAAACCAGTCTAGTAGTCTACATTGATAACAACTAACCTACTATCTAATTAGGAAAGATCTGGTCTATTAGTTTACCAAGTCCTCAAAGTAGAAAGAATCTAATGAAAATATAGTATTCTCTCACACTCTGGTGAGTATTAGTATACTATAAGGAGTCTTGGATAGAACCTAGGCAAGGGTCTAGTCAAAATGTATAGGTTGTAAATAGTACAGTAAGGAACAGAGAGGTTCCTTGCACATATTTATTGCATACAATATGTATAGGTTGAGAACCCTTGGAGTTAAAGAAGTCTGATTGAAAATATTGATTACTGACATTAACAAATATATCCTGTGTGACTTCTGATTAGTGTTTTTATATATAAAGTTTCTTTAAATAAAAATATTCAAGCTAAAACAGCATTCCTCATAGAGCTAAATAATCACACATATATGACCATATATTTTGTACAATTTTATTTATTATGCATTTGGTGTTACGTTTATTTGATTATTTTTCATCTGTTTTAATTCCTAAAGATGCTGAAAGAAAGCACATTTCACAGGCAGAAGTCAAATAAAGATACAGTAGAATAAAGACATAAAGAAGAATTGCAAAATGTATGGAGACTTAGAAACTGCAGAAGTCTAGATACATCAAAGGATGTGGAGAGAATATGTAGTTATCAAAAATGTGTAAAACCAGAAATCCAGAGGTATATGGGAACTTGTACCTCAGCAGAAGCAAGTTATCCAGACAGAAGGCACCTGTCTTCTTAGTGATTTCTCAGGAAAAGCAATAGTTAATATTCTCTCCATTCTCAATCTCTTGGTCCCTGTCACAGGCTGTAGTAAGCAGAATCTAATAAAAAAGAGAGTCGGAGTAATGCTTTTCTCAAAAGCCAAAATCCCAGAACACAGAAAACAGTAATGGAAAGGGTGGAAAGCCCTAAAGAACACACAATAGTTCTCAACAAACAGGACTTTTTCCATAAATATGCCTAAAATGGTTGTAACTGTCACACTGACCATGAGGGACAGAGTGATGTTGGCATTGTAATGATCATTATGTACGGGAACCCAAAGAGAGAGAATATCGGGTATGTGTATCTTCAAATCATCACACACACACACACACACACACACACACACACACACACACACTTCTTTTTAAGAGTGAAGCACAATACAGCCAAATTCTTGAAGCCAGTCTTCATAATTTTTCTGTCAATAGTGAAACACAGAAACAGTATCCTTCCTTTCATACCTCTTTGGTTGTCTTACCTAGCATTTCTAACTGTCCTGCTCTTGGGTCCTTCTCCATTTCTAGATGACTGAGGGCTTCTGTGTGGTCAGTGAAACTCACTGCTGGATCTTCAGGGTACTAGGAAAAGCCAAGCATGTGACACACATACTTATGGGGTAATATATGGAAGATAACTGTCAATGTTACACTGAAGGCAAAACAGTTTCTAAGTATGACTGGAAAATGGCAACCCCAGAGCATCTGCATGCGTTTGCTCTCCTACTGCAAAGTTGCAAAGAATAAAGATCAAGAGGTTAGAATGTGAACATCTGGAAGATACACACAAACTTTTATTGGACTTCAAAGAAAAACAGCCAGGGTCAACACCGCTGCATTTTTTTTTACGTCATTCTTGCCTTGGATTTGAGTAGCCATCAAATATTTTATATTAACATTTAAGGTGGGCCGATTGCCTTACACTGGAGACACAACTGAGTACACAGAATAGAGAGATGGCAGACAACCAGACTCCATACTTCTGTCTACTTAGTCTTCTACTCTTAGAGCAAATTAAACCCTGTGACCCAAGCACATTAGCTACTGAACTGCATTCCCAATCTAAGGGGAAGAATCTTTACCTCAATTATGTCAATCTAATCTAACCAAACTTCCCAAATATCCTCACTAAAGTCAGATCCAACCATGCCAGGCAGTGGTGGCACTCGCCTTCATTCCCAGTACTTGGGAGGCACAGGTAGAAGATCTCTGAGTTTGAGACCAGACTCATCTACAAAGCAAGTTACAGGATGGCCAGGGATACACAGAGAAAGCCTGTCTCAAAAAACAAACAAACAAACAAACAAACAAAAAAAACCAAAAAAACCAAAAACAAAACCAAAATAAAAAGATTACTGTACACAGCAAGGCTACCCTTCATACTTGAAGAAAACATAAAAATGTTCCATGATAAACCCAAGTTAAAGAGTCATGAATACTAGGTTAGAATTACACAAAATACCTAATATAATGCTACACATTGAAGATAAGTGTAAGCATAGCCATGGTCCATTATATAGGGTTATCCAAAGGAACAGAATTGAGAGAATGAATACAAACACATACATATAATTTATCACATTGATGCACAGGGTGTGGTCCAGGCAGTCCAATAACTGCTGTCTTCACATAACCATTGAGAAGTTAACACTCTGGTTACTCAGTGGCCATGAGGCTGGATGTCTTAGCGCTCGATGTCTGGCTCTGTAGGCCTGCTAATTCCTGGAGAGCTTCTGGTCTTCAATCTAAGTTAGAATCCAGAAGTCAGTTGTAATATGGGAGAAAGAATGTTGCGGCAACAAGACAGATAATCTCCCAGTGAGAGTGAGAGCAAACAAACAGAAAATAACATTTTCTTATTTTATGTCCTTTGACCTGGACAGCTATCAGAAGGTGCCAATAATCTGCTTCAGAGAATCTGATAAATAAAATCCCTCTCAGGAGTGCCCAGGAGTTTATGACTAATTTCAAATGCAATGAAGCTGACAACTATAAGAAATGTCTATCCTAATATCTGACAAGGTAGAATTTAAATTACATCTGAACCAAAGAGACAGAGAAGGTAATATGTTACTACCAACAAGAAGACCCATGAGGTAAATATAACTTCAGTCAAAACTGAGAGTCTGAGTGCAGTCCTCAAGATCCCACATGGCCGGAGTTGAGAATCAATTTTCAAAAGTTGTCACCTGACCTTCTATATGCACACCATAGCATGTGTGCGTTCACACATGTACACGAAGTCTAAATCAGAAATTGGGTCATGCTGCTATTACATGAGCTAGTGCAGTCCCATTATTCTCCCAGCTGCGATTCCTTTGTTTCCTAGAAACAATAAAGTCAATGCTGGCAAAATGTACATCTGTCTAACATTTGACATCTGTCAACACCCATGACTTCACCTGATTCTCCTAAACCATAATCAGTCCAGTATTCTAGGCATCCAAATGAATAAAATGTATTGAATGTACCATGCACAGCTTCTCAAGAATCACTTCTCTGTGTGTTGTGTTAGCATTGCTTCTTTCTGGAACCTTCTTCCAGATGTTCTAGCCAACTCATTTTTTACAAGGTTTGAGTTCAAACGTGGAAGTATCTCTTCCAAAGAGCTATTTTAGCATCTTTTGGCTGACTTTCTTTCTGTGGTTTATTATTTATTTGTTTATACAATACTGGGGATTTGAGCTTGGAGAGACCTACTGTGGATTGCATGCTATGTCAGCACTTGACTCTGGAGATAAAAGTCAGCTGACTTTTTCTTTGCAAAATACTTTTCTTATTACATTTTAGATTTAGATTTTCCCTAACTCTACATTGTAACCACTAATGGATCATTTGCTTTTCCCACTTTCATAAGAATTTCTCCAAGTCCCAAACTACAATTTTAAAGACTTATTGCTTGTGAGGATGAGAGTGTGTTCCAAAGAACTATGCAGGAGAAATATGACAACTTACAGGAGTTGTATCTCTCTTTCTGCTGGGTGGCTCCTGGGTACTGAAGTCAGGTCATCACCAGACTAGATCTTCTATATTCTTATTCAAAATACCAGCAGGTCATCCAGCAGAAAGCACATATTTTCTTAATAATTATGAAATAGTCTCCATTTCTGAAATGCCAAATGAGATCCATGAATGTGTTATAATTGTGGGTTATGCCCATGTTCCTATCTTCAGCCAAAGAAGATTCTTTAACATGGTCTTATTTATTGTGATACTGCCAAGTCTAATTTTTATCTCTTTGCTTTAATCTATGTGATTGCGCTTTGGATAATATGGTGACCTCATGCGTAAATTCCACTTATTTTGCCTTGCACGGCAGGAAACTAGACTAAGTCAGCACTTTCAGGTCCTGAACTATCCTCCAGGCATAAGGTCTTACTTAAAATAATAAATGATCATCCTTCAAGAGTCCATTAGAATCAGAATCATAAAAGCTTCCCTCTGGAAAGGACGGTCTATAAAGAGGAATGCATTTCAACTGTAGTTGAACTGACTCATGAATTTGATAATTGGTCTTCCTGCTGTGAATGTTAGTTTTTAATTCCACTCTTCACCCAATCTCACTCATTATTTAGCACATATATTTTTTTCTTTCAATCATCCTGAATTTTATAAAAGAAAAAAACCAAAACAACAACAACAAAAAACCCTCTACATTGCTTTAGTCACCATGTCAGACATTCAAAACAGTCTGGAAACTATAAAAATTAACCAAATGAAAATTTCAAGGGTAGAAGTCATGTTATTATTTTTCCTCATACATACTATTTTTAACCTAAAGCAAAAGTAAGTCTGGAGTAGTCCCTGAAGCCGTATCTGACATAGAACATGCACGTAGTGGAGAATCCAGCCAAGTGTTAAAAAAAGTGAATGAAGTTTTTTTCCTGCTACAAAAGTTCTTTCAGACAGTTAAACAATATCTGTGATATACCAGCTAATAGGTCTGGGAAAAGGGTTACAGGCCACAAGCTACATATGATATTAATACATGATATATGTATGTATGTGTGCATATATATCATATACATATATATACACACATGTACATATAGGTGTATATATGTATGTGTGTATATATATATGACATAAATATGTGTGTACAATGAAGTGCACTTCTAGTTAATGATTTGTATACAATGACGTGCATATATAATTAATGATTTCTATCCTAGAGGTTTGTTGCTATTATAAGCACCAAGTGGTAGGGAAGTAGATGAATGACAGCTCCAGAGTCAGCATCATGTTGCTTGGGAAAGCTTGTGAATAGGCTTCGATGGAACTTTGGCAGGTATCAGTAGAAAGCTTAGGAGCTTCGGCAGTGAGATGAAGAGGACAAGCATGTGAGGGACAGTTGAGCGTCAAAGCCCACACATTATTTCAAATGCACCAGACATCATCCAGACATCATTCTCTCTATTCTATGCATTCGTAGGAGTCAAAGTAGTTCCCCCTCCTATCATCCTACTATGTCATGATGTCTGCCCATGTATACACTCGCATGCATGCATGATACATGCACACACAGGTGCAAACACATACAAACACACACACATGCATACATGCACACACACATAACACGTGCACACAAACACACATACACCTACATGTAACTTCATTTTTATAAAGTTTATAAAGCCACTTAAAATCATATAACAGATATATATGTATATACTCACAGCTAAACATGGATTGAGGTCAGGGACCTCTCTGGAAGAGTTAGGGGAAGAATTGAAGGAACTGACAGGGATGGATGGCAACCCAATAGGAAGACCAACCTGAACCCCTGGGAGCTCCCAGAGGCTAAGTCACCAACCAAAGAGCATACATGGGCTGGTCCAAGGCCTCTGACACATACGTAACAGAGTACTGCTTTGTCTGGCATAAGTAAGATAGAATGCACCTAATCCCATAGAGGCTTGATGCCCCAGGGACAGGGGATACCCCCCAGAGGGGCACCCTCTCAGAGGCGAAGGGGAGGGGGATACGGGAAGAACTGTGAGGGGGACAAAGAGGGGGACAACATTTGGGCTGTAAACAAATGAAATCATTGATAATTTTAAAAAATCATATACCTAACAAAGTGGAGAAACTCAGGTTACTGTCTATCCAGCCCTTTCACTCATGATAAACTCAATTTGGTGGATAAGGAACAAAAGCATCGTGATACAGCCTATACCCCAGCTCCTTATTTCACTCTGAAAGCAAATCCATTGGCCTTCGGGCTCTAGGCTGCAAAGAAAATAATGGGCAATTACTTGGTAAATGTGATCAGAGTAGACAGTGAAACCAGATAGTGTCTGCGGCACTACACAGTTCTCCCCACCTTCTAAGAGCATGTTGCTTTGTCTACACAGAAATTTCCCAAGATAGCCCAGGTATGTCATTCCAGGATCTGGTCTGCAACTCCTATTAGAGGCTCATCACTTGGTCCAATTTTTAAGGGCAAAATATCCGCTAAGTTACATAATAAATGTGTTCTATTATACACGAGGGCTGCTGAACATCAGAGGCAAATAAGATTCTCCTTCACATCCAGGACGCACATTTCATTTTAAAAAGATACCCATGAGAAGCTAGTATAGAGGGGCAAAGACTTTATTTCTTAAGTTTTGAAGAGCATCGTGAAGAAAAGAATTGTCTGATGGTCAATATCTGTATTGTATTTAGGTTTTTTTGTTTGTTTGTTTAACTAAAGAGTGAAGTTAATGTAAAAACAATTTCTCCCTGTTTAAAGGAAATTTGTAACATAGAATATCCTTTCTTGTTGCAAGAGAGTTTCTTTTCACATATAAGCTGAAAGAAGAAATTGCTTTTTCTTTCTTTAATTTAAGCAGACTGGCCTAAGTGTGTTTATGAAAAAAAGACTGCAGAGGTAAAACTAGGCCATGGTGGTGATGTTAACTCCAGGAAAAATAGTCTGATTTACACTCGAATGTAGTTATTTCAACTTTTCAAGTAATATAATCTGAGAGGGATCCTGGTTCCAAAAATATGACAGTGTACAGAGTAGAAAAATCAGACTTCACTGGATCATTTTATTTCCATTAAATTCCACTCTGAATATTGCAGAAAGCAATATTTAGTTTTATTATTGTTAATTCCAAATATAATAAATATTCTTCTCAGTCTGGGTTGATTTATTATCATTTTAAATAGTAGAACATTTGAAGTTTGGGATCCACAGGAGATACCATAGAATCTGTTCCAAACTACTGTTTCTTCAATTCCCTTTTGCACAAAGTAACACTGACTGGGTTCTTAGAAAGCAAGTGTTGTGGGCACGACTTTGGATAAGACTTACAATTATTAAAGCGTACGACCTGTTAGTTTTTTTTAACGGTCATAGTGTTATTAGAGAATACAGGTATTTATGATACATGTTTTACTATCTTACATTCTGCTTCTAATATTGGGATTTGCCTCTTCTGGTTTATGGTTTCCTGGTGGTAAGTTATTATTCTTGCTCATCTTTCCATGAAGTGTCAAACAGTGTCAGCAAAAAATAAATTTTAAAAATACCCTTAAGTCTAGTCTAGTATCTGTGCTATATGAGTATGATATCTTCATTGTCTATAAGAATGTAGTAATTATTATAAATAATGTACTCACTGCTGGATAAGGAATTGTCCAAAGTAGTATCTCCAGCAGTGAGATTTTCTACCACAAACAGTCATGTTCAACCTTTTGACATTGGGATTACTCTACTGTCATCTACAAAGTTCACATTCAAGAATGACATAGGCAAGTTAAAACACACACACACACACACACACACACACACACACGTTCATCTTGCCCATATACAAAAATCTCAGGATATTTAAAGAGTCCTGATTCTTGTTATGGCTGCATTTATAGCTCCACTGAGGCCACAGGCAGTGATGTGAGCACAGGCTAGACTCATCTGCTGGAGGCAGCAAGATGAACTGTTAAGATACTTAGAAGAGGCCGAGAGCCTGGGTTTTGTTCTAACTGGTACTTCTATTATGCCTTTAACCTTGAGTTAGGTATTTGATTTGTCTGAATCTTATTATCTGCACCAGATTACTTGACCTCTCTTATTTGTACCAGCTGTAGCAAGAGGACCACAGTACAGTAAGGTCACGGAAGTGTGAGGATTATTGGCGTTCAAGGTAGGAAAACTTTAAGGTATGTACATAACATAGCTTTATCAATATCTGTCATTATTTCTTGGCTTTGCTTGCTTGGCTACTTGGAGAAAAGGGCCAGGATGTAAGAAGCAGGGAGCTATGATAATCACATTTACATCAAGTTGTATTGAGCATGTTAAGATCAGTAAGTAGCCATGTGACATTATAATTTTTATACAATTTTATTAATTCCTAGAGCATTTTACCCTTCCCATGGCTTTCCGCAACTCCTTCCAGATTCACTTCTTCCTCCCCACCTTCATGTCTTCTTAGTTGTTTTGTTTCATTTGGAAAAGACTATCTCACATAGCTGACAGGGTCACCTAGCTCTTGCAATCTTTCTACGATGTTCCCTGAGTTTTAAGAACTCCGTGTTGTAAATGGAATGATTGCAGATTGACAGCGATGGTTGCTCTCTGCATTTTGACCACTTGTGGCTTTCGGTAATGATCTCTCCCATCTGCTGTCTTTGATGACGCGGATGAGACAGACACTTGTTAGTGAGTGTAAAGACAAGTATTCAAGATGTAGTTAAAGGTTATGCTGGTTATAATGGTATAGGAAAGTGGCGGTATGAGGTTCTCCTCTAGGGTCTATGGTGTCAGCAGCCACAGGTAGATGGCCAAATGTCCAGGGTTGTCTGTAAAGGTGCTTGGATTGAGTGGGCCTTATGTCCAACAAGGTGACTGTTGGTTATTTTCATGATTTAAGTGCCACTGTTGTATCTATTGAACGATCTCATTGATCATTGTTGTGTATCATTGGGATTACAGTTGGATAAGACTATCGATTGCTTTCCTCCTTTGGAAGCTTGCACGCATGGCTCCTCCTGAAACCACGAGAGTGAGAGATGGTCTTGTTAGGTTTGTATGGAATTCCATATGAGTAACAAACATTGGATCAAAAACCTACCTGGAAGGTAGTATACCTTATTAAATACGCTGACCAAACAAACACAAATGAATAAAGTTTGGAACAAAGAGAAAATCAGATTTTAAACCATTGAGTATAATTCCTGATATCAGGCCAGTCACATTCTTCACCATTTATCAAAGTTTTAAAAACCTACATCCTCTTCCTCTCACACATGTGTAAAAGCAGTCCAATTTGTACTTTAAAACATGGTTGCATTCAGATGTAGCATCTTTTTCAGCACTTACATAAAAATGAGCTACAGAACACTGAGAAGGCCAGCTTCAAGGAAATACATCACTGTGTTTGCTAATCTAGACAAAGAGACCTTTTGTGGATCGTGTTCTTAAAGAATTTTTGTATTTCCAATGCATCAACTTCGGCTCATGCAGGAGTATATTATAGCCCTGAGTAAGAATATGAATGCTTCTTATTTGGAAAGGAGAGGAGAAACTCTCTGCCAATGTATAGCCTTGAGGCTGGACAAGCATGCCACTCGACTGTTTCATTTTTCTGTATGAATTGCCCACAAGATTCTTTATCTTTTCTGGACTTGATTAATGGGAGCATATGTCAATGCCAGGGGCGTCTACCTTCTCTGCTAAATTTCCCTTAAGAGGATCGCCTACCATGGGGAACGATAAAAGATAGCTGGAATGTTTTATTTAAAAAAAAAAAATTAGTAAGACTGGGGAGAAAAAGATCCATCTATTTCACTGTTCAACCTCGAATAAATGAATGACCCTGTTTGCTTTGCCCTTGGAGTCCTAATGTGCTACAAATTGATCAACAAATGTTCTCCCAGTGGAGAACTGTGACCTGTTCAGCTCAAGAGAGCCCAAGACTGAGTTAAGTCTCTTAAAATATCACACCCTTGGTGTTTCAACCATTTTCTTTTGTTGCTCTTTAATTTGAGACATTTGTCAAAGAAAGAAAATATATGTCATGTGGGAATTCCCTCGCAGAGTTAACAAAAGATGCAGGTCTGTCTGGAGTGTGGGGAGCTTCCCAGGAACACCAGCCCTCCACCTGATGCTTTTCTCATTGACTCCTGAGGTATCAACTGGTGTTAGGCTGAGTTCTGTCTCCTCTGCCATGGTTTCCTTAGTGTTATGCACCCAATGGGAGCTCATGCTTTAGATGCTCGTAGAATGATTGCTGAAATCAAGAGACTGTTTTAATTTATTTTTTAATCCCACAGCATTAACAAAGTAATAAGAAAGGGAAATGAAAAGAGATAAAGGAAGAAGTTAGCTCATGAATCTTGGGGGTTTGCAACTCTTCTTTGAGCAGATAAATAGAAGTCTTCACTGCTGACTCTGATGAGCTAACTTCTAACCTAGAAGTCTCATCTCAGGCATACCAAATTCAGGGTAAAACTGTATAACCTCTATGTTTGTTTATGAAGCATATGATTTTTATTACTAACTTAGCTAGGAGATTTAGGGCCTTGTAAGTTAGCAAATGAGAACTGATAAAGAAAAGATCCATGAAAAACAAAAATTTCTTAGTGACTTACTAAAAAATAAAAGCAAAAACATATGAGGTCCAAAGATAATTATGTTTTTGGCCATGCATTTCTTTATGTGTGTGTAGTGAGCATACAGTATGAGAGCAGTGTGTGTGTGTGTGTGTGTGTATGTGTGTGTGTGTGTGTGTGTGTGTGTGTGTGTATGTGTGTGTGTGTATGTGTGTGTGTGTGTTTGTGTGCAGGCATGTGCATGAGGGCAGGTATGTATACATGCAAATGCTTATACCTGTTTAAGTCAGAGATGACAACAACTATTTTCCTTAGTTGTTCTTCATGTCATGTACTTAAGCAATGTCTCTTGCTGAACCCAGAACTAACCAGTTCAAACAATCTAGCTAGCCTGCTTGCCTTGTATCTGCTTTTTAAGTGCTAGGATTAGAAGAAGGACCCCACGTCTACCCAGCCTCTCATGTGGGTTCTGAGAATGTGAACTCTGATCTTCATGCATGCATTCATACCTCTCAGAGATGCTGTCTTAACTTAACCTCAAGCTGTAGAAAAGCTGGTCCTTCGGTCCTGCTCCTCACGTGACAGAAACCTACTGGCTTAAATTTCAGAGTAATGAAGATGTGAAGATTAATTGTCAGAAAGGGTAATTGTTGGAGTGAGTAAGGATTCACATACACACACACACACGCACACACACACACACACACACACACGGTTTAAAGACTATTTCTCAAGACATCAGTGCTTACTAGTACTAAAGTGAAAAAAGTACTTTGTCCTGTTGTCTTCTCGAATGCATGCGATGGCATGTGTTTATGTAGATATTTGTCTCTCTGTGTGCAAGTTTAATGCACCCAAATAAATAATCCAAGCACGAAGAGTTCTGTAAGGATGGAAGGAAAGTCATTCCCACAGGGAGAGTCAAGAAAGGCTTTATGTAGAAGCAGCAGATGACTCCAGGGAAAGCATTGTTTCAGGAAAATAATTTGTCCTGTTACACAAATGAACTTATAGCAGCTGTGACAGCATGCTCAAGACATGTGAAACCTCAGACAGAACCACAAGATGGAGAGGCAGGGTTCGTAGGGAGTCCCACTGCTAGCTGAGGAGATATTGGCAATTTATAACTTCTGGAAGATGGAGAGCCACCTTTCCTTAACAATATTTCTACTGGTAGGTCAATTATGTTCTAGAGGAAGAAGGCACATCCAGGAGTGTACAGTCAACATAAATTAGAGCCTATGGGAAAGAAAAAAAAATTAAAACCAAAACAACAAGATCAAAACAAGAGCATAGGAAGTTGGATGGTTAGAGAGGTGGGAGAAAGGGTAAATATGACCAAAATACACTGTATAAAATTCCCAAAGAATTAATACAATATTTAGAAGAGAAATCAAAAGAAAGGCTTTGTAGAGGATGCTTCATTTGAGGTGGGCCAAAAATGAGTAATATTTGTACTTTTAAAGCCATTTTGGTGAAGTAAGAGAGTACCTTCGTCTATTCATTCAACCATTCATGCTCTTGGGCGCTCACATTTTACTGCTCACCGACAACATGTAAGGTGAGATGTTCTATTTTCCTCTGGGTCATCATTGCTGAAATCTTTCTGGATTAAGTACTCAGACAAGAATGATAGTGAAAGAGAGGCAATGTCACCAGTCGATCAAAGTCAGAATAGCTTCAGAAAGGCCTCAATAGTGAGTCCAATTTGTAGTTTTATTTTATATCTAAAACTACAAGGGGGGTCAGGCAAGCAAGTGAGATTTCACAGAGACATGCAGTCTGTCACTCCATTTCAGGGAGCCAGTGAAGTGATGCTTGGTTGATAGGCATTGCAAGCAGTGCTTTAGGTATATGACTAAGGAAACCAACAGATCGGCATCCCATATATAGTCTTCTCTACCTTACTCTACTTTGTTATGAGATCAAGATGACAAGAATCTTTTGGGAACTTGCCCTTATTTGAAAAATAGGAGACCAGACAATCTAAATCAGAAAGAAAGTGTGGAAGAAGAATGGGACATAAAACCAGAGGGAACAGCCTGGGATCTTGCTGTAGAGCCATCTCGATGGGATCCCAACTTATTATTATTTTTTTTTCCAAAGATTGTGAAGGTGATAGTGGCTCCTAAGCATGATGTAGGTAAAAGTAACCAACATTTATGTTTAATTTAATATTCTCCAACTAGCCTTAAGACTCAAGATGGAGAAAGGAAAGACACATATAGGTAATTCTTATAGGTGACTTCTTATGTTCATTTATAAAATTTGATATGGGAACGTTCTTGAGCCCCAGAGCCAAGTTTCCTTCTGAAATCATCTTAACCCAAAGTGTAAGTCCAAGTCGCAAACTTTTGAATTCTCAGGTAGACTTGACGAACAGGACAAAGTAGGGTCAGTAAAACCCACTAAGGTAAGACTTGCCTAAGGTCATAGGGTGAGTCTGCAAGTGAGTGGGAATCGGCTCTGTGATTCATGGCTCCCATCCCGTCCTCTGACCACCAGACAAAGCTCCTCCCTAGCAACAGAAGGAGGACTCATGGTCACTGCAGCCAAGCTGGCCCATTCTCCACATCTCTGACTTCTACCAATGGCAGAGCCATGTCCTGTTACATTTTGTTCCACAGCCCAGGATGAGTGCCAACAAATACATTCTGGCTAACATGGAGAAATGGGAGTGCTGAGATGGTTCAGCTTAAAATACTGGGCCATGGAAGCTCAGAGCTACGGTAGAGCTCAACAAGGCTGGGATATTCCACATAGCCAGATGCCCAGCAATTCAGGAAAACAGAAGTAAGAATCATAGACCAACGGGATGTGGGGAGCATCTTTTTCTTGGCTAAGAAGTCATTCTTTTGTGTTGGCATAGTACATCGAGATGAGAGGGGAAAACTTGCTGCCCTAAACATTGCTCATTGTTAAAACACACACAGTTGTTACCAACTGCCCATTCCTTTGATGTTCCTCTCAGTTAAGCTAGTTGGTATTTACTGGAATAAAGCCTAAAACTTTGAAGCTATCGTTGAAATTTGCCTTGAGAAAAAACCACTACTTCTAATGACCAGATTTGTGGTCTAGACCAAAAAAGTTCAGTGTTATTTTCCTTTTGTTTTTAAAGTGACTTATCTTTACCGTTATTCTTCCTTTATGTCCTAAATTTGCTCTTCTCCCCCCCTTTTTGGGAGGCCCTTCAAGTTGCGTATGACTCAGAATAATTATTGAAAACTCTGTTTTTAAGCATAAATGTTAGGGGACAAGATTAAAATAAAATTGACTATTCATGGCAAAGAGTACTCCTTGTAGGTAGTTCTCACTGTACCAGGTAAAAGTATTTTTACAACTGTTCAGGGGGAAAATGCAAAACAATGCCTTAGTTATAAAATTATCAAAACATAAAACACAGTATTCTTAATAATTTTTGAGTATATATGTGATTGTGGGGGTGGGCACATGTGGGTGGGTAGGTCTGTATATATGTATGTCTGTGTAGGCCAGAACTTATCCTCTACCCCTCCACAGTAGTTCCTCAGAAGCTGTCCACCTTACTTTTTCTGAGACAGGTTCTATCAATAGTCTGGGGACACTCAATTTGGTAGGTAGACTGGTAAGTGAGTCCAGAAATCTGCCTGGAGTTCCCTTCCCACCACCATGCTTATAAGCACATACCACAGTGCTTGGCCTTCTCCACTAGGGCTTAAACTCGGGTCCTTATGCTTGACTAGTCAGGACTTCGCCCACTGAGCTATAACTCCCCAGTCCTTGCCAATAATTCTTTATAATTGAGGGTGTATAAATGCAGTCTTTTATTTGCACGGGCAAAATACTGCTTTAAAAAACCCCAAATTTCATTTAACTAAACTCTATGTTACTTCAACATCTAATGAAAACCACTGAAAGCTGTATGTTTCTGTTGTCACATGCATGTATAAGTTATAGGACATCGATTAATGCATAATTTACTATCACGAAGATCAGGTTGGTGTGACCTTCATAGGTTGAAAGAAGGAAACTCCTGAAGGGTCCTTGATAGACAAAGGTGCCGCTAGGGACTAGTGATGTTCTAATTCATGATTTGGGTGGTGGTACACAGACGTTCATTATATTGCTAAGCTTTCCACATGTGTTTTATACAACGTTCGTATGTATGTTATAAATTACACTGAACATCTTTGTAAAAGTTGAAAAACGCTGGAGTATAATGAAAAACAGCTGTTCACAGCCTAGCCACCTCTCACCTGGATCTACCACTCTGTATCCGGAGCTACTGTGGCTGTTTTGCATGGGGCTTGGACCTGGACTCTCTATAGACAATGTTTATACCCATTTAAGTTTTAAAATTTCAGACTTATAATGTGCACTGTCCTTGGTGGCTGCAGTCCTGAGTGCTTGGCTTACTCCATGGTTTCTGGGGCTCAAACCCAGGTCCCCATGCAGGATTTATAAGCACTTCACCCACTGAGCTATAACTCCCCAGTCCTTGCCAATAATTCCTTATAATTGAAGGCGTATAAATGCAGTTTTATATTTGCATGGGCAAAATATTGCTTTAAAAATTTCAAATTTCATTTAACTAAACTAAGAGTGAGCTCAAGTATTTTTCAGTGGGTACATTATGCCCGCTCCTAGGATGTTTGGCTAAACTAGTACTTACTTAGCACCTACATTTGAATGACTAAGCATCCTTGGATTCATGGCTAAGCTGTCCAGGAACTATATGGGAAGAAAATCCTTAAAATAGCATGTTGTTCTGTGTTGTACTCTTTTAGATGCTAATAATTATCCTGTTTTGTTTTGCTTTGTATTTTCTATTGGGGAAATACTTACTTGGCTTCAGAGAATTTCAGAGAATGATATAACTTCTCTCAGTGTATTACTGTAATCTCTTAGTGACCACTTTGGGTTTATTCTCTCTGTCTCTGACTATATCTCTGTCTCTCATCTCTTTCTCTGTCTCTGTCTCATGTTTTGAGAAACATGAACTCCTATTTCTGTTGTACGGTGGCTCCTAGGTACTTTGCTCACAAGCTCCCTTTGCATGTGACTGGCTGTGTGGTTCATGAAAGCATCATAGTATGCTTTCTTTATTCTTGATGTCAGAAATTATATTGTGAGTCTTCTGACCCCACCCCCAAGGGCACACATACCTTTGTATGTGTGTGTATATCATGTCTTTAAAGAAGATGTTGAGTGCAAGGATTGCTTTTCAATATAGAAGCTCATTCTCAATCCTACATAAGAACCTTCTGCTCCTTCTGTGAATTTCTTTGGCATTTCTCCTCTCTGACTCCCCTTAGAGGTGACATCATCCCAGTCCGATTTTCATTTGTAATTTTCCTCCTTGTATTAGTCTTCCTATTGTTGACTTTTTTTTATGACCTAAATTTTTAAATGTGAAACTAAGTATTGTAAGATCATGGCAAACCGAAACTCATCTAAACATACTTAAGCAAACTTCAATACTTTGGAAAGATAAATGATGGCTATGTAGGTAATAACATGAAAGAGTCATATACGTTAGGCATAAAATCTTATCAAAGTAATCTGCTTGGCATAAATGACTTTTTTAAAAATGTATTTCCAGTTACCTTTTCAGAATCTTAATTTCTTCTTTTCCATTCTCATCTCTTGCTCTGCTGAGAGGAAGAAAATGCTTTGCATATGACGGATTGAATGATCCTCTTTAGATCTAAGGATTCTTCCTTGGGTTTCTAATAATACTGAAGCATAAGTTAGTGTGGTGGTTTAAATAAGAATGGGCTCTTGTGTTCACATATTTAGTCCCCAGTTGGTGACCTGTTTGAGTATTAGAAGAACTAGAAGGTGCGTTCTTGGAGGAAGTGTGTCCCTGACAGTGGGCCTTGAAGCTCCAAAGACCCATGCTAGCCCCAGTGTCTCTTTCTCTGCTTGCTGCTTGTAGGTCAGGATGTAGCTTTCAGCTAATGCTCCAGCACCATGCCTGCTTGTACGCTGCTATGCTTCCCACCATAATAATAACAGGCTAAGCCTTTGAAACTATAAACATGTCCCCAGTTAAATACTTTTCTAAGAGTTGCCTTGGTCATGACTCTCTTCATATCACCACTAGAAGCCCTAAGACACTTAGCGTGCTACTTGTTGAGGTTTGGCTCACCCTGTGGTAATTGGTGTATAGAACTTTCACCTCGTCTCTATGACCTCTGTAGTCTCTTCTCCTACTCCGTTCCACAGTAACCACAGTTCCGTGGAACTCCCCCTAACCCTTAGATGGTCTTCTGCTACCACTTTATGCAACTTCCTAAGCTTCTTTATCTTGCTATATCTGTGCGTTTGTGTGTATGTGGTATGGGTGTGAGTGCATGGTTGTCCATTTGTACATGTGTGCTTTTGCACAGTCACATGCATGTGTGTGCATGTAGAGAGGATGGTTTCCAGTGTCTTCCTGTGTTGCCTTGGGTGTTAGTTTTTCAGACAGGATCTTTCCTGAATGCCAAGCTTCCTAATCGGCTGTACCAACTGACCAGCAAGCTTGGAGAATCCACCTGAATCTGTCTCCCAATATTAGGGTTATATATTTGCATTGCCACACCTCCTGCTTCTCCTTGGGTGCTGGGGATCTGACCCCAGGATCTGTTCTCATGTTGCATGGCAGATATATGACCATCAAAGTCATTTCCCTGACCCATGTCTTGATACCTTTCATTTCTGCCTTCTGTCTGACTTGCTGCTCTCTAATTTAAATCTACCTGTGCATTCTTTTTGAAGCCGTGTCTTCCTGCTCTTACTGGGGGTGGCAGGAGGGCTAAGAGTAAGGATAAGGAATAATCTCTGTTGCTTGCATTCCATGTTTGTGGAATCCTATGTAGGGTTTAACTTTTTTGCATGTGCTCACTTGCATAACCACTACAGAGCTGCCAAAAGTTGTTCTCACAATTATTCCTTGCCTAAAAGTAAAACAAAACAAAGCAAAACAAAAAAAGAGGCTAACTGGAATACTCAATTTACCAATAAATGAAATACTCAATTTACTTATAAATGACAAAGTTATTGATCTGAACCTAAAATTTCCAGAACTTCCCCATGTGACCCCCCAGCGACCCCATGAGAGAACAGGGGAAATGAAACAATTCAACTCTTAATGAAGAACAAATGATTCTCAAATTATTTCCATAGGTATGGAGTTACATAGGAAAAGGAACTGACTTTGTATATTTTTGTAAGTTGTTTTTAGGATCCATTTACTCTTCTCTCTAGAGATGAAAACTGTATGTAGCTCTCACTAATCACATTCTTAGCAAGTAGAACACATTCCAAAGGCTGGGGCACTAGCTAAGTGACAGAGCACCTACCTAGCATTTGTGAGGCCCTCAGTTCAAATCCTAGCCCTAGAGCAAAACATAGCTTTAACAAATCATTCAACGTAATAAAGAAATGAAAGTATTCCTGTATGTTAATGTATCATATTTTGTATTGTTCAACTAGATGATGAAAATTGTATTAATTTATTCTAATCTAAAATTATCTTGTTAATATTCCAAGTTTCAATTCTTTAAAGAAATTTAGATTTATTTATTTTAGGTGTATGAGCATTTGCCTGCATGAATATATGTGCACCATATATGAGCAGTGCCGGAGGAGATCAGAAGAAGATGCCAGATTCACTGGAGATAAAGTTCCCAAGGGTTTTGGATGTCCATGTGGGTGCTGAGAAACAAACCCTGGTCCTCTACAAGAGCAGCAAATACTCTTAACACCCACTCATCTCTTTAGCCACCCAAGTTTCAGTTCTTAAGTACACGGGTACTTAACCCAAAGCAAAGGTTGAGTTCAGACAGTAACAAAGTGTTTTATTACAGATTTGAGATGGCCAGCTGCTCGGTAGGAAGACCATGAAGAATAGATACAGTCACTCTCATGAAAAGGATGTCATTGGTGTTTAAACATCTTTTGACAATTTTATCAGCAAAGATGTAGAGCTGTGCTTACAAAATATCTTAATGATTACTTTCCCAAGTCACGCCTATATGTGAGAAGACTCATGTGAAGGAAAACCCCAAAGACCCCCTTTCTCTGTGGGCAATGAGTCACTCCTGTGCTTAGCAGACAAGATATTTCCAATCGCTGCCAATTCGATTCTTTTGGTATAACCTTCTTTCTTGACACATATGCAGGGTTGAAATTATTTGTTGTATCCGTTAGGAGTCTTTTAGTCCAATATGGCAGAAAATCAGCCCAAGCTAAAAGAAGAGAGGGAAGTTACTGCATTGAAATATTAAACCATCCGAAGATAGCCACTGTCAGCCATGACTGGACCCAGGATGCAGTGATGAAGGCTGAAGGCTGTCAGTGGTGCTGAGTTTCAGCACTTCCATGGCGTTATGTCTGAGTGTAAGCTCATTTTCAAGCTCTCATTGTTCAAGTCAGTCTAGGATACATGAAGTTACACCTCAAAAATAAATAGTTCCTCTATTGTGTCAATCTTCTGGGTTTTTTTTAATAACTAAGTATGACCCTCTGGTCCAAGATGTCTTGTTAAACCCATCATCTTGTGTGCCAGAAAGCATGAAGATAAAACGGAGCAGCCTGGCATGCCCTTCTTACACTGAAATAATATCCGGTGAAGTCTAAGTGTAATTTCCTTTACACCCACTGCTCTGATTTGCCCATAGCCCCTGCTTTCACAGGAGAAGGGAGTTTTCATTATTGTTCTAGAGAAATAGAAGTCTCCAGGCATTGGTAAATAGTTCAGATGGTCTGATTTATAATAAAAAGAAGGCATAGGAAAGAAAAAATTCTTTTCTAAAATGTTTGATGAAAAAAATAGAATTGAAGTAACAGAATAAATAAATGGATACTCCCTTGTTGGTTTTCTAAGTTCAAACAGTGAGAACTTAGTATCTAGTAATCATAATCTTATATTAAAAGGAGGTCATTTCGAAACCCCATCTCCTTTCATTCTCTGCTTCCAAGGTGAGTGTGATTTTTCTCTTTTTTATTTTTTGGCTTTTTGTTTTGTTCTGTTCTGTTTTGTTCTGGTTTTGGTTTGGTTTGGTTTGGTTTGGTTTGGTTTGGTTGGGTTTTTATTTTTGGTTTGCTTTTTTTGTTTGTTTGTTTGTTTCTCCTGCTTGGTTGCAAGTATATGGCATGTAAAATGTAAGCAGGAGCTGTGTTTACTATGAATTCTATAACATTATTTTAACATTTTCTTTCTTTTCCTATTACAGTTCCTATTAATTCAGACTGTTAGCACATCACACATGCATATTGCGTGCCTGCTATATGTTGGACATTCTTCTAGGAGCTGTAGCACAGTTTTTAAAAATATAAAATATAAAAAGTGAATAAGTAAATAATAATATATACTATACATTGATAAGTGCTGGAGATAAAATATAGAAAGTTCTAGAAGACTGGGAATAGTTGTAGTAGGGTTTGATATATTGAAATAAGTTGCCCTGTGCCAAAAAATGGATATTTGAAAAGTCAAGCAAGGATGTAAGATCTAGAAACAAGATAAAACAATTTCCCAAGAAGATGAGAATGGAATAATATCAAGGCAGAATTGCGGCTACCTCCCCAAAGGTAATAAAACTTTCATCTTGCTCTATAAGAGTGACAAATGGACAGGAGGTCACTACACAGATTACAGTTAGTTTGAAGGTTAGGCATGACTTTGTCTTTATTTTATTTTGAGAAATTTTACATATATATATTTAATTTTTTAAAGATATATTCATATATTTTATGTATATGACTATAGTGTCGCTGTCTTTAGTCACACCATTACAGATAGTTGTGACCCACCATGTGGTTACTGGGAATTGAATTCAGGATCTCTGGAAGAACAGTCAATGCTATTAACCACTGAACCATCTCTCCAGCCCCATTCTTGTATCTTTCAGTCTACGTGAGAGATCAAGTTGTTTGAACGTCTTAAGGAGAAGGGAGAGATGGTTTGTGTTAAGTTGTAGAAGCATCCTCTGATTACAGAATTGAGGTCAGAATGTAAAGAGTCAAGGAGAATTGGGAGAGTTGGGAATCTGCTTTGAGATGTACTGAAATAGTCTTCCAAGTGTCATTCATGTACCCCAGGGAGAGTAGATGATGATGACTGTAGCTGCTGAAAGAGTGGATGTAGTTAGTAGGTGACAAATTGGGAGGACTCAGAAGACAGGCCAACAGTGGAAGGAGAGAGCTATACTATGATGCTAAAAGCTTTTGGCTGAATCTTAGTACTTAGAGGTCCAAGAGGAGATGGTGAGTGTTTGGATAAGATTATGTGAAGAAAATCACTATTCTCTGGGAATATTACTGTATAGGAAGAAAGAGGATTTTTTTTTTCCTTTTCCAAGATGCTAACAATCTGATTCAAAGGTAGGCCTGATTGGGTAATATTGGGAACAAATAGTTTTTTGTGACACTGGTCAGAGAGAGAGCAGTCTTCAGACAAAGGAATAAAAATAAGTACCTTTTTGGTGGAAAGAAAACAGCAATGTTTTTGGGTAAACAAGCCAGTAGATGGGTGAGTAGCACAAAGAAGACTTTGTGAATGTTCTTTGTGTCTCACTTTCAATGAGTTTCTCATTAAATTATTAACATTATGTATATCTGTTAATAATGTAATTCTCCAGCAAAATCATATCTTATATAGTTTTAGTATCCATTTAACCAATCAATAGTTGTTTATTAAATCATTATAAATACAATAGCAAATGGACAAGTCACCCTATCAGAAACTTACTTTAACACCATTTCCAGACAGAGAGATATGACTCTAAGGAACCATAACAAATGGATCCATGGTCTATAGTCTTCCTGTTGTTGCTGATGAAGAGCAATAGACTTCAGTAGTTTGTATTACTACGCTTTCAAGGTATAAAGCTGAAGAAATTCATGAAATTCTAGCTTCCTAGTTGATGAAGAAACCAACATGGTATCTACTGCAACACTGGCTGTTATATTCTAAGTTGTCCTTTCAATTAGGTGCATTACTAGGAAGACAATGAATTTCAATGAAGTAATAATAAATTGTAGAAAAAATATTTTTAGCTATTGAAGTGGTTATGAGTCATAGATGAATGTAACAATCTCTATGCATAAATAAGTGCCTTATATTTGTCTCATTGCTTTTTGAGATGTGAAAATCTAATCAGAATTAGCCTATAGTCTACATCCACACATATGGATCTACACAGACATATACTTGGATGGTGTTAGCATTGTTGTGATTTTTGACATGATTAATTCATTTATTTACTGGTTTCCTTATTTTTTCTTTAGCTCTCCAGTGACCAACAGTCACCATACTGTCAAATGTGGCTACTGTATCCTTGAGATATGTCTTACCCAGAGTGAGAGAGCTTAAAATTATTATTATAAAATACAAAACAGATCAGGAGACTAAACAAAATGATCATTAAAAATAGCTGACTAACAATTTTTATATTGACCATATCTGTAAGAGAAAGGATTTAAAATATAATAGTCTAAACAAAACATTACTAAAATTCATTTGTATATGTCTTCTTAAGGAATTTAGAACGCTCATACACAGCTATGCATTGCATAAACACTATCAAGATAGATAACACTCTATTAAAAAACTTTAAAAAGTATTAAATGATGAATATTTGTAGTCCTTTCTTCTGATATAATTTAATGCTGTAACATAATCTTTTATATTACCTTCCAAAGTTGTGTTTTTATATGTTGATTTATTGTTTTTATTGTATGCATGGGTGACACAAGGGTATGGTCATGTGTTACAGCCCTGTGTGCCACAGTTCAACATATGACTGGAAGTTAGGAAACCACTTTGTGGATTCAGGTTTTTCCTCCTGCCTTGAGGTGAGTTCTGTAGCTGAAAGATCTTTAGTCTTATTTAACAAGTGTTTTACTAAATTAGCATCTTGCCTGCCCACATTATGTTTATTATATATTAATAAACTAAGCTAATAAATATCTACATTGATCCTGACATTCATCAAAGTTAAATCATGATAAGAGAAGAATCATGTAAGGTTCTGGATATAAGTGTAGTAGTGAATTCTGGTCCAGCCTCTGTGGCATGAGTCATGATCTTCAAAGAATTACCCTGAACCTTCTTAGCCTGTCTGTATACCGTGAACATGAACTTTAGCCAAATCAATAACGGGAAATAATAAAATACTGTTCCTAAGAAAACACAGAGCAGGTTTTTTAAAATTGCATAAACCAAATTGGAAACCGCTCTTTGATCTTGAGTCTAGGATACAAGGATCAGATAAAGACGTAAGCCTGTTCAAAGGAACCAGGGTTGGGCCTTCTGGCTCATAGGTAGTGGAGGAAGTAGTAACAGTTTATTGAGAAAGGGAACAGGTCCAGGGAAGAATGAAGGGCGGAGCTAGGAGAAGGATGTGAGGCTCTATGATGCCTGCTGGCAATACTTTGGTAAAGGTGAGTTTATATAGTCTGCTTTCCCTGTAGCACGTGCCCTGTCTGTTACAGGCAGCCTTCTCTCTCTCAATCTGTCTGTCTCTGTCTCTGTCTCTGTCTCTCTCTCTCTCTCTCTCTCTCTCTCTTTGTCTTGTCTACATTTCACCATCACTCTCTGCCTTACTTTTCTGCCCCGATGGGACTTTCAGCTCCTTTCGTGAAGTTCACATGCTTGTCTTTTCTAGACAATCTTCATTTTCCAGGACATTTACTTATTTACTTTTAAGAGATAAAATTTCACGTATATTTATTGTCTATGACACAATGTTTAGAAGCATGTGTATCATGGGGTGGCTACATCTAGAATGAACATATGCATGACCTCAGAGTGTTGTTATTTTTGGAATGCAAATACTTATCTATTCAACATTTCTCAACATAGGCAAGCATCTTCATTAACTACAGACTCAGTGCTATTCAATAGATCTGGATCTATTTACTGTATTTAACTATGTGCTTGTACCCTTTCACTAGCATTTCCTAAAGTTCCCTGCTCACCTGCCTAGCTTCTGGTAGCAACCGTTCTATTTCTGCAAGAGCAATCTTCTCAAATTCAGCACACAAGGGAGATCACGGTGTGCTTTCATGTTTCTTATTTGAACCTTTTAAAGAGGAAGAGGAAGAGGAGGATGAAGAGGGGAGGAGGAGGAAGAGGAGGAGGAAAAGCATGAAGGGGAGGAGGAGAAGAGGGAAGAGGAGAAAGAGGAAAGAAAAATGAAAAATAAATAACCTATTACAGGTGTAGACTTGAGTCACAAAGAAAACAATGGCTCTTGGGGTTATAAAGTAAGTCATATACACTTTAAAGTCTCTCTTGTCAACAGAGATCAGGGTAGGAACTATAAGGGCACAGGTGTAGGCTCACTTCAGCCATTTTATCAGTAGGGCAGTAATCATGCCATGGGCAAGAACAAGGTTGTCTTTCTAACACTCTTTGATCGCTGAGCCTTCATCTTTGCCAGGAAGCTCATGTTTAGTATTTACTTTTCTCTTACTAAAGACTTAAGGCTTGCTTGCAGTGACTCATCGCATTGATCAAATACTTGAGGAACATTTACAAATCATCGATGCAATAGGAAGAAGGGCGTATTTATTCCTTTCAAGAGCTTACTGATGCAGCAACTGAAGTGAGTCTCCCTCCCCTCTGTGGTCAACATGCCTGCTTCTGTGAAGGAAGGACAGAGGCCAACACCTGGTTCACTCACCACTTATATTTTGCGGGAGGATCTCTGACTGATCCCGGGGATCATAGATTTGACTAGACTGCTTGTGAGAGAGTTCTGAAAATCGGTTTCTCTCTATACCATATCACACTCTCTTCTCCCACAACACCCATTCCAGGAATCACACTCACTCTCGTCTTTGGTGCCCTCTCCCAAGTTCACTGACTAGGAATTTCTCAGCGAACTGTCCTGAGAGTCCCTGAGAATTTGTCAGTGCCTTTGGCTCAGACTCTTTTGCACGGCTTGTGATTGTAGACGCGCATTAAGCACCCACTCTGGCTATCTGTCACACTATGTGCCTCTTCACAGGTACCATTTCTGTCATGTCACACTGTAATGTCACAGCTCTTTTTAAGAAGTTAAGGGTTAGGATACAGATTTGAAAAATCAGCATTAGGCCAATTAAAAAAAAAAAGAAATGTTTTTATTCACTTTACAACCCAATATCAATCCTTCCTCTCTTCCCAGAAGACCTCAGGCAAGTCCTCTCTCCATTTCCCTTCCCCATTTTCTTTTGAGAAGGGAAAGGTCCCCTCTGGGTGTCCCCTCACATACACAGACACACACAGACACACAGACACACAGACACAGACACAGACACACACATACACACACACACACACACACACACACACACACACACACATCAGGTCACTGTGGAACAAGGCACAACCTCTCCCACTGAGGCCATACAAGGCTGTTCATTTTAGCAGTGTGGAATCCACAGGCAGCCAGGCAGAGAGGCAGGCAAGTACCTCAGAAACTGCTGCAATTGTTTGGGGACCAGCATGAAGACCAAGCTGTTCATCTGCTACATATGTGCAAGGGGTCCTAGGCCCAGCCTCTGTTTGCTCTTTGATTGTGTGATTGAGTCTCTAGGAGCCCCCAAGGGTCCAGGCTAGTTAACTCTGTTGGTCTTCCTGTGGAGTCCCTGTACTCTTCAAGTCTCTCAGTCTTTCTCACAGGTCTTTCTTAAACCATCCCAAGCTCCATCTAATGTTTGGGTGTGAGTCTGTATCTCTTTCCATTGACTAATGGGTGGAGCCTCTCAGAGGGCTGTTATGCTAGGTTCCTGTCGCAAGCACAAGAGAGTATCATTAATCGTTTCAGGGATTGGTGCTTGTCCATGGGACGGGTATCAATTTGGGGCAGTCATTGGCTGGCCATTCCCTCAGTCTCTGCTCCATCTTTGTCCCTGTACATCTTGTAGGCTGGACACATTTTGGGTTGAAAAATTTGTGGGTGGGTTGCTGTCCTTATCCTTCCACTGGGAGTCCTGCCTGGCTACAGGAAGTGGCACTTCAGGATCCATATACCCAACTGCTAGGAATATCAGCTAGATTTGCCCCTTGAGACCCTCAAGGCCCTCTCCCCACCCCAGGTTTCTGGCACATCCTAGAGATTGCCTTCCCCGGCCCAGCTGAGCTCCCTTTTCTCTCCCCTGCTCTCTCTACACATGATCTCCCCCAACCCTGTCCTGTTCCCCTCCCCCTCCCCTGTTCCACCCAGTTCCCCTCTTCCATCGACCTCCAATATCTAGTTTGTTTCCCCTTCTAAGAAAGATTCAACTATCCTCCCTTGAGCCCTCCTTGTTATTTGGCTTCTTTGGGTCTGTGGAGTATGGCGTGGGTATCCTGTACTTTATAGCTGATATCCATTTATAAGTGAGTACATTCCATGCATGTCTTTTGGGCCTGAGTTACCTCCCTCAGGATGATATCTTTTAGTTCCATCCATTTGCCTATAAAATTCATGATGACCTTGGTTTTTTTAATGGCCGTGTAATATTCCGTTATGTAGATGTACCACATTTTCTGTATCCATTATTCAGTTGAGAGACTACTAGGTTGTTTCTGGCTATTACAAATCTACTATGAACATAGTTGAGAAAGTGTCCTTATGGGATAGTAGAGCATCTTTTGGGTCTAGGTGGAGGAGTGGTCTTGAAATCAAACTGGGTCTTGGAATAGAACAATTCCCAATCTTCTGAGACACTACCAAATTGATTTCCAGAGTCGTTGTACAAGTTTGTCCTCTCACCAGCAATGGAGGAGTGTTTCCCTCGCTCCACATCCTTGCCAGCATGTGCTGTCCTTTGAGGTTTTGTTGTTGTTGTTGTTGTTGTTGTTGGTTATTTTATTTATTTACATTTCAAATGTTATCCCACTTCCGAGTTTCCCCTCTGCAAATCCCCTATGCCATCTCCCCTCCACCCTGCTCCTATGAGGGAACTCTCCCCCCCACTCCCACCTCACCCCTAGCATTTCCATATACTAATTCTGGTGGGTATAAAGTAGGATTTCAGAGTCGTTTTGATTTGCATTTCCCTGGTTTCATAAGGTTGTTGAACATTTCTTTAGGTGCTTCTTGGCCATTTAAGATTTCTCAATTAAAAATTCTCTGTTTAGCTCTGTACCCCATTTTAAAAATTGGGTTATTTTGATTGTTGGTATTTAGCTTTTTGAGGTCTTTATATATTTTTGATATTAGACCTCTGTCAGGTGTAGGATTAGTGAAGATCTTTCCCCAATCTGTAGACCATTGTTTTGTCCTGATGATGGTGCCCTTTGACTTACAGAAGCTTTTCAGTTTCATAGGCCCCATTTATTAATTCTTGACCTTAGTGCCTGAGCCATTGGTGTTCTGTTCAGGAAGTTGTCTCCGGTATCGACAAGTTTTATATCCCCCACTTTCTGTTCTATTAGATTAAGTGTGCCTGATTTTATGTTGAGGTGTGTGATCCATTTAGACTTGAGTTTTTGTGCAGGGTCAGGTCAATTTTTAATAACTAATGGTAGCACTCAAGCCAGAAGGGAACATCCGATGTATCATTTACCTCGTGCGTATGACAGAATTATTTGAAAACCTTACTGCACCCTAGCTCTATGTGTGAGCCAGCATCAGGGATTCTTATTAAGAGTCTGGGATAGAAGGTAGTCATCTGATACAATGAGAACTTTCTCAAAGAAATATGACGTGAATAACAACACAAGAGCAGGCTATGTGATATCTGGCAATGTCTGCGGTACAAGAGGGTAAGTTTTACCACTATTGCCCTTCTGCAGAAGCCAGGCTGCTCTCGGATCTGATTTCATGTTTCAAACACTTTGTGAATGATGGGGAATCCTCCCTCTTTGGCAGTGTATTCAGCAGTGGCCTGGTTTATATGTTTTTTCCTCTTGGCAGAACTCAGTGTGCACAGACTGAGGACTGTATTGTTCACCAGCCTCCCTCAGTGCAGAGATCGATTATTTATTTCTGTAGCCTGGCTCCATGGATCCTGTGGATAGGGCTCCTGTCAGAGAGAGGGTAGAGCTCCATTCTCAAATTAGAGGCTTGGATAGAGTATCTATTTTAAAAAATGATACTCTAGCACACACGCACACATATTCACACACATCTGCACACCCAAACACACATCCACACGTCTACACACACATCCACACACATATACACACACCTGCACTCAATACATACACATACCACACACACACATACACGGGGGGGGGGGGGAAATTTTCAACTATTTGTATCTACCTAATTCTAACTTCCAGTCCTTTTGCCAATCTGAAGTAAGGACAGAATTCTTAAACCAGCTGCATATGTAGAGAAGATTAGACAGGATGGCGGGTATAAAGTTGGTCACTTCTGGCATCTCTCCAGCTTTTTCCTGCTCTCTATGCTGTGAGATTTACAAGTGCAGCGAGTTAAAATTAAGCTATTCTTGGTGCTGTTTCCTGTTACAAAGAAAAGAAGGGACGTCAGCGGTGTCTGATATCAAATCATTTAACCAGAACGGTAACGAAACGAAAGCAAGAAGTCCAGGCTCAGTTTTCAGCAGGTTGAAAGGAAGAAAGGGAAAGCTTTGGGTGCTGTTTATTTTGCTCCAAGGCATGTTGACCAAACATCTATTAAGTACTTTGACACGTTCACTTTTACACTGTGGGCTGAAAACAGACAGGTATTGAATGACCGAATTAGGCATTGTGCTGTGTACCTGCATGAATGAAAATTGGTGTCTGCCTCTGAGAGTTTCATTGTTGAGGCGGGAGGAGCATGGGGGAGGACTGGCATGCAAAATATTTGTGCAAAAAGTCCCAGCTTAAGGTGCATGCAACTTGGGACAATAGAGGTGAGGGTTGCGGTTGACAGAGGCTAAGCAGTAGAATGTTGTTTTGATGAAGAAGATTGGACGATGGAGGGTTTGGTTTTTGGTGTCCAAGCTGTACCTCAGAAACATTTCAGAGGCATGTACTCTAGGATTACATTAAATGTCAAGCTGACAGAGGAGAGGAAAGTACACTGGAGAATCTGAGTTGACCAGAAGAGCCAAGCAGGTTCTCAGTAAAAAAAAAAAAAAACTTTTCAAGGTTATTATAAAAATGCATAGCTGCACAATTTTAGAATGTTTTACTAATTTTTTTTAAATGTAGGGCCTGAAGAGATCACTCGGTGGTTAAGAATGCTTGCTGATGTTACAGAGTACCTAAGGATTTAAAAAGAAAAACGGGAGGGGGTGGTCTAAGAGGAGGCTCACTGGTTAGGAGTGCTTATTGCTCTTGTAGAAAACATGAGTTTGGTTCCTCGTGCCCACATCCGGTGGTTCATACTCCCCTGTAACTATTGTTCCAGGGGATCCATCAATACAATAAATATTTCTAAAGAAAATGAAAAAATTCCCCAAATAAGTTTGCAGAAGCTGTATTCTAATCCAAAGGAACTGTTTATTTCCTGACACCGTTGATTAAGGTATGCTGTAACAGAATATTGCAAATGAACAGGCCTCAGTGCATGCAGAAGCTTATTCCATCATAGCTCTAGACTATGCAATTCCCACAGCAAGCTGTCTTCAGGTGGAATCTGAACTGCTCTGCTTGAATTCTCTGCAGTGGTTAGATTCGATCCTTCATGCGCCTGGACTTACAGTCACATTACTGTAAATGTCTGGATCTTCATGTAGAATCCTCTGCTTGACTTTTCTTAGCCTATTTTTTAGGAAACCAATCATTGACTTAGAGCACATTTGAAGCCAATAGGATCTTGTCTTCACTAATTATACCCGCAAAGAGCTCATCACCATGCAAGGTGACAGACATCCTGTGCTATAGAGGAGACATGAGAATCGGAAGGTGACACCTCTCAACCTTGCTGAAACTGTTTCAAGTTTCCAAGGCAAGATTGAAAGCCTCTCATGTTAACAAGTGTTTTGGCTAAGTTCCAGAATTCTATAAAAGCAGGGCAGAGAGAAACAATGGAGATCAATATCTCAGAATGGAAAGCTGATATGAATGAGAGAGACAGAAGCCCCTGTCAAAGATCTGGGAAAGCAGGAGGCCCACTGGGGGTCATGAGTTCATGTCAGAAGAGTGGAGAGACGTGGAATTCATATGTTCCAGTAAAGGTAGACATTTGCTTTCAGGTATGTATGCCTTCGTCTCTAAAGAGGAATGCCTACCCTCTCTATCCCTAGGAAGACTGTTAATTCAAACTCATTTTCACAGTAAGCTAGACCTGAAGCTGAATGGTACTTTATTACCCACATGCATATATGTGTGTGTACATATATGTGTGGGCAGGCATGTGTTCACATTGCTGTAAGGGCAGAGGTTGTCATCAGATGTCCTCCTCTGTACCTCTCTACTTTTGTGAATGACAACGCCTAACCTTAAGCTTGCTAATCAACTAGACTGCCTGGCCAGTGAGCTCCAGTATCCTTCTGTCTCCGACCTGTTAACACCTGTATTATATATGTGTATCATGCCCAGATTTTATGTGGCTATTCTATGCTTAATAAGGCAAGCACTTATAATGGACACACACACACACACACACACACACACACACACACACACACACAGAGTAAGCAAGTAAATAATTTAGATTCCTTCTCCTATCTGTGTGTGTTTCTATACTATTAACTTTAAATTTTCATGGATTTATTTGCATAGAGCTAAAAGCTACTAGCTACTGGGAAAACAGCCACCTTATGCTTTTTTAGAAACCCAGGATACAGACTAAATATAATGAATGCTTACTGCGGAGGTCCTCTTGAAGATGCTAAGGCAATAAAATGAGAGTCTTCTGGAGTTTGGATGGAAGAAATGGAGATCTTCCACCATTTGTCATTAAGAGAAAAGGCCTAGTTCCATTGAGAACAACTGAGATATGGTAAAAATGCTCCCAGCATGAGATTCATCTAAAAGGAAGCCAATTTTTTTAAATATCCTATTTCAATAGGCAACTTTTAGAACTGCAGGAAAAGCAGAGACTGCAGGAGTAAACTGAGCCCCACAAATGAGGGCAACTTAAATGACACTCGTAGTCCAGTTCTATTTGTTTACCTACTAAGGGATCTTGAACCGTTTTTCACCACCTTTAACAACTTTTGTGTAACATGTTCAACTTAACCCAGATGGACTGAGTTTTGAGTACATAGTAATATGGTAGCGTTTCTTCAGAAAATGACTTCCGATCTTTGGAGGCTAGTTAGCAAGGCTACTGAGTATTCACTGAAATTATTTTTTCATGTTAGAGATGAAAAGCATTTAGAAAACAGTACCCCAGAAAAGCTCACAATTCTTTCAGCGCTGCATGAATTTAGGCTATTAGCAAACATATGATGTGGGCGTGTGCAGAAATGATCGTACAGACTTCCCCTGGCCAAGCAAATTGGAAGCCAGGGCATTTGAGTTTTGCTTGTGCAAAGCAATACATCTGCTGTGCTCCATAGAGGGGCATAGAAAAGTAAGCTCTCAGATTTCTGTCTCCTTTGTTCCTCTCTCCTTCCTGTTGGATGTTGGGAGGGGTCAGCCAGCCTCTAGGGATTAAGACATTCAAAGAGGGCAGTAATTTCCATAATAGGATTCAGGGATCAGATTCAAAAGCAAGCACCGGCTAAGAGGAAAGGAGAAGAGAGGTGAATGGCAGCCGCAGAGTAGGCTCCTAGGGTTGAGAAATCCAGCATTGCAGAGAGCATTTTGTCAGCCCTCAAAATATCCGCGAATGCAAGATATTATTTAAAGGTGCAGCAATCTTGACATCTTAACACCTTGATAGAATAATTCCTGTCCTAATTGTGACTGAAGAGATTGTGTTTCCACAAGAGTTTGCCAGAAGGAAAAGAAAGCATTTCGAAAGGGAGATAAATGGAGCTGGGAAAAGTTGTAATGCCTGACTACCAGAACAAAAATTTGAGAAAGTGGGGTTCTAAGAATAATCAGGGAGAGAGAAACTTAGGCCGCATGCAGTCTTGAGCTGGATTTAAGTGACATAATGATTTATAGAGCGTACTATGATGATCTGTCAAGATAATGATAACCACTTCTTTTTTTGGAAGTACAAAATTTCTCATATTTATGTGAATATATATGATAAATATGCCTACCCACACACGCATTTATATATACTGTATGCATATGTGTATTGGTGCATCTTGGACTTCCCACACGTCTGTTTCACTGCATTGCTGTTGCTACACATACTTTTAGGTAGAGATGAAATGATAAAAATCTTTGTAGTGTAAGGGGATCAAAACAGGTTGTGAAGTCACGGAGGACCCGCGTGGGTCTCCTATCTGCTGCTTCCTGATCTGCCTGGGCTGAGATCGCTTAAACTCTCTTCAAATTCTGTTCTTCATCTGGGAAAGAAGATACACAACGTGCACCTTGGAGAACTGACACGATATGAGTAGCATGTGTGTGTCTCCATCAGAGAAGGCCAATGTCCCTCTTTCTTCAGACCAGTGTGAACTAGACCCTGAAAGCGTTGACCATCGCAAGCCTCCACCCATGTCTCTCTGTTCCTGAGTAGAGAAGATGGTTGTTTAACATCATTTGGGAATTTATCAAATCTTGTCTGTTCATATGAGAACCAGTTGAGAACCAGTCAATGTCTGTTTTCCATACTGCACAGGGGTACTCCTCTCAGTAGATACATGACCTGTTTATCTTGAAACTCGGATTTCCTTTTATTTTACCCCTAATCAATATTTTAGGACCATGTACAGAAAGGACAGGCAGGGATAGGCTTTCAAAGTATCAGAAAAAGTAGAGTTTGCTTGCTATTCTGGAATTTTGACTCTTCCTTGGCATAACCAGCCACCTCCTTTTCCACCCAACTGTACATTGCGAATAGAGTCACGCACACAGAAAAATCCATCCAAGTCTCACATAGGCTATATTCTCACAGATACTTATGTATTATGAACAAGATAGGGCGATGCCTTTCATGCCTAAGATGGTGATTCTTGGCAGCACCAGCTTAGGAAGCTGAAGTAATTTGCACACTTTCATGCTTAAGTAAGAGACCATCTAAGATCCTGTGACAAGCATTAAATGTGGCTATTACCAAGGCTTCACAGAGAGATAACGTAGTTAGTACTCCTTTAGGGCATTCCAGTCCCCATAATGTAGCTTGAACCTAGGATGTTACACATGCTGTGTAAGCACTCAGCCACTGGACTCTAGAGCTGTGGGTTTCAAAGCCAGATGCATGACTGCCCATAAAGTTCTCAGAAGAGCTCTCAGAGAGCATGGCAGGGTGCAGGCCACTTCCTACCCAAATCAGCCAGGGGCTACTCAACTCCATAGAGGCAAAGGCCACATCATGATAAAGCCAAATTGGCTTCTCAGAAATCACGTGACCGGCAGTCTGCTAATCTAGCCGATATGTTTGGAAGGCTCCTGCCCCTACTGCAGCACCTCCTCCCTTGTCCTTCTTCCTCCCCTTCCCCTTGACAGGAGCTATATATTCTAGCCCCTCTCCGCACAAGTCTCTTGGGTGGTTTATACTGCCATTCTTACTTGATGGAGACTCTGCTCTCCAGCCCTTCTGCACCCTAAGAAGGCTGTGTGTCAGCTGCTGATTGGGGGCAGGCGACCCACATAGAGCCAGCCAGATCTTTAATGTCTTCTAAACACACAAAGTACTGTATTTTAGTCTAATTTGTTAAATCTGAATGGAGGTAGTTAAGTCAGTCATCAGGTCTATTAAAGGAGTTACCTCCGAGATACAAAGATTGTCTGTAACCATGGAGTTAGAAGTTAGAAGGCAAATAAAAATGCAGATGAGGTGAAGCAGGAGTCGGAGAGGTTTTATTTCTGTAAATTGTAGATGTGATGAATAAAAACCCCGCACAAGAGAGAAGCCAGGAAAACAGAGAAGTAATGAAATTTCTATTTTATCAAAACATCAGATTTATGTTTTTCATGTATGTATTCCAGAAATAAAGCATTTGAAAGGGGGAGATAGAATCCTATTTAGAAACAAGGGGATACTATTGGTGATGTTTATAAATAGTGGGTTCTTTTCTTGGTCCTATCTGTTTTTCTAGCGAGAAGCAGTGGTGAGTTTAGAGTGTACATTATGGGCCATGTGAATGCTCCCACTGTGGCTGAATTTACTCATGTCTGCATGTATACACACAAGTTGTGCTTTAACTTTTATGCACATGGAAAATTATATTTATTTTCTCCTGTTACTTTCTTTTAGCACCCAATTAAAAATATTCTTAGTCAATTTTTGTGTCTGTGTGTGCTACCAGTATGTGGATCAGTGCTGCCATTTTCTTGCCAATGAAATTAAACATCTTTTCAAAGCCTCTAAATCTTTAAGCTTATTGCCTAATGAAATGTCTTTCAAATAACTTGCTGAGCTTACCTGTCGGTTTCTTTATGACCCGATGATCTTCGTGCAGAATCATCATTTCTCTCCCATTGCCTATTGTGGAATAATTTTGTGGTGGTTTTCATTACAGTCTTTCCTCACTTTAGAATAACGACCCTGATATCTCTTATTTTCTGTTCGAGTGTTAGCTTAAGATTCTTTTGTGGTATGGTTCATTGAAACTCAAATTCTTTTCAAAATTTAGCATGCATAGCAATTTGGGGGGGGCTGATTATGACTCATTGATTTTAAGAGCATATTTGATTTATTCGTTGACAGATTCATAGTTCTACAATGTATCCTGCTCATATCCATCTCCTACTCCTCCTACATTCTTTCGTCTTTTATAGTTTGTAAAATTCTGGCTAGAGCTTCTGTGGAACTTCTGCAGGTAACTGCAGCCATAGTGTGTTCATGGGTTTGATGGTCATGACAGATCCAGAATACATTGTTCTCCAGCACACTTCCTCTTCCTCCAACTCTCCCATTTTTTTCTGTCCCCTACTTCTGTGACTTACCTGGATCTGAAGAGCAGGCCACACTAATCATCTGAAGAGTTTCGTAAACGTGCAGAGTTGTTGGAATTCTAAGGGAGGGCACAAACACGGGAGATTAGGTTAGGGAATCTACAATATTTTGGTAAATATTATGGAGAATACATTGGAAACCTTCAGGATCAAAAGGCCAGAGGCTGCCATTTATCACATGCTCATAAATTTTTTCTTTCCGGATGCCCTGATCTGAAGAAGTTATCTCATGGTGACAACTATCCAGAATAGCTTTATGATAAGGAGAAGCGATTGCACTTTCTAGACACTTCGCAATACTCTCGAAAATGAAAAGACTATCCGGGGTCTCACCAGCCCCATGGCATCCGTAGACATGAATGGTTATTGAGGTGAAAATGGTGAGCAATAAAAATATTCTCCTTTGGGAGGAGGTGAAGGTAGGTGGTGGGCTGCTTCCAGGAGGAGTTCCTAGGGCGGGGCAGGTACAATCAAAATATATTACATGCATATATGAAACTCTAAAAAATAAATAAAAATAGATCTAAAACATACAAAGATATAGGTTTTAAAAATGTTATTTGTCTGTTCAAGTCCTGATTTTTTGAAACACTCTCTTTAGAAAGTGTTTCTACAGGAAAAAGTGAGTAAGACATGAACTGCTTAAGATGTAGTTTTTAAGGAAAACAACTTAAGACAGAAGGAAGGTTGAAGAAATTATGTAACATTAAGAAAATAGTTTTGTTCTAAATGTTAGGAATTTAAAGGAGATTTGACTTGGGCATTTTCCTTAGTCTTGGGTAAACTCATTTCCATTTTGTGCAATATCAGAAGTTTGTATTAATCTTGAATAATGTGGCTTATCTTATGGAAGTTAAGGCAGGCAGCTAAGGGAGGAAATAACGGATCCACATCTGAAGACAACACACTTTTGTTAAAGAGCTCAAAGATTAGAGAGGCAGCCAAGAGATACCTACCTGACTGAAACCTGGGAAAGCTGAAAGGATGGATATTTCTGTTTGGCATACTGCTGTCTTGGAAAACACAGAGAGGTGTGGAGGTGAGGGGGGAAGCCTCCCCACCACCTTGTTCCCGCCACTTCCTAGCAGAAACAAAAGGGTGGTACCCACATCCTACAAGCCCCTGTTTACCTCTCTTCACCCAAATCCCCGAGAAACAGACAGATTCCAGGATTCCAGTTAGTGTTTTGGTTAATTTTGTTAGGCAGTTGACTCAAGTCACAAATCTTTGAGAAGTGTTGAAAGCTGAGTCACTTCAGACGTGTAAATCCTGTTGCAACAAACAGCACCACAGTTGCTTGTGTTGGACCGTGATTGGAAAAAAAATAGTCACGAGTGGAATATCAACATGGAGGTAAAGGGGAATAGATGGAAATAATGGCATGGGGCCAAGGAAAGATCACTGTCTACATTTCTGAACCTGGCATCTGCACCGCTTTATGGATTCCCCATTTCTACCCTTCCATTCTTCTCATCCATTAGAAGCTCAAGCTAACCTTTTGATGCAGTATGAACTTAAATGGTAAAGCATGTGATTTATTTGTTGAAAAAGGAATACTGTATTTCCATCCTCCTCTCTTCCTCTCCTCCCAGTCCCACTCTTACCCTGATGCTCCCATCCCCTCTCCTCCTTCAGAGAATGGGAGGTCCCCATGGTTATTAACCCACCCTGACACATCAAATCACAGCAAGACTAAGTGCATGCTCTCCCACTGAGGCCAAATGAGACAGCCCAGTAGGGGAAAGGCATGCAAAGGCAGGCAACAGAGTCAGAGACAACCTCCACTCCAAAAGTTAGGGGACCCACACAAAGACCAAGCTGCACATTTGCTACATATGTGTGGGAACACAGGTCCTGCCCAAGCGTGCTCTTGAATCAGGTTGAGGATGTAGCGAGCTCACTTGTTAAAGTGTTTGTTTTGCAAGCACAAGGACATGAGTTCAGTCCCTGTGCTTCCGGGTTATTCCAGCACTTGAAAGGTGTAAGCAGAAGGACCCGTGGCAGTGACTCTGAAAAGAACCATTAGCTTACTTTGTGAGGTCCATGCCTATGAGAGACCTTATCTCAAAGAGTCAAGGAACATCCTGAGGCTGTCTGGTCTGCACACAAACTTGCATACATGAATCATACACATATACGCATACAAAAAATCCTCTGAAATGAATATTGTTTAAAGATGTATATGCCTTGGCTGTATATGAATAATATATAAAGACATATATTTACATCCTTCCAAGTGAATAATTCTATTATGAATTTTATAATAGAAGCTCTAAAATATGAATATATATATATATATATTCTTAAGGAAGCAATATACTATTTAATTACCACAAAGTATTCCACCCATGGACAGCAAAATGTTCCTTAGTGATATATTTTCTTCATGAGAAAAGTTAGGGTAGGGAAGAATAATGAAACCAAGGTAGTCTGATGCAAGCTCAGACAGGAGCACCATGAACGGCCACGTGTCTCACCGCACTCTTGGACCTTCTAGGTAAATATTTGATGGAACTGGTGATCACTTGAATAGTAAATATTGTAAGAAGGAAATTGAGAACTCCCCTTTTCTCTGTGCTCCCATACATTAAACACATTAATGTATATCAACTAGGAACCATCCAATTCTGTTTACCTTGTCAATACTTTGTCATCCCTTGAATCCTTAACCCTCACACAAATAAGATACCCCCATTTCCACTCTTCTTATTTTTCTCTTCAGAGGAAAATTTAGAAAACAAATCAGCTAATGAAGTTCGAAGCATTTGAATGTGAAAAACCGGAATGCTCAGCAGCACACAGCGTATAATGTAAAATATTGAGATAATATTTTTCTCTCTTCTCAAAGACTTTACCAAGCCAATCCATTTCCTTTGCCTTTGTCCCATCAAGTTCCACCTTCCTCTTGGTGATTTTATATGTGCCGCCTCTAGCTGTGGATTCTCTGAGAATACTTGGGGATGGGGCATGCATTACCTCTTTTCTTTTTCTGAGAAACAACATCTGTTTTTCATTATGTACCTTATTGTGATACATACCAAAAAGAAAGTTCTAGTAATACTAAGATTTGATCCTGTGGGTGTCAAAACAAAGATCTCTCCTGATGTGTAGATAATTATGAAATTAATCCATGTCATCTTTGTTTCTGTTTCTGAAGACATTTCCCAGCTCAGGACTGGGGAGAGGCCCCTGGGCTCTGCTTTCTTCTTCCTCTGGTGTCACATTAACACAGGCACGTTCTAGGTCCTTTCATCTCGGTTTGTGCTTTGTCAATATTTGAGCTTATCTTCAAACGGAGGACTCTGAATGAAAATTAGAGAAAGTCAATTCTCACCCCAGAAGACAAATAAATAGCCATTTCATTAAATATCCAAACCTCAACGTGCTCCTTGAAACCATTCTTGCTACAAGAAAAGAGGATAGAAGTCCCCTCCCCACTTTCTTCCTGGAGTAAGTAAGTAAGAGTACTGTGATTTCTAGTATGGGGTTAGCTTTCTATGAATATGTTATTCTGCTCACAAATACAGTGACAGACAATACGGAGCACTAAAATCAGTATGCGTGTGTGTTTACTCTTTGAAAGCTTATTCTTTAAGATTAGAAGGGAAGAGTCAGGATCCTGGTTAAACCACCCTGCTTGCCAATGGAATGCCACTAGGAAGAATGTCCCAGCATTCCACATCCTATATGCAAATGCAGCAAGTAAGCCTGACTCTTGCCTCCTTCACCCTCTAATGCAGACAGGAGTAGACAGTCACATCCCCCTCTTGATCATGGGTACAAGAGAATGCTACCTGTGCTCTTTCCTGTTCAGATAAGTGCTCCCCACTCCCAGAAGCGTCTAGTTTCATGAATTCTAGGTACTGTCCTTTAAAAAAGTCCAGTTTTAACAGAAGCATTTGAGACATACTTTGCATTTCCCCAAACTGTAACTCCTTAAATTTATATTTTTGTGGGTGGGCAAGGGTAGTTAGCTCTTCATGCTACACTGAGATTTTGTGTTTGCTAAGAGGTAGGAAAATATACACACATAGAGACAACTGATTGCACAAGAATATGCTATACTCAAAATGGAGGAAGCTGAGCATCTCCCAATCTCTCTTCTTCAGTACCATCAGAATAGTTAAAAAAAAATTGCAGGCATTCTTAGGCATAATAACTTAGGGAACTGTTCATATAGACTGTGTGACTATGGAGTTTGTGTACACATTCCACACTCAGAGGACAGATTCCTCACATTGTCTTGGCGCTCTCTCTTTCCCCTTTCTCCTCCTTTTACGAATTTGGATACCCTGTCTCCATCCAGCTGTGAAGCAATTAGTACTGAAGGACTGACAACCAACACATGAGTGGAAGAACCATAAGTGTGAGAAGTCAAATAGGGCAGGAGGTAAAGAAGGAAGGCATCATAGAGAAACTGAATAAAGATGCCTGGTGGTGGTGGGGCTTCTGCTGAAGGCCCTTGATGAGAAAAATATCTGGGTCCTCAAAAGGTCAAGTTCTGAGAGACTGAATTTACATGAAAACAAAAAACTGACCAAATGTAGTATAAGAAAAAAGAAAGCAGGGCTTTCTCCAACGAGCTTTATGGTTATCTGGACTGTACAATGGGTTGCCCACTCACACACACCAGATGTGGGTGGCAAGGAACTGTGGCAAATGCATGCCTACTCACAGGTACAAATAAGTAAATGTAAAAGCAACGAACACGGGCACGTATGTTTTCATCTTAGTCTACAATACGCCGATCTGTAAGACTCAAAGTGTGTATTCAAAGAAAATCACCTCACACTTACCCCAAAAGAGACGATGACTCACAAATGCTTTAGGTTTCGGTGGATGCTAGTGTGTATCTCAACCTTAGATTCCAGTTCTATGATCTGTGCGCTGTGGTTTGCCAGGGCAATGAAACTTCCTTTGTCTCATTTGTCAAAATACAGTTAGTGTGCATCACTCATTGCGATGCTATGGTGACTAGTATCAGCCAGTTTCCCAACCCGGTGAATAACAGCAACAAGATGAAGACTACTTCAGGCGTGAAACAGGGGCCATCAGTTAACAATCATTGGCTTAGATATTGATGGCAATCATAATAATATTAACAGTAACAACAATAACAGCAACAATAATCAATAAGATGGCACTTCATTTTGATGTGTCCTGTGTGTATTAGCGACTTCTATTTTTCTGTAGCTGTGAAATCACAAAATACAATGTCGTGAAGCACAACATTTACTTGTGTTCTACATGACTCTCCTGAGTAAAGCAGGTCAGGTTGCTCTGGTGATTAAGTCACATGAGTTCTTTCACATGTTTTGTGTTAACCCCCATGTCAGGTGTTGGCAAGCTACTGCCCAAATCTTAACCCTGGCCTGATGTCTTTTATTATTTTTGCATATAAAAGTATATTGAAACACAGTCAGACCCAATAATTAATATAGTTCCTATGTCTGCTTTGGTGCAACAAGAACATTCTCTAAAAGGATGCTTAGAAAAGGTTTGGTATCTGGTATTTCACACAGAAAGCTCACCAACCCAGCTGTCCGTCTGCATGGTCAAGTCTAGGTCAAAGGTTCAAAGGAACAGCCATTTTTAAAGAGAGCAATGGAAGAAGTGCCTGATTAGTTTCCAATATAATCTAATCCTTTATTCATTTAACCAACATTTGATATTAACTAGCCTCTCACTTGGCATATAAACTACTATCTTGCTGTGGGATCGTGTGGGAAACAGAAGGCAAGAAAGAGTTTCAGAAAAGAGTCAGGCACCTCTAAATGAGAGATTCCTTAGTGGAAGACTTAGCATCTTCACAAGAAAAGCTCATCAGAGATCTGCTATTGGCCAGATATGGTTTTCTTGACTTTCTTGCTTACTGGTTAAAAACGTAGTGGACTACATTCACAGTGTTTGCTTTATGTTTTGTTCACATAGAGAGAGGTACATCTTACTTCTTTTTGCAAGAAAATGATCAGTTGAATAAGAAATTGATTTTTTTTTGCTTCATTGAGATAGGGTCTTATTAAGTAGCACAACCTGGGCTTGAGTTCTCAATCCTCCTGCCTCAGCATCTGAGTGCTGGGACTATATAGGAAAGTGCTATGGCCTGGGAAGTGATTTGGTTTGTGCAAAGACAAATTTTTATTAGTTTCTGTCAGTTTTCATCTTTTAACTTTTGGATCTTATTCAATTCTTCTGAAGGAAAGAGCCAAAATTCCACCCTTAGATAGTGGTCTACATATGATTTCCCATAAAGAATGAATTATGCTTTAGGAGCAGGATAAAGGATATACTGTATCAGAGATCTCTAGATGGGAAGTGAAGCATTCCAAGGGCATTTTAATTTTTGCATGCGCTGCATGGCTGTTTTGTGACCATCATAAAGACGAAATATATAAACAACAGTGTAATCGATCAGCGTAGTGAATGGTCTCATATGGGAGTCAAATCCACAGAAATGGTTTGACATTTTTTACGCTAAGAGTCAAAGCGAGTAATTTTGTATGAAATTTCCTCAGGAGGACAGTGTTAGTTAGTGGATCAGATAAAAGCTTACAAAAATAAAGCTGGGCAGACATCACTGAGAAAATCTCAGACAATACATTGCACTTAGTTGAAATCTACACATTTGTCCTCGTCAACCGTGGTATCTGGAAGTGCATTCTAGCACTCTTGCTTTTTAATACCCTCCATGCAATTTTGACACATAACCCACACTGGAATTCTACAATCTAAAAGATTGTCCCTACTTACTGAAATGAAGAAAAAGGATCATGACATAGAGCTAGGTGTTGATATGGAAACATGTTAATTCATTTTTTTAAACGTTTTTGCATTATACTTATTTGTTGATCCCGTACTTGGGGTGTGTATGTGCTGTGGTACCTGTGTGGAGGTCAAAGAATAACTAGTGGCAAATCAATTCTCTCCTTCCCCCTTGTGTGTTTTGGGGAAGGAATTCAGGTCATCAGGCTTGGTGACAGGGACCTTTACAGGCTGAACCATCTTACCAGTCCCCATTCACTTCATTATCAACAAATATTTACTGTGCAGATGTGTGGTCGCAATGGTGACTAAAAGAGACAGAGATTTTCAGTTCATGAAACTGAATCTGTCAAAGAGTTTAAAAGAAGCCCACGATGATAGGGAGATGCAATGCAGTAGACAGTCTGTTTTTAATTGCTCTATGATTTATAATATTAAGTACTGGGAATGATGCCCCTTACACAATGGAGTACTACTTAGCTATTAAAAACAATGATTTAATGAAATTTGCAGGCAAATGGATGGAACTTGGAAATATCATCCTGAATGAGGTAACTCAGTCACAAAAGAACGAACATGGTATGTACTCACTGATAAGTGGATATTAGCCGAAATGTTTGGAATACTCAAGTTTCACTTTACAGTAACAGCTGGACTGAGAGTGAGGTCCCAGATGGAGGAGTTGGAGAAGGGACTGAAGGAGCTGAGGGAGTCTGCAGCCCCAGGGAGGGAGCACCAATGTCAACTGGCCTGACACCTCCCCCCCCCCCCCCAGCCCGGTCCTCCTGGAGGCTGGACCACCAACCAAAGAATACACATGGAGGGATCCTTAGTACGGACCACATATGTGGCAGAGGACGGCCTTGTTGGCCAAAGGGGAATGTCAAGGTGGGAATATGGGAGTGGGCGGGTGGGTGGGAGGGAGGTGGAATTCCCTCATAGAGATGGGGGAGGGGGAGTGAATAGGTGGTCTCCAAAGAGGAGACCTAGAAAGGGGGAAACATTGGAAATGTAAATAAAGTATCAAAAAAAAAATTTAAAAAAAAAGGAAAAAAATTTAAGTAGAAGAGGTGAGAAATCACATAGTTTAAAAAAACAACTAAGTTCTCTTGCTCATAGCTCAGCTAACACTAGGGATTAAGAAGATACAATATATCCTGAATAAATACACACGAAAAAGCAGAGTTTAGGGACCACGCCGAGTAAGGTGAAACACACTCCATCTGAGAAATATTAGCTATAAGAATAAATGAATTCATCCAGAAAGCTCCACTGTTAGAAAGAAAGGCCTGCTGGTGACAGCTTCATCTTTGATTCCCCAAAGACAGAACATGAGACCAGGTAAAGTGGTCCTATTAAGAAGAAATGGATGGATGGATGGATGGATGGATGGATGGATGGATGGATGGATGGACGGATGGACAGATACAGACAGACAGACAGACTCAGATAGACACACACAGAGACACACAGAGAGAGACAGAGATGGGAAGTGACAGATACAGTGAGAGTGGGATTAGGAAGTCACACATCTGGAAACTGAGGAAGAATTTTAAGGATAAAATTGAGGTTGCAAAGAGGTCAAGGGCCATAAGGATTGGAGACAGCCACTTAGATAGATCAAATGCCTATACTGCTTAACAAAACTTATGGACAAAAGGTGAGAAATTAAAAGGGGATTTCTGAGTGTGGAAAGATAAAAATCAAGGGTCAGTGGACATAAGCTGCAAACAGAATGAGATCAATGTTAAGGAGATATATTTTGAGATTATGAACATAATTAAAAATAGGGATGAAAATGCCCAAAGAAAAGTCGATTAAAATAATAGGGAAAAAGGATGAAAATTCTATAACAAAGTGGAAATAGCTCCATGGAGCTTTAGTAAGTAGAAAGAACAAATAACCCTTCAGACAATTTTGTTCTCCAATGACAACCTGACCCTGTTCATTGAAATTATGTCGTTGGCTGTTTGCTTGGACTTAATTGTTTTAGGTGGTGAGCTCAGAATGGGGGCTTGTATAAGCACCAGCAAGTGCTGGAATAATAAGGTAGAATTCTCCTGTCAGTGTAAACATGATATCTGTGTTTCTTGAAAGGTGACCATCCAACCCCCTCAGTATTTTTTTCCACCAGGTGGCAATGCCCACTTACAATTGAGAAGCAGAAAGCTCAACAAGATGAAACTGGTAAGCACTCTGTATTTCTGAAAGAACACTTGACATCTGTTTTTGTGTAGGATGCTGACATTGTCATCATAGTGGCCTCCTGAAAAATTCATTGCAGATTCCAAAATTGCTTAGTCTACAGGACCCAGAGAGAGACCAAAGGGACAGCAAAGGACAGCTTCATATTAAAATAACATCACCTGACTGTGTGAGTGCAAAATGGATTTCTCTAGAAAGAAGAACCAAGATTTTGTTTGTTTGTTTGTAAAGGCAATGCTGGGACCATTAGACAAACAACAGGAAAGGAGGAGAACGTGATCAAGGAAGAACAAAAGAAAGAAACGAAGAGAACATATTCGTAAATCCATACTCAGTTACATTTGTTGAATAGAAGAAAAAGACACCCTAATACAATGCAATCTAGTGTGACCCAGTCCTCAAGGCTGCATGAAAGAAGAAATGCAGCATTTGCTTTTGAAAGATTTACTTTATTTTTTTAAAAGTAAGTGTTTGTATGTGAGCGTGGAGTGGGTGTGTGAACCTGAGTACAGGAACCTGTGGAGTCCAGTAGGAGGCTTCGGGTCCTCTGGATCTGGAGGTTTTGGTGGCTGTGAGATATCTAACATGGGTTCTGGGAATCAGTCTCAGGTCATCTGCAAGATCAGTGACCTCTCTTAACTGCTAAGCCATCGCTCCATCTCTGTTCTTGATTTATTTTATTGTTTATTACATTTGCTTGCTTGCTTGTTTGTTTGTCTGCAGTACTGAGTCTGAAACCTAGGAACTTGCTCACAGGAATCAAACACTTTCTCACTAAGTTGCATCCCCAGCAGCCTATTAAAATTTTCTAATGCCGTGCGCCTCTCCTCTCCTCTCCTTCTCCTGGCATGGAAGATCTCCTTCTTCCTCCTCCTCTCAGGAATCCTAAAAGTCCCACCTCTGTCTGCCTTGCCCAGTCATTAGCTGCCAGCATTTTTAGTTACCAAGCAGAACCAAATGGAGGCAGGGTCCCTCAGTGTGTTACATGCAGACACTCATGTAAGCAGTTTTGGGCACCAAAATTAACATTATAATACAAGCAGCATTAGGTCAAACCCACTACAAAGATGCTCTTACCAAACCTCTTGACCTGATTTTGATCCTGGGATTTAAATCATGTAAGGAGAGAAGCAACTCTAGCATGCTTTCTCCTGACCTCCACACATGGGTCGTAACAGACGCCGTGCATGCGTACACATACTCACACATGGCAATTTGTTAACAAATGATAAAGGTTTTAGAACCAAAACTTTGGCCTTGGTCTTAGTTCTAATACTTAATAGCCATTGAACTTGAATAAAAATTTAAGGCTTGATGTAGCTATTACATTTAAAATACTTTGTGGGGCATAAGAGATGGGTCAGTGGTTAAGAACACTCGTTGCTCTTGCAGAAGCCCCAGGTTCTATTCTCAGCAGTCACATGGTGCTCATAACTCTCTATACGTCTAATTCCAAGGAATCTGATGCCCTTTCCTGCACTCAGTAGATGCCAGGCATATAAGTTGTCCACACACATATATAGTGCCAAAGCATTCATACCTATAAAATGAAATAAATAAATCTAAGCAAAATAAAACATCCAATCCCCTTCCCCCCAACAAAGCTGTTTATACTCCTTGTTATCCCTCTTGCTGAGATGCAAGGAGAAGCTAAAATTATATCCTCCACTCCCACTAGCCTCAAATACCCTAAGGGAAACCAGTTACTAATGACTGAGAACTATACTCTGTTGTTGGTAAGCTCTGCTGTCTCCAAATTTCTCTCTCTCTCTCTCTCTCTCTCTCTCTCTCTCTCTCTCTCTCTCTCTCTCTCTCTCTCTCTCTCTCTCTCT
>CM052710.1:9342905-9376714 GCA_028551405.1 Uromys caudimaculatus | reverse complement strand
AATTCAAATCACGATGGATAGGTAGAGGTGAAGGGAGCGTGGTGGTCACTCTGAGTGCTTTTGAACCTGGATAGCCAGTGTCTCAATCTGGCTCACAGAAGAGCAAAAATTGATTTCTTGGTGTTCCTCTCCCTGGTACTAGTTTTTAACTAATCCAGTGCTTGGCTGCCAGGAAGGGTCTTTGGCAAACCCCCATAGGAGAAGTGTCTAAAACATAAAGTGTGAATCACTGGAAATGGGAATTCTGTCAAAGTAAGGGAATTAAGTTCATTAAAGGTGTGGTAGCTTACTTTACTGTGCCAGCTTGTAATGACCAGGCCCGGCACCAACCCTCAGAGAGTATAAACCCACCCAAACTTGGCAAAGTAAATAACCCTAACCAGCCCACCCTCTTGGCTTTCTCTTCAGGTTAAATGGGCTTAAATTAGTAGAAATTGGGTTTGGATTTTGGGCTGTTCTAGTCTGAGGACAAAGAGCAAAGCTGTCTTTGCTCCTGGGTAGTGTGAAGTATATCTCCAGCTGACATATATTTACCTTGGAATCTTTGAGTTCTAAATCAGCAGCGAGGAGAATTGACGTTCAAACTCGACCATACATGTTTTCTGGATTGTGTATATTTATCTACATCTCCATAAAAAAGTAAACATGTATTCTGTTGGAGAGGACCTTAATATTAAATACGAATGATTCCAGATTGCGTACACACAAAATAGAGCGTTGCTTGAATGATGGCCAAAAAGAGGTACGTGTAAGGGGCAAGGCAAAAAAAGGAAGGAGCTAAGGACATTCACTGAGCCCAGCTGAACAGTAATGTCAGCTTTTTTGTTGTTGTTATTGTTGGTTTTAGTTTTAGCTTTAGTTTAGTTTTGTTTTGATTTGCTTTTGAGGCAGAGTGTATTTGTGTAGCCCTGGTCATCCTGAAACTTACTCCATAGACCAGGATGGCCTTAAACGCAGAGGTCCACCAGTAATAAGAAAATGTAGTGTAACTCATGACTATCTTGGATTTTGTTTGTTTGTTTGTTTTGTTTTGTTTTCTATATTTCCCAAGAGTGAACCTGAAGATTTACTGAAAAAAGTTTTAATGGCCATAGGCAAATATCACCTTCTTTCCTTAGTGATTTTTTCTGTACTGTTGAATTTGCATAAAACAAGGAGAAGTTTGGATGGCAGCATTTATGGAATATGCAGCTCTATAATATGTGTGTTTTTGATTTAATGTTGCTGTCCATTGACCAGAAATGGATAAGTGGAAATATGTGGTAAGCTCCCAAATCAGCCATCATTATAGTTACAGTAGCATTTCCAACTTTTTCTTCACTTTTTCACATGTGATTATTCATGTTTGGGGGTATACAGTGTGTGAGGGTCACTTGTGTACATGGGTTGTGTACATTGGTTGCCACGTCTTAGGTACCTTCCAGCTGGGTCTTACATTGGCCCTGGCATTTTCCCAAGTAGGTTAAATTAGTGCTCAGAAAGTCCCAGGCACAAACTTATCTCTCTGTTCCGTTTCACCCCAGCCAGGATTAGAGGGACTTGCCACCATGTTTAGCTTTTTATAAAAGGCTCTAAGGATCCAAATGTACATCCTCGCCGGGCAGTGGTGGTGCACGCCTTTAATCCCAGCACTTGGGAGGCAGAGGCAGGCGGATTTCTGAGTTCGAGGCCAGCCTGGTCTACAGAGTGAGCTCCAGGACAGCCAGGGCTACACAGAGAAACCCTGTCTTGAAAAACCAAAAAACAAACAAACAAACAAACAAACAAAAAAACAAAAAAACAAAAACAAAAACAACTCCCTCCCCACCAAAAAAACCAACCCAAATGTACATCCTCATATTTGCCCAGCAAGTGCCAAGGGAAGGGACCATCACAGTTTGTTATAAGATGAACAACTGGTTTATTTTTTTTTCTTAGCCTGTCTTCTTGCTTGCTTATTTGATTTTATCATAGCTTTACTGTTAATTGTGGTACCAAAAGTCATGGACGGTTTGGGGGGAATGTCTCAGTAACACTGATATCCTAAATAACATTTCTTCAGCATTATTCAATCTCATTGAATGATAAAGACTAGAACTATAGAGTTTTACATAATCCAATTAATTAATTAATTAATTATTGAATAAAATATTTGCTATACATAAAAAATGTGATTGCCAGGTAATGGACACACAGAAATAATTATAAAGAAGGCTGATGCCAACACAGGCTTACTGTACTTAAGTTAATAGAAATTTAGTTTGGATTTTCTTTCACCTGATGGAAGGAGCAGACATGTCTCATAGTGATGATTAAACAAAGAGTCAGAGTGGTTCCCAACTAGGAAACTGGAGAGGAAGAAAGTTACAAGAATGGAATATAGGATGTGGTTAAGTATAGAACTTATAAAGTTCAGTGATTCGTAGGAAATCAGTTTATACTTTATCTGCAAGCAGTATTGCTCATGGCGTTGACTATCAGCCTCAGGTTTTGGCTCCACTCAATGATTCAAAATGGCATTATTCCACTCAAAGAGGAAAGAAGGAAACAGGGCAAAGACTACATGTGGAGAAATGGCATAAGCAGGCTAACAGAAGCTCAAACATAAAATTGGGGAGAAGAAAAGGGAAAAACCATAAGAGTTTTGCTTTGTTTTCCATATTTTTGAGATTATAATAGAATCGCATCTCTCTCTTCCTCATCTCCCTCCCACCCTCTCATTGACCCCTCCTTGCTCTGGCCACCCCTGCTCTCTTTTAAAGTCATCATCCCTTTATTGTTATTACATATATTTTTGTATATGTATACATACATGTTTCTATATTATCTGCTCGGTCTATGTAATGTTACTAGTATGTGTGTTTCCAGGGCTGAATACTTGGTATTGGATAAACAATCGGTGTGCTTCCCTGGGGAAGACTTTTTCTCCCACTTTCACCATTTCTCGGTTGCCTGGAGTAATAGAGGTGGGGTTTTCTCCATCCACACTGACATGTCCTTTGGTGTTGCCCTCAAAGGAAGCATTTACATTTACATATGCTCATGCCTATAATCCTAGGACTTGGAAGACGGAGGCAGGAGGATCACAGTTTTCCTCAGCTATAGATAGTTTGAAGATCTTCTAGACTATGTGAGTTTCTGTTTCAAAAACCAAAAACTGTACAAACTATATGAAAATTATCAGTGAGACCCCATTTTTCCAATACTTGTTCATTTTCTATCATTTCTTCCACCCCAAGTATTTTTTCATAGGAATCCTGATTTTTGCTGAATATATCGGAAAAATCTTTCTCTTTCTTTCTTTCTTTCTTTCTTTCTTTCTTTCTTTCTTTCTTTCTTTCTTTCTTTCTTTCTTATTGATCACTGACTTTCACAAGTCTATCTCATTTTCCCAATACTATGCACTCATCTAATGTCTTTGTATCACATTTTGGTAACATTTCCACTGTCTTAGTCATTTTGTCTTTTTTATTACTATTGAAAATAGATTCCTCTTTCATATAATACATCCCCACGAGAGTTTCCTCCTCCTCCAATTCTCCTAGCGCCCCACACCACTACACCTCTCCTCAACTCCTGATCCACTTTGCCCCATGTCCTCTTCAGAAAAGAGCAGGTCTCCAAGAGATGATGAATGGGCAGAACAAAACACAGTAAGACGCTGGACCAGGCAACCCAATAGTAGGAAGAGCCTTAAAAGCAGACAATGGAGTCAGAGATACACCTGTTCCCACTGTTAGGAATCTCACAGGAACACCAAGTTAATAGCCGTTTTGTATTCTCTCTCTCTCTGTCTCTCTCTCTCTGTCTCTGTCTCTGTCTCTCTGTCTCTGTCTCTGTCTCTGTCTCTCTCTGTCTCTCTCTCTCTGTCTCTCTCTCTCTGTCTCTCTCTCTCTCTCTCTCTCTCTCTCTCTCACACACACACACACACACACACAGATAGAGAGAGAGACAGAGAAGACAGAGACAGACACACAGACCCATGTAGGCTAGGCTTGCCTCTTCAGTCTCTGTGAGGTCATGTGAGCCTTGCTTAGTTGACTCAGTAGGGTGTCCTCCATCCTCTCTGACTCCCACAGTCTTTCCTCCCTGTCTTCTATGGGCTTCACGAATCTCTATGTTGAGAGATCTGAAGAAGACCTCTAATTTAGACTCTTTCCAAATAATGTCTGACTGTAGGTCGCTGTACCTCTGTACTTGCTTTCGTCTTCTGCCAGAGGCTGCCTCTCTGATAACTACTGAGCAAGGCACTAATCTATGAGTATAGCAGAATATCATTAGGAATCATGTCATTGATTTTTTTTCTTTCTTTCTTTTTCTTTTTCTTTTTCTTTTTTTCTTTTTAATTTTTTAAAGAAGTCATTTGGTTTTACCCTAAGTCACCAGGCTATCCAGTCTCTGGTTCCTAGCCATCCAGGCTCCCTCTCGTGGCACAGGTCCAAAGTTAAATGGAACATTGGTTGGCCACCCCCATATGTTGTTTGCCACCATTACCCCAGCACAGCTTGTAGGCAGGACACATTGTAGGTGGAGGGTTATGTTAACTGGGTTGGTGTTTAGGTTTCTCTTTCCATAGCCTGCTGAGTATCTTCTCATGCCAAAGAGACTGGAATGTAGGGATGAAGGCTCCAAACCCACAGCAGATTGGCCTCTCTATATTCAATGAGCTGAATGGAAGTTGTCCTCTGCAATGGGGCCATTAATGGGGCTGTCGGTTTCCATTAACCTTCTGTTTAGTAACAGCCTGGGTTGTTTAGGAATCTCCAAGGAACATCAATGGTCAACAACTCCTCAGTAGCGTCTTTTCTGACTACAAAAGATGGCCAGTTCAGACTCCACATGCTCTGTCACTAGGGATCCTCACAAGGGTCACTTTTCAAGATTCTAGAAAGTTTCCACTGAACTACGTTTTCACACCATCCCCTCAAAGTCCCCCCATGCAATTCCAGCTATTTGTCCAATATTCTCTCCCTCCAGCCCAGATCTGATTCTCTCTGCTATGGACCCCAACCTATCTCCAGTCTACATGCATAATCTATCCTATTTCCCTTCCCAGGGAGATCCGTGTGTCATACCTAGATCCCTCCTCTTTACTTCACCTCTCTGCATCTGTGATTGGTAGCTGTGATACCATTTACTTCACAGCTAATATCCACTTATAAGTGAATGCATAGCATATTTATCTTTCAGAGTCTGGGTTACCTATCTCAGGATGATATTTTTCTTCCTAGTTGTATTCATTTGCCTCCATTTTTCAGGAGGTCGTGGTTTTTTTCAACCACTGAGTAATGGTCCATTGTGTGAATGTGCCACAATTTCTTTATCCATTCTTCAGTTGAGTGACATCTCAGTGTGTTCCAGATCATGGCTATTATGACTAAAGTTACAATAAACATACTTGAGCGAGCGTACCTATAGTAGAACCGAGTGTCCTATGGGGATACGCCTAAGAGTGGTGTAGATGGGACTTGAGGTAGATTGATTCCCAGTTTTTGGAAAAACTGCTGTATTGATTTCCATAGTGGCGGTACAAGGCTGCACTCCTACCCGCAGGAGATGAACATTCTCCTTGCTCCATATCCTTGCAAGCACAAGCTGTGGCTTGTGTTGTTGATTCTGAGATGTATCTTATGGAATATCAAAGTAGTTTGGATTTGCATTTCGGTCGTGGCTAAGAATGCAAGAATGTTAAATATATCCTTAAGTGTTTCTGAGCCATTGAAGTGTGCATACATTTAGTACATTTATATGGAGGGTATCCATCCACCATGACCCCTTTCCAGTTCTTCCTCCTGCCAATAGTCACTCACACAAACACACACATATGCACACGCACACACAAGTCAACATTTACTGAACCCGGACACCATGGCCTAGAACCTGGAACAGTGCCCTCCTTTCTTTCATAGGATAAGAATAGACCAATCACTGCAGAAAATATACGAAAAACCTTTGAGTATACATAGGTACCATTAAACCATGAAAGATTTTACAACTCTAGAGCCATTCTTCATGCAATAGCCTTCAATGTTTGCTTGTTTGTTTTTCACATACTTATAATTATTAACAAGCACATGCTTTTGCAGTTTGCATGTGAAGCATCATTGTAAACATTTATACATCAATAGTTTATCCTGATCTGGTGACACTATTAAAAGTGGTGGGGGGTTGAAGAGATGAAGAGAAGGTTCTGTGATTGGAAGCTCTGTTTTTATTTTGTAACTCCAGTTATAAATGATCTGACATAGGCACACATATGATGCACAGATTTTCATACTGGCAAAAATATCTATACCTGCAAAATAAGTAAATCTTTAAAAACAAAGAGTATTAACAGGGTGCTAAAGATACCTTTGCACTAATACACGTATGATTTCACAATAGAATAGACTGTTAATGGGCCCTAGTTGAAAGTAGTAGGTCATTGGGAACGTATTTTTGAGGGATATGATTTGTCTCTGATCTCTCTCTCTCTCTCTCTCTCTTTCTCTCTCTCTCTCTCTCTCTGTCCTTTCTCCCTCCTTCTCTCTGCTTTCTGGTTGTCAGGATGTGAACAGCTTTCCTGAGCCAAGTCCATCTCACCAAGATGTGCAACCTTACCTCAAATGCAGAGAAACAGGACCAAGAAAGCATGCACTCAAACTGCTGAAACAGTGAGCTAAAATAAATATTTTCTCCTTTTAAATTCTTCACCTCATATTTTGCTTCTGAAACTGAAGGAGGACAGGGACAATATTGTTGAGCCCATGGTCAGTGGTATAGTGACAGAAGGCAAAAACGTGATTTTTCTTTTTGTAAATAAAGTTTCATGGAAAGATAGTTATACCTATCTGCTTATATATTGTCTCTGGTTGCTTCTGTGAGCTATAGTGGAAGATCTCAGAAAACATTTTGGAGATTCTATGACTCACAGAGTTTAAAACATTACTAATGTGTGAACTCTAACCATAACTAATCTATCTCTCCATCTCTATCCTTCTATCTATCTATCTATCTATCTATCTATCTATCTATCTATCTATCTACCTACCTATCATCTATCCATCTATCTGCACCTCTGTCTCTATCTCTCTTTATCTTCTTTGCTATTTTGAGACAGGGTCTCATGATATACTGATATACTACATCCTCTCTTTAACTTAAAACCAGCCCATCTCTGATTTTCAAGTGGTGAGCTTATAGGCATGTGCTTCTCCGTGCTCTATATCTTAATCCTTAACAGTGATTTTTAGTATAGCTGCAAATAATTCTATAGTTGTGTTTAAATAAATATCATCATGGCATCGAATTTGATGCTTCTCTTGAATCACAAAACTTAGTACTACGTTCAGAAAAAGAGTATTATTTCTCATAAGCAAATGAAAATGTTTAACGTTTATTTTGCATGGGTTCCCTAAAAGAGTAATGTGTGGGCTATCAAGTCTGCCTCCCAGTTGGAAGACCTGATGTGTTACCTAGCCTGCACAGTAGAATAAGAACTATATTTATCACCACCAACAAAGTGAACATTCTCATTTCTCATTTCTATTGAAACTCCAACTATCCTGAGGTCTGTCAACTAACTTCTCAATGCTATCTTTTCTTCCCACTTTCCTTGTCCTCTCACAGGATATCGTTCAAGTAAAAAACAAGGCCCTTTGCCAGATAACAATCCTGTCTGATCCTGATCGGTCCTCACACTTTCTTTCTGCCATACCAATACAAAGTCGCTGTATTTACAAGTACATCCTTACGTTTTCTTGATTTTCTCTTGATCCTTCCCTGTGTATTCACAACATGGTTCATGGATTTTCTGTTGAGTGATAGCTATCATGGCGAGCATGTAGAGGAGAAAACACAAAGCAAAGGAGCTAAAGAAAGAAGGAGTTGCTTTCTAAAGTCTGCTTCATGGTGGCTCCGAGTGAGCCACTACTCGGCAAATGCTGAATCTTGTGTATGAACCCTTCAGTGGCAAAGGAAAACAAGCCGCCCTTATTAGAAATTCTGCAGCTAAAGATGTAACATCATAGCTAAATTCAGTCGGAGACAGGTTGAGCAACAAAAACCAGGAGCCAAGGCAGTCTAGTCGGCTCTGAAATTTGATTCAGGCACCAGATTATGAATAGATTTAACTAGTTCGCCAAATGAAAATGTAGATTTTGGCAACGACTGAAATTTTTGTGTGTGTGTGTGTGGGGGGGGCGGGAACATTCTATATGTGAAGCCCCAGTATGCACTGAAGAATATAAAAAAGAGCTTTTTATATTATATAATTTCTCGGTGTATGTGAAAGGAAAACAATTAACTCAATAAATGCCAAAAATATCAATCTCTTTTTATTAACTTCAATACCAACCTCTCTGATTTACCTTACTCTGCAATACAAGCTATCTTTCATGATGTAGAGAGATATACAGAACTAACCAGCAATCAATAACCAAGTACTAACACATGTGACCATATTAAACAGTACTTATCTGGGCTGCTCCATTTATGTGGGAGCAGAGATATGACAAGAGGCGTAAGCAAGCTCATTGTCAATAGGCACTTATAAATTAAGTTTAAAGTGCCCTGAGATTTCTCAGATTCCCTTTCTTTTCCTGGTGAAGGTGGTGTGCCTCGGTCACAATGAACTCCATTTTCCTTCAGTTTCCTGAGCACTGACATTCGGATCATTATTATTTCAGGGTTTGTGACCATGAACAAGGATTAGGACAACTACAGTAATGACAATCGTTCCTGCTTCCTCAACTGTGCAACCCATTTCTCAGTTCTAGACTTACAAGGCCTAGTTTCAGTATAAGTTCAAAACCATACTTTAAATATACTGTCTCAGTATCAAAAAGTTAACAACATAGAACATGTTTGCAATATTATTTAATGTATCTAAACAGAGTTCAATAAAACACATCTGATTTTTAAAAGGAACATTGTCAGGAACGTTTGGTGATTCATTTCACTTATAGGATTTCTTGTCTTTAAGTGTGTATGTGTGCTCATGTGTATGCATGTGTGTGTCTATGTGTGCATGTGTGCAGATCCCTAAATTAGAATCTTGCTGATCATTTCAACAAAAGAAGGTACCCTTTGTGTGATGAGACAGAAAGACTCACAAGTCCTGCATCCTTAAAGCCACTGTATTGAGATGTGAAGGATCATGGGTAAATGTCAAATTCAGACTTTATTATTCAGGCATATTTGTTGGCATTGACCATCTTTGTTTCTACCTTTTTCTAAGACTTCACCATTTTTTAACATTAGGGCACTGAACTTAATCTCATGAGACTATGCACCCTGTTTGAACTGTTAGAGTCTCTAATGTAAGATTCAAACTGGAGGTCTAAACCAGCCAGGGTACTTCATGAAAAACATGAAAGAGAGTGTCTACTCGCAATGAACTGACCATTTAAAAGCAAGCAAACAGGTAAAGACATTTTTGAGTAAAGGAAGTTGGGTTTCTTGGGCCATGTGCACAAAAAACAAATCAAGAAAGCTAACATGTCAATCCATCAGGTTCTCCTTTAGGGTGAGATGACTTTTGTCCAGTAGGAAATTAAGTATGGCTAGCATTTCTTTTGTAACGAACAAAATAAATATACTTGTTATATATAGTTATATATAATATTTATTAACAAATATAAGAAATATATATATACAAAAATATGGTTAGCCATATCCATTATAAAAATTTAGATGCATAATATGGTATGATATGCTTATAACATATCCATATCTTCATAGAATACTAGATTTTACCAGTATTATGGTAAGTTCAAATAGGCCTATATATTTAATAATCAGTCCCCAGTTGGTGAAACTGCTTGGCCAAGATTAAAAGGTTTGGCCTTGTTGGAGGAAATATATCACTGGGGACAAGCTTGGGGTTTCAAAAGCCCATGTCATTTTGAGTTAGCTCCTCTTAACTTTCTGATTGTGGACCAGATGTAAACTCTTGGCTACTGCTCCAGTGCCCCTGACTACTGCTCCAGCACTACATCTATCTGTCTGCCTGCTGCCACGCTAACCATGCCAGTCATGGACTCTAACCCTCTGAAACTGTATGCAAACAATAACCTATTTCTTCTACAAGTTGCCCTGGTATCTTATTATAACAATAGAAGAGGAGCTAAAACAAGTATTAACTGTGCTTCAGTGCTGGGAATGAAAGGGATCTCCAGCGGTAACCATGCCAAGACTGAACTGAATTAGGGCAGCAAAGACACCTTGGCATTTGAACGTTGTACATTTTATTTAGTTTCATGAAGTATCCTGGTTCGAAAGAAAAAAATCACAGACACAGAGATGCAGTGTTGGACAGGGCAATGGAGTAGTCAAGTGACGGTGGCAAAACTTCCTGGTGTTTGTTCAATTGCTCGTTTGACTCATTTACTTAAAGGAGAAGTTCTTTTAGATTCCTATTGATAGTATCAGGTACTGCCAGGAAATGCTCTCTGTCTAGAAGCCCAGCTACATTCTACAAACACCTAATTTCTCCTAAAGTTAGGATTTAGTAAAGCACATAGAAAGCTCACAACCTTCCAAGCCAAATATTTCTGTTGCAGCTTTAGACCTTCTTGCTTCAAGGAGGTAATTATGCAAAAAGTTTTCTTTAAAAAAAAAAAATTCTTCGAGCTGGAGAGATTTCTCAGTGGCTAAGAGAACTGGCTGCTCTTCTAGAGGACCTGAGTTTTAGTCCCAGCACCAACATGACAGAACCACCCTTGTGTCTAAGGTAGGAGAATCCTTGGAAGCTCATGAACCATTCAGCCTGGTATACACACTATTGAACAACAAGAAATCCTTCCTCGACCCAGGTGGAAGTTAAAAATGGACACCGGAGATTGTCAATGGAGTCCACCTGTGCCATGGCCCATTCATACCTCTACTCGCACCTGAACACACTGTCGCCCGCACGTACACGCACACCGCATGCACAGTGTTTGTTTCTTCTCTCGTCCTCCAGGTCTGACAGTGAAAGACAACCCAATGTGCGAGATTGCCTCACTACTCTTAAGGCAGCTGATAACATCTGACTCAACACTGTGTCTGACCTGAGATGTCTCCTAATGGTGTTTTCATGTGCTGTAAACGTTTCATCTTAGGGTTTTCTGTTAACTAATTGTCTCCTTTATAGAAACAAATAAATTCTATAGAATAGAGGCTTTAAAAATAATGATTTATTCTTTGACAACAATACACACATACAGTGTATTTTCATCATGTCTTTCATTTCCTTTCTCTAACTTAATGTGTTCCCTGCAAAATGTTCCCCTCAGAACTTTATGTCCTTCTTTCTTTAAGTACCTCACTGAATCCAATTAGTGCTTCCAGAATGCACATAGATGTGGGATGGTTCACCAAAGCATGGACAGCCTACCTGGGACCATATATCCAAAGAAAAATGACTCTCTCTCTTCTCTTGCAATGGTCTGCTGCCAATAGCTTCTCAGCTAGGTGAGAAAGCTCCTGAGTCTCTTTCCAACCCATGTTAGAATTTTGACAGGCTTCATTGTGTGAAATTTCAGTGCAGTTATTCACACCTCTTCTTAGCTCAAAAGAAAAACAGACATGTCACATCCAAAAGGCCACATCCACAGCACCCTTTCCCATCCTTCAGTTCTAATATTCTTCATACCTCTCTTCCTCAGAATTCTCTGGGCCTTGAGGTTGGATGGTTGTTATAAATATCCCATACATGATGGAATACACACAGTAACTTACTCTCAGTACTTCAATCACTCATGGGTCATTGTGGACCACTGGACACTGCAAAAAGGAAGATTTTAACTAAAGCTGAGAGAATAACAGATATGTAGGTATAAATACAAAAATATTTAGAAAGTAGTTGAACAACATGGCCACCTATTAAGCTCACCATAGTAGGTATCACGTAGGGGCCGATGATCTTCCTAGCCATGGGTTTTTGAGAAAGCTCACAGTATAGGGCATGGATTTCCTCCTGTGGACAAAGCCTAAAACCCATTGTGAAATCAGTGGACTACATCCTTGACAGCCATGCCACTATTGCACCAGTGGGTACATTTGAATGGGAGGTCATTATACTAGCATGCTGGGTCCAGCAATGGGTAAGACATCAGTAGATGCCTTTTCTTCCTTAATAAGCATCAGCACACCTTCTGATGCTATGAAAGCTATGCGGTAGTGAGGTAGTTTCCAAGTCAGTTCAAAACTTCTCTTTGTCATCAACCAGGGTGTATTGTTTCATTGGCAATAAGGCCTTACCATCTAGTTATGGTGAGCAACCAAGAGCAATGGGAAAATCCTGTGTGCTGTGCTTAGAGATCTCTTGGGTCTCTCTTAACTTGTAGGGATGTATCCCACGCTTAGAACTAAGCTTTTCTCTCATAACTTCTGTATTCTGGGTTATGCAAGGCAGCACTGTCCTCATAAGCAGAGAACCTCTATTCAAAATTCTTTAAAACTGTATTTTGTAATTAGCTTACAAACTGGAGTGTCTCCATAAGACATTTCCACACATTTTTAGTTTTGAGATTAGTTAACTCCACCCCTCACCCTTCTCATCCCCCTGCCTCCTCTTTAAATCTTTAACCCTCAATATTTCCCCTCTCTTTCCTCATGGGTTTTCCACTACTCACCTACAAGCATATTTTCAATTTTCTTATATAACAGTAAATTTCTATATGGCTCTTTTATAACTCTCATTTTCATTAATTGCATCTACCAACCCATGAAAGTATGTTCTTGCAAAAGACATTGAGGTGGGGTGTTTCATCCACTTACTTTTTTTTCAAAATATTAGTCTATAGAGCACATGCAAATGTAAAGATAGAAAAATCAGCAAGAAATCTCTAGAGTATTGTGATTACAGATGCCAGTTCCTCATGGTTAGTGTTTACTCTGACTCTCTTCAGGTATGTGACCTAGGGAGCACTAAATGGTAGATGTTTAAAAGTTGCATGCAATAAAGAAAAAAAGAACCAATCTGTAGCCAGATGTATGCACAAATTTTGGTATATCAGTGGAGACACTGAAAAGCAACTAGGCATTTACAATATTTCATTAGCAGAGAAAACACGCATACCATTCTTATAAGAATATATCCATGGTACTGTAGAGATTTTACTTTAAACATTGTTTCTATCACTGAGCACTAGAGAAAATGGCATTACAAGAAGTGGTTATATTTGAGACAATTACCTCTGCTACAAGAACTATGTGCTGATAATAATAGCAATAACTAAGCATACAGAAAGAGTAACCAACCCTGGGATTAAAAATTAGAAATATAGTTGTGTATTTCTCTGATATTCTCATTTTTAAGTATTTTACAATGCAAAATATAAACAAAAAGGAGAAGAATAAAATTATATTTTACTTCCTCTTTTATGTTGAAAACACTAGGTTTGGAATAGTTTATCAGAATAAGCCATACAAGATGCTTAATATGGTCTAAAAATGTGGCAGAATATTGACACAGCCAAGGAGGCAGTGTGGTATATTAGTCAGAATAATTTCTCTATAAAAGTCATATGGGATACGAATACCAAAAGCACCTGCATACATTAGCAATGAATAACATAAGCACATGGATAGAGTCAGAGAGATGAGAGCTAATTTAATTTGGGAAAGAGTGTTCAACTGACTACCAGTATGAAGGGCTAAAGACAAATGATGGATTTCAATATCATGCTCTAGTCAGCCAGCCTCCCTGACACACGTGCACACATGCACACACACTCAGGTGCACATGCACATACATAAACACTCCCATCATTAATGTTACATATTTTCCAGCACACGTATAACAATTCATGCTGTCTGTGTGTGTGTGTGAGTGTGTGTGCGCACGCGCGCACGTGCATGTGCATGCATGTTTGTTTGTGTAGACTTGAGGGACAGACAGAAAAATAGATTAGAAAATAAGCAAAGGTATCTAGATAATTCAAGCCAAGTCTCATGGTGTTGAAGCATGAGGAGTGCCACAAATTTAAAAAAAAAAAATGGCTTTGTAGAGTAGATTGGAATCAGAGGTGGATGGATTCATTACTTTAAATCAGACATGGGGTACGGGCTGGAGAGACGGCTCTTTGTTTAAGAGCACCTGTTGCTTTTGCGGTGGACCAGCTTTCCATTTCTAGCATTCACGTGGCAGCTCACAGCCATACTTAATTCCATTTCCAGGGAAATCCAGCTCTGTTTTCTGGCCTTGGGAAGCAAAAGACAAGTACATGGTGCATATATATGCAATCAGGTAAAATAGCCATCTTCATAAAACATAATCATTAAAATAAATAAATATGTAAATAAACAGACAGGAATGCCGAAATGACTCAGTGTATAGAAGCTCTTACTTGCAAACCTGAGGACCTAAGCATAATTCCTAGGGCACATGTGGTACCAGTAGTGAACCAACTTCTGCAGTTTCCCTTTGACCACTACACTCTAGACTTGGCATGTGCCCCACCCCCAGAAAATAAGTAAATACACAAAATAAATGTAAAAACAATTCAATATATAAATGAAGACATTCTTCATATAGATTTTCCACACATACATAAGTGTGCGCATATCTGTATGAATGTATGTAAATATATGTACATCTCAATATATTCTCCCTGCCTATATCTTAGTGTCTTGTAGTAATCATGAATTTAAAAGGTCATGGCCACAGACACTTGGTTTTAAATGTCATTGTCAAGTAAAATGAACTAAGACTCCTTAGTGAGAACTTTCCAAAGAAAGTTCTAGATCAGCCTGGAGCATCTTGTTAAATACAAAAGTTAAATGTTCAAAAGATACTTGGGAACATAATAAAGGACACAGAAGTTCCCTGGCATAGGCACCCAATGGTCAAATCTGGGAGAACGTGTACAAGAGAATGAGGGTGCATGGTGAGGAACTTGTATAACTCATGTCATAAATGTGGGTGTGTCCAAACTCTTGTCATAAATGTGGGTGTGTCCAAACTAATGCCACTGACTCCACAAAAGAAAGAGACTCTCCAAGTGAACTTAAAGTACGACGAGTAGACACAGAAAGAGCATGCACCTACTGGAGATAGAAAGTCAGAATGTTGCAAGCATACACAATACCAGTTTTTCCATATGAAAATTACTGGCAGATGTCAAAAGTAGCTGGGAAAAGTAGAAATTAGAAATACAATGTTTGTGTGATCTCAAAATATTTTTATACACTACTTTTACTTGTTGAAAGAATAACTATAGCGAGTCCAGTAGAGGTAAGCACACATTACCTGCTTAGCCTTGCAGGCAGCATGCACCCCTGACAGGATAGATAAAACAGAAAGACATAATATCATGTAATGATACCAAAAGGGCATGAGACTATACCCCAAGAACCAAGCATCATATCTGCCAATAGAGAAAACGAACTAAAGAAAATAAAACTTAATTTGTCTTCAAAAATTCCCATGTCAGGGCTGGAGCAAGACTTCATCAGCTGACAGAGCTTGCCTTTCTTCTACAGGACCAGAGGTCAGTTTGCAGCAGCCATATTACATAGTTGGAACACCAGGGTTCCCTAGGATTAATGCTGTCTTCTGTCTTCTGAAGCAGGCTCACATACACATACACATAAATAAAAAATAAAAACAAATCTTTAAAAAAAAGTTTTGAAGCATGAAAGACAAAGAATAGCCAATGAGGAAAAAGCAAAAAATCAATCAATCAATCAATCAATCAATCAATCAATCAATCAATCAATCAAAGCAAAAAGCAAGACCAAATCAGATAAGTGAATTTAAGCTGGATCCCAGAAAAGAGATGTTGGTGACAAATTGCATATCTGCATAAGGCCAGAACAAGGCACTAAGCTTCTAGAAGTGAAGTCACAGGCGATGGTGATCCGCCAGAGCTGTGTGCTGGGCGCACACTCACCACTCAGGGCCTCTGCAAGAGCAGTGCATGCACACAGTTGCTAAGCATCTCTCCAGTCCCTGAATATTTTTGTAAGATATTATGCTTCAGTGATACATATGTGTACAGGTATGTGCGCGCACATAGTCTCAAAACATTGTAGACATAGAAAGCTAGGAATGTGGACATGGGTGCATACGTACATATTAGTACATTTACAATATTTTACATATCAACCACATATGGTGTTCTAAACGGGTCATGTGTTATATTTACATGGACAAATAATTTTTGTTGTATAGTTTGACAAACACAGACATCCCAGTTTTGCGCAGTTTATTCCAGAGTTAACTTTGCATATTTTTATTTTTATTTTAATTTTTGGATATTTATTTTATATATATTTCAAATGTTTTCCCCTTTGCAAACCCCCTATTCCATTCCCCCTTCCCCTGCTTCTATGAGGTTGCTCCCCCCTCCTACCCACTCCCCTCTTCTCTCCCTAGCATTCCCCTACACTGGGGCATCTAACACCCTCAGGCCCCGGGGCCTCTCCTCCCACTGATGGCCAACAAGGCCCTCCTCTGCCACCTATGTGGCCAGCACCATGGGTCCCTCCATGTGTATTCTTTGGTTGGTGGTCCAGTCTCCGGGAAAACCAGCAGGTCAGGCTAGTTGACACTGTTGCTCCCTCCATGGGGCTGCACACCCCTCAGCTCCTTCAATCCCTTCTCCAACTCCTCTATCTGGGACCTCACTCTCAGACCAACAGTTGGCTGTGAGCATCCATCTCTATATTTGTATTGTTTACAATCCTCTCTGCTTGTAAACAATATGAGAATGATGTTACTTTTTGGCAGGTGGAAAAGTGGTATAAGGACGTTCTGCAAGCCTGCCACTCACTAAAGTCTATAGAATTATGTGATAGAAAACCATTCCATAAGATTACGGTTCTTTGCTCTTCAGACTTTCTGATGCTAGGCTGTGTCTACAGATCTTATGAATGAGGCCCCTATCTATTCCGTCCTAACAACAGAGCCTGTAATAGGCACCAAAGCTCACCTGCCTTCCAACTGTTAGAGACCCAAGGATTGTTCTGCTCAAGCCTATCATCTGAAGCACTTTTCCACATGATTCTGAAGTCCACAGGGGCATTATTTTGGTGTAGAAATCATCTTGCTAACTTGGAAGCTGATGGATTTCACACTTAAGGCTTCTGTACAGAAAATCCACAGACTGACTATGATATTCATTAATAACTAGGCTAATTTGTTTTAACATAGAAGTGCTGACAGTAGATGAATATTATTCCAGCCACAGTAATGGCCTGATCCAGGCTACTGTGACACAAACTGTAATGAAGCTGGTGGGTCCAGGTTCAAATATGGTCAATAATCACAAATAAATCTATAGTTAATCCACATCTGCTGTGATCTTTGGGTGGGCTAGACCAGGACAGTGGAATTAATAGATTACAACTAAATTTTAGTGTCTATTTTGATTTTTAGACAAATAGATAAATTGAAACCATGGAGCTTAAGGATTTGTTTGACAAATGTGTGTAATTGACTTTCATCATCTTTGATTAAGAATGAAAATAAATTTTACCATGCAATGTGTCTTATATTTATAGTATAAATTTATGTGTCTTGCATCGGACTGGAGAGAAATCAGCTCAGAGGAGAGGTTTGCTGATATAAAGACAGTGGTAGTGTTTTAATTAAAAAGTGTACTTTTCTCCTGTCTCTTCCCATACCTGGTCCTGCTCCCCATTTTCCCTCCCCCTTCCATCTTCCACCTACATTCCTCCCTTCCTCTGCCTCTCATGATTATTTTGTTCCCCACACTTTAGCCTTCCTTTTTGTTAAGCGTCCTATGGTCATTGAGTTGTATCATGAGTATTCTGAGCTTTTGGTGAAATATCCACTTTTGGGGAAAATATCAGTGAGTACAAACCATGTATGTCCTTTTGGGTCTGGGTTACCTCATTCCAGATGATCTTTTCTAGTTCTATCCATTTGCCTACAAAGTTTGTGAAGTCATTGTTTTTAATAGCTGAGTAACTTGGGGAACCACTAGAAAGTCCCAGATGCCAGGGATGCGAGAGGCTCTCAGGACCCAATGGGGATGGCATTAGCTGAAATACACAACAGTGGAGAGATAGGACCTGTAGAGACCACCTACAATAGATAGACACGACCGCCAGTGGAAGGATGGGACCACCCAAACCTCTAAACATTTTTAACCTAGAATTGTTCCTGTCTAAAGGAAATACAGGGACAAAAATGGAGCAGAGACTGAAGGGAAGGCCATCCAGAGACTGCCCAACTGTGTGATCCATTCCATCTGCAGACACCAAACTCTGACACTATTGCTGATGCTAAGATGTTCTTGCAGACAGGAGCCTGGTATGAATGTCCTCCGAGAGGCTCTGCCAATATCTGACTAAGACAAATGCAGACACTCACAGCCAGCCATTGGACTAAGCCCGGGGACCCCAATGGAAGAATTAGGGGAAGGACTGAAGGAGCTGAAGGTGATTGCAACTCCATAGGAAGAACAACAATATCAACTAACCGGACCCTTCAGAGCCCTAGGGACTAAACCACCAAGCAAAGAGGGCCAGTCCAGGGCTCCTGCTACAAATGTAGTAGAGGATTGCCTTATCTGACATCAGTGAGATGGGAGGTGCTTGGTCCTGTGGAAGCTTGATGCCTCAGAGAATGGGAATTCTAGAGGCGTAAGGCAGAGGTGGGTGGGTCGGTAGGGGAGCACCCTTTTAGAGGCAAAGGGGTGGGAGATGGAGTGGGGTGTTTGTGGAGGGAAGATCAAGAAGGGGCATAACATTTGAAATGTAGACAAATAAAATGATTAATAAAATAAAGAAAGAAAATAATACACTTTTATTTATTTTGTGTCTGCTGTGTGTGTGCCTATGAGTTTTGTGTGTATGTGGGCACCATAGCTTTTATGTGGATGTAAGAGATGAATTACAGGGATAGGCCATCTCCTTCTACCATACTAGTCCCTGAAATTTGAACTCAGGACCCCAGTCTTGTCTTCAGGTGCCCTTACTGATAATCCAGGTACCTAATGTTAAGTGTTTTTAAATTATTAAGTTTATGATTCTTTATGACTCTCATTGATAAATATGTGAGGTTTTATTTCCACATTCTCCAGTTACAAATGAAACTATAGTTTTGCAGTGTCAGTTTTGATGTTCTGCATAAGATTATAGCTAAATTAAGCCAAATTGGGAGACTTATCTATGTAAAAGTAAAGTTTTCTTACTTTGATTGTTTTTAAACTTCTAGATGCTTGTCTGTGTGTGTGTGTTTGAATTTTTCTTCTGTAATGTTTTTGATTAATCTCCATGTTTTCTGAAAGTGTTTTGTCTCATTGCCACACAATGAGGGAACAAACTGAGCTTAGAAAGAACTCAACTTACTGAATCACTCGCATCCACATGAGGTAGAAGGATACAGGTAGTGATCCAGGCATGCAGAAGGTGATCTGATGATGATGCAGGAGATGATTCTGTGAAGATGGAGAAGATGATCCAGTGATGATGCAGGAGGTGATCCAGTGATGATGCAGGTGGTGATCCAGTGATGATGCAGGAGGTGATCCAGTGATGATGCAGGTGGTGATCCAGTGATGCAGGAGGTGATCCAGTGATGATGCAGAGGTGATCCAGTGATGATGCAGGTGGTGATCCAGTGATGCAGGAGGTGATCCAGTGATGATGCAGGAGGTGATCCAGTGATGCAGAAGATAATCCAGTGATGATGCAGGAGGTGATCCAGTGATGCAGGAGGTGATCCAGTGATGATGCAGGAGGTGATCCAGTGATGATAAGGAGGTGATCCAGTGGTGCAGGAGGTAATCCAGTGATGATGCAGGAGGTGATTCAGTGATGCAGAAGATAATGCAGTGATGCAGGAGGTGATCCAGTGATGCAGGAGGTGATCCAGTGATGCAGGAGGTGATCCAGTGATGCAGGAGGTGATCCAGTGGTGCAGGAGGTGATCCAGTGATGATGCAGGTGGTGATCCAGTGATGATGCAGGAGGTGATCCAGTGATGCAGGAGGTGATCCAGTGATGCAGGAGGTGATCCAGCGATGATGCAGGTGATCCAGTGATGATGCAGGTGATCCAGTGATGATGCAGGAGGTGATCCAGTGATGCAGGAGGAGATCCAGTGATGCAAGAGGTGATCCAGTGATGCAGGAGGTGATCCAGTGATGCAGGAGGTGATCCAGTGATGCAGGAGGTGATCCAGTGATGCAGGAGGTGATCCAGTGATAATGCAGGAGGTGATCCAGTGATGATGCAGGTGGTGATCCAGTGATGATGCAGGTGGTGATCCAGTGATGCAGGAGGTGATCCAGTGATGCAGGAGGTGATCCAGTGATGCAGGAGGTGGTCCAGTGATGTAGGGGTGAACCAGTGAGGAATTCTTTATACAGAATGTGTCTCAGTGATCCGTCATCTCTTAAACAGTAGCTGGGGTGTGTGTCTCTTGATTGGCTCACTCATTATGTTATTAGAAAAATTCTTAACTTCTTCCACAGGGAGCTATTTTTCTGTCTTCACTTTTTTCCTAGGGTCTGTTTCCAGATCCCAGACCATCAAGACACTGCCAGAATGCTGAAAGCTTGTCTGTGCTGTGCCGTTCCCACACGGCGACCTGCCAGCAGTCTTCCACACTCCTGGAGCACCTAAGTTTTACACAGGACAAAAGGCAGCTAGATAGATACTCACCACCCATTCCCTTATGGAAAACTGCCCAGCAAATACTAAAAAACCCATGTGACCAAAAACCTGAAAAAGGAAAGCACTGTAACTCTGTGAAGATCTCCTCTCTTCAAATCAACAAAGCACATTTGTGCTTACCAAGTAGAGGGGAATATATTGATAGAATGGTAAGTTATTATATATATATATTTTTAGTTAAGCCTTATAGATATGAGTTGTAACTCTAGATTGTAACTAGATAACAGGCATATCCAGCCAGTAAATTAATTTTCAAGAAGACTTTTCATTAAATTAAGTCTTAATTGAGGACATATTATATGATACCGTCCCACATAAGGATAGGGGAAATAGATACCATTATAGGGAAAGAAACAGAAACAGATTAGAGCCAAACATTCCTTAAGATAGTTTGTTTCTGAATTTAAAGAGATGGATCAGTGGTTAAGAGCCCTTAATGTTTTTACAGATGACTCAGGTTGGTTTTCTAGAATCCACATCACCTGGCTGATAACTACCTATAACTCTAGGACCACCTCATATACCCACTCCTGACCTCTAGAGGGACTTCCTTCAGGTGCACACCATAACACACACACACACACACACACACACACACACACACACACAAAAAAAAAAAAAAAAAAAAAAACATATGAACATATGTAAAAGTTAACTAAAGAAACTACACCTATAGATTCTCACAAATAAAGGTCCCTAAATGTGAGCGAAACAAAGACAACAACAATAGACAAGCCAGAGTGGATAAAGAAAAGCCCATGATGCCTCAGTCCTCCACAAGGCAACGAAGCAATACTGAGAAGAATAGTCCTCCCCAGGGAAGAATGCACCAGTTGCTATCCAATACTATATGTCCAACACTGAAAGCATACATACAGGCAACATTATATAGGCTAGGCATATTGTATTTATATATTTAGGAATTTTACATGAATTTAATGAACTTAAAGGAATTAAAGCATTTAAATGAACAATATTTGTTTTCTGAAGAAAACACACATTAATTCTTTAATGTAGCTATGATGAAAAATATTATTTCAACTGAATGGTTTTGTTCTCTCTCTGTCTCTCTCTGTCTCTCTCTCTGTCTCTCTGTCTCTCTGTCTCTCTCTCTCTGACTCTCTGTCTCTCTCTGTCTCTGTGTATGTGTGTTTCTCTGTCTGTCTGTCTGTCTCTCTCTCTCTCTCTCATAGACACACACACACACACACACACACACACACACACACACACACACACACACACACACTGGGGATCACCCCCTCCCGGGTCCTCTCATATGCAGGACAAGCACTCACTCTATTACTTAGCTTTACCTCAAGCCCTGAGGCCTTTTAAATACATGGTTGACATATAAAACCATAGTAGTTTGTAACAATATTTCACTTTGCTTCTGTCTAAGGTTTTACCTACCTTCTTCAAAACCAAAGGAAATGAATCTCAGTTATAAACTAAAAAGAATTATTCGGGAATGCCAGTTTTTTCGCTGTTTACCCATAACTAACTTTTACTTTTCCTATTTTATGACATGGGGTACATACCAGATAATTTAATAATAATTATAAAATAGAGAGAATAATTACTTTTAGGTACATTTTAGAAGCTGCAATTAGCATCTTATCTGGGAATTTGAGTTTTATTATTATTTAATTTACTATGTCAACATGTAATTCAGTACGTTTATATAATTTGTTTAAGCAAATGACTCTTAAGAAAATAAATAGAATAGGTACTTTTGTCTGAAACCAGACAAGCACGTCCTCAGGGCACTTTCCTGTGTATTTCCTTTTCTTCATCTGGGGCCTAACAAGCAGGCTCCCGCGTGATTTCTGCACTCCTCTTTCAAAACGAATCATGCATTAAAGTTACAAGACTTGTCCCCATTTTAACATGGGGAGAGAAACTGCAGGGAAAACACTCGGTAGTGACACTGGTGTGATTAGAAAGGAAGAGGCGGTGGCATGAAGGACGAATTGTACTGCTGTTCCATAGTATGGGAGATTGAACACAGAGTTTGCATTGCTGGGCCAGCTCTTCAGCCTTCAAAGATCCCGGGAAGGAAAGCATTGCAGTTAGGCTTGTCGTCTTGTTTCTTGAATTCTTGTTTAGCAAAGTGGAATTCTCTTCTATGAGAGAATATATTTGGTTGATATTTACTTTGCTTTGTTTATATACCTATTTTAACTTTATTAGATATAATTGTAACATGCAAACTAATATTGGAATGTTATTATTCATTAAAATAGATACATTGTAATACAGGTGATTTCGCGCGCGCGCTCGTGTGTGTGTGTGTGTGTGTGTGTGTGTGTGTGTGTGTGTGTGTGTGTGTGTGCTTTTTAAGACTAGAAGTAGGCAATGTATCTCTGAACGGGAATAGTAGGTGGTGGTGGGTTGCCGGAAATGAGATGTGGACTGCAAAATGAACTTGAGTCCTCTGGAAAAACAGCATGCCAAGTGTTCTTAACTGTAGAACCAGGGTCCCTCCAGCCCTTGGGGTGTTTTGAAAATAATTATTCATCTTTAACCAAACAATGTTGAGCATTCACTACAGCTGAATATTTCCATTTCTTCTCTCAACTTTCTAACAATGCCCTACCTGTGGGGAAGTTGGTCAATGGTACAAAAAGATCCACCAAAATTCATTTCATCTTAACAAAAATTCTTCAATTCATTGCTCTCAGCAAACTAAAGCAGACAAATAACATTATAACCTTTTCCAGTTTCAAATTATATGTGTAAGGAATTTAAAGATGTCTATAAATTGGGTCTAGAGACAGCTCAGCCGTTAAATGTGCTTGCTCCTCTTGCAGGGAATGCTTACTCATTCCCCGATAACCCCTAGTGCCTCCCACTCACCTGCAACTCCATTTTTAGGAGATCAACATCTCTTCAGGCTTCACTGGGAAACAGGCATACACACAGTACATGTGTACACATGCAGACACCCAGATACATAAATTAAAAATGAATATATATATATATATATATATATTTAAAATATATGTATTTAACTATGATGACCAACCAAGAGGCTATCAATTTTAAAGTGGTGGGTGACTTGAGAGAGTCTGGAGATCTTGAAGGGAGGGGATTGGGGAGTGGGGAAAGAAGGGGAAGTGATATAGTTATATTTAAACTAAAAATGTAAAAATATAATAAATACATTGAAAATATCTACAAACTTATTAATCACTTCTCAAAGATTTTTTCCACATTGTGGTTTGATTTCTCAGCAGAAGAGTTAGCATAGAGTTAAGGCATGGTTCTGAACCCTGAACAAACTCACTTGACTGATTTCTTTTTCTAAGCTAACTGACAATTTAGATATAAGAGAATTCCTTAATAAGCTGAATTTATGGTGGTCCCATTTCCCAAAAACTGCCAATATTCTATCGTTTTATGCATTTTTAAATTCTTATATCTATGTCTTTACATTGTTTACATAGCTTCTTAATAAATTTCTTATATCAAAATCATAAGAACATATAGACCTCTGTGTCTCTCAGATCTAAGTCAAATTGAAATAAATGAGTCAATGTGATACAGTGCTTAATTCCTAAAATAAGCATTAGCCATAGAGTATCATAGGAACATATTGTTTCACACATGAGCTATTTTAATTTCTACTAAGCATTCCATATTTACTTAAGTAGTATTCAAGATTAGCCCTTTATTTTTCACATGGGGTATATGTAAAGTCACAGTGTTTTATTTATTTCTTGAGATGACAAGAATAAATACACAAGGAAAATACATTTTAGTAGAGAAATCCTGCATATTACTTTGGGTCAGTTACTTGGCAGGGCAGTAATACCATCAGGTACACATAACCCAGCAAGCATGATTCAGACACAGTTGATCCGAGAATCTCCAAAATCTTGTGTCTTTCTATAAATGTCTGGCTAGTTGTCTTTCATTTATAATTGATGTGGCCCAGACTCCTTGCAAGCTGTCTAAAGATACCTTTGACCTTTTTGTTTATTTGTTTTTGTAATTTATCTACTTATTCACTTTACATCCTGCTCACTGCCTCCTCTCCCTGTCATCCCCTTCCACAATCTTCCTCCTAATCCTCCCTCCCCTTCCCCTCTGAGTTGGTAGGACCTCCCTGAATAGCCTCTGAATTTGGCACATCAAATCTCCACAGGGCTAGGCACAATCTCTCCCACTGAGCCCAGACATGGCAGCCCAGCTAGAAGAACATATCCTATGAATAGGCAACCGCTTTTGGGACAGTCCTTGGACCAGGAGTTTGGTACTCACATGAAGACGAAGGAAGAATAGGGGGAAGGATTGTGGGTCCCTGGAGGAGATGGGAACTCCACAGACAGACCTACAGAGTCAACTTACCTGGACCACAAACTAAAGAGCATACACCAGCTGGTCCTATGCTCCCCCACATGTATGTAGCTTGGTCTTCATGTGGGTCCCAAATACCTTTGCTCATTTCTATCCCCTATGTTTCTAGACTCCATGAACTCCACAAACAGTAGTAAAAATTGATATGAAACAGGAAGGTCAGAAATGCGGCACAGGTCATGACTTCTTACACATTTATAAACACGTCGAAAGCTAAGAATGGCAGTTCTAAACAAGAAAGAAGAATCATGAGACCAGTTCTTGTCATTTATTTCTATTTGGGCTAGAGTGAGAGGGGTAAAAAAAAGACAAGGCTGGACAAGGTCAGAGATATCTCTCATGAGAACAAAATCCCCATGGTATTTGAAACCTGATTTCCACGCCAGAGGAACTGTGACAGACATTCAAACTTTGAACTGCTATGCAAACCAAAGTGATATACCCCCGGAGCACATCCTTCATCCAGTTTGACTTCAGTGGAGGAACAAGCAGGAGGAACAGATGGGCTAGCAGGGTCAAAGGTCTGCATGCTAATGCTATTAAGAAAGACGCACAGCAAAAAAAAAAAAAAAAAATGATATTCACCTGGAGACTCACGATTGCCTCAGGCCCACAATTAAAAGGCTCCTCATGTGTTTAGGAGATGATATCTGAACAATTATGTAGATACATCAATTTTCTACATTTTGCACACAACATAGCCACAGTTCCTAAGAAAAATGCACGCTTTCCCACAGTCACAAGAGAAGAGTACAGAATCGTTTTGAGATTCTTTGACTGAAATGTGCTGAATCACGTGGTACTTAGGAGAAAGTTCAAAGTGGGAACCAGAGGAAGATAGATGCATGGGATCATAGGTGATCAAAATGTAAGGTCTGCGGGCATGCCCAGGTCCCTAACTCTGCTGGGGAGGAAATAACTTGCCAAACCAATGAAGCTGAAGTCCTGGCCTTGGAAGAGTTTACTGAAAGAAAACTTCATGTGTCCAGGCAACTGTCTTTCAGATTCAAACAGAATTCATGTTGCCACAGAAGAGCTGTGGCAGCAGCAAGGAGCACCCGAGTTCAGTTCCCAGCATCCACTTCGGGTGGCTCATAACCACTTCCACTTCCACTTCATGTGCTCAAGTCACAGTTTTCTGACTTCCACCATTACATACATACACACACAGGCACACACACACACTCATGCACATGTACGTGCGCACATATACACGTCTGGCGTACTTTACAAGTACACAGATCTAAACACATGCCCCTACAAATGGTAAAAACAATGTTAAAATATATGTTAATACTTTTCCTGAATAGCTTCTTGACACATGCTCATTCAACAACAAAAATTCATACTGAACAATATAAAGCAAAATGAAAGAAAAGTATCTCCACACATCATTCATTTCAGGAGTTGACTCTGTAGATTTTCATTTTCCCCTCTTCAATTGGTAAAATCCCAATGCTCCAAAGTAAAGTCACTGATTGTAAAACTGCTTCTATACACTGTTTATTTGACTCTTTTACTGATTTTTTTCCTCCTACATTTTATAAATTATACTTTTGACAAAAGACATCATACTCTGTATTTCATATATAGAAGAGTATGTTCAGACTCGTCCTCCTCAGTAACATGACAGAATGAAGCAGAAATAAACCAAAGTGTGGGTGATGTGCTGCTTGTCTCATTTCCTCCATTTTCTTTGCCCTACCTTCTTTCTCTTTTTCTTTCTCCTTTATGCTCTTTCTCTCCTTTTTTTAAAATCTATTGCCTTCTTACTTTCAAAAATAACTTAAAAAAAAAAAAAAAAAGACAAGGTTTCTCTGTGTAGCCCTGGCTGTGTTGAAACTCTCTCTGTAGACCAGGTTGGCCTGGAACTCAGAGATCCCTGACTCTGCCTCCCAGTGCTGGGGTTACAGGCCATCACCACTACCACCAAGCCAACTGTATCATTTTTTAAAACAATGCTGAAAATGTATCTTGCAGAACACAGATGCCTTTGTCTGATGTGGCACTGTGAGTTGCTACACTTTTCTACAGTTGGTCCTATTTACAAATAATGGAAGAACGCAAAGCTTCAATGCGAAGATGACCCCAAACAACAACTTTTGAATGCACACACACGCATCACACAAGTTCAGAAGCACATAGCCATTGACCCACACCCAAAATCCAACTAGCTTTTTTTAAAAAAAAATTCTAATGATTTCCTTCTTAAGTTTCTTTGATGCCTGGTGATGGGAAAACAATGCCTGAGTGCCTGATCTATAAGCCTCAAGTTTACGGGACTTCTCAACAAACTTCTTGATATGAAGTCAGGAGATTTATGACAGCCTCCTTTCCTGTGTTTATTCTGTTCCTCAGTCAAGTCTTTTTTTCTGATGCCTGACACACTTCAGGGTCAATGAGATGGCTCATCAACTAAAGGTGCTTGCCAGACAAGCCTGACAAACTGAGTTTGAACCCGAGAACCCATAGAAAAGTAGAAAGATGAAGCCAACAATACAAAGCTGTGCTCTGACTTCCAAATAATTATTATGGATTATGTGTGCAGCATACAAACATCACTCATATATGGAAATAAATAGAAAAATGGAAATCAGTCTAAAAGGTTTTTACAAGCCACATTTTAATGGTTTCACACCATTGGAGTTTCAGATCGTGCATAAGAACACATTTTAAATCCTTTTTGGATATGTACTATTTCTTGGTTGCTAAAGATAGTCTTCAGTGCGTGAGCCTCAATTACATAAAGCATGAGAACACAAACGCAGCAGCATTAAAACCGCGTGTTACTGATTGTTAGTCGTACATGGTGTCTTGCCTCTCCGACATTTCTAATGCTGAAGGAGGTGCTTGACGTCTGTTGCCAAGTTTTTAATGTTTATTAAAGAAAGATTGCTTTGAAAAATGCTCATCCAACCAAGTTGGAGACCAGAGAGCATCGAAGGCTGTCATATCAGACCCTGCTGCAGAATAAATGATTTATTCCAACAGAAGCAAATGACGAGGTTCTTTTTTGGTTTTCCTTTCTGGGAAACATTGTCAATAAGATAACTTGACCCTCAAGAGATAGACTACGGCACAAAAGGGGAAATTCTCCTTAAGGCCCTGCTTCTCAGAGGCCTGACACCAAGTGGAACTAATTGTTAGCATCAGGAAACTCTAAACCCATTCCATGGAGCCTTAGTTAGAAGCAGACTTTGGCCAAAAGTGACTCCAGCAAATGCCCCTCCTCCCTCCTCCCTCCTCCCTCCTCCCTCCTCCCTCCCCTGTCCTCCCTCCTCCCTTCTCCCTTTCCCTCCCTTGGCTCAGTTGTTTTCCCTCCATCCATTGTACAGCATCCAAGATTTTACATGGAAACACCCCATGGCGTGTTTTTCATTGCAGGTTAAAATCAACTTTAATTTTGTTATTTTTTCCCCTAAGATGTCGCCCATCCCATTAAAATGATTAGGCTTTGCTTTGCTATAGTTACCTGAGGTAGGAATCAACTTGGCAGTCCTGGCCCAAAGAGGGGAAGCCAAGGGCCGGAGAGATGCCAGGGAGCTGATGTGGAGTGAGCTGTCATTGCAAGGCCTCAATTTCACACCGTGTTTTAAGATGCTATGCATGCAGGACTGATGATAAAGCAAAAGTTGTTATGCTTTGGAAAACAGAACTGCATTTCCTCCATCAAAGGAAGGAAGCCACGTTCGGGATCACATTTATGCACAGCAGCCGTATATCAGATGACAGAGGCGAACAATGGCTCCTGCTGGGTAGATATGAAATGCTCGGTTTAACTGACTTCCAAGTGTTGTGTTGCTCATTGTTCACAACTGGAAGCTCCGGTATTGCCAACACGAGTTACAAAACCATCCATTTAATGGTATAAATGAAATTATGCTCCACAAACTGGGGTTTCAGTGTGGTAATACGAGGCACACAATAGTGCTTGTGTGAGGGACATCGGAAAAGATTTAAATGGCAGCTTCCCGTGTTTCCTTAGCAAAACAAAATGGCCCTTTACGACCAACGGTAAACTACGACGGAAGTAGCCTGGCATAAAAAAGAAAGAGTTTTAACCAGACTGGAGAAAATTTATGCCCTGTAAAAATAACTTTTTTAAAGAAAAACTTTATGCAATTCTGGTAAGGATTGAAAAAAATCACACACGCGCGCGCACACACACACACACACACACACACACACACACACACACACACACACACACACACATACCCCTTTACCAAAAATTAAGGAAAAAAGGCCATGAATTTGAAAGCTAAAGCGGGTGGGAGTGTATGTGGAAGGGTTTGGAAGGAGGGAAGCAAAGAGAGAAATGATCTCAAAAAAAACCCAAAATCTATTAAAAAAAATCAAAATAGGGAACAAATCAGACAGAAAGAATTTCCTTTTATTATCTATGTTTTTAAAATGTAGTTCTTTCATGTTCACAAGTGTTTTGTCTGCATGTATGTCTTGCAGCATATGAATTCTGCGTCCCTAGAAGTCAGAAGAGAATGCTAGATATTCTGGATGTAGAGTTGTGAGTTGCCAGGGGGGGTGCTAGAAATGGAATTCAGGTCCTCTGGAAAAGCAGCCAGTGTTCTTAATCCCTGAGCCATCTCTTCAGCCCCTCTTTACTTTTGCCACCTTTATAAACCTCCGCATCAGTCCATGGTGGGGATTATCCTCCCAGGTCTGTCTTTGCAGTGGCAACTTTGTACACTCCACAGCGGAAATCCTCAATCTTCTTGTAAGGAAATTGATTCAAGACCCCCTTTCAGCATCCCTCTCCCCTTGTGTGACAGTTGACCCTTGGGCTCCAATATCAGGATTATTTCTATTCCTTGTCCTCCCACTAGTAAAGATAATAATTGAATTTTATCTTTCCTTTGTTAGACTCAAACATAGGCTGTCTGTCCCTTTGAAATTAAAAGGGTCTCTTGATTGAATGTGGGTAGAAAAGGACTCAATAGGTAGCCCTGCCCATCCTATGATCTTAAGAAGACAAACACATCTATTTTTCCCCAGATGCAGTTTCCATGGTACATTCTTACCGTCTCAGGGAATAGATATTCGTTGCATCAACACACATCATTAAATTAGTTCTTTGGTTTCCAAAGTCTCCCAGAAACAGTCTTTTTTTTTTTTTTTTTTTTTTTTTTTTTTTTTTTTTTTTTTTTTTTTTTTTTTTTGGTTTTTCGAGACAGGGTTTCTCTGTGTAGCCCTGGCTGTCCTGGAACTCACTCTGGAGACCAGGCTGGCCTCGAACTCAGAAATCTGCCTGCCTCTGCCTCCCAAGTGCTGGGATTAAAGGCGTGCGCCACCACTGCCCGGCTAGAAACAGTCTTATTAAAGGATGCATATTTGTGAGTCTTGAAGTATATCCTTTGGCTCATACTATGCCTCACTTCCTGTAAGCTTATTTGCATGTGAATTTGTGTGTGCCTTTTTGTTTTCCTCTGTGGATATATCTGGGGCAGCTTATTTACTTTTATTGCTTTGGTAGTATAACTGTCTTTTGGATATGCATATCAAAATCCTTGTCCTATCTGTTACTAATTATGTCACTGGAAAACTGACTTAGGCCCTGTGAACCTTAGTTTGTTCTCAAATCAATTGAGCTAGAATGTACTACTGAACAGTGTACAAATTCATATACATGTCTAGAGAGAATAGAAGTCAATGTGGGGTATCTTTTCAGTTACCCCACTTTTATTTTTGAGACAAGGTCTCTCTCTCGTTAGTCCTAAAGACAATTGATTCAGTTAGGTTGGATGGACAGAGAGACACCTGAGATTACAGGTACATGCTATTGCACTCGACTGCTTATGTAGGCACTGGGGGACCAAACTCCAGCCCTTCTGTTTACATGGGAAGCACTCTACTGACAGCCATCTCCTCTGCTCTGAATTAAAATTGAAGTGTACTAAAAATGATGTCTTAAATGTAACACTTCCCAAATTCAAATCTGAACTGAGGTCTCCTTTTCTATCTATGTGTCATCTTCAGAACTCCCAGAAGATCACTGAGCAGGCAGTAAGATAAGAGAGCTTGGTCATATTGATGACTTTTTGTGACAAAACCATGGGCTAAGGCTGTGGCCTTTATTACTCTTCGCAGTGCTCTAGACAATCAGTATTTTGGGCTCTTGTAAATGTATATTCAGAGAAGTCTCCACCCAAAGGCAAGGAATTGAAGTGAGAGATTGCTGGCTTTGCCACTGAGCAGTGTGTGCCTCAGCAGCTTAAAACACAAGCTCTCTCCCATGATACTGTGTAGATACAGAACCATTGCATGCTTTTGATAATATAATCACATGTCCATTAGCCATTGTTGGAGACTAGGTTAAGCAACATTTGGTCCTACAGTAAAGTATGAGCTGTTAAGAAGGTCATAAGTTACCTTACCCACCACGTGAGCCTCAAAAGCACTGTGCAAAGCGAGAGGAACCAGGCATACGAATAGATGGTTATTTTGTCTTTGAGAACATTGTTTAGTTACATGCCCAATTTTAAAAATTAGATTGTTTGTTTTCCGGATGACTAGTTTTGGCAGGTTGTTTCTTTACTTAAATGATGCTGTTCTTTGCTGTACAGGAAGTTTTTTCATGAGGTCTTATTTATTAATTGATGATCTTAAAGGTAAACAACCTCGATGACTCTTCACTGGTGAATCAATAATAAAAATGATTATACAATGATCTATTATTACTCAGCTGTTAATTAAAGCAAAGTATGAATTTAAAAAAATGAATTGATGTATCTGGAAACAACAATTCTGAGTGAGATAACCCAGGATCAGAAAGATAATGTCGCATGGTTTCTCTCATCTCTGGAGATTAGCTTTGAATCAGTCATGATCAAATATCATTCAGATAGGTACGTTTCATTTGAAATACACATAGATGTAAGGAAAATAGTAAAGAACAATGGCGGAGGGAGTTCTTTCAAGAGAAGGCTTACAGAATGTAGTTATGAAGGCTTAAAGAGAAACAGTGAAATAGAAAATGCTAAGTTGGCATAAGGCAGCGTTTCTCAACCTGTGTTCATAGGGGTCACATATCAGATCTCTTGCATGTCAGATATTTACGTCACAACTCATAACTGACAAATTACTCTTATAAAGTAGCAACAAAAGTAGTTTTATGGTTGGGGATCACCACAACATGAGGAACTGTATCAAGGGATTATAGTTTGGGGAATGTTGAGAACCGCTTACATAGGGGCTAAGATGGGGAAGCATGGTCCAGGAAATAAAGCAGGAAGACATAGCTATGCTAAAGACCTTCTGAAAAAGATATATGAAAGCATACTATAAAAGCTTCCTCACACACACACACACACACACACACACACACACACACACACACACATGAGTTTAAATTTAGTTATCCAGTAAAAAGGTGATGATCATACCCTCGCAATTTACCACAGGTTAAAGAACAAAAATCTCAGTACCAGAAATTGTTTTTTGCTTTTGGAACTGCTGCTCAGTGGAGTCCCATAGGTGCCACGCATTACAAGCTACTGCCCATGTCCTTAGTTACCTTCCCACACTGACCTTGACAATAGGACACTATTGCTGAAGACACCATATACTTGAATTTTAAAACCATGGGGAAATCGAGATGGTAGTGGGCAGGAGGCTTCAGTCCTGCTGGGTAGCTTTCACAGTGCAGGAGGGTGCTATGCACACTAATGTGGGAGAAAAATAATCATTCATGTTACCCAGCTGTGACTTCTTCGAGCTACTGATGACTGCCTTGGTAAGATATGCCCATTGGTGCAAGACGGGGATGAACAGCAAGGAAGTAACTAAGCACTTTCTATTGGCTTTAAGACCTGGTCCACAAGATAAAACCCACATTTGGCATTCTTTTGGGGGACCAAGAACCTGTGGCTAGACAGACTAAACAGGCTTTAAGGGAAAACCTACTAGTGTTATTCTGCTAAATGGACACAGTGGTAAACTGAGTCCTAATGACTTGTCATTAAGTCCATAGATTAGCGAATATTTCCATCCTCCCCAGAGAAGCATCTTTCTTCAATAGATGGTAATTAACACAGGAATTCATGACGGTTCGACATGCAATGAATAAGCTCAGCCCTAAAATGGGCACCTGTATTATCCCTCCTCTTTCCAGCACTTATGGATAACTGTGGACAAGAGAGCATCAAGATTCTAAGAGCTAGAAGTGATGAACGACTAGAGAGACACTAGAGCACAGTTGCACATATAAACACACAGCAGCTTTGACAGCATGTACAAGACCTGCACAAGCTCAAGCCAGGCAAAATCCATCAATCGTGGGTTGGGGAGCTACTGACAACTGGTGGCTTCTGAGTGGAGTAAGAGTCTCCTTTATCTAAGCACACCCCCCACAGTAAGTGGATCATGCTCCAGTAGAAGACCAAGCTTCCATTTGGGTAGCACAAGTTGGATTGTGTGGGCTGATGAGATAAACTAACAACAAAAGAAAAAAGGGGAGGGAGAGGGAGAGGGAGAGGGAGAGGGAGAGGGAGAGGGAGAGGGAGAGGGAGAGGGAGAGGGAGAGGGAGAGGGAGAGAAAAAAACGCAAGACAAAGAAGAGGGCATGGAGCAAAAAGGGAAAGGGGAGTGGATCTGAAAGGCAGTTGGAAAGAGAGAATATAATCAAGATACATTATAGGAAAGTCTCAAAAATTAATAAGAATGCAGAAGAGGTATAATCTATACTCTATAAATAGCCAACGTTGGTTGTCTTTCTCCAAAACAATTGAAATGGAAAACCACCCTCCTTCCTCACACCGCATTTGAAAGCTTTGTGGCAACAATCTCAGGAGAACTTACACATGCACACAGAGAGAGAGAGAGAGAGAGAGAGAGAGAGA
>CM052710.1:9300099-9342805 GCA_028551405.1 Uromys caudimaculatus | reverse complement strand
CTTGGTCATCTGTCTAAAATGTTGACCCAACAAAATCCATCAGGGGAGACATACGAAGAGCTATTTATTCATTTGTGTTTGCAGTGCCCTCTCTGCACCATCAGATGTTTTTCAGATTAAGAGGGGAGGCAAAAGTTCTGTGGGAGAGAAAATAAAACTAAGGCCAAGGTTTTCTTCTGTCATTACCCCTTGCCTGCTCTTTCTTTTTCTTTTCCAGCCGCTTATTGCGACTTTGACAAATGACAATACAAAAGGAGAATTTATGATGGGTCTTGGCGATTAGCACATTATCACAAGCAAAACAGAGCCCTCAGCCTCCGCCACTGGGGAGCCATTGAAGGAAGCTTTGAACGTGATGCATGGGTCAAGACCCATTTCTGCAGAAGTGAAGTCGCTGTAGTACTGGCTCAAGTCAAGGTAGAAACCCCTGGAGATTCAGGTGAAGACATTGAGCACTGGATGAGGAACATTTAGCCAGAGAGGTCATTCTGCAAAGGAAGGAGGAGCCACTCTGCTCCCTGAAGACCATCATGCTGAATGATTTAATGCTACCTGTAGGAAATACTTTCTGCTTTACTGCTTTCTACTCTCATTTCTTCTCAGGATGAAAAGGGAAAAGAAAGAGCAGATAAGCAGAGCACATACCCTCCTTCCCTTCTGCTCCTGCCACTACTTCCTCGAAAAATCTTGAAGAAAGTTGGTTCTACCACTTCTCCACAACCACTGGACTTTCTGTAGATGATGTTCTGAGAGTAGATCACAGTGACAAAAGACAAGGTGGCTTTCTGAAAATTAACAAAAACTTTGATTATAATCACAATTCTTTTACATAGTTGGCAAACTTTGTTTATAGTTTTGGTATAGAATATCTCAGACCATTAGTTATGAAGCAATTTCAAGGGAAAATGAATATAATATGTTGGTCTATAATAAGTTAGAAATTGAATCTACAGAGTATAAATACATTCTTTAAAGTTCTTTCTATCTATCTATCTATCTATCTATCTATCTATCTATCTATCTATCTACCTATCTACCTATGTATGGGTGTTTGACTTCAGGTATGTATGAATACTAGAGGCATTCAATGCCCACAGAGGTCATAAAATGGTATTAGACCTCTCAGAACTGGACTAATTGGTTATTCTGAGCCACCAGATAGATACTGGGAACCAAATGTTGGTTCGCTACAAGAACAAGTGATCTCAATCACAGACCCAACTCTTTAGTTCCAAGCCTCTTTTAAAAATGACTACAATCTAGAGGAATTAATTTGAATAAATTAGTCAGAGGAAAGGTGTTCACAGGGTCTTAAATAAGCTAACATGGTTATTCTTTATCTTAGACATATAGCTAGTGATTTGGTGCTCATAGCATATAGCAAAAAGTTAATCGGACCCAGATAAATATTGGATGGTGGGAAATGAAATGACACCAGGCCTTGGTATCTTAAAAATTATTACCTGGGACATGAGATATTCATGTTAGTGGACAAGTGCTCAAACTAGCAATGACTTACATATTTTGTTAGACTACTGCTTCCCATGGGGCATTTCTTGTATCCCCAAAGATACTTGACATCATTGTTGGCCTCTTGCTGTTGGACATCAATACCATATCCATAGAGGTGATAATTGGAAGTGTTTTCACATATGGTTCGATGTCAACTGGTTGAGAATGGAGTCAGATGGGAAGGAATGGGAAATACTGATGTGGACTGAAGGCTCCTAAACTCTTCCCATCAGTTAGAGCATCTACTGTCATGAGTTTTAGCATTTGGAAGAATACAAAATGAAGATTCCAAGGGGAATGTATAACATTTACTCAGATGTTACTATGGCTCAGTGCCCTCTATCACAGAAGTTTCTTTTTGCAATAGGTTCAAATCAGTACAGAGACTCATAATGGCTCAGAGTGCTATGTACCAAACACTGAGGAGTGCTCAGCCAGAATGGAACATTAATATTACCCTTTTTCCTCTTGGGGATTAAGAATCATTGCAGAAAAGTAGGCAGAAAAAAGGTAAAAACCAACGGTTGCAAAGAACTGTCACACACGTTGTTTTCTGGAAATGATTGGCCTAAGAATTGCACATAGGAAATCACATTAGCTGTGGCTTCATGTACAAGACTCGTATAGAACATTTCATAATTCCCTCAGCCCAGATTCATGTGGCTGCAGATCTGTGAGGACTAGATTGCTGCATCTGAGGGTGTGCATTCCTTCTTCATAATTACCTCGCCTGAAACCATCTCCATGTATTTTCTGAGGCTCACACAACGTACCTAGAGCCCTCATGATGTGCAATCTCAGAAAAGGCCTTTGATATTGAATGTTACATTGGTATCATTCTAATGATGCTGCTTCAGTAGACTTTCAAGTGTCGCTCCGTGACGGGGAGCCTGGAACGATCCAGTGTCAAGTAGGCATTATTAAAAAGAACAACTTACATAACACAATTATAAATCATAAAGAAATTTTAAAGAATTATGGGCTACCTTCTGCTTCTTTTAGAATTTAATGAGAATATGTTCACAGTGGTTTCTAGTCAGAATCTAGCTTCCTGTCTTGTGATGTCTAAGCCTGCCTAAAACACACTAGTTCTTCTGCATTCTCCTTCTTGGCCCATACTATACCCTCTATCTCCTCTTACATTTCCCCCTGTATTTAAGTTAAAACAGAAATCTCTACCAGTGTGATTTTATAGAGTGTTTATTTTCTAGAGACATTTCTTCAGTCTTATTCATATGAGAGCTACTGGCATTAAATAAATAGTAACCAGGTCTATTGCCAAAAATCGTTGCAATTCATACAGAATCCGGATCAAAATGTCAACGATATGAACACTGATAAATATAATTAGCTTGAAAGAAGAACAAAGGTTCTGTCTTATAATTTCCATGGTATAATGAACATTTTTATAATGATTTGAGATATACAATTGGTATTGGTTTTCTGGAGGTCACCAGTGCATTGTGCCACTTACGGCTTCCTCTTGGAACAGGCTTAAAATCAACTTGGAAACCCAGAATAGACTAAGCATTTGCACAGCTTAGCTTAAGTTGGAAGCCAGCATGCCATGTACAGGTTTCTCTATAAGTTAACCGCATGTATGTAGAACTAGAACTATTGGAACAAAGTAAAAGTATCCTCACAAAAAGCTCTAGGATACTCAATCCACAGAATAAGACAAATGAGTATATGTTATGCAAACTGCTCATAGAATCTATATATATAATGACCATGGGTTCATCTGCTAACAAATTAACACAGTTGCTCCTCTCCTCTGGCACTTACAAATAGAAACTGTTCTAGCCCATGTATAGGTGTTATATCTATAAATGACCTAGAGATATCTATGTGTAGATAGTAAGTACATTGTTCAAGGCTACAGACACAGAAAAGGAGGGTCCTTCAGCACTAATCTTATTTGAGGTAACAAAAGAAATTCTGTATGTGGAATGGAGATAATAGTGGAAGTTGATCAGGGTAATATTTGCCACGGATGGCCATAAGTTGGATGGCTTGCCTCTAAGAAGCACATGAGGGGAAATGAGTGTGGTGGTGGGGAATCCTGCAAGAGTGATGGTGATGCTGAAGATGAGGCATGATGAAGTCTCCCCAAAGCAACAGAAGAAAGACAGAGAAGAGAAGGCTGTTTCTCATTGTGGCATAAAAATCCTCCCTGAACTCACAGCATCTCTCCCCTACATAAAACATAGCCTCCTTAAAGTAAAGGTGGTCACAGGACCATTGGTAGGAAGTTATTGGAATCCTCCTGTTATCAAATTTTGGAGATGATGCTTAAAGCCAAAAACATGGTCCTAGAAGTGTGGATTTTGGGAAACATTCTGGACAACAGGGAATGCAGTTTTGTGCACAAAGTACATGGAATGTGACCTTTGCCTTAAGGATAATTTTTAACGGAGCTACATGACCAGATGCTTGATTGGCTTATGCCATAAGATAATTACTTTAATTTCAGAAATATAGAACACAAAGAATAACCATGATCTATATAGTCTCAAAATATTATTTGAATTACAGGCACCAATTGGCAAAAGTCTCAATTGACACTGAATTTACACACTGAGTAAAAATTTAATAAGCTGATAAGAACATTTGTAATCTTTACAGACTCATGGCTGGTTTGCCAATTGTGGGACACATTACTGACACATTTTAACATCCAATAATATACAATTAAATTGCTGCTATATAAGAGATATAATCCTCAATTTGCTATCCTAAATTGACTAATACTTTCTCCTTTCTTTAAAAACAATTTTATCTGTAAATTCATTTATTTATAGTTTTATAGTTGCTTCTGGTTTTTGTTCCTGTGTGTGATATTGAAGAGGCAAAATACAATGTTTTCTGTGTGTTTACATTTATATGCAGGTAGAGAGTATATCATTTTTGTTTGCACTGAAGCAAAAGCAATGAATTGAGTTCTTTCAAGAGATAACCAACTCATCAGCTATCCCCTATGCTGTGGATAAAATATGAAGTAGTGTTTTGAGGATGTGTGTTTCTGGTTGTGTATTGGGAGAACTGGTGTGTTAATATGGCTTGCCATCCATCTCTCCATGTGGCATGTAAGGGCTGACTTGTTGAAATTTTGTAGGCTTTTATTTACAGAGAAAACAGATAGTGTGCAGCTCGGGATCCTATCAGTCCACACATTCAAAGGAGTCACATCTGGAAGGAGAGTGCTTAACTTAGAACATTTATGGGTAATCTAATTCACAAGGTGATCAAAATTACCTTGCTCCTATTTATAAGGGAAAAAAACTAAGAAATTTAATTATTTACGAATTATTCATGAATATTTTGATACTGGCTCAAGGCTAGAGTTGGAAAAGAGACAATCACATATTGTTGAAAATCAGTGTTTTGTTCAAGAAAAATATGGAATATTTCAGTCTCAGGATAACACTCCATATTTCCAGAGTGTTTAAAAAATAAAAAAAGAGGTGTTACTATAGACAAGGGAACCTTGGGGTGGAAACAGAAATGAAAACAGACCATCTGAGAAAGAAATGGGATACGGAAGAGTGCTGGGGATAAATGACTGCAGCAACATGTGTTGTGTAGTTATAATAGACAGATTATAAGTTACATTTTGTGAGAAACACATGGCCATGTGCCAAACATCCATATGCCAAAGCTAATAAACCTGAATCCCACTGATGGGCCTTATGCAACAGATTTTACTTAGTGGTTGGAAAGGCCCTAGGAAGCCAACGAAGATGTGTAGGCTTTTGAGTCATATATGTACAAACATATGCACACACATATCACCAGTGTACATATAGTGTAAATATAGAGTGCATGTCCAGTACTGGCATCTAGATGTGAGTGAATGAGTACATATGAGAAATGAGAAACAGATGGCTAGCTATGGCTAGCTATTGTCATTTTATAGCTTTGACAGTAAGAGAAGGAATGCCAATCTGACAACAGGTATCCAGGAAGACATCTCTGACGAACTAACATTTCTTCTGAAGCATAAATAAAAGGGAAGCCACCAAATGCAAACTTTAAGAAGGGCATTATAATCATCAGAAATAAGAAGTGTGAAGTCCAAAGTCCAGAGAGACCTTGACAAATAGAAGAAACAAAAGAAATTTACCTCAGTAACAACTCAATTCCAGAGAATAGAATGATGCAAAATTAAATGGTGAATCAGGACTGCTCAGTGGTAAGGTACTTCTGTGTGCCCTCCAAAAATAAAGACCTGAGACTGATGGACTCTGGAACACATCAGGGGAAAGACCAGGCTTGGTGATCTCGCCTTGAGGAGCTGGAGACATATGCCTGACTGAGGACCTCTGGCTAAGCAGCTGAGCTTCCTTGGTGAGCTCTGGGCCAGTGAGAGACCCAGTCTCCAAAACAAAAAGATGAGCTCTGAGGAATGAAATATAAGCTCACCTGTTTTACACACACACACGCACACACACACACACACACACACACACACACACACAGAGAGAGAGAGAGAGAGAGAGAGAGAGAGAGAGAGAGAGAGAGAGAGAGAGAGAGAGAGAGAGAGGTGGAGTACTGGAGGAGGAGGAGGAGCAAGAGGAGGAAGAGGAAGACAAGGAGGAGGAGGAGGACGAGGAAAGATTAAGGGAGGTTTTGGAGACCAAGGTAAGAATTACATCTGCAAACACAGTGAAAGCAGAAAAATTGAGAATTTAAGAGCACCTTGGGCTGTATAAGGAGATTGTTTCAAAATAAGACAAACAAACAAAAAAAAAAAAAGAAAGAAAGAAAAAGAAAAGAAAAGAAAGAGAAAGAAAAAGAAAGAAAGAAAGAAAGAAAGAAAGAAAGAAAGAAAGAAAGAAAGAAAGAAAGAAAGAAAGAAAGAAAGAAAGAAAGAAAAAACTGGCTGTTCTAAATCATTCGGCAAGATAAAACAATACTTGCAGTCTTGAAGAAGCACCTGGAGATGAAAGGAAGTTATTAGGCTTGGTAGAGAGTTTATGTTATAGATACCTTAGAGGAGGAGGAGGAGGAGGAGGAGGAGGAGGAGGAGGAGGAGGAGGAGGAGGAGGAGGAGGAGGAGGAGAGGGGAACCAAGAAAAGTCTCAACCATGTTAAAGTGGCCCCACCTTCTTGACAAGCCTACCTCCGATATTGGGCACAGTGCTAGCTGCCTATTAAACCTGAGGACAAAGCTTGCTCTGTATTAGTAAATGCATAATAAATACAATTACCAAAGAGAAGGTTTTCTTTTTTTAATTTCTAATGTTTTGTATGGGTTATCTTGTATGACTTGAGGGACTAGATGATATCACTGCCAACATTTTATATGGAAAGAAATTAAAGTTGAATAATTCAGTTAAGTGCTGTGCTCCAAAGTAGCAATGAAAATGAAGTTCTCCTGGGACTACCCAGGGGTAGTTTCTCTAACCCTTTCAGAGTTTAGACTTTTATACTTTTTGTTGAATTAAGAAAAAAAATGGAAGTTATTAACATCTCTCCCAGAAACTGTATACAAGTGGATTTTGTTTAGTAGTCTTTCTACTGTTTTATCTGTGTTTTATCCCTGGCTCCTGGTTTATTAATAATCACCATTTCTTCTATGGTTCCCACGTGTCAGACACTCTTCTGGCCATTTTGTACTTATTAAAATAATGGGATTGTTACAAGATCTCTGAGACACATACAAGTCTGGTTACTGTTTTATGTTGAGGAAATGGAAAGCAGAGACCTTTATCCTAATAGACTTGATTCTAAAGGCAGTTACTCTACCTCAGAGTTACTGGAACATCCAATTAGCACATGAAAGTGATCGACATCAGATAAGTCCAAATTAAAACAATATTGAAATCCTAGACATGATAGAATAGATGAATGTGAGAAGTGTGAGAACAAGGAGAAATGAAAACTTCCAGGTTTCCTTCTGCTCGCCTTCTCCACATCTACCCCAGGCACCTCTTCCCATACGCGATCAACCAAGTATAATAACTCTTCTATGTGTTTGTATGTGGGGCTATCCACCGGGTCATGTCCAACTTACCAGAGGCCACACCTTCAAAGGAAAAGGACGCCTCAGTCCCCAGCAGCTACCAGTTGCTAATGGTTCAACAGCTGTGGTTGGATGCTTAGAGCCTCTTCCTCTTTCTTTCAGGCTGGGATTTTTAACTTGCATGGTTTTGTTTAGGTAACCACAGTTTCTGTGAGTTCAAGAGTCACAGCACCCTCCGCTGCCGTCTTTTGTTCTTGGTTTTCCCATCTTCTTCTTTGACATTTCCTGAGCCTCGTGGCAAGGGGTGGAGGGAAGTGTTGATGTAGATGTTCCATCTACAGCTGGGCAGGCAAGGGTTCTCTCACAGCAACAAGTGAAGTAACTAACGCATCTGACTTCCTCCTGACGTCCTTTCTTACCTATGCTTCCATGCCACTAGCCTGCACCAAGCAAGATATGCTCAGGCTACAGAAGTGCTTTCTATCGACTGAGCAAGAGGGCTTCAGAAATGTAAGTTCATTTCCCAAGACTCTTTCCCCAAACTTCACCTGGGTGTCTACTATTTTCATTTCTGCTTCTGTTTAGGTATCATATTCTTCTTTAAGAGTTTCCTGAAACATGATCCCAGGGGTCCATGAAATTATGCAAATATTATGTTCAAGCCCTTAGTAAGCCATGTTTCATGTGTCATTATAGCTCTCTGCTCCCATCCTCTTTGTGTCTTTAGAAAACCGACAACGTGGAAACCTGGTAGAATTGTTATTTCACACATATTCAAACATAGGATGTTTTCCATGTCTTAATTCATGGCTGGGATGAGGGGAACATTTGTTGAGTAAATAAATTAACTGCTTTTCATTTGACAAATATCTAATGAATAAGTCTTCTCCCCAATTAAACAACAACGGAACATCTCTCAAAGAGTGTGAGAGACAGCCCAGTGATTTTGAGCACTCACTGCTCTCTTACGGAATACACATTCAATTCCCAGAAACCATGTCCACTGACATTCTGTGGTCTATAACTCCAGTGTCAGTGACTCCAGTGCCCCCCTGCCTGGTCTTCAAGAACATCTGCACACACATGTCATAGACTCATACAGACACACAGTACACATAATTAAAAATAGAATTAATCTTAAAATTAATAGCATTTCACATAAGTACATAAAAAAATACAAAAATAAATACAAAATAATAAAAGATTAGTAGGTGCATGGAAACTGGGGTGGAAGGTAGAGTTTTATTTAACGTTTCAAGGGGTACAGTCTCTCCTGGCGGGGAAGGGATAGCCACAGAAGCAGGAGGCCCACTCACCTCCACAGTCGAGATGTAGAGAACAAACAGGAAGTCATGCCCAGATAGAAAGTTAAGGCCCACCCCCTCTTCTGTGATAGACTTTCTCCAGCAAGGCCCCACCTTATAAAGTTTTCACAACTTTGTAAAACAGCACTGCCACATTGGGACCAAGTGTTCAAATACACGAGTTCCTGGGGACATTTTCATATTCAAATCACATCCGCCATTGTAGGTAGGCCATTCAGAAAGAGCTTTTCTAATAAAGATTGAACAGAAATCTAAATGATCAGAAAGACTAAGTCTAGAGAAATTAGTGTTCTAGCAGGGTGGCATTGCACAGGATTGTACCCTGAAGAGATGTGATGGATTTTTTGTTTGTTGGTTTGTTTTTTTGTTTTTGTTTTTGTTTTTGTTTTTGTTTTTGTCAGCTGGACACAGGCAGGCTAGGTTCATCTGAGAAGGAGAAACTTCAACTGAGAAAATTGTCTCTATCATTCTGGCTTATAGGCAAGTCTATCAGGAATTTTCTTGGTTGACATTTAATGTGAAAGGGTCCAGCCTTTTATGGGTGATGCTGCCCTTGGGCAGGTGGTTCTTGGAGATGTAAGAACAGCATTAGTGTCACCAGTGTGAAAAGCAAGCCACTCACACGTCATTCTTCCATGGTTCTGCTTCAGGTCCTGCCTCCAGGTTCCTGCCTTGAGCTCCTTGACCTGACTTCTCTTCATAATGGACTATAAGCTGTAAGATGAAGTAAACCATTTATTTCCTAGGTTCCTTTGGGCTATGATATTTATTGTAGCAATATAAATCAAACTAGAACAAGAGAGAACATACTTCTTGGAAGTTTCAGGAAAAACAAACAAGAACAAGAACAACAACAACAGCAATAACAACAACAACAACAACATGTCTCTTTGAAAGAAAAAGAGACAGAAATGGTGACAGGTTCCTGGTCTTGGAAATGTGAGCAGAACCTCAAAGAAATAATTAGGGACGCAGATTTAACTCTCTTAAATATTTAAAGCACTGGAATTATTTCTAAATAGCCTTTACAAAACAGTGCCTCTATTTCATACGTTTTCTGCCTGTGTGTTGAAGTTCTTCCTAAGATTAGTGCTCATGACAACATTCATGAATCCTCTATCACTGTCTTCCCCACTGTATGCTAAGCTAGACAGGTAGGTTTTGGTTTTTTATCCTGTCCTTTCTACCTAGAAGAGATGACATCCCTTCAAGATCTCCTGGAAGGAGAAAAGTATGTCTTGTTCACCTGTAATGAGAACTACCATTGTCATGATCAAAATAAACAGAAAGGGAAATGGAAATATGAGTTTCTAGGCTGTTTCTGTGGTCCTGTTGAAGGTCTCAGGGAGTTTTTTCTGGATTGATGGCAGCACGGAAGCCTCTGGACGCAGAACGCTCTTGGGAAAAGTAGCTGTAGGGATTCTTGATGGGTTGGCACTTCTGGGTAAGAGAAAACAGGTGACATAGGTTTCTATTTATGTTTTAAACTGAATAATGAGGACCACAGTTACACAATCAATGAGGAGAAGGAATCCTGCTCATTAAAATCATTTATTCTTTAATATTAGCAAGTAGGTATATTTAGATAATTAAAACAAAACCATCAACAACAAAACCAATGTCAATCAGCTTTGGTTTTAACAGTATCATTTACCTAAAATTGTGATATTGGATCATAGTATTACACAAAATAGTAGGTGTCTTGGCTAGTGTGTATCCACAATTTAGCATCTTAAAAGTTTGGATGATGACATCCAAAAATTTTATCTTAATTAAATTACTGTGTCTATTTCTGTCCTCTCCAACTTTGTCTTCAAAGAGCATTGGCTTCTGCCGATTCAACACCCTCACTGAAAATGGAGTAGGAAGCAGAAGTTTGGACCAATCCCGCCTGTCTTCAGGGTGACTGTGAGTAGAATTCCCTCTGTTATGGTACTTAAGTGACAGTTGAACCCAGCAGATCAATTTGTGCCTCACTTAGAGGCCGTGGATGGCACTTTGCACAAAAATAGGGAATTAAACTTGGCTCTGTCTAGCTGAACCTTCTCTCAGTGCTAAACAACACATTTAGATCAGGTCTTCTTGGTGACAGGGATTTGTCTATGGCTGATATCCATAGCTATATAAGAACATTTTGGAAACACTCTTAAATCAGGATACAGAGATGCAGACCCAGGAAGAAGAGCCAACCCAGAAGCCTTTTTGCAAGTAATGTTACACAACCACCCTGAGTCTGCAGACTCTATGCTGATGTTAGTGAAGATCTCAAAGAAATCATAGTGATGGAAGCCACAGGAAAACATCAAAACGCTTTTTAAAAAATATACAGCACTCCTTATCCTCATTTGTGCTCACTTTCGATGAACAAATAAAAAGCTATTTTTTTCAGTGAATATAGAGGTTTGATAGAGATGTGGCCCAGCAGTTAAAAGCACTGTCCATTCTTATAGAGGATCCAGGTTCAATTCCAAGCGCCCACCTTGTTGCCCACAACCATCTGTAACTCAAGCTCCATAGGAATCTGATGCCAACTTCTGGCCCCTGTGCATACCAGGCACACATGTGGGACACAGACATACATGCAGGTACAACATCCACATACTATGTAATAAGTAATACATGCATGTAGATTGTGAGTGGCCCAGATTCAGGAAGGCGGAAGTTACATTTGTCTCTTATGTGTGGGTCATGATCTTTGATGTTGGTATGCGTGGGACTAAGGGGACATAGGAGTAAGTTAGACTATGATGTACATAGGCAAAGAGCAGGAAATGTTGAACAAAGGCAGGGCATTGGTGAGATGATATTGTTAGCAAGGAGAGAGGAGAGGATGGCACAAAAGGAGAGTATGACAGAGGAAAAAGGAAAGATTAATAATCTTTTATCTGAGAAATGCCTAAAATTAATGTAGTAACAAAATAAAATCAAACTGTAGGGAGAAGACATTTTTCTTTGAGATTCAATTTTAAAAGACACTATTATCTTATCCACCCTTGAAAACCATTTTTTGAAAATTCTATATATGATTACTATAGTGACATAATTTCAACCCCATACTCTCCTTGCTGAACTCGTCCAGTGTCCTACCTATTCCCCTTCTGGCCCCTTTCAACTGTGTGGCCTCTTTTATAATTATTGTCATCACATGCGAGCACACACACACACACACACACACACACACACACACACACTGCGAGCACACACACACACACACACACACACACTGCGAGCACACACACACACACACACACACACACACACACACACACACACAGCCAGATCCATTTCGTGTTGATCAAATCTATATGTGTTGAGGGCTCACTACCTGGGGATTGGATTATCTATCATGGAACTTATACCTGGAAAAGACTCACTCTTCCAGTCTTAACAGTCATTATTTGCCTGTAGCTCTTCATTTAGGTTTGGCCATTTGTGTAAAATGAAAATAAAAGACAATATTATTTAAAATCCTTAATCCATACGAATGGAGTCACCACGAACCACTTCTTCGAGTCTTCTATTTGATCCCATTCTAAGCTCTAAATCTATCCTATATTTATGACTGCTTCCAACAACTACACCATAACTGGAAACTTTAGGCATTCTCCAAGTGATTATCCATTTGTGAGATTTCCAATGAGCTACGCGGACTGCTGGAGTCTCCTGGGATTTTGTACCAGCCTGGGTCAGAACACGAAAGGACAATCTAAGCTCTAAGAGTTCCGTAGAAGCATGATGCATCATTATAACAAGAACAACAACTACTTAGGTTCTAATATTTTCTGCCTTCTGTGGCAATTAGAACCAAATGGATTGCAGAAGGAATATATTCACATTAATTCCCAAGATGTACCAAAGAAAAATGAGAATCTCTGACCAGGCAATGACAATCTATATGTCTTTGGATAATTATTTTTCACTATTTGGACAATACACATTTTGTGAGGATTAGGGTAAAGAAAGTTTATAAAAAGCCCTCTTGCTTGTTATTGGTTATTTCTTATCTTTTACAGAAAGGATTTAAGCCATAAGAATTTTAATGGTTTTCTGAAAGTAAAGTCGAATAATTTGTCCAGTATTATTTCTCTGTCAGTAAGAAGAGATTCCTGAGGCAAAGGGTTACTAAGCAAAACTCTCAGATGGACAACACATTTAGAAATATCAGGAGATGGGAAAGATTTAGTTGCTGAACCTGTGGCTGAAGATGGCATTTCATGAAAATGACTCAAAAATGGTAATAAGAAAATCTAAGATATGAAAACATGTGTAAAGATGCAGAGTATTAGTCTCTAGCATTGTTAACCTTTTATCAACAAAAGAATCAGACATTTGCTCCATGAAGTAAACAGAAATATGTTACTTCATAGAGAAATTACTGAGTAATTTTTCCCGAAGAAAAGAACAAAATTACAGAGAAATATATTTCCTTTCTATAAACAAAACTAAAGGCTAAACTTTAGCAAACATAATTTGATTTTCTTGCCCCTTCAAAGCCTGTACAATTGGCTGGCATAGATGACTGAGCAGATAATACCTTATTTCATACGGGCCTGACAAACAGAATTCAGTCCTTGAGATGTGCAGTGGGAAGAAAAGAACCGACTCCTAAACGTTGTCCTCTGGCTTCCACATATGTGGATTGACATGTACACGCACACATGCACACACACGCAAGTACACATCATAATTACATATGCCTCACACATACACGTGCAGACATATGTATATTATAAAATACATTATGCATATACATACAAAATATGACATACAATAATTTTTTTTAAAAAAATGAGCATTTTCTGTCTTTCTCAGGAGGACATTTATCATTTTCACTATGATTCTAAATATTTATTCCAAGACATTTGGATCTTTTCATTTGAGAATATATATATATATATATATATATATATATATATATATATATATATATATATACACACACACACACATACATACACACACACATATATATATGTATGCATGTGTGTGTGTGTGTGTATATATATATAAAGCCATTACACTCATACACACACACACACACACACACACACCAAAATAACACTGGCCAGCTAACGAGATCATGTAGAGCTTCTAAATACAGGAATTGGTAATTTTGTTCTTATTTGTATCTTATTTTTAATGCTTCTGCATCCATAGCAGCCAGTAAATGACACAATGTTAAATCACACTTTTGTCCAGTTTTAAAAGGGTGGGGAGAATCACCCAAGCCTTACATCAATATCAAATGAGGCAGTTTATGCCGGTTTTGAAAAAGAATAGCTCCAGAGAGAGAAATAACAAAATCAGGTCTTGAGGTCTTCCCGATATATAAAAGAAATACAGAAAGACAAACAGAAAGAGCCCAGGTTTCTTGGTCATACCTGGACAAGACCATGTACACTCCATGCAGTTCAGCCGTGCCCTGCCACCAGGTCTTCCTGCTCCCTCTACCCCACCCCCTTCTTAAAACGGCACCCACCACTCTATAGAATGATCTATTGGGACTTCAAAGCTGTGGCAATTGCATGTGGCACAGGATGTACGCAATTAATTATGTGATGTTTAAATGACAGGGTGTAGGGAAAATTGGGAAGAAGAAAATGGAGGGGTTTTTTTAGAGTTTAAAAAAAAGTGCCCAAGGTAAACTGAAAGGCTTGGTTGTCTGCTTGCCAAGAACCAGTAGCAGATAAGACCTCCAGTTGCTGTGGAAACTGGGGCCTCCAGGAGCCGGAATCCAATTTCAGAAACCACAAAATCAACACAAACGTGTGCAAAAATAAAAAGGTTTGTTTGGCAAGTCGTAAGGAGAAGGCGACCAATGTATAAAACACGTGAACCAAAGTGACCTTGGCCCACTAAAGCCCTAACGGCAGCGATGCCCACAGCAGACCTGGCACCTCTGAAACGAACGGTAACAAGACACAGTCCCCGCTGCTCTCTGAGATCAGGTAATTGCTACTTTGTGAAATGCCAAACGTCCACCACCTCTTCCCCAGCCCTACCTCCAAAAGCACAGCACCCCCCTTTCATGAAGGTAACCCTAGGAACTGAGAGTCCAACCCCAGAGGCCAGAAAACCCACAGCCTCCTTTTCCGTGGTCTTTAGACCATGAATTACACACTATATCACCCAGGAAAAGAAAAATGAAGAAAGCCAGACAATGAGGGCATAGACATTCTTTACCCTTTTGCCGTTTCTGTGAAGAATAATTTCCTTCTGCACTGTAAGTGGGCGTAACTCTTATCCATTCTAAACCCTGTATGTCATTCTGAACTCTGTTTAATTCACTTAGTGTTGGAGTAAACAGTCGTTCCCTAAGATAAAGCCATTGGTGAGTTCATGACTTCCAATTAATTCTGTACTCTCAGGCAGATCTATTTATGCATATAGTTATTTTTATGTCTTTCCTTCATTTTCTATAACCAATGAGAAGACTAAGCATTGAGCTGCTAAGACCTGCTTTACACACTGTTTGCCTTCAAACCTAGAGACCTTAACAAGCTGAGAGCATTTGTACACTTGCTAGTGGAGAAATAAATACGGATGATTTCATCATTTCATCATAGTTGTGATGAAATCTGTTAAACACCTCTTCAGAGAGACAAAATTGAAAGCCACATTGAATCCCAGGTAAGTAAAATACATAAAGAAAGAAAAATCACCACACAAAACCAATATATATATATATATATATATATATATATATATATATACACACACACACACACACATATATGTATGTATATATATATAAAACACACATACACACATACATACACATACATATATATCATATATACATACACACATACATATATATAATATACACACATATATACACACACGTACATATATATCATTACATACACATACATACACATACATATATACATATATATCATATACACATACATGCATACATAAATATACATACCACATACACACACACACATACATATCTATCTATCTATCTATATATATCCTGTAGAAAATGGATTCATACATGAAATTGAGAGAAGAAAGTGGTGGAAAGAAATGGAGGGAAGTAAGCCAAGTGAGTTTCACCAAAATATCATACACATGTATGAAACTCCCAAACAGTAAAACATTTTGAAGTCTACTCTTTTCTCAATTCTAAATCTGCCATCCTTGAAGTGAAGTTCAAAGACATTTTCTTGCCATTTAAGTGTTGTGCATTGTATTACGAAGATTTTTTTTAAATCCTCATACATCGGAGATCACACATAGTCATATGAGTCCTATTCCAGAAACAATGAAACAGGCCAGGAGTGGTTGACCTGACTGTGTGATTCAATCAGGAAGCTGACATCTGAACCCAGGTCATCTGGCTCCAGCAGCTTGGGGTTTTGTAGTCCACTGAAGAACGGCTGTGCAAAATGGAAATGGGATTTTTCTCAGATTTGCAGTGTCTCAGGACATGCAGGAAAGAGCAAGTTATACAGATTTGTCTTTTTACTACCAAATACAAATAAAAATTAATCTTTAAAATGCTAATGCAAGGCTTGGACAAGGCCTCTAGTTAGGTATTATGACAACCCAGCAAGGAAGGAAATTCTGTTTGAACTTGAAAAAGAAGTGGATGTTGAGTGAAGTGAACTCCCTGGGCTATCTTTACAAAGTAGTCTTCGTCCCCCACCACCCCACCCCCAGCCAAGGGAGCAATTGGATGAAGACCTGAGGCCCTTGTTTGTTTCAGCTCCCACCCTTTCTCCATTCCTCCTTTCATGATGGAGAAATCCTGCAAAGGCCAAAACAAAGCAGAAGGACCGAGTCAAACAAAACTCTCTTTTGCAAGATCACTTCTTCCAAAGGGACTTGATTAATCTAATAACATTACACGTTAAATCAATTTTCACCAGGAAAATAAAAACCACACAGGGTGATATATACCCCCTGGGAACTCCCCAAATGCACCCAGCCAATGTGGTTCTGTGGGACTTCTTTTATTTTACACAGAAAATTAAACGTTAGCAGTCCAGTTCTATTTTCTCTTAGAATGTCCATTAAAAGTCTGGCTGCAATATTTATGAATAGCAAAACAAGGCCACCAGGACATGTATCAGCTCAAAGCAAGTTTCAGTTACAGACCTGTCAAGCAGAGCCTCAGGCATTAATAATAATAACGTGGAGGGCTAAATTGGAAGAACAGGGCATACAAAAGAGTCTGTAATTTTTAAGAACATAAAGTAACCTCTTCATTTGCTTCAGCAAAGGTTTCCTTTTGGTTCTTTGGTCCTTAAGTTACTGAGTAAAGAATCAAATTCAAAAATACGTTTAATAAAATTTATAATAAAGGACACAGGAAAACATCTTAAAGAGAAATATCAAATGTTTAATTGACAATATGTTGAAATTCAAACTGAGAGCTTACTCTCTTCAGAATGAACACTCATTTTATTTTTATTGCTGTGTATTTGCATATAATGTATTTTAATCAACCTGTACCCATGCAGGCAGCACTAAGAGGCGTCAGTGGGTTTAAACAAATGGATCTTTGTTAAAGAAGTATTTATATTTTTAAATTATGTGTATATGCAGGACTGGGGTATGTTCGCATAAGTGCAGCTCTGCTGGAGGCTAGAAGAACATGTTGGATAAATTCCAAAGAGCTAGCTTTGCAGGTGGCTGTGAGCCTCCTGATGTGGGTGCTGGGAACTGAGCTCCTTACCTGCAAGGGCAGTATGCACTCTCTTGACCCATAGAGTTTTCATTTTCAAAGATCAAGTTGCATCTCTCAGCCTCCACCACACCCCCAGATGAATCGCTTTTGAAGACAAAAGGTATTTTTTTCTCTTTTCTATTTTTTTTTTCTGTTGACTTGTCCATGTTATTAGAGGAGAAAGTAAATGTCTGATCACAAATGAACTTAAAAAGGAATGTGTAAAAAGTCACAGGAAAGCTGGATTGTTAGGAACCAATGCCAAGGAAATGAAAATGACGATAAAGGTCATGAAAGCTAAACATCTCACAAATATTACTGTGAGCTAACGAAGAGAGAGTCTTCAGCTTGGAAAATCGACGTCAGTGTTCCGCTCTGTGCCATTTTCCAGTAGTGCATCACGGGCTATAACAGATCCCTAGTTAAAATGAAAACTGGAACACATTCTCGATAGTTGGAAATAAAAATCACTGTAACCAGGCAAAGGGATGGGGCTTAAAAATTAACCAGAGACCTCCACATCCTGTTTCTTCCTGAATGACCTTTGACCTTTCGGCTCAATCCATTTTACCAAAACACAAACAGATGCAACAATTTTTATCAGTCAGCCTTCCCATTGCTCCTCAAAACTCAAGCAATGGTTAAAAAAAAAAAAAAATTGGTTTGAAAGGAGACTTGGGGGAAATGCACTGCGACCTCTTCTTTTAGCTCTCTCCATTGCAAACCGCCCTCCTGCTTCTATATCGCCCTTCATGCTCAGCCACAGAGCAGGAGCAGGGAGTTCGGAGTTCGTGGTCACATGTAGGACTACGCTCTCGGAAACGTCTAGCCTTTTACATGCTGCTGGGCACAATGGAGGGTTATCCAAAGAATGTCTTTAGAATTCTAGAACACTCATTGGCTCCTGGCAGTGGACTAACTTCATCCTAAATGTTTTACCGTTGCTTCCTATTTCATAGGAGAGAAGAAAGCATCTTTCCGTCAACTGCAGCCACGGGGCAGGGGAGGGGGATAAGGAGAGGGTGGTGGGGGGAGCGAGTGGAGAGGAAGATTGCCGCTTTCAGTATAATCCACTTTTACGATATTTAGTTAATGTCTGTGTCGGGAGTGCAGGTGATCAATCAGTTCAAGGGACACTGGTCCCCCTGGAGGCTGTTGTGAGCCACCTGACACGGGTTCTGACAACCAAGCTTGGGACCTCTGCAGGAGCTATATCTCTCCAGCTCCAAGATCAATCAGTTCTTGGAGTCTGGCTCTTCAGTTGAGTTGAACTCGGTAGCATCTTCTATCTCAAAGGACTAGCTGAATCACAGAAGATTTAGCTGGAATAGTATCTCTCTCTCTCTCTCTCTCTCTCTCTCTCTCTCTCTCTCTCTCTCTCTCTCTCTCTCTCTCTCTGTGTCTGTGTGTGTCTGTGTGTGTGTGTGTCTGTGTCTGTGTGTGTGTGTGTGTGTTTGTGTATACAGAGTAACTCTCACACCACAGAGAATTACTAAGCTAAAAACTCTCTGTAGTGGAAGGAGAGTATGGTTTTCTTCCAGTCAGTTTTCAAAGGAACTGTTCTGTCATCTGGCCCCAAGCTTGGGTGTCCCAACTCTATGTTGCAGAGCAGATCTGCCTGGATCCATTTCCCATTCAGCCCCCACAGTGGCAAAGTGCCAACTGCTCTCTTGGTAATTGCAGGCGCTCTGAAACTTTGGGTTTTCTCTATCATTTACCTCTGAAACTCTTTTGAAGTGCTCTTATTTCTGGCTTTCCTCACTTTGCAATTCTCCAGAACGTCTTTCAGGATAATTGTACTATCAAGTAATGTCAGATTAGAAAATAAAATCTGGGAGCCCAAATCATAAGTCTAAACTATGTAGAGCCAGAAATGTGAATGTTAGCCTTCAATATCTCCTTTGCCTGCCACGTTCACCATTTCTTAAACCAGAAGTGTATGTGGTAAGAACTGTGGTACAGATTAATATTCTAAGTATTCTCCTAGGCTTTAATGAGGGGAGAGTTAAGCTATAGCCACAAGTCACCAGACTCAGCAAATTTGAATATGAACTCAGCAGGTTTTATGTTTAGTGGGCTTATGGGGGCTGAGGGAGTCCTCTGATACATGTGTTGACTGAACTTAGGAACGTGGCCTGAGAGGATAAGCTGGTCCTCATCACAATGACTTCTGAGAAGAACATTTGAGTCAATCAGATGACCAAGACGGCCAGGATGACCAACACAATCCATATGAGGTCTTGAAAGAGAAGACAATAGATAGAGCATGAGAGAAAAGAGGTAGGTGGGGACCCTCAAAAACTCAGAAACTCTGCTCACAAGGTGAGATCGTGAAGGGGAGATGGAATAAAAGACGCCAGGCAAGAACTCTTGTTAGGTGTGTGGGCCATTCATTAGAGTACAAAGGTGAGCCTATGCTCAGAACTTGCTTATGCCTCTAAGGATCTAACGCCACAAAGATAAACCGGATTTACCTTTACACCAGCTGCATCCAGTTATGCTATTTTAATGCTTTCTGAAATGAGTGAATCTGTCTGCCTGATGCACTGTGATGTGAGGCTAGGAAGAGAGAGAGAGAGAGAGAGAGAGAGAGAGAGAGAGAGAGAGAGAGAGACTGAGAAACAGTCACAGTGTGTGGTGGTGTGCCTGTAAGTGTCAGTCTGAGGTAGTTATTAGGAACTTTGCCCCTGACATCATGGAAATGAGTAAGGTTCATCTTTTCCAACTTTACAAAATCAGGATGACCATTTTCTCAGTCTGTTCCCTATTACACCCGTCTTCCACAATAATGATTTATTTTGGGACTTACGTTTTGAATCCTGCAATGAAAATCCCCCATGTTTCCCTTTCCTTTTTATATATTATTTACACAGTGGGAAAAGAGGTAGATTTCAATCTGTTCAGTTTTGATAACCCTAGAAAGCAATTCAGTATATATATATATATATATACACACACACACACACACACACACACACACATACACACACACACACACACACATACATATATTCATCTATTGAAATAATAAACTATGTTATTATGTAGAATCAGTTAATCATCTATTCTTTATTCTGATTATCATTGTTACTTTACATGGCTAGTACTCTATAACACTTGGAGAATTTGAATTAAGGCTGGGATCATGACTCCACAGTTAACAGCAGTTGCTGCACAAATAACAGAACCAGAGTTCAAATCCCCAGAGCCTAGGTAAAAAAGCCGGGCATGGTTACATATGTGTCAGGGTGGGGGAGGATCTCTGGGGCTTGCTGACTACCAGTCTAGGTCCAAGTTCAATGAGACATCCTTTCTCAGGGGAATAAGATGAAGAATGGGGGAGCTGAATACCCAATGTCCTCTTTCGGTCTCTGCAGACACATCTGTATATGCATTTGTAGGTATGCCACATACATGCAATTCATGCACATAACTTGACTGTATAATATTTTTAGACGTTTTGATGGCATAATCATATAATATATCAAATAGTTTGTCACTACTATACTCTATAAATAATGTACTTGCTACTATCCCAGGTTCGAGTACCGAAACACCATCAACAATAAAGGGGACCTTTTTATTTTTTTGAAAATGTAATCTGAGAGAACATGTGATGCTTTCAATTTTCCTTTCCAATAGATTCTCATTTGTCAGATAGTTTGGAATCATTTCCAAAAAAAAAAATCACATTCCACAACAAACTTGATTTTTTTAAATAATCACAACTGCAAATGTTTTTTGGAAAAATCGTAAGAAATGAAATGTACTGGAAAATCCAGTGGTTTCTGAGAAGAGGGGAAGGATGAAAATCAGAAATGTATTTCTAATAGAGAATTCGTATATGAGAGGAATTTGCAAGTCCTCCATCATGAATAAGATAAAAAGTTCCGTATAAGGAGCAGAGGAAAGGTCCTAACAAATTAGATAAAAAGATGTCCATTTGCTCAGAGGAGATGGCAAATTTTTACCTGGCGTAATATTTCTGTAATCCTTTCTCATATCTGGATAAGAGTGTCCCTGACCATTTGAGGGAAGTTAGCTACAGGCTTTTCTTCCCTTCAGAAACACGACCTTTATGCCCTGTGAGTTCTTTATGACTATGTCTACGAAATGTTGGAGTTTCTTTTCTGCTCCCACCCCTCACCCAGAGCTAAATGCACTAGCTGGCTGGATTCCCTCTTTCCGTCAACGGTGCCACCATTCCTGCAGCCGCCCACACTTGAACCTTTGGAATTAGTTTTCATCCTCCTGGCTTCCTACGCTTTACCTCAGTCATTCACAAACCTCTTCAAGTCTTTTATGTTCCTTTCCTGGGCAAGTCCATCTTGCCTGCCATGTCCCAGATCCTAATTCAAATATTTATTATCTTATGCCACTCAGCTGCAATATTGTAGTAACAGGAATCTATTTCTATGACCTTGACCTCATGACCTTAACATCGCTATTCATCTCCAGCGTCCCCCCCTTTGCCTTTATCTTTATGGCACAAGCTGGTGGCGTGCTCAGTCACTAAAGGGTCATGAGAATATACATGTTTTGCAATGACTTCCTATTATAACCTCATTGGAAAATTCATGTTGTACTTTAGCACATCTGACTTGATCTCATGATTTAAAAATCCGATTCGTTGCATTCATAATCCTTTTAATCAAATTAGTTGAATATAAAAAATTTTCTCATGTAAAATCAGTAACGTCAGTCACATTGAATATTTTTAAGCTATTTATACTTTGAAATGTTTCATAAATATTCAAATGTTTTACCTGCTGTCTTTCATTATAAATATGCAGCCTCATATACCCAGGGCACAGAGGCACCCAGGGACACAGCCCTCTATATTTTCACAATGATCACATTAATTGGTCCATTCATGAACTTTCAGAAGTTAATTTTCAGAAAGCCATTTTATCCTTCAGTAATGAACCTGGGCTGGGAAGATGCCTCTGTGGGTATTCACAGTACAAGCATGGGGAACTAAGTTCTAATCCACAGAAACCATGTACAAAAGACCTAGGCAAAGAACATACAATTATTGTATTCATAAATGGCAATTTACTACGGAAAGCTAATGCATCCTCTTTGGAATGAAGAGCAGTGGCTCAGGCAAAGGTACAGCAGTATGGTCTCTAACCCAACCCAGAATATAAAACATTGACCAATGGCCATCATTAAAAAGCTAATCATGGCAAAATCAGTGCCCAATTTAAGCACAAAAGCCATATTCTCTGGCTGAGTTTCATGACACGAAGAATCTCTGCATTATATTCTAACTTGAAAAATAGTATTAAATGGCTCCTCAGTGACTTATTCTTTGGGCAGCGTAATCCCTGTTCCTTTTATCTTTTCTCAAAGGTCTGGTTTTCTTAGCCTTTAATCATAATTTCATCTCTCTGAACTCCCTCCAAACCTCTGTGCTCTTCCTAGCCTGCCCTTTCCACAACTGGTCCCTCTGTGCAGTAAACAGCAGAGGAATGTCATCAGCAGCCACCCTACATGGTAAGGTTGGTTGTGCTAAGCACCCAGTACATACACCCTCATTCACAATCCCTTCCCTGGACTGCAAAACTTGGCCATGAATCAAAAAGAGTTTCCATGGCCTATCCATATGGCTTTGTATGAGGGCAATGGTTTCTTAAGAAAAAAAAAAAAACTTCTGGGTGTGTTATTAAACTACATGTCTCCAAAAAAGTGCACACACAGAGAACCAGTTATTTAAGAGCTATTTATTATTTCTGTTATTGACTTGTTTAAATGTATTTCGTAAAGTATTTCTTAAAGTAAAAGTGCTTGAGCTAAATATGCATCTATAGACAGCATACATACATATGTGTGTATATGCTGTGCTAAATACATATTAAGTATCTATATAAATTAGATGAGGTATATAATAGTTATTTTTTATGTAGTTTATATCTCCCTGTTTTTCTTAACATGACTTACTTCTTACCTCTGAGTAGAGAATTGGTTGCACAGGAAAGCATCCATATTAAAATGTCATATTGCCAATCATATTAGAGAAAAAGCCACACACACAATTAGAGAAAAAACAACATCTCACTGATAAAGAAATAAGAACCAGGCTGATGGCAAATGGCTTAAACTCAACACTAAAAGTAAGAAACTGCTGGAGACTTTGAGTTGAGCACTTAAGAAGTAATCAGGGGACTAGAATCACGTACTAAGCTGAGCCGTCTTTTAAAAACAGGAATAAAAACTAACAATGCCTTCACATACAAAAGCAGACCTTCCTTGAAGAGGCCGAGTTAAAACTAATTCGAAGAGTTAATAAAAACGTTTTAAATAGATACTTCAAGGAGAAGAAAAACATCCACAGGAAGAAGCTTTAGAGGCTAAACAGTGACAAAAGGGAAAAACAGTTGAATACATGCCACTGCCTGGAAAAATAAGGTATTTTAAAGGGTGGGAAGGGACAGCATGAGATGGACAGCTAGTACATCGGAGGGCGTCAGGTCCTTAGGAGCCTGCTCTCTTAGCTGTGTGAAGCAATACACTTTTTTGAAGAGGAATCAAAGATGAAACTGAATGCATATAGTCCATAACTCCAAACACAGATTTATAATAGCTTTTTTTAAAAATGCCATACTAGGAATTGATTCTTAGAAAGAATATCCTAAAATCTCCTAAAATTATACCTTTTAAAGAAGGTCTGCAGTAAAATTTTCTACCAAATAAAATACTAGCAAAGCAGGACTCATTCTCATTTCCAAATATTCAGGTACAACACAAGGGTAATCTCAATTAAATTTCCCAGAGGACGAAAAGTTTAGGTCACAACTCACTCCATGAATCCAGGAACTCTTGAAGCTAAAGATGTGATCAAGAAAAGACATAGAAGAGGACATTTTTGATAAAGTTAGATATAGACACTGAGAGAAATAACTTTAAACAGAAACAAAAGAGGCCGCACTGTGATCGAATTTGACTTCATCTGGGTCTGCCTTGGATTTGGCTGGCATAAAAGTTGCAGTGATATTTCATTTTGAAATATAGAGATTCAAAGAATCTAAGACCCCAAAAGACCAGACCACTTGTCCACACACGCACATCCACAGAGTGCCTGAGTTTATTGCAAAGATTAAGTGTAACTGTCTCACGTGCAAAAAGTGTCAAAATTATATGAGGAGGGATGGAGGGATGGAGGAGGGCCAGGTGGGAGAAAATGAGGGAGGGGAGAGAGGAGGGATGGAGGGGGAGGGGGAGAGAAAAGGGACAGGGGAGAGAGGAGGGATGGAGGAGGGCCGGGTGGGAGAAAAGCGACAGGGGAGAGAATAGAAAAGTAGGTGCTGACAAATAGAAAAAAATCTGCCTATATGAAGAAAAATATAGTGATTTTTAAATCACTATATTTTGTCCTATCTTCCCTTTCCCATGCCCCACTAAAACACTCTGAGTTTATTGAATTATATGTGTGGAAAATATGTTATTAAATATAAGGTTATTTTAAAAGGCTGTGTCTTAGTCAGGGTTTGTGCTCCTGCACACAACATCATGACCAAGAAGCAAGTTGGGGAGGAAAGGGTTTATTCAGCTTACACTTCCACATTGCTGTTCATCACCAAAGGAAGTCAGGACAGGAACCCACGCAGGGCAGGAACTTGGAGGCAGGAGCTGATGCAGAGGCCATGGAGGGGTGCTGCTTACTGGATTGCTTCCCCTGGCTTGCTCAGCTTGCTTTCTTATAGAACCCAGAACCACCAGCCCAAGCCAGGTACCACCCACAATGGACCCTTCCCACTTGATCACTAATTGAGGAAATGCCTTACAGCTGGATTTCATGGAGGCATTTCCTCAAGGGAAGCTCCTTTCTCTGTGATAACTCCAGCTCGTGTCAAGTTGACACACAAACCAGCCAGTACAGGCTGTCTGATGATGTACTCGGTCTTAGATAATATAGAGGCCTTTAAATTTGTTTTTCTCTGGAGCAGGGTGGGAGTTGTCAACAACTGTACAGAAGGAAACCAGAAATCAGGACATTATTGTCAAGCAAAAAGGTGTGCTAAGGAATATGAAGGTGAGATACCTCTAAAAGCCCAACAGATGCACAGTCAAATCAACACAACCGCATCTTATCTCTACATTACTCTAGGGACACAGTAGCAGCTCCAGACAATGTGAATCCCTGAAATAAATTTATTTTCCATCTGCAGTCCCTTGTACATAAATCATAGAAAGTCTTTCTCGTGTCATTTCATATTTCTTAATATTTTCCCTGGGCCCCTCTGCTAATTCCTGGAATCTCGCCATTCAGAGCTGGAGGCATAATCTGATTTAGGCAGTCAATACCAAGGCAACTGCCTGTGTGTTTTCTTTCCACAGGATCACTGGATGCCAGCATGCAGCTTAATAAATGGTGATGGCGGTTGGGGGTGAGGGGAAGAGGTCCTGTTTCTTGCTGGGCTGATTACACAAGACAAAGTTAGTTAACATCTGATTCCTCGCAGGTTTCTGCAAGCAAATTGTTCCAATTACCCCCAAACCAGTAAGCAAATTGTGAAGTAATTAAGAAGAGAACTCATGATTCTATCAACCTGGCCCTGCCACCGTGCAGTAAGAAATGCTGTGGGCAGACAGACTAAAAAACAAGCTGAAACGTGCCCAGTCCACCATCTAATAACTACTTATGTATTAACATGGAATTCTTCTACGTTTTCTTTAACTCAAGCACGTGCGTTTCCAATGTAATATGCTTACCTGCACATTAGGATTTTAAGAGCAGGTTATTGCTTTCATTTAAATATAAAATAAGCACATTATCTTTTCTAAGTGTAGTGTGCCTCTATGTAGCCAAAGTCGGGACATTTTATAACACGACGGAATAGAAGACCCCACCGTGGCTGTTTATGGTCCATAACAAGCAGCATACAACCAAACTCCACATTAGTGATGGAGACAGCATACTTTAATGGGCCTGTTAAACTTTGTTTTCACAGGCTACTTCGTCATTTCAAAATAGAGCCCAAACAAACTACCCACCTATTTATTCTGTTTGTCACTATGAATTACGATTGGATTTCATTCGTGCAGTCATGAAAGGCTGAGTCTCGAACATTTCTTTAATGTGATCATTGAAGGGGTTACCAAGAGCTAAAATGAGGAGAACCAGGAGGTAGGATGTGACAAGACTCTCTTGAAATGGGCACATTTCTTAATACCAACATCTGAGTCTTCAGATAACAGAGAAATCAGCCTTTTGCAGCCTAGTGTTCTGTTTGGAGAAAGCATTTCCCTAGCCCCCACAAGAGATTACATATTTACTAAGGGAGTAGAGGTCTTCCTAAGCTGCTTATTTGAGGATGAATCAATTGAGAAGTCCTTTCAAGTAATGCAATGGGTTAGAGTTGAAGAAAGAAATCAATTCACATTAAACACTTGATGTGTGACACTCCTAAGTGTCCCAGAGGAGCTGTGATGGCTTGTCACATGTTAATATATGATAATATCTTGATTGGTTATTTTGGATTACCATTTATGTCTTTGCATTTAATTTACATACTATCTTCCCTATATTATAATTTTAGAGGAATTAATTTAATTAAATGCATGTCGAGTAAAAGTGAATTAGCTATAAGCAAATGTCTACTTTTCAAAAAATACTCTACTAGGTGGATTGTCATACTTTGACCTCAAAAGAACTTATATCATAAAGAGTATTATTTGCATGGCATATGAAATGAATTTGAGAGTATTTAAGTAACTCACCCAAAGTCATATTACAAGTATAAAGATATTTTCATACAATAAGTTCTGATTCCTGTCTCCACTCCCCCAAGTCGTCCCATATCTTCCCATCTTCCCTCATCTACATCCTTCCTGCCTCTTGTTAAAGAACTCTCCTTTTGATAGCACCTTTTTGCTTTAATACTGTTTTGTCCTATACTACGAATGCTTTAAAGAACATGTTTTAAAGAACACACATGTACACACACACACACGCACACACACACACACGCACACACACACATGCACACGCACAGGCACATGCATGTGCATGCGCGTACACACAGCACTGCAGAAACGGTTCAGTGGTTAAGAGTACTTGCTGCTCTTGCAGACAACTAGGATTTGGTTCCTAGCACTGATATCAGTCAGCTCACAACTGCTGATAACTCCACTTCCAATGGATCAAACTCCCTCTTCTCTCTCCTGTATTTGCATGGTCCTGATATTATACACTCTGGCAAAGACACACACACACACACACACACACACACACACAGGCACGCACAATTATAAAAATTATCTTTAATTACTTATTGGACACTAGGTACTGTTCCAGATGTTGGAAACAGAACCCTGAAGCGAAAACAGAGAGGAAACAGGCATTAAGTTATGATAACGGTTAAATGGGGTGCTAAATAATACCAATGTGAATGAAATAGAGGATGAAAATGAGCGAGAGAAATGGATAGAGAGAGTTACGCTTCAGCACATGACGGTCAGTGTGGGCTTCCTTGGACAGATGACCTGGGTGTGGATGCAGAGGGACCTGAGGAAGTGGAGACACCAAGAAATACAGTTTCAGACAGATAGACAATGGCCTAAGAGCAACCCAACAGTGGGGCACATGGAAGGGAAGTGTCAGGGGTCAAGGTGAGGGAACACGAAGAGGCACGTCGATTTTATAACGGAAATTGATGAGCTTGAATTGGCCTGGATGGAAACTGTTAGGGAATGACAATCACCTATTTATAATTTGTTATTCTGATGAAATGCACTTTAGGTACCCATTCATTCAAGTGATGCTGATGTGGGCTAGCATTCTTCTGTGAGCTTTCCTTTGACAGTTGAAGTCTCATGCTTTCATGTCAACAACCAATCAGCACTACTAAACTAACTAACTAAATAAAAATATGTCAGCGATCCATGCTGGAAACCTTACAAAACCTATGAAAAAAATATAGAAAATCTTTTGCATGTATGACTGCTTTTAGTGGTGAATGCATGAAACTCAAGTTGGATCTAAAGAGATCAAGATTTGGTAGGATGATCTATTTACAAGTATGCCTCCATGACACAATGTATAATCTCTATGATTACAGTAATTAGTTAAGTCATGACACTGAACACACAGAAGTTTCACTTCCAAACTGAATGCCGATAGTGACTTACCTCATTAGAATCTTTTCCATTGGTTTCAGTTTCTTTTTAATAATGGAAAGGCAAACAACTAACAAGGAAGCAAGAACATTGTTTTAAGCAGAGCTTAAAGTGGATTCCACTGTTTCTAGAAACCTTTCTATTTTTCCAAGTCACTCAATGTCACGTTTATGATGCACAGTGGCCTGTCAGAAGGGTGACCTTATTCATCCCACATAGTTAATAAAGAGTAGGATGTAATGAATCTTTCACTGATACTGACCAGAGCAGTAGACAAAGGAGCATCCTGACTGATCATCATTTCTGCAGGGCTTTACCTGAACAGGCTTAGAGCTTAGCTGACAGAGCACCAGGCAGCAGAGGGACCTGTCTGCTATTGTCATTATTGCTTTGCTAACTTCGCATGCGCTGGTTATGTCCAGCGTCTCACATTTCCCTTTAATATTTCTGAAGCAGTTTGGCACTCTGAATCCATTTCCTCTTAATGCTTCAGCTATCTCAATAGTCTCTCTGAATAACGTCTCCGGGTTGCTATCTTTTGGGACTCCATCAAACTTGCTTGGTCATACAGTAGGCGGATGAAATAAGCCTGTTAATAAGAAGGAGAGAAATCCATCCAGCTTCTAATAGCCTTATGATTCATTCCCTGGTGGCTCCGCAGCCTTTCTGAACTACTCTGATTGCCATCTGGTTTCTTTGGGGATGATAAATTCAGCAATAAATATGGTTCTTGGTACTCTGTCCCTCTAAATCCAAGTCACAAATACTGTGAGTCACAAGTTCCCACCCAACAACACAACAGCTACAGAGCTCAAACGGTCCTTTGACATCGCCTGTACCACCCAACTACTAGTTTTGTCTAGGCTACGTTTCTTTTGGATTCGCTACAGGATTTTTTTTTTCCTTAACACACACACACACACACACACACACACACACACACACACACACACTCGCACACATGCACACTTTTTTTTTTTTTTAAGAGGCAGAGGCATGAAGCCAAATGAACTGCGTTAAGCAGTGGGTTCCATTTTAGGTGTTGACAGTGTATAATAAATCCAGACCTACCTAACATTTACAGGAACATTATAAAATGACTGAAAAGCTATGAGCCGGTTGCCAGGCCAACCAGACAAACACAATAAACAGGCAACTGTGACAGGGATAAGTTACACCATCTCTCCGGTCTGAAATATATCACTTTACATTGGTCTTTGACCACATTGAAAGCTTTTTGTTTTATATTTTTCAAAACCCTCTTTTACAGCACAGATTAGCATTAAATCTTTTCAGATGAGGAAGTCTCTCTCTCTCTCTCTCTCTCTCTCTCTCTCTCTCTCTCTCTCTCTCTCTCTCCTCTCTCTCTCTCTCTCTCTCATCTCCCCAAACTTGTGTGGCTCCAAAAGAGCGAACATTTATTTTTATTTTAACCATAATTAAAAAATAAATTCAAGTCTGAGGAACAACGTTCAGGCTCAAATCCTGAAGGTTGCCTTCTGGCAGATTAAAGGGGGGGGGAGGGAAATCCCTAGACTAGAAAGAAAATAAACAAAAGCAGTAGTCAGTGTACTTAGTTGGTTTAAATGTTCTGCTAAAATGGTGGCATTGCTGTCCTCCCGCTTAACCCTTTGTCCGCTAGTCTCCACTCTGAAGCTCTTTTTGTCCTACTGCAGCATGCGGTTTATTACGAGCAAGAGACTACAGGCTGCCATCTCTAGAAGCATCTTAGAAATGATTTATCTCAATAGTTTTGGCAGAAAAACAACACATGGACATAGAATGGATGGTTAGGTTTTTCTTCCTTATTTAAAAACAATATTTTCTGCTATTTATGCTAAATTACAATATATCTTTTTACTGAGTTACAGAAATGACTGGAACTCAAAGAGGCCCCATTCTGTTCCTTTCACTAACTTGCAAGCATCAAAATAAGATAATTTGGGATGGACTGTATACAACTATCCTGTGAGACATATAGAACACTTTAACACTCAGCTTAAACCGATACAGTTTGCTTAAACCAGGCCAGATTTTCAACCACCCTTCCACAAAACACACTTGTTAACAGAGTGATCAACTTATCACACTCTGCCCAAGACATTCTGAATTTCTATAGCGAAAATTAGATGTCTCAGAGAATGAATGGCTCAGGCCTAGGTTAGAAGGGGCCATGCGATATAAACAGGCCTTTACAGAACTTTCTAAGCATTTAAGAGAAACTCTTGTATAGATTATTTATATTTTAAAAAAGTGTTCTCACCTGAAACTATTTAACATGAGTGCAGTGTTATTTAATCAACTTATCCAATGTGCTTTGATTCCATTTGCAGGGGCCCAAGTCATGTTTTCATATTAGACACGAGTGTGATTAGCTCATGTACCATATTCAAGTTTTTAAGACTTTTTTCTTTACCACTAAAAATATTCCTAGACGAGGAGATCCTCATCTGCCTTCCCTCTCACTGATGCCCTCTCTGCTGCTCTCACTCCCAGGGCTTTGCTTTAAGAAAATGAATGGGATATAAAGAATATTGGGAATTGACAGAAAATATGAAGATAAGCTCGTAAAGAACCAGTTAAAATATACCAACAGTCCCAGCCATTCCTGAGAAAGGAACCATATTGGCTTTTTCCTACCATTTCGATATTGACATTTCAGTGAGAACAGAATGACCATTCTCGACTTCCAACTTCATAGCTTAAAACAGAGAAGCAAACTACAGCAAGACATTAGGTAAAACAGACGAGCTCCTGACCAGTCGTGACCACTTCTGTTCTTGATACACTCTCAAAATAATCATGATTATAAAAACCGAAAGTGGTAAGATAGGAATAGCAACCTATTGCAGTGAATACTCTGGAATATAGGTAAATTTATTTCTTTACCCTACACTGACAATCCACTTAAATGGTGAATAACTTGTGCAAATGTCTAAAATGTTTTAGCCTCTGAAACTGTTGAAAAGAGGTAGGCTTTGAGTTGCCACAGTTTAGTAAAACTGCCATAATGGGTGAACTCTTTTTCCTGTGTTATTTGGGTTCATCTCTCCATTATTTCTCTTTTCCCTCACCAGTCTTTGCTAGCCATGTTGTTTGTATGTCTCCTAAGGAAGGGTGGGGTCCATCTATGACTCCTGCTATCTTGCCATTTTTAGCAGCCTGCAACCTTTCCTGGCTACTACCATTTATAGGCTTAAGATTCTCCGTGGTGTTGCCAAATAACAAGAGCCTGGCTCATGAACTCTGAGGTAGACTCCTATGAAATGGAAACATGGCCACTCCACTGTAGGAAAGCAAAGACGGGGCTTGAAATGTCAACGTGTGAAAAGTCAAGGTTAATGGAGTGCAAGGTTTTTACAAGAGCACCGCCACCCTGCAATGTCTAATTAAACCAAGTGAGGTCCAGACGGCAGGCAACTTAAAAGATGCCAATTATAGATTCAAATGTTTTTGTCTGGCCCATTTTCCTAGAAAGATTAAGTCGTGATGATGACTTGCTTCACATGTCAGACATCATTTTATCCCATCAGAGATCTGACTAATGGCTTGTGCATATATATATATATGTGTGTGTGTGTGTGTGTGTGTGTGTGTGTGTGTGTGTGTATACATATTCTCATTTAATAATTCACATGTGCAGACACCTTTTAAATCTGAGTTCTTGGTGGTTAATATGGGGGAAAAAACTGAGTGGATCTCTGGTAAAAGCTAAAAAAAAAAAATAAAAAATTCCATGCTTTTATTTTCACCCTTTGGCCAAGTTTGAATTTAAGCAGTTAAAGGGAGATACTGTTTCAGACGTCAAAACTGAAATTGCTTTTTCCATGCTTACCAGTTTGCATGTAGAACTAACTTATGAACGAATGTTTTTACCAAAAGCAAGCAAACAAACACAAGCCCCCAAATTGCATGTTCTACCACGCTAACAGAAAAATAGGAATCCCAGGGAGTCAATGACAGAAATGGTTAAGTTGGAAAATTCAACCCAATGAAATAAGGTGAAGATTTGACACCACTGGGAACAGATGTGTTTGATGGGTACGTCAACATGCTTTCACTCTGGGAAACAGAAGGCCACTAGACACACTGAGTCTTAGAAGTGGAAAATACCAGCTTAATAATTTGTCCTGCAGTCATGTACAGAATGACTCCAGAACTGGTATTAGACTCTATGGTATTAAGGGGCTGGGAAGATAACTCAGCCTGTAAAGTTCATTCTTCACAAGCACGAAGACCTGAGTTCAGGTCCCCAGAATCCATATAAAAATCTACATGAGCTAGTGTGTATAGCCCCTAGGACTAGGGAGGTAGAGGGAGGCAGATTCTAGAGCTTGCTAGGCAGCAGGCTGGACAGTAAGTGAGCTTCTGATTCAATGAGAGATTCTGTCTCAAAAGAATAGGGTATGATATCAACTTCTAGCCTCGGCACATGTGTTCAGAGGTGAACACACATGCAAGCACTCACATACACACTCAGTGTTGAAACGCTGTCTTATGATAAATTAAAAGACTTCTCTAACATGAGCTGCTTCAAGTCTTTTGCTCTACTATAATGTAAATTTCTAGCGAGGAAATAAAATCTTCTGTGTTGTTTAACCCACCACAAGCACACAAATGCATAAGGAACTTCCAGATATTTTTTTTGTCTTATTTTTACTTTTGATGTTGGGTGACATGCAGGCAAGGTTATGGATTCTAACTCTCCTGCTGGAGAAAGGAACTGAGAGTTTACATCTGGATCGTGGGCAGCAGGAAGAGAACTGTGAGCCACTGAACCTGGGCTTGAGCATAGGAGACTTCCAAGTCTGCACCCATAATGATGCACTTCCTCCAGCAAGGTCACACCTACTCCAACAAGGTCACACCTCCCAGTAGTGATGAAGGAAGTGACATATCCTAATAGTGATGAATATATATATATGTGTGTGTGTGTGTGTGTGTGTGTGTGTGTGTGTATGTATGTATGTATGTAGATGTATATTTGCATCTACATACATACATACATATATATACCAAACATTGTATTTCATGAGTAAATTCAACTTGTGCCAGAGCTTTGTTACCTGTCCACAGATCAAATGTAATTCTGAGGTTTTAAGATTGAAGAGAAAGAAAGCTGATAAAATTAGGACCAATGAACCACAGAAAAAAAGCACTTTCTCATTTATAAAAGTTGAAGCCATAGAAATTCTTTAAGGTCTGAACATGAGAAAATAAACTTTTGAGACCACTCTTTATTTGGAGGTCTGTCCAGGAGATGAGGGGAGAATCTAGCAAAGAATAATTCTCACAGAAAATATTTGCTCCAAAAGGAAGAAAACAAGCTTTCATTCAAGTGAGAGACACAGAAAGCTAGATTGTAAAGGAAATAGTCATAAGCATGACAACTGAGGGCAAACTGAAGGGCAGAAGAAAAATTTGTTTTCATGGGCTTTGTAGAGCCTCAGCACTGATACAGGTACAAAGGTGTGTGCGTGTGCCTGTGTGTGCATGTGTGTGCATATGTGTGTGTGTGTGTGTGTGTGTGTGTGTGTGTGTGTATGTGTGTGTGTGTGTATGTATGTGTGTCTGTGTGTAAGTCTGAGCGCACGCAAACACATGTGTGTATTTATGTTTGTATACATGTGCTTATATATGTCTATATATGTGTCTCTGTGTATGTTTCTATATATGTGTCTATGTATTTAAGTGTTTGTCTCTCTCTATTACTCCGTAAATATAGGTCTGTGTAATATTTTCTCTCTGTGTGTATGTACATACATGTGTATAGACTTGTAAAGTGTATTTATGTGTGTATGTTTGTGTGTATGTGTGTGTGTGCTCTCTTTTTCTGTCTCTGTCTCTTACTCTCTATTTCTCTTTCTATGTCTCTTATATCTCTGTGTGTGTGTCTCTCTCTCTCTCTCCCTCTCCTCTCCCCCCCTCCCTCTCCCTTTCCTTCTCCCCCTTCAACACCCCTCTGTGTGTGTGTTTGTGTGCGTGTGTGCTTACTGAGGAGCAAAAGGAAATTTGAAAAATCAGTTAACTGTTGAAGACAATCACTAATCTTACTGAGCCATAAAAGCCCAGAGGAATTTTCACACCAACAATTCCAATTAATCATCAAACAAATTTCATACAGGCAGCATTTCCAACTTGGTTAAGCCATAACTAAACATCTAGTTATTCATTTCTTCCTAGGCTGGTCTTCTTAGGTAGTACAGATTTCCTGAACTAGAGCCCATCTGCTGCCTCTCAGGAGTTGGGATTACAGTCATGTGCCACCATGCCTGACCATTTCCCACATTAAATATTCAATTTTATGAACCCTCATAGGCCTTTAAGATAAAGGCCATTTTGGTTCCCAATGACAGGCCAACAATAACTAGATGTTTTTCTCTATTTTTGGCAGGTGCCATTTTGTACACATATTGCATCTTTGTATGGTCGACTTTTTTGCCTACATGTTAGCAGAATTTTCCTAGTGGTTATGCAATGTAAATAAACAAAATGCTTTGAAAAGTCAACAGAAGTAATGACCAAAAAATAGGTATTCAAGATATATCATAGCATCTGTAGCAGGGGATAGGTTTATTGGATAAATATGATAAACCATTATTTTCTACATAAGAACATTCCCGCGATGAATTTATAAATATTTTCAGTCATCAATATCCTTTTTTGTAATTATTGTAGATTTGTATTTTATTATTTATTAGTGGCATATCAGTGCCAGCAGAGGTAAAAAGAGGGTCTTGTATCCCCTGCAACTGGAGTTACAGGCATATGTCTGGCTGGGAATGAAACTCAGGACCTCTGAAAGAGCAGCAAGCACTCTTAACCGCAGAGCCATCTCTCCAGTACCCAATCCATAATTAAATGTATCAAAACACCACATGGCAAAGGTTGTAAGATTATTATCTGCCAGTAAATATAAACACAAATGAATGAAAAATTAGCTCAAGAAGTTTTAAATAATTTTTTGCTCTAGCATAAAAGGGAATATGAGGGGAGACATATAGTGGATGAGAAAAACTGAGGGGGGGGGAAGGAAAACGTACGTTTCTTCTCTGTGGATGGAGCTTCCAGGTACAGTCAGCTTGGAGCAGTGAATTCCCAGAGACCTGGTTTTCTGGCCTCTGGGAAACCCAAGAGTTGTGGTTATGAGGAGAGAGTAGAGACTGAGCACATGGAAATCGGTGTTCAGAGAGACTGCATCTGGAGCGCAAACTTTCCAGGCAGCCGACAGCTGAAAATGTCAAATGGTTTGAAAAATAAACACTCTAACAAAGCAGATGCATGTGATGAAGGCTTCAAGATGTTCCCACAGAGCAGCACATTCAAGGAGACATGATCAGCAGCCCCTCCACCCTCCAACACTGTCTGAGGAGTCAAGCAAAAAGCAAACTGAGACTTGAGCAGAGTCAGCCAACCACCCCGGCTGGAGCCCCGCTCTGTGCTTCTCTTCATGCAGCTTCAGTGCCATCCTCCTCGCCATGCCCTTCCAAATGACTCAGCCTCCTACTTCTGGTGAGAGAATTATCCTAAACCTTGAGGAAACAGTCTAAGTATCTTATAGATATTGGAGAGGGAGCCCCCATGGGTATCACAACCCTGAGATGTGGATATGTACAAGGCATTCACCATGATTTACCAAAGAAATTATCATTCAGTGAGCTGACCCTCAAGGCTGCAAAGGTACAGTAGGTACTGGTAATGAAAAGGAAACTGACCAGATAAGGTGGTAAATCTTCAGGGAATCTTAAAAGTACAGTATGATCATAGAGAGTTTAAATGTGATTAGTCTCTTAGCAGATATTTGTGGTTCACTGGTTAACTTCTTGGAGTTTTATTGCATTTTTGTTTTAAATTCTTTCTCATACTTAAAATAAATTGATGAGTGTGAGGCCCAACATATACAAATCCTACCAGCTCTAATCTGGTGAGTGCCCCTACAGTGTATGAGTCTCTTTCCCTACTCAGCCAAATGCCTGGTTTTCTATCTGTTCCAGTAGCCTGTGCGTTCACTAGGAGACAACCTACCAGCCTTCAACACATCTTATAGATTTTTGCTTTTTGCCTTTTTTAGTTTTGTATTTAGCTGGATCGTAAGCAAGAGTCATATTACAAATAAGTGTGGGGCATTTGTATCTTTCCTTTTTAATTCTCTCCTTGGAGTCATGAAGACAGCCATGGGCGACCTAAAAAGAGCCACATGGCATTACTTCACAGTTGGTTTATAACAGTGAGATCAGTGTCACTCCATTAAGCTGATAGGGTTTTCAAAGTAGCATCCTTTTGGAGTTCAGTGTGGTACATGCCTGAAATCTCAAAGAGGTAGAGAAGAGAAGATATCATTGGGCCAATTGGGCTACTTGGAAGCTTAAGGCTAGCTTGGAATATATAATAACAATAACAACAACAACAAAAAAGCAACTGTTAGAGAAACATTTGAACACACACTGTGTGTGTGTGTGTGTGTGTGTGTGTGAGAGAGAGAGAGAGAGAGAGAGAGAGAGAGAGAGAGAGAGAGATCCCTCTCTTTGTTTGGTACATCTCAAAACTGCACAGCATAAAAAGCAGCCATCTATTTAGCGTCACTCACCTGGGTGTAGTCATCTATAAGTTACCTCATTATCTGCTTCGCAAATCTGCCAAACGTGCAGCCTTCATTCATTGGCACATAGAGGAAGAACAGGAGAGAGGATAAAAATAAATTCCAGGGGGAAACTCTATTGACCACAACTTGTCAAGCAATACATAATAAAAAGGAAAAGCAAAACCAACCAACCAAACAAAAAACCCTGTAAATAGAACAATAGGAGCTGGAGATGTAGCTCAGTCGCTAAGAGAACTTACAGTTCTTACAGAAGACTCAGGTTCCCTGCATTTGCGTGGTGGTTCACGACAATCTGTGACTCCAATTTAGGGTTTCTAACACACTCTTCTGGCCTCTGTGAGCATCAAGCATGCAGATGGTACATATGCATACATACAGGTAAAACTCTCACACACATACAATTAAATGAATACATCTTTAAAGAGAGGTAACAGTAAAACAATTAACATAGGAATCTGACTTGTTGATGGGAAGTAATTTGTGTGTGGGGGGGTGAGTATGTGGATGAGTGTGTGTGTGTGTTTATATGCATTGTCTCAGGGCAGCTTTGGAGAATCGATTTCCCCTTTCATCACGTGGGTTCTTGGGATCAGACTTGGGTCAACAGGCTTCACAACAGAGTCAACTTACCAGCTTTCAATATTGATTTTGAGAGAGAATCACAAGCCTCTATTCTCTGTTGCAGCTAGGCTTCTTTCTAGTACTGGATCAGCTGCCTCAGCTTCTCCCTTGGTCTCCACCTTTGTCACCTGACTCAAGAGCAGGCATGAGATCATTTCCTCTGGTTTGGTTCCACTGGCTGTGATAATCTTCGTGTCACGGCTTAGCATCCCCACCTGCTTCTGAGCCCTTTCCAATTCCCTAAGCACTTGTGTTTCAAGAACAAGAGGAAATGGTAGAACTTGATGTGCACCTGTGTGATGTGGGGACCCAACAAGCAAAACAAGAGAAGAAATAAAATAAACACCTTATTATATTCAAGCTGGACCAGGTCCAGGGAGGTGTCAGAAAGCTTCTGTCTGCAGAAAGGCCGAGCTGGTGAGGCTGATAATGGTTACTGGATGTCAAAGGAATAAGAGGAAAAGCTCTTTAACAACAGCCTGCAGACACCATAAAATCATATTCTTTGCAGTGTCCCTGTTTAGTGGCTTTAGTTAAAACACTGCTTCGTTATGGCCTGCAGGTATTCGTGACAATGGGAGGCAAGGAGAAGCTGAGCTTGCCATGTGTTTATAGATGTCTTCAGGACTTGATGTCATAGAACTACATTTTTTTGTCACTTCCCCTCCTACTCAATTGGAAAGAGGGAGAATATGAGGACAGGGAATTTGAAAATATGCTTCATTTGGCGTATTGGTCTCCTTGCTTAATTCTGGGCATGATAGTTGCACTTAAACTGGCCTCACACTTCCTCCTGTACTTTTCATTTCTACGATCATTTTCTGATCTTATAGCACCTATTTCACTGGGTAACTTTGTAAAAATAGAACTATATAGCAAAACAGTGCTATTTTGGATATTTTAGTTTACGGTTGTACAAAAGATACTTGCATGAAAGATTGCGAGGAAATCTAGGTTAAAAGACAAAAATCGACTTATAGGATAGAGCTATAAGTTTACAGAAATGATCACAATTTGTTTTAATCTAGTGAAAAATAATGAGGCATATGTAAATTTTAATCACTTCTTATTGAAAATGAATAGAATAGAAAATGAGATTTATATTTTCGTTCCATTCAATTGTTTGTCAATATCTTACATTGAATAAGATAAAAAACCATGGTCACTTATGCCCAGGTACCTCATAATTAATATCTATCAATCATGAGAGTCTTTTCATCCAGGACACATGGAATGCTTCCATTCACTGGGGGAGCCGAGTCTCACACGAAGCAGAACTTCTGATGTCCCTGGCAAGTCTGCTGACTGAAGAGAAAGTGTTTATTGATTCAACCTTTCCATAACCCTCTACTAAAGTAAATATGTCTGAAAGAACTAAGCCAACATCAAATTTCACTCAACTACCATGTGGCCCTCTTTACATAAAGAACTTGGCATCGGCCACTACCCTAGCCCAGGCCCCGGTAGAACAGAAGGCATGCTTTCATATGATATTACGTGCGGTATAACAGGCGCCCATCTCTGATGTCCTGTTTCATCTTCTCTCTAGCCTTGCTAATATTTAACTAAAATTTGAACACAGCCTCATATAATCGTGTTTGGAAATGCCACATTCCTCGAGTCACAAGCTGATATGAGTCGCTTCTCTCAGCTGATGAAGGCATCTGTATAATTTAAACATTTTCAGAAATTTCACCTTTTTATCGTTTAAGTTTGTGAGAGAATTTTATAGATGACTATTAAGTATGTGTCATCTTGACTCCTCTTTCTCCTTCACCCCTCTCTTATCCACTCCCAAATTCTCTCAAATAATTCTTTATTATTGCCACATGTGTGTGTGTGCAAATACATAGCTTACTACTGAGTTCATTCAGCATTGCTTGTATGCACCTGTGTTTGGGGCTCATCACTTCACATTGGATAACCTCTCAGGGAGCTTAACCCTGGAGAAAACGGATTCTCCTTGGATCAGCAGCCCTTGATTTACCTGTTTCTCTACATTTAGAAATGGAGCTTAGTGAGCTTTTCTTCGTCCACAGCATCATGTTAGCCAGTGTCATAATTCAGTTTCTGTTTAGGTAACTATACTGTTGAGATTTTGTGGGTGCAGCTCCCCTATCATGTCTAGGAGACGCTGTCTACCATCTAGTGTACTGATCCTCTGGCTCCTGTCAACTTTGCAATCCATGTGTGTGTGTGTGTGTGTGTGTGTGTGTGTGTGTGTGTGTGTGTGTGTGTGTGTGTGATTTTCCATAAGCTTTAGGCACAGGAGTTGTGATGCAGATGTATTGATCAGGATTGGAAACTGTATGGTTGCCTATTCTCCACATTTTAATCAGTTATGGAACACTTTAATAGTCTCCATTGGCTGCAAAATGAAACTTCTCTGATTAGGAGTGAATTACACTTACCTATGAGTATAAGGATAAGTATTTGGATTACAGTTGGGAACTACATTGGGTTATGGAAATAGCCATAGTAGATTTTTGATAGTGGTAAAATCTTATATCTACTGTGACATTTAGGATTCTAACCAAGCATATCAGAGTAACAGTGCCAAAATCCACAACTGCACCTCATCTTTGTCCGATCTTTAGGCAATAAAATCTATCAACTAGGGAAAACCTAAAGATAGAGCATCCAACAGTTCAATATCATTCTCTTCTTTACCTTAATTTAAACAAGGACTCCCTAGTGGCTAAATCCAACCAAAACCCAGAGGGTACGAAAAGTGTATATTTTGTGTATATAAATCATCCTCCCAGGGCAGAGAGGGGAGTTAGAGTAGATCTGCAAACTCAAACATCATAGCCTCCACCAAGGTCCTACAAGGCACACAGAAGGAACACGTGCTGTGTGTACTGCCTTCTCCAGGAATGCCTCAGCTTCTTGTATTTGATTGTGTGAAATCACCTTTCCTACTTCCACCACACCTAGCCTGATTTGTAGTGAGTGCTCCCTAATGTGTTAACACAACCCCATTTGGCTAAAGCACGGTCATTCAAGTAACCACCAGTCAGCTGTGGGCCTCATTCATGAGTTCTAGGAGTGCATGCTCACCAAAACTTCCACTTTTCACTGACCTTTAATTGTTATATGCCAGGAACTATACTAGATATATGACAGTTCTGGAGGAATGTGTTTATCTTTTGAATCATAACTTTATTGTTTTCTTTGGAAGGAAGAATGCACCTACACACTTAGTATTAATGACTACCCTTCACTGTCCACATTTTTTAAACATTTGAATTGAAATGTTATTGCTAGTAGAGCCTTATTTTGTTGGGGATATGTTGTGTTTCAGGGCCTCCCTGATGACGCCTTTAAGAAAAGGAGATGTTTCATCATCAAAGGGCAAAACCTGTTAAGAGATGAACTGTCCATGGATGTTAATGTTAGCATGAGTATTATTGTAGAAGTGATTGGTATGGAAATAAATGATGACTGTCAACATTGATAACTATTGGAATGCCGGTTCGAGTGGCAGAACATCCCTCAAGACAATGAAGGCATTAACAAAAGTGAGTTTGCATTTATGAAGGATCCATCCCTAACAGAGCAGATATTTAACCTGAGAAATCAAAGCAGTTAGATAAACGATGAAGGCAGAGAAAGACCTCTGAGTAGGCGGGGTTTTGAAAGTTGGCTATTGCATATGCTGCTTGCTCAGTCATTTTCTTTTGCAAAGCCTGTGGTCAGCCTGGCAATGGCCCATGCGATGGAGAGTTTGACAGAGGTCCTCCCAGTGGACTCTTGTTAGAAAAGACATGTCCATGACCTTTCTATACATCTGTAAGAAGAAAAGGATAATCAGTTTTCTAACTTAGAAACATCTTCCAAAGTTGGAAACTTAGATCCTGGTAATGGAAAATCACATAAGGTTTTCTGCTTGGGAATATCAAAATGCAACAGCACTTTGGCCTTATGCTAGGGTTTAACTGGGGGTGATCCCTGTTTTCCTCATATCATCCCTGTGAATTTCACATTAAACCTCTCAAGATCATCTTTGGTCTAATAGATGATCCTAAATTTCAGCATAGAACAGTCACACTGGCTTAAGGCTCCAAATTCCATATTTTATTTTAGTCACAAACTTGGTATAGCAAATATTGTCCCCTTACATGAGCTGTTCTCAAGAAAATATCATCTTTGCCCTGTGAGTGTATTTAGCTATGCCCAGAGATACCTGTGGCTGTCATAAAAGCCACATAAGTAGCCTGTTGCTGTATCCTGACTGGAGACCAAGGATGCTACTAAGTATTTGTGTTTACAGTCCAGAAACAAGACTGAATGACCTGATTCCAAGTAATTTTTTTTGATACTTTATTTACATTTCCAATGTTTCCCCCTTTCTAGGTCTCCTCTTTGGAGACCACCTATCCCTTCCCCCTCTCCCATCTCTATGAGGGAATTCCACCTCCCACCCACCCGCCCACCCACTCCCATATTCCCACCTTGACATTCCCCTTTACTGGAGCCTCTCCTCCCCCTGATGGCCAACAAGGCCCTCCTCTGCCACATATGTGGTCCAACCATAGGTCCCTCCATGTGTGTACTTTGGTTGGTGGTCCAGCCTCCAGGAAGACCGAGGGGGGGGTCAGGCCAGTTGACACTGTTGCTCCCTCCATAGGGCTGCAGACCCCCTCAGCTCCTTCAGTCCCTTCTCCAACTCCTCCATCTGGGACCTCACTCTCAGTCCAGAAGTTACTGTAAAGTGAAACTTGGGTATTCCAAACGTTTTGGCTAATATCCACTTATCAGTGAGTACATACCATGTTCGTTCTTTTGTGACTGAGTTACCTCGCTCAGGATGATATTTTCAAGTTCCATCCATTTGCCTGCAAATTTCATTAAATCATCGTTTTTAATAGTTGAGTAGT
>CM052710.1:9279689-9299999 GCA_028551405.1 Uromys caudimaculatus | reverse complement strand
CTTGTTTTGATTTGCATTTCCCTAATGACTAAGGATGTTGAGCATTTCTTTAGGTGCTTCTCAGCCCTGTGAATTTCCTCAGTTGAGAATTCTCTGTTTAGCTCTGTTCCCCATTTTTTTGATGGGGTTATTTGGTTTTCTAGAGTCTAACTTCTTGATTCCAAGTATTTAATTGTTCCTGATGTGGATAGCCCTGGGGTTGCTTGTATTTTTATGTTAATTCCTCTCTCCTGGGAGGGGCTATCTGGAATGAGGAATGAGTCCAGTACTCAGGTAGCTTCTCGTGAACCTCCCCAAATGAATAAATGGACCAATCACTGGGCGAATAGGTGAGACTTTTGGGTCGGACAGAGGAAAAGAGGAAGCAGGAGAGAGTTAGGTCCTTTTGGACTGGGACAGCATGAAGTAAAGATGTCGCTACTTGTGTCACCCGGTTTCAGTTGCAGATCCCTCAGGATTTCCCTCCAGAGGATTTAGATTTAAAGACTTATAAGGCTTAGGTGTTAGTTGTTGCACCCAGTGATTGAGTTACCCCTGTTTCTGAGCTAAGTTTGTGTTGTGCCTTCCTTCATGTGGTCGCTCATCTGGATTCAAGAGAGAAAGGTAAAAGTGTGGGTTTTCCTGATGTGCACCACAAAGGCCATGGGGGTATTGAAGCATGGGGCTGGCGTGGTAGCAACCCACAGTGGGAACCTAGCAGCTGGGTGGGGAGATCATGGAGCTCTGAGTCAGAGTCTGCATGAGTTAAAAACAGGTCAGCCATTGCCCGCCAGTGCATGGCTGGCCAGGCCCCACGGGGCAGAGAGTACCAGGGCGTAGTGCGAGAACTTGCTTTACTCTTTTTTAATATTTCCCACAACAAGTTGAAAAATATGGTATTTGAGATTAATTTGAAAAAACAAACTTACAATGACCCTAGCTATATAGCCTAATGCATGCAGCAGCGGCACTGTCCCCAAAATAATGATGGGCTTTTTATCAGTATTCTAGCATTTTCATAGGCCTTTCATAGGTAACCTTCAGATTTTTTAAAAGACCTTGAATCTATCTATCTATCCATTCATCCATCCACCCACCCACCCATACAACTATCTATCTATCTATCTATCTATCTATCTATCTATCTATCTATCTATCTATCTATCTATCTATCTATCCATGCATCTATCTATCTATCTATCTATCTATCTATCTATCTATCTATCTATCTATCTACTGGGATGAAGCAATCAGTTGACACTAAAATACTAGTTCCAGATAAATCAGAATGTTTTCAGAAAGGTCATAAAATAGCTCCTGACATTGAATGGACACCACTGAGATACATAAAGCACAGAGTGTTTGGTTTTTAAATGTATAATCTTTAAGAGAAAATCAAACAAATCTGATAGCCACCTGGGAGGAAAGAGAATCTGTGGCAGAAGTCTCAGGTTGTACTGAAGGACAGCTGTGGCCCATGATAGAATGGTTAAGCTTTCATAATGCAAAAACTCTGACACCGAGAACAGGACAAGAATACTATCACTTCAAAGGTCACAACTTTGGCTTGAACTGCCAACGTTTATTTACTATGTACAGAAATTTATGGATAAAACCAAATCAGTGGTTAATAGAAAGTCTGTATGATTGAAGATGGTGTCACAGGAACAATTTTAATCTGTTGTCTCTTCTTTCCTGGCTACATTCCTATTGAATTCAGGTTTGCTTTCCCTCTTTTACTTGAAGTGAGCTGAGCTACTTAGATTTTATTGTAAATGCAGCAGAACCTAGAGTCACCTGGGAAGAGGGAACTTTAATTGAGGAGCCATGCAGTCAGCATTGGTCTGTAGCCATGTCTGTAAAAAACTGTCTTGATATGGGAGAGCCAAGGCCACTGTGGGAGGCACCATCCCTACACAGGTGAGTCTGGGCTGTATAAGAAAGGTAGCTGAGCATAGACCAGCATGTGGGTGAATAAGCAGCATTCCTTCACCATGTTTACTTCAGTTCTGTCCTGCTTGAGTTCCAATCCCCTCAATTATGGATTATGACCAGAAAGTATAAACTACAATACACTTTTTCCTCCCTTGAGACATGGCTGTTTTTCCTCCCTTGAGTTGTTTGGGCATGACAGTTTATTACAGCAATAGAATCGAGCTAGAATGTGGGGTGATTTCAGAACAATGTCCACATTCTGTTATTTCAACTTATAAGTCTCCAAACAAAAGCATAACAAGTCAGTGAAGACAAGAAGTCCTTGGATGCTACAAGTTACACAAGGCTGAGTCCCTGACTTCGCTCTCCTCATACGTGTCTACACATAAATAACATTTATCCTAATGATCATTACAGAGCATGCTGAAACATGTGTGAGCACACACACACACACACACACACACACACACACACACACAGAGAGAGAGAGAGAGAGAGAGAGAGAGAGAGAGAGAGAGAGAGTTGGCTTTTCCACATTGAAATTTTCTTGGGTGAGAACCATACTTGACTAATTAGACCTCATGCAGGCAACCCCTGAAACAAAAATTTCCAAAGTAAACATTTGAAATCTCAGCATGGCCAGTGTCTGGTTGAAGCTGTCTTGAGAATCACGGACTAAGCAGCTACCTTGGTGGGGGGCAAAGAAAGTGATTATTCGTAGGCAAGGCCTTTAAATCGGGGGAGAATTAAGTCAGCTTTGTAATAAATCACTGTTGACACCCTCTCCGAAGACTTCATGCTCCCCAAAGCCAAGGGGAATTTTTACGTGGCCAAGGAGGAAACTCCACAAATGTTGGCTATTACTCTCACGTGCAACCTTCCTATGGAAGGTTTGGAAGGGTTTTCTATGAGGTCTAAAAGAAATTCAACAGAGACTATCTCCCTACTAAGATAAACAAGGATTGATTAATAATGTATTATTATAGTTTACAATTGGGACTTTGGAAAATATGTACCAACAGGAGGTTATGTCTTCACCTCTCTTGTGTTTATGTGCTAATCTATTCCTCAAACCTAGCAATGAAATGATCAAACTGCAGGAAATGTTTGGACCCAGCTTTCCTCCCTTTTATGACTGGAATGAGACAAATACTTTTTCCATAATATTTTCAAATAAGAATTACTGTAAAATTTTTAATGAAATTGAATAGAGTGCTTTTTATTACCATGCCAAGACATTAATATATGTATTAAAAGGTCATTCTAGATAAGCATGTTACATCATTTTATATGATATATATTTATGTATATAAATACACACATGATATATCTCCCCCCGTTGTGATATATTGTGATGTGCATGATGACTTTTAAATAAAGAATGAATGGCTGTAAAAATCGTGATTTTAGTCCAATAAATAAGTAAGTAGTAAAATTAATTAATTCACACTGTGGCATTTTGGCAAACCATTATGGTACGAAGCATTTCTAAGTCAATAGACTCCTATTAATTATCATTCAGTAATTTTAACTTAGGCTTCAGGTTTTTGAAACCACATGATTTAGATTGTCCCTTCAGGGTGAAAATCACTATGTTCAAGTATTATCTACACATATCTACCAAAGGTCTTTGGCTTATGGAATGGATATTTGATTGACAAAAAGATGATATATATTTAATTTCATAATATTCTCCACAGCAAGTGGGTTATAAAAAGATATATATTTATTTATTAGAATTATAATATTATTTTTTTCTTGGAGGGTCTGAGAAGATTATACATGACACATATTTAATATGACTTGTCAAAGGCTGAATATAGACTCTATGTATTAAGTGCTGGCTTGTATTGATGAAAGAATACAGTGTGGTTGTAGCATCCCGCCTGAGGCTTTGTGTGTGATTTGCTTAGGTGATCATCTCCTGTGGTATTTTCTGTGTGGTTGTTGTTTTGTGTGAGTGTGTGTGTGTGTGTGTGTGTGTGTGTGTGTGTGTGTGTGTATGTGTGTATATCAGTATGTGTGTGCTGATGTGTTTATATCAGTGTATGTGTCAGTATGTGTGTGAATGTATGTGTGTGTGTGTGTGTGTGTGTGTGTGTGTGTGTGTGTGTGTGTTACTTGCCTTTGTCTCTGAAAACACATCTATTTAGTCACTGCAACCTAGAAGTCCAGTCCTCCCTCAAACCGTTGCCACTACCGGCCAATCACTCACTCTTTGCACTTTGAGAATTTACTTCTTGAAACCACTTTTGAAATGAACCTAATTTTTGTTCCCACACTTAACGTTCAGGAACTGCAACAGGGGAATTACTGCATTCGTTATTGTAGTATATGTTTTGTGTAAAGTAGAAAAGAGCATTGTTTCTTAGCGGTGTGCTTTTGTGTGAGGTCTCAACACGTGTGTCCCTGTGCAAGTAGCAGTCAGAAGTCAATGCCATGTGTCTTACTCATCAATGTATCTTATTTTTTTGAGAATGTCTTCACTGAGGCTGGAGTAAACCAATTCGATGCAGTGAATAGCCAGTGATCGCCAGAGATCTTCCAGTCTGCTTCCTGGAGGCCAGGATCATAGGCATTTGTACAATTCCTGGATTTCATGTGAATTCTGAAAACCAAATGCAGGTCTTCCTGTTTGGGTGACAGTCACTTCATTCACCCAACTGGTTTCTGTCCCCAAAGCACCAATTCTTGATGGCTATTCAGTTAAGTACAGATCACATAAGTATTATAATTACCATGACTTACCTATAGTTACCAATATCGCTTACATGTTCTATCATTCCATAGTAAAAATCATAGTTGAATCCTATTGACTTAGCAACACAGAGGCAAGTCTAGGCTCTTTGTAGTGATCCTAAAACTTCCACGTAGTATTCATCAGTAATGACTTGTGCCTCCATTCCTTACTGAAAAAGAATCTTCTGATTCTTCTCTCAAATGTTATTTATTTTCTCTTTAGCCAGCTTTTCTCAAACTATCTGATAATAGATGCTAACTGAAAAGAAACTTATTAAGGGAATACCTTAACTCAGAATGAAAAACGTTAAGAGCATTTTAATAGGTTTGTGTATCATCCCATATCTTTTATCATTTTCTTGTTCCTTTCTGTGACGTTCTAAACGTTTAAAGCCAAGTTGCCAATTTTTTTTCTTTTTTGGTAAACTCTTCTCTCTGGCTCCAGACTTTTGCTTCTTCAGTGAACACAGCTTCAGACAATTATAATGGGCTGATTATCCAATCTCAAGAAGTCCAGAAAAAAACAAGGGAGATTGATGAGGAAGTACATAAGCATTAAGTATAATTAAACAATTAACTAATAATAGCCGATATCCTGATGGCCCTGCAATGACAGAGATAAAAATAAACACCAGGAAGTCACAGTAGCACACAAGTCTTTGTAAAATATATATAAGCAATCTAAAAAATTTCTGGTTTGTTCTTCTGCAAATATACAGATATTAAAATATTTAAATGGATGCTAGCTGAGGCTTGCAAAAATATTCATTATAACTCATCTCCACTTAGAAAGGACAGTTTCTGGAAGAACCCTAAGTATTTCACAGACAGGGTTTTTAAAACAAAGATAGAACATAAGTTAATAATTGGCACAAATATTAAAGCATACCCATTAGCTCCTAGCAACCAACATTAATAAAATGGAAAGAAGCTTGGTCTGTTTTTTCACTGATGTAAAGATTAAAATCTATAGTTGTGTACCAGGGTTATTACTATAATAAAACTTTATTGTTCAATGATAAATGTAAGGAGTAAAGAGCTTCCCAGGTATACTGGTAAATATTCATTCATCATCAGCTTACTCAGATCACCATGGAAACGTACCTCTTGCTACATCTAATGGTAGTTTTAACTGAAGTTTCACTGAGGTGAAAAAGACTTACCTTGAGTATGGATGGCCCACTATCTCATAAGCTGGTGTTCTGAGCTAAGCAAGGAGAAGACAGCCTTAGGAGCACCAGAATTCATCTTTGTTTCAAAACTCTATGTGCTGCTTCAGGCTTTGGCAGCCATGAATTCATCACCATGATTAAGTGTACTCTCCAATTATGAACCAAAATAAATCATCCATTCTCTATCATGCTGGGCAAGTATCTCATCAGAGCAATTAAAAAAAGAGAATTGGAACCAAGGAGTTGGGCTGTTGCTGCTATTAAACCTTCCCTGGTGGTTTATAGGTGGAATGTTGAAGAGTTTGAAGCTATGAGATAGAAAAGCTATAGCATGCAAGAGATAGAGATTAATAAGTCATAAGTCCTTTAGTAGGGTATGGAAAATAATGATGCCACAGGGAACATGAACAGTGAAAGTCTGTCTCATGAGGTTTCAGGGCAGAAGATGGAATCTTCAGGAACTGGGCTAGCTAGTGGTTATTCATTTTGTAGTCTGGCAAAGAATTTGGCTTTATCCTGCCCTTCTACTGAGAATTTGGGAAAGCAGGAGTTCAAAAGAAGTACACTAATTTCTTCAGTAGAAGAAATTTCAAAGAAAGAGTGGCATTCTGGCCGTTTCTCACTTGTCTTATTCAGATATACAGGAAAAGAAAGATGAATGCTATTTAACAGGTGTAACTTGGTAGAGGCAAGAAGGAAGCTCAGAAAGCAACTGTCTTTGTTAAAGGGATTTGTACGACTAAGTAGAAAACTAGTTCTAAGCACTAGGACAATAGTAAAATTGTCCTGAGAGCAAGACACTGTGCCCCACCACTACCACTCCCCACCCCCACCCCCACCCCTACCATCACCATCACCAAATGCTCCAAATTGTGAGACTACACATTTCTTTTTTGGAAGGGGAAAGCAAAAATAAAGGCTGCACCGAGGGAACTATTTTCCTGAGATCAGCCTTGAAAGTACATAGAAGTCACTGTGTCTGTGGTCTAGGGAGGAGGGGCAGGCTATATCTCAATAGAGCAGCAGGAATTGACAGCCCAGTCCACATCATGCTGCATCTACAGACATGAGAGACATAAGAATGAGGGAGTCCTGGAGGATTAAATCAGAGTTCCAAAGGGCTGGTGAGACCAGACATGTGGTGGCATTGTATTCCCTGCCAAGAGGCTTTGAACCTGGGAGAAGTCAAGCCCAAGCTTCAGTGGAGATCCCAGGAAAGTGATGTTATCAGGCTCTTGATGATGCTCTCTAAAGCAAGCAGTGGACATAGAGGAAAGTTGTCCCCCAACACCCCCAAAGACCTGTCTATGTGTATGTCTGATAGGAGAGATGAAGGTGTAAGACTGCTCAAGGCTGCAAGAACATAATTTCATGATGAAATCCAGATACACATACATGTATGTATGTATGTACATCTGCATGTATACACATACATTCACCACACATACTTCAAATGCATACAAATAAATCCACATAAAAGTTGCACCCCATATTGTAACAGTAATTTAGTCAATCTCCAATTCTCCTCATCCTTCAACACATTAAAGTTACGTATCTCTCTGAAGGCACATATGGTCATCTCAAGACAGGCAGAAAGAAAAGGACTGAATGCATTTTAGGGTTCCATTTCAAATTATTATGAAATCCAAATACAATTCACTGAAAGTGATACATTTCAGCTTCTCGGGAATGATAGTTTTTAGCTCATTCTCTTCTTTTAGGATCAACTTTTACTTTATTTAATGAACATTGATAATAGTGGTTTATAATTTCTACATTTTTACTTATTCTGAAATACAATATCACTAAACCATAACAATGCATGCACCCCAGCTATAATTATCGCCAGACTTGCAAGCTACAGTGCAAGTCTGACATGCAAGGTACACTCACAGGTATAATGATGGCAAGACTATTTATTTAGGTAATTAACCATGCTCTTGATTAAATCCAAGGCCTGCTACACAGGAGCAAATTCGTGTCTAGTGCTGTAATATGCTCAAAACCCATGCCTTGGGAGGCCAGGTCCTAGGGGGAGACCTATTGATATGTTGTTTTGCTAGATAGGTATGATGTCAGGGTGCCTTCTAAATATTTTTTTACTTATGTTTACACATTTGTGCTTCTTCCTACCTTGTTCAGAGAAGCTTCTTCTTGTGCTGGTTATTAGTTAATACAGAGATGCCTTGCTGTTAAAATTGCTGAGAATAGTCAACTTAAGTGTTTAGTGGTACATAGGACATCGATATCACATTCCTCTCAGGCTCAGGAAACATCACAGGAGTGGGTGAAGAATGAATGTGGGATACAGAATTCAGGAAGGAGTGCAGTGAAATGTTGTCTTCCGAACATGACATGCTGGTTGCCCACATTTACTCAAAGCAGCTGTGGCTGCTGTGCAAGACCTGTGCGAGATCAAGCCAGTGGAAATTCCAGGATAGATAGAGAAAGGCTCTTGGGATCCCACCTCTAACAGAAATGACTGGCAGTTGTCTGCTGGTGACTAGAAAGTGGCTTTTTCTTTAGCAGTGTGGCTCCAGGTACGTTTCCCATGCCTTGGTGGATGGATGAACACACACACACACACACACACACACACACACACACACACACACACACACACACACATATATATATATATATATATATATATATATATATATATATATATATATATATATATATATATATGAACAGCATGAATTGGACTCAGTGAGTAAATAAAGAAATATGTAAATAAGAAGAAGAGGTTGGGAGGACATGGGTGAGGATCCTGATGGGTGTTATAGGAGGTGGAAGGTACATATGATCAGAGTGCATTGTGTACAAGTATGAGGTTTCCACACAATAAATAAATAAAAGTTATGAAAAATATAAAATATATGTGCGCATCTGTCTGTCAAATATTATACAAATGTTACCCTAGTAAGTAGCAGAGTTACTTGGCATGGTTCACAGTGGGGCCTTGTAAATGAATGTGAGCTCTTTAAACATCTAAACCCCAAGTCAGAAATTACTTCCACAAGCAGAGTTCTCTTTTTAAAGTGCTTTTCAGTCTGGGCCATTCGCTAAGTCGTATTCCTGAACTCTCCATGGCTCATCTTTTTCTTCCCACAGTCACAGCCCTTATTTCTGACCGTACTGTATTTTATACTCATCTCAGTATTCTGGTTCGTATGATGTGGTGCTATTTATTTATTATAAGATCTCACATTTGTTTTATCCATCACAAGCCAATGTTGGTATGAATTAGGCCCTCGAGATGTAATACCATCTTTAAAATGCTGCCGCAACGACAGAAAACGGAGAGTCAAGAGGCTTAAAAAGAGCCGAGGTGCATAGCCAGGGTTTCCAGCTTCATATTTCTTACATACGGCTATGTGAATGGCTTAGGTCCACAATCCAAGTTTTAAATGTCTAAAAATAAAATCATATTGGACCACAGGGGGCCATGTGCAAAGCATCATAGTGCTTGCCCATAACTCTTAGCCAGAGCATGCCACAAAACGATCTGTCTCTGTCTTTATCTTTTCTTCGTTTTACACTCCTCCACAACTTACAAAACACTAGTGGTATTTGGAAGGCTAATGGTTTGGTTAGTTTCTGACAGTGGTTCACTTTCCAAATATTACCATCTTAAGCAAAATGATCAATGACTGAAAATAATCAAAGGTATATGAACCAGAGTCAGAAGTCACTGATGGTGCATCACAGTAATACCCGTACTATTAAAACATGTGAGCATCTCAGTTGCACCCAGATTTTATGAAGGATGGTAATCAGCCATTTGCAGCCACATGACTTTCCCAGGAACTCAGCAAGGCAACAAAAAGAAACTGATTTATTTAAGCTTCTTACTGAGCATTTTGGATGTATGCCTGATGTACTAAATACAACATCATTCTTAAACCCTGATCACTGGACAGTCACTGAAAGGTTTATAGAACAAGCATACTGACATGAATTGGCATGGTCACACTTTCAGAACACCCACATCTTAAAGTGTTAAATCTCAGGTGCTCCTGTGTATGTGACTTCAGACAAGGGATATATAGTTTACTATTGCAGACCACAGAGGCGTTTCCTTATTGAAAATATGGGGCTGTGAAGCAAACTCAGTCAGTAGAGTACTTACCACATTTCAGGATGACCCCATGTTTGGTCTTCAGAAGTAGTGTGAGGAATCTGGGTGTGATGGAGTTCTAGCCCTGAGGAGAGGCGCATCTCTGCTGATAGTTGGCAAGTCAGCCTAGGAAAATACAATCAGTGACCATCAAGCTAAAGAAAGAGCTTGTCTTAAAAACCAAACTAGAATGACACCTGTGAGCTCTCATCTCTACATGCATGCCCCCGAACACAATCAACACATGTGCAAAGACACAAACTGTACCTATACATATATACACACGTACACACACACAGAGGGAGAATATATACTTAGAGATGCTAAAATTATTTTTTGCTATTTTTAAAACTCCCAGGTTATCCAGCTGAATCTTAAAGCCTTGAGGTGAACTGATACCAGACAACATTCAGAGGTATAGCATTAAAGAATTTATTGATACAATCTGGAAGGGAGCTCTGGATACTTTTAGGCAGTTCTTCATAAGTGGACAAGAAACTCCAGAGTGGAAGCCAGTGGTTATCACCACGTTAACATCATAAAATTGTTTTATGCAGCACCTTCCTCAAGCGGCTTTTATCTGCTTTGTTTCTAGGATGTCAAGCATTCTTTCAGTCTTAAGATATCTCTAGAGTCTTTTCTGGAGTTCAACAGTGTCCAACAATGCAAAAACAGACATCGCCACTGGGACGCTAATGATTCTATGACATAGCTCTCACCCAGGCCCTGAGCTGTCCACACCAAAACACAGCTGGGGACATGCATTCTCGGCCCACGCATGCCTCATGTGCAGGTGCTGTCAAAATGCCATCCAGTTGGCACCGTCTCTGTTTACCTCAGTGCCTTGACTTCATGAGTTAAGGTGCATTCTGTTTGGGTTGCACAAGCCAAGGTCATTATTGCCTAAAGCAGGAACCCACAAATTGCTGTTTCGGAGGTGGCCTGATGGTCTCTGTTCACAGAAAGAGTCTGTGAGAATGAGCTCTGGCTCCTCTCAGATGTGGCGAAGCAAACACAGTTCCTTGGTTGAACATAGAAAAGAAACCATGTGACGAGTCTAATGGAGCAAGACTCCTGTCTGCCATTCTCCTCAGAGGTTTTGTGTTTTAATAAGCTTGCTTGCTCCAATTCATACCTTTAATGCAGCTTCATTACGGTTGCTTAGATACAACTTATTAACCACTGAGTTGGGAGATGATATTCTTTGTTCCTGGTGACACAATGAGCATCTTGCATCACTTTTTGGAGCAACAGAAACATGCTTGTTTCCTTTCACCTGTGACTAAGGACATGCTTATATATTCAGTCCTGATCATTGTTAAGAGAGATTTAGGTTGAAGGGCACTTGGTTAATTTGACAAACATCTTTTTGTAGATTTAGACACACACACACACACACACACACACACACACACACACACACACACACACACACATTCACACACGCAGTCTTTCAAGTTGGACATTTTTAAAAGTATTGTTTATTTTTAATTTCTGCATAGGACTATTTTGCCTACATATAGTCATGTGCACCCCAAGAGTGCAGTAGCCACTGTGGTCAGAAGGTGGAGTTAGATTCCTTGAAACTAGAATTCTGGCTTGGGATCCACCAAATAAATGGGAATCCAACTTGGGAGAATTTTGCAGAAGGATCTTGATAATTATGTGACTCCAAATGACTTTAGCTATTGAATAACTGGAGATAAAAGAAGCATCGAGTATTTATTTGACCCAGGAAGCTTACTAAGTTGTAAAAAAGATCAGAGGGGTGATACCTCAGGGTCATGAGAGAATATGAAGAATAAAGTTCAGTAATGATGACCTTACTTAATATGACACAGAGTAAATTAGAGGCAACACAGAAATCCAGGGGAAGCCAAATGTAAAGGGTTAACTGAAAAGAGCCAGTCAGATGTTAGAAGCTAATGCGTGGATAGAGAACATGGCTCAGTCAATAAAGTCCTTGGTTCAGAAGCATGAGGGTCTGAGTTAAACTCCCAACATCCATCTAAAAGGTTCAGAGGGGCAGAACATACCAATAGTCACCGCGCTGGGGACACTGAGGCAGGAGCCTCTCTGGGGCTCATTGTCCTGTCAGTGTCCAAGTCGTACAGATGATCCAGGTTTAGATCATGGTGACTACATTAACTGGCTCACAGATACCTATAATTCCAGCACCAGGTTATCTGGTCCCCTCTTTTGGTCTTTGTTGACACTATACTTGCATGTGTGTGTGTATACACACATACAAAAATACACACATGCATACACTTTTTTAAAAATATGTTCTTTTTGCATATCTATTTCCATTCATTTTATTCATCCACTTATATATTATCTTGATATATTATTAATTACTATAAATACTAACTACTATCTATAATTAATTACATACTTTAATTACTTGTTTCCTTTTATCTCACCAAAAGAACATAAGCACCATGAATACAAAACCTGCTTCTACTGTTCATTCATGCATTGCCAATATATAGAAGAATTTATAGTAAAGACTAAGTGATAGGTAAATACTTATTAAGTACTGTTGGCATTTGACTATAATCTCAATATGTTGGAGACAGAGACAGGAAGATAACTAATTCAAGATCCGCCTGGTGTACCCTAGCGCTGAGAGTATAGCTTAATAATACTATGTTGAGATAGTCTGAGCAAGGTTACAGGTTTGTTCCTCATCGTTGGAAATATAAATGAGTGTGTGTGTGTGTGTGTGTGTGTGTGTGTGTGTGTGTGTGTGTGTATACAGTGATTCCAAACATCTACATGCTACCACTTTATCTTTTAATAAAAATCACTTTTAAGTTATTATTATTATTTATTATTATTATTATTACTATTATTAAATTGTGTGTATTTGTTTGTGGGCATATTTGCATGAATAAAGACTCCCACAGAGTCCATTGGAAAGAAGGCTTAGGAGCCCATGGAGCTAGAGTTGAGATGTACCAAGCATTGGTACTAGGACCTGAACTTAGGTTCTGGATAACCAGCAGACACTCTTAACTACTGAGCCATTTCAGTAGTCCTCAACAAAAATGTCTTAAGGATTTCAGACACTGTCTTTAAATGTTCAATAATGGGAATTTTAAAAAAAGCTCTCAATATTAGCATCAAAAAAACCTGACACGTGATCCAAATCACAATTCTTTCTCCCAAGTTTTCCTGCCATTTTTAGGGGAGAGAAACCTTCTGGTTTAGACCACCCACTGTTTCATGACATTGCCATGTCCCTTTGCATCTATTAAGGAAACTGCCATCCCAGTTTGGCTGGGATAGAAGGGTTTCCTGGCACACAGAGCTTCCAAAATTAAAATTGAGAAAATTCCAGGCCAATGGCTTTTAGTGTTCTCTTCCCACCTAGGCACCTGACTGCTTTTCTTCCTCCAGAAGTTCTCCATCTCCTTTTCAAGGGCAATGCACCCTGTTTTCTGTGATACCCAACTGACACCACAGATGTTGTAGTAATTATTTAATCTCAGATTGGGTATTTCTACCCTGCCTTTGTTCATTCAGTTCCCAGAAAAAAAGACATACAACTTTTATATTTATAATAAGCCTTAATCAGCACTAAACCTGGGCAGATATCTACCAACCATGCTATTAGGTCTACATCCCTATCAAGAACCCCAAGTTCTAACTTGCTATGTCCCATCTGGGTTGCACTTAACTCCAATTGTCCAGCCCTCATGACCACGTTTTCTCTCCTGTCTCCACCTTCCTCTCTTTGTTCCTTGTGGTCTCTCCTCAGACCTCAAACCCAGGAGCACAAATTCTGCCTATCTCTCTTCTGCCCAGCTACAGGCTATAGGAATCCTTATTCACCAATCAGGGATAGCTTTTGTAGGGCAAGATTATTACAGCACCACTTGTGTATGTGCAGATTCTCTCCTCCCTGGGCACAACCAAGCCTGGAGAGCCAGCATTTAGCATTACAATACGTAGCAAATGACCCAATCCTCAACATACAGGTTCCTTACACAGTCTTTGCTCCTTTGTTCATAAGATGTATTTTCTAATATAGTATCCATCCTAGTATATTATTTTGTCAAATATTGTTAGAGTCTTAAAATATATTTAATTCATAGATATATTCTACTTCTTCAAGGGAATTTATTCCTAAGAAGCAGAAACTACCAACCCCATGCTTTTCACTTATACAGAATTTGACCCCTACCACTGTGAATGTATACAGAAATATATACTTATCCAATAATATGCAATACAAGTGTTATTATTGAGTGATATATACTACCTCTGGAAATCTTATTATTTTATGTCTATCAAAATATTTAAGGTAAGAAGAAGGCTCAGTAGATAAACACGGCTGTGGAAGTGTGATGACTAGACTTTGGACGCACAGCATTCAGAGACCAGCGGTCCACAGAGCAATTGGTTAGTATGATACCAGGTAGAGAGCCTCGGGGTTTAGTTGAGAAACCCTCCTTCATTGAGTAAGGTAAAAGAGTGGTCAGAGATGAATCCTGACCTTAATCTGAGGATTCCTCAAGGAAATTCACTCATGGTCATGCATGAAAACACACACACACACACACACACACACACACACACACAAAAAATAGGCCAATAAAATAGCTATCTGATAGCCTGCTCTAAGAAAGTGTAAACAGAGTTTTCAAACAGGATAGGTGCCTTAGTCAGACTTACAATAAGGACCTGTTTTAGCCTGAAATAAAACAAACAAACAAACACAGAATCGAATCCACTCCGAACACAGATTGGATGTGATTCTCTTGCTGTATCCTGAATCTCACAATTGCGTCCATGAAGTGTTCCCCGAGTAAAGCCCACCTTGCCATCTAAACAATACCAAAATATGTAGTGAGAAGGAGAAAAAGTGCTAAAATAGTTTGATAAAATATAATACAGTGTGTTCTGTTGCTTGGCAGTGCCTCTCTGACTGAATAAAGTTTTCACTTCTCATCTGGCTATTTTGGGACTAAGGAGATGGCGTCCAATAACTGGTGTAATAGGAAAATTGACACAGCAGTTTTACTGGCTTAGAAAAGAGAGGAAACTCACATATTGCTTGCCAGAAAAGTAACTGACCTTAGTTGGTGCTATTAGCCTTGAGATTTTTAGGAGAATTTAAATGTAAAACAAAATCGTGGGCTCCACTCCCACCTCCATGTTTAGAGACTGCTGTAATAGGCAAACATTCAAAGTGTTCTTTATCCAACCCGGTGGGTATGTTTTTTGTTCAAGCTCCATCTATAACAAAAAGATTTTCATTCAGTGAGCAGTGATCTCTGATTCAGCATGGCAAACACAGCCTGGTGCACTCCGGGCTCCGACACAGAGACCTCTACGCAGGAGCAAGGCTTAGCCTGACAAAATAATCACGATGGAAAAACAACTTACAAATCACACTGCCACCAAAATTGAGGTTTGGTTTCCTAGCTGGCTTGTCGTGGAAGCCCTGGAACAATGTGAGGGATTGTTAATAGAGGTGTAGAGTTACTATCTCAGGCCTGTGCTCTTAATACCCTTTCTGCCCAAGTGTGCACAGAATCAATGTTTGAAGGGTGCTGGGATTAATCCTTTCCCTACTTGCAGTATCTTAAGGACCGGATTGCATTTCAGTGAATGTAAACCTTCAGTAATGGAGGCTTGAACCTATGCTTTATCTCTGCCTGGAATGGGTTTTACCAGGAGATGAATATATTGGCAAACTGTAAAGAAAATGCCTCCCCAGTGGAGTGAAATAATCTCTCTCTCTCTCTCTCTCTCTCTCTCTCTCTCTCTCTCTCTCTCTCTCTCTCTCTCTCCCCTCCCTCTCCCTCTCCATCTCCCTTTCCCCCTCTCTCTCTTTCTGGGTATGTGTGTGTCTGTCTCTGTTTTTCTGTCTCTCTGTCTCCCTCTCTTTGTCTCTGTCTCTGAGTGTGTGTCTGTCTCTCTGTGTGTCTGTCTCTGCTTTTGTCTGTCTGTCTGTGTGTGTGTCTCTCTCTCTCTCTTACACACTATGTGTATGTATGTGTGTGTAAATGTGTCTGTCTCTCTGTGCCTGTCTTTCTCTCTGTCTTGCTGTCTCCCCCTCTCTGTTTCAGTCTCTGTGTGTGTCTGTCTCTCTGTTCCTCTGTCTCTGTCTCTCCCCCTCCCGCACTTCATAAGTTATACCCCAGTTCCTTGTGTCCATATAAAATGTGGGCGTGCCATATCACAATCTTAGGCTGTCTTCCATCCTAGTCCTTACATCTTGTGACCTTCTCCTGAACATCAGCACGCAAACTACTAAGACTCTATACTTGCCACGTCATTACTTTGAGATCCCTGTATCTTCTCAAGAACCCATGTGTCTTTTCCTTGAGAAATTAACACATCCAAAGCATTTCCCCTTTCCTGCTGCCATGTCAAGCACTTGAGAGAAACAGGTTAAAGAGAAAAGTTCATTCCAGAGCTTTAGATCACGGTTGTTTGACTTCAATGGGTGTGCAGAAACATCTCAGTAAAACGGCAGGGCTGAGGAAGGTTGACTACTAGAGGACAACTGTGAAGCAGAGAGGATGCCAAGAAGGAATGAAGACAAAAGGCTTCTTCAAAGATAGACTCATCAAGGTCTACCTCTTCCAGTCAGAGCATAAATCCTAAAACTACCAAGTTATGACTCCATCTGAGGATTCAACTCTGATAAGCCAGAGCCCTCATGATCTAATGTCCTCTCAACCGTGGTGAAAGGGAGGGCCCAAGCCTTCAGCACATGAGCCTTTGGGGGAGGGGGTTGTTTCCTATCGAAATAACATTACAAAATAATCACTATGGTTTATTTATTGAAGGTTCACTCATTCCTCAGAAATCTTAAGTTCTCTATAAAACATATTCTTAACAGCAAATGGGGTGTTTCATTGTGGATATTCTTTTAAACACTTGCACAACTAGGAAAAGGGACTTTTGAAATATGAATTGCTTAAAATTGGAAGAGAGGATTCTTATTGGGCCTTTCATTATGTGGGACAGTTATCCGCACAGGTGTCCTGGCTCTTGGGTCATCAGTGGGCATTATTTGGTTTATGAAGACACGTAGCAGAGATCAGAATAACTGAAAGAAAGGTTTTGACTGAAGTGGCTGGAATGTCTCATGGAGAGTACTCAAATCTCACTTTTTTATTAAACACTGCATAACGGGAGGAGTCCCCTCTGTCTTCATGTAAAGATCCTTCCCTTGGACGAGGTCAGTCTAGGAAAGAACATCCTGGAAGGGAAAGCAAGTTGTAAGTAGAGAATGATAGAGATCTTGAGGTAGTCACTGTATTGCTAAAGACAAAAAGAATTTGAGAAACAGAAGCAAGATATATTCTAAGTTACAAAGGCAGTTATCCTTAAGCCACAGTGGCAATCCAAGACACGATCTTATGCTTTTGCACGGAAAAGCATTATCGTAATCTGACTCACAGATTCTTTTCTTTGAACCAAAGATGTTTCAAAAATCTCTCACTGAATGATATCCTGCCTTCTATTTTTATTTATTTGCTTAACTATCTAATTATTTAGTGTGTGGTGTATGTATGTATGCGTGTAGGAATCTATACACTCCTATACATGTGTGTAGATGTCAACAGAGGACATTGGTTGACCTCTTCTGTCTTGATATACTTTATTTTATACAGGGTCTCTAACTAAACCTGAAACTAAGTAGACAGCCAGGAGCACCCAGTGATCCTCCTGCCTCCACCACTCACTGTTTGGAGTTTCAGATGAGCATAGAGCCATAGCCAGCTTTTTATATGGATGCTCAGATTTTTGCATGAGCTGTCTCTTCAGCCTTTACATTCTATTTTGATGAAAGAGTACAGGAATATTAAATGTATGCCTAGTGTTAAGATTCTAAATATCACCGATGAAGGTTGTTAGAAAATTTCAATCTAAAATCAACCTTCCTTCAAATTTACTGCATAATATTTTTAATCTTGTATAAAACACCCAGAAATTGAATTTCTGATATCTGGACACAATTAGCTGATGACCTCCTACTTCATTTCAGCAGCCCACAAGAGGGATAGATCTATGCATGAACAGGGATTTCCAGACAGCAGCCACAGATAAGCTTCTACAAATGTCAGTGCCAGTGTTTTTCCTAAGGAGTTGACTTTTTGAATAATTCAGATGATCACAGCTTCTATAGGCCTTCACCCCTGGATAACAGATACCCCTCAGAAAAGAAGAATAACTAACCGAGTGCTCAGTACACAACCTGGCTAATGGTTTAGGGCAACGATTTAGCAGAAATAAATATTCCAAATATTTTTAAGTGTGTAGTTTAATATGTGTAGTTTAATATATGGCAGCCAACACTCAGAATGCTGAGGCAGAGGTATTGCCACAAGTTTCAGGACAATCTGGACTGCAGAGTGAATTCCAGGGAGAAGTATGTATCCTGTCTCAAAACCAAATAAAAAGAAATTCCTAGTTAAGAAACTGGTTAATTATAAAGACACTTACCCTCTCTGTCTCACTTTCTAACTGCCATTGTAAATCATTTGATACACAACATTCACCTTCCCGTCCATCTTTCTGCTTTCTCATCAGAAAAGGGAGGGTTACATTAATCACTACCTCATAGAATTGTCCCAGAGATGACAGGAGCTTTGGTTTGCGATGTGTGCAGAATAGACATAGAAGGTTATGATATAAACAACTTACACATAATTAGTATCCTATAAATTATCCTGTTCAAGATGGAAAAAAACAACAGAGAACATTTAGTATCGAGTTTGCTTTCTAAAAAGAACTTCAGTTCTGAGCCCATAAGTAAATAAACTATTCATCTGGATAAAGAAGCAGAGGAACAACACGGCAGGGGCAAGGAGATGAGACTGGAGTAGTTTAGAAATGGTCCTTAACATACCAAATGCAAAGAAAAAAAGAAAAAAAAAAAGCAAGAACAAGTGTGGGGACAAAGCCTATCTTTGGCTTTTTACTGAATGAAAATTTGCCTGCTGAGTTAGTGAGTCCAAGCAACATCCCATCAGACCACCACTTTCAAAAGCTTCATCTGTATCCTTAAAAAAGCGGTATAATATAGAGTCAGTTTACTTTAGGAGGGTCTCAAAGATGCTGCATATCCAAGTCTCTTTGAGCATAGAATCTCTCATAGAAGACCCCATTGACGAAGAGCGTCATTACTTGGGCAGCGATGGCCGCAGAGGTGGGTGGTTGCTGATAGCTTTGGCCCATTGGAAATGGTTTTGGAAGACTGCCAAGTTGCGTGTAAAATTTTGAAAAGTTTCAAACAATACAGTCTTTACAATGTTATAAAATACCGGGGTGGTTAGCACGGCTGCAGACTGGCTCGTGGCCAATAAAACCTCAGGATTCCAGTCAGCTGTAACCTGGAGTTTAATGTTGTCTGGGGTGTTCAAGGTCATCGCTCCCTAACATCCTGGAGGTCGACCCAGTCTTTATTAAGCTGCCTCACTGAGCTACTGCTTTGCAGTCCCCTCTGCTAAGAATGCCCTTCATGGACTTACTACCCCCTCATGAGTGAGCTAACTAAAAAAACGTTAACTTGAGGTAACTTTAAAAGTTTTTAAGTTACATTTTCTTCTTTATTTGATAGAAGCTGCTTAAAGTCAAAGCAGTGCTAGACTTTAAAACCATGGAAGGAGTAATGGCTTTTCCCCCCGTCACCCAAACGACAGTAAGTATATTACGTAGTAATGCCTACCCCTCTTCATCAATACACATTCTACCCATGATGACATTGAACACACACTTACGATGATGTATCTTCAAACTTTGTATCAAAATTTTAGTTCGTATTCCTACAGCTTCTTTTGCAAGCATGGCATTTGTGGCTGAAGCTTGTTTTTGCTTCTCGTGTTGGATGCCTGCCTGTCACGTTTCAGGCCCCAGGGACTGCCTTGTGTACTGTTGCTCGCTTCTCTTCAGTCACAATGAGCTTTTTTGTATTGAGTATGATTTCCCAAGAACAAAGTCCAAGGATGGGTACTGGAAGGGTCTCTATGAAACTCGGGAGATTATTGTTTTTGTACAGTGTTTCCTATGCAAGTATTAGGAGTTACAGATCTTCCACCTCTACCTAAAAAGATGGGCCTGGTTACATTCTAATAATCTCAACACAGTGGGACACAAATGGGCGGATCCCTGCAGCTTTCAAACCAACCATGCTAGTCTACTACACTGGGAAATACAGGTAGGAAGAACCGTGGGGCTTTCAAACCAACCATATTAGCCTACTTTGGGAATAGTGGGCCCAAAACAAGGTGGACAGGGCTTGAGGAATGACACCCAGGGTTGTCCTCTTGTTTCCAGACACATGCTCACATGTTCTCTCTCTCTCTCTCTCTCTCTCTCTCTCTCTCTCTCTCTCTC
>CM052710.1:9256988-9279589 GCA_028551405.1 Uromys caudimaculatus | reverse complement strand
GTGCAGGAAGAAAGAGCCTGCTTTGTCTCCTTCATCTACAATACCTACAGTCAAACGTTCCTCTAAAGAAAACATCATTGAAAACTGTAATTGTCCCGTTTCAGAGCTGCAGGCATTGAAAGGAGAGGGGAAGATCTTATTGGGAACTTCATGCCTGTGCTTTGCTGGTGAATTTATTTTCTTCTCCAAGTGAGGAGTAACTCTTCCAAAACCAACCAAACAAAAATAGGACAGAGTGTGTTAATTTAAAGTTGTTGTCATACAACAAATATTAAAACAAAAAAGCAAGAGAGAATGCCTCATATATGAAAAACAAACAGAACAGAAAAGAATAGAACAGAAAAAAAAACAAAACGAAAAACAAACAAACAAACAAAAAAACCCAGGCAATAAGCTACACAACCTAAAAGCTAGGAAATTTTCTCTGAGGAAACTGTTGGTAGTCCATGTGCAGCTCTTAGTGAACCATCTAGATGACACCCTCTCCTCTCAAGGCCCATGGATCACTGCGCAGAACGCTGCAGAAAGAATTTAAGAGCCAGGATGCACATCTTCAGTGAAAAGATATTTTCTGGACATGATGGCGTAGTTGCACACAAAAACTCCCATGAGCAGGTTCTGGGACCGAATGTGCAGGTCTTTCACAAGCTCGAAAAAGCCAAAATCCCAGCTGTGTCAAGGGAGGAGCTCATAAAGTCTCACCCTGATCTGAGGAACTGCTAATAGTCGATGGCTTCCCTGGGGGAGGGAAAATACAGTGGATTCTACCCACCCAGAGAGGGCTGTGTGACTGGTTGCTTGATGCTCCTCTAGAGTTCTTGAGTTTGATTTCCAGCACCTATGTCAGGCAGCTTCCAGGCACCTGAAACTCCAGCTCCAGGGATCAGCTCTCTTCCTCTGGCCTCTAAGGGCACTCATGTAGATACACGAATAAAAATAAGTAAATATGGAGTGTTGCTGACCGCATTTAAGGAAAGTCTCCCCACCTCAAGTACTCCCATACAGAAGCCTCCTCACAGCCCTGCAACCAAATCCCTCTCGTAAGGTCCCATCAAATTGACAATCAAGACGGACCAACCTCAGGTGCTATGCTAGAATATGTATTAGGTGACTCCCACGTGTATAAACCCCTCTTCACTTACTGTATGTTGCTGGTTTATTTAAAACGACTTTTCCTAGCACAATGAAAATTTTGCTACCCAGGATTGCAAATCTAGATAAAATCCCATCTGAGAAAGGGTTAACTAATTTTCCTGCGATGTGGTAGAATTAAACTCTGTGTTTAACTCTGGGACTATAGTATATCACTTTTCTATTTGTTAGAGACTCCAGTTAAAAGGATAAAACTTATTATTGTTTTTCTTTCATTTTGTTATGAAGAGCATGCATGACTCAGACACATAATCTAAAAGAGCTTGCCATTATTAATTTTTGAGTTAAAATGATTTTTTTAAAAACACTCGCTGAGATGTTTACGCTTGTATTTCACCTGTTTTATTTGAAAATATTTTATTTAGTATTTACACACTCATAATACATTTATATGATGCGTTTGGATCCAAACTACCCCATGTCCTCCCTCCCAATTTCTTCCCTCTCCTATCAACAGCTGTTCCTTCTAAGCTTTATGCCCCTCCCCCAATAATCACGGAGTCCATTTAGGGTTAACTATAGATCTGTATGTTGGTACAGTAGCTTCTGCTGGAGAATAGCTAGGCTCTCGGGGATCGCATCCCTTTGGAGGGCAACCCCTGAATTTTTCTTCCCTGGAAGCCATCGACTCTTAGCAGCTCCTCTCCTGCACTGCTGGGATTTGGGGTTTCTTGATCTTAGGAGAGACCTGCACATTCAGCCCCAGAGCCAATTCATGTGAGTTTTTGGGTGCCACTACACCTTCATGTCCAGTAAATATTTTTTTCAGTGTAGATACTGATTCTGGCTCTTAAAATCTTTTTGCTCCTCCTGGCACAGTGATGCATGAGGCTTGAGAGGAATGGATGTCTTCCAGACGGTTCACTTAGAGCGGAACATGGCTCAGTCTCTTATCTGAATCTTTGCTGGGTGTTGGCTGTGCAACTAAGTTAATTATTCTTTCACAATTTTATATGCATGCGCGCACACGCGCGCACACACACACACACACACACACACACACACACACGAACACAGTGATTGATGATTATCAAAAGACAATTTTTATTAACTATACCACCCCACATATTTTCCCTATAGTCTCCCTCCTCATGTCTCTCTCTGCATGCCCTGCCTGCTCTTCCCTTCCCCTTCAAAACTGGGCACTCTATCATGAGTCCTTGTTATCTGATTTTTCTCATTGTGATTTCTCTTCCTCATATAGGCTGTGGCTGATGTTTAAATTTTGTTTTTAATTCTTCAGTTTGGATTATGTACATAATTCTCTTCCAACATATATCCCAAGTCTTATGACATCTTGAGATCATATCCAATTTCACGAATTAACATGCACTGTTCACTCCACTCCCTTAAATGTACTTATACTTAGGGGTCATTGAAAATAAAATCGGTAAGTAACAAGATAGTCTAATAAGCAGTCATTAATGAGTGTTAATTTTAATGTTGCTGTTTAATCTTATATTTTAAAAGGCCTTTACACTTTTGACAATCTGATAGACAGATTAAAATAACCATACCTTGTCTTTTCATTTGTTACTCTCCACCCTTACACGTAATTATACAGTTTGTTGCCTCAGGGTGCAAAAGTACTTCTTTTAGTTCAAACCTATTGCCATCCTGGCTTTTTCATGACTCTGCCGTCCACACTTCCAGTCTCTTTAAAAACATTTCTTCCCTAATTAAGCAAAACAGTAGATTGATGACTGATTGCAAAGGGGCTGTGTGGAAAATAAACAGTGCTTTGAATTCAACAAGCCTTCTCTTTTCCAAACTCTGCTGTGTACATAAACACACCCCATGTCCCCAGGTCCTCTCTACCCTTCACACACATAAAATTATTCCCAATTAGGTGTTCCTCTATTTGCCTTTTTCTTCTCATTAAAATTATCCCCAACTTAACCATCTTCTCTCCCTGCACAGTCTAAAATGTTTTCTGTTTGGATTTTACATGCATAGCAGAATGCCTCAGAACATTCTGGAAACACCGTTGAACAGCTCAGCCCAGCGCTGGACTTGATGCCTGGCCAATATGCTTAAACAACAGACATAAAAGCTAAATCTGCACTTCCATTCAGTTATAAGATTGCCAAGTTAGTTTTGAGATGCTGTGCCTACAGTATATCCATCTCCCAGTGTCTCAGACTCACCTCATTAACTCTGGACCATTAGCCTCTGATGGTATAGACTCAATGTTGCTAATATTAATGCTATAGTGCCACATAGACATGCAAGAGAATGTAACACTAGACGTCTCTTCAAGATTCCCATAACATAAGGAACAAGGAAACCCACATTCCCAGAACCAATTCTCACTGGGAAATATATTTTATGTTATAATCTTAAAGCTATTTTTCCTCCTCCTGGCCTTCTGCCTCTTACCCCCACTTATGTTACAAATAGCACTTAATGATGGAGCAGGGAGACATATTGTGGCTTCACACATTCAAATACTTTATGGCCACTTACTCATAACTAAGAGATAAAGACACAGTGAAATAGTGTTTGCTTTGAATCAATTTATCATTGTTTCTCTGTGTTGTAAAGGTATATTTAAGAAATAACACTTTGTAAAAAAATAGCTAATATGTGAGGGGTTTCTGATTGGCAAGCTTTTATTACATGTTGTGTAAACTATGAGTGATCAAAGTCTAGGCTCGAGGCTGATTAGACTGTAATATTTTGGGACTAAAAATGCCATAATCAATACATTTTTACATAGCATGAAGATTATGAAATTCAATGGTGTATTATTCTAAGAGGAGTAATGAACATTCATATAACACCAATTATTTCTCATAAAATATAATTTATCTATAAAATTCAATTTTGGAGACATTATCTTTCAGGATTCAAATATCTTTTTCCATATCTTTTTGGGTCTAACAATCATCGGTCATAGTGTCTTGCACGAATTAATATATACACAATGAAAAGAATATGGAGAATGTTGGGAAGAAGCCAGGAGACCAGACTTCCTGGGTATCACTGGAGGCTTTAACACTTGCCCCCTATTTTCATATTTATTTATTTATTTTTTAGCTTATGACTGTTTATTAGCAGACAATGGCTGGTCTAAAAGGGGCCACATTCTTAAAGGAAACTGACTCTCTTGCCCTCTGCCTTCTCCGCCTCTCTCTGTAGCTTTAAATTGGCAAGACCTCCTCAGTTCTGACTGTGAATCCATGCCCACTTCTCCCACGGTTGAGCTTGTCCATGTCTTGTGCATGCTGTGGTATGTGGTAGGGATTCATATGTGAGCTGCCCTGTTGTATCCAGGAAATGCTGATTCCCCCATAGTCCTAGACCACTCCTAGCTCTTACAATTTTACCAACCCCTCTTCCAGAAGAATCCTTCTGACTTTGGAGGAGGTATTAATGGACATCTCGGGGCCTTGCACCCATTCAGTAATTTGGAGAAAGGGTCCCTACAGAGCTATGATGACATCGAGATTTTTCCAGTCATGTAAAGCGATCCCATATCTCCCTGCCTCGTCTGGAACATGAGACATGAACTGAAATCAAAACAACTTGAGGATGGTCGGTGGGCCACGTGTCTGATGCTAGCACTGTCCTGCATTTGAGTTGACTTCTCTCACACTACACCTTATTCATGCAGCGCACATCATCTCTCCTCTGAAAAGCTTCGTGCTTACCCTAAATGTCACCGCTGTCCAGAAAGTAGAGGAGTGCATGGGAAGGACTGTTAGTTAAGTGGGCCTTGCACTTGAGATGATCCACCACACCTTAGAAAAGTCATAAAGACACTGGAATGGCTTCTCCCTTCTTTTACTCAGCCCTTTCAACAATCATGTTACAACTAAAGACCAGCTCAGAATGCCAACAGCCCTGCCATTGTACTCTTTCTGAGGACAGGGAGCTAGCTCCGGGTGTTTCATTGACTTTTTAAATAATATATGGAACATGATTTATCAACATTATTCATTATTTTGGGGTTCATAGTGTAAAGGGCTACAGAAAAGTCAGATCTGCCATTGTGTTTTTTTCCAGATCCTGTCACGTGGCACTATGGCGAAAGTTCTGTGGATACTTTCTGCATTGAATTAAATAATACATGCAAAGTGGTTTATACATGCATTTTGCAGAATGGTGATTAAGTTTGAAACTTGGGTCAATTGGCTGGTTGTTACTTCAGTAGAGCAAACATTTCTCTTTCAATTGGGATTCCAAATACCCACATTTGGATACAAATATTTGACTGCCATGACTGATTTCCTGGGACTTGCCTGTACAATATCTACTTTCTTCTTCATGCTATGCCAAGCTTCAAAGAGCAGCAAAAGACCTATATGAGGCATAGGCAAACAATGACTATTTTTTTTGAAATGTTAGTTTTCAAAATTACAGTTGGGAAAAGGATATAAAATACGTCAGAACTAATATTGTGTATCTCAGTACAACTATAACACGCTCGTAATTCCTGCTGCTCCACTGAGCTACAGATAAAAGGAACAATGGCCAGAGAGCTCGGGCTTAGAAGGACAAAGTTCTGAATTATGAACAGAGATTTATTCAGACAACAAAACAATAGTAAAAGCATTTTCTTGGTTTGTTTGGCATTTGTTTTGGGAAGGGAATAAAAATAACCTATAAAGTTTTGAGGAGTCTCTTGGACAGGCCTGATCAACACATTAAAATATGGTTTCTCATGAGGGTAGACAGAAATACTTTTAAAGAACCTCCAGGAATACAACATAGTCTTTTCTCAAAATTTTTCTTCCTTCCCACCCCCAACAACTATGAATAGTATTTACCTCCAATTCAGCTAAGTGGGAGAATTAAAAAGTGGGGAGAGAGTATCAGTGGCAGATATTCTGCTTCTGGCAAGTCTCTAATTCTATTTCCTGCTTGATATATCATCTTATTTCCATTTTCCCTAAATGTAATATAGAAACTTTCCATAATAAACGGTTCCTAATTTTCCACTTTTTTTGATTGGCATTTTCAGATTTCTCAAGGAGTCCATGGGTCGTTTCTTCACATGTTGCAAAAATAAACGAAAAAAAAAAAAATGAGAAGCTTGCCATTGTTGAGCAGACATTTCTGAATTTGTCTTGAAGCCAAGAGAATGTATTTGACTGTCTGGCGAGGACTGGGGCAGATCTTTTATTCTCAAACAGATACCAAAGTTGCTTGAACAAATGGTTCCTGTTAGCTGGAGAAAGATATTGAATGGAAACCATGTGCCTCCGGACCTTGTGGTTTCAAGTTGAACCACAGGCAACAAGAAGAGCTGCCAGGCTCTCGTCTTGATTTCAGCCATGCTCGTGGGGAAGAGGAAAACTGTCAGTGCCACCTCTAGAGTTGTCTTAATAAGGAGCCCCGTGAGCACCTACAGCCTAGATAGCAGCCAGGGAAAGTGTAAGAGAAGGGATCTAGGTAGCATCTAGGGCACCCAGGACAAAGACACTTGGCTTTCTCTGATGAGCACCGGCATCTGGTAGAAATACTGTGGGGCGTTTCTAGGAAACAGACACAACCCAGGAAGGCTAAGAAGAAAAGAAATTTGAATCTTCTTACAGCTATCATTCAAATGAAGAAAAACACACCAGAAAAATTAATGGAGTCCAAAGATAGTTGACATTACTAGAGCAAAAATACAAAAAAGGACAAATTTCTGAATGGCATCATTTATCAAACTCCTGAGAAAAAATACAGAACATTGTAAAAGAATATGAAGTGCTATTTTATATCGCGAAGGCGAAAGAACCATTTAGCTACATACAAGTGTGCCTTCCGCCATGAACATGGGATATGTCTTTGCCTAGCCATCAAGCTGTGGAATAAGGTCCTGAAAAATGGTAGGTTTGACTGTAAGTTATCCAGCAGCTAGAAGGGATGATGAAAATGGCCTCCGCTTCCTCTTCCATGCCTTTCCTTACAAATCCTCTCTATTTCAGAAGGATTTATTTGAAGCAGCTCTGGCCCCCACTAGTTTCGAAGAGGTATAAAGAATCACAAAGAGCCTGAACTGATTCAACACCATTAGTATTAAACTGTCAAGTGTTCTGTTATTATTGATGTGGAGAATTAAATCACAGAGTCTAACACCCATATGCAAGGACCAGTAAAAAAAACAAGTAGCACCTTATTGTGTTTCAACAAAGATCTATCCCTAGAAGCAAATTTGCCACAGACCTGGGGAATGTTGGTACTGATAGAGGCTGTGCAGGGCTGAAAGGTTATATCAGAAATTTCTGTGTTTTCCTCTTGATTTTGTATTAAATCTAAGACTTCCCTGAAACTAGTCTTTAAACACATATCAAATTTGTTGTGATAAAGAGAAGATCAATCATACCTTGAAATTTTGATTAGGTGATTAAGCTAAAACTTATAGATGTGACATTTGCATACATATGATGCATATGTATAGGTTTACTATATGAAGGGGGAGAGAGAGGGAGGAAGGGAGAGAGAGACGGGGCAGAGAGGGAGAGGGAGGGAGACAGGGACAGAGAGAGAAAGAGAGAGAGAGAGAGAGACAGAGAGAGAGACAGAGAGACAGAGAGAGAGAGACTCTGATCTGGTTGATGCTCACTGTCATTTTGACCTGGTTTAGAACAGTGTAGGAGACACAGCTCAGAGCATGTCCAGGAGCAGGTTTCCAGAGAGATTTAACTGACGAAGACTTACCCGATGTGGGTGGCACTATGCTGCTGAGTGAGATCCTGCACTGAATGCAAAGGTACATGGAGAAAGTCAGAGCGCCACTCTTTGTCTCTGACTGATTGTGAATATAATTTGCCCAGCTGCCTCATACTGACATTACTGAGTTTCTCTCATGATGGACTTTTTACCTCAAACCACTGGGTACATATATTCTTTTTTCTTTAAAGAAATTTTAAATATATATATGTATGTATATATTATATATATAGTTATATATATTTAAACAAAATTGTATAAAATTATATATATATATATATATATATATATATATATATAAAATTTTGTTTAAATTAAGGAGCCTTTAATGGAAATGTCATGGCAACAAGAAAACTAAGACTATAGCTATGTTATCTGCTTATCTCCCGTACAGAATTTCTACATGTTTCTAAAATCTAATGTAGTGTTTCACACCCCAAGGCAAACAACTTGGGAGGTATGAGGTTACAATTATAGGAAGAAAACATTAATACGATGTTTAGACAATTCACCCATTTCGATCTATGAATTGTCTTAGACTGAAGTCACACAGGTCTCACTTTGCCTTAGCAGAAGTGTCTAAGGAGCACACACATTCACCTGTCAAACAAACATGTTCACAGCAATAATGGGTGTGCCTGTGAAAGCACAGAAACAGGTCCTCTAAGGTGAAAATTAGGAAAACTACATATTCTTGAAGTTCCTTTTCGTCGTACTGTTTTGAGCAGTGGTCTTTCAATGAGCTTACAAAGAGAATCAGTAGGGAAAAATTAAATATTTTGACATGTGTATCTCATCAGAGAAGGAAATTATAATCTTTTGGATGGACCCCAGTGTCAGCACATATCCTTTTGAGGGGGAGGAAAAGTAAAGTATAGCATTAAGTTATATTATGCATGCAAATGGCACAATCATATGACATCTGAATGATGCAAGCTTTACTGTTTACACAGTCATTGGATGGATTGTGATTGTTTATGTTTACTCTAATCAACAAGATTTCACACATTAGCAAATTTGCTTTCCTTTGGGTCACTGTAAGAAATAAGGGAATCTCTGATCACTCTAATTATCAAATGAGGTCCATGACAAAAATCAGAACTCCAAGGCCCTTTCCAAATACAAGGAACTAAAACAATACACATTCTAGACTCTCAAAGTGAAAGCTATGAAGTCAAGACTAACTTTGAGCCCATATGCCATTAAGAATTCATTAACCACCTACTATGTGTCAGGCATGTGTGGAATTTCTCGGTCTATATCCTAATGCTTACAGGTGGCCTCAGAGTACATTACTTATCCCAACACGTATGCTTAACAATGTCTGCCTATATTTATATTCTTTAGGCATATAAGTAGCTCATAGACAGCAAACAGAGAACAAAGCTGTCCATCATTTCCAAATACTTTATCCCTATTTAATTGACAAAAATAAAAACATTCCAACCTTGAATGAATCAACTTAGCTCACAGTCTATTTAAAATGATCATTAGTGGTGTAGCTCTACTTTTTTTCTGAAATGACAAGGTGTATTGTATACAATCATTGTAATATTTCTTAAAATAATATACACATGATATGTAGGGATGTGTAGAACTTAGCTCTTACTCTCCAGTGAAGATCCACCATCATCAAAAAGGAATTATCTTTATATCACATTTACATCTTATAAGGCAAAGTTTATAGCAGAGAGATACAGAGTTCCTAACCAGCCCAACAGCCCAATACCTATATTAACCTTCGGTGTGGGGGAAGGGGAAGTGAAGGAGAGCAGAGAAGGTCGGTATCCTAGCCATATAGGTAGCTGTAGCCAAACATTACACTAATGACCCATCCTGTCAGTAGATGGCATCTGGAGCTTTTAACTAACTCATTGAGAAGGCTATAGTGAAGAGGCGTCATCTGCCTTGATCAGACAGACACAGAGAGACAGAAAGACAGAGAGACAGAGACAGACAGGGAGACAGAGATGGACAAAGAGATAGAGATAGAAACAGAGAGAGAGAGAGAGAGAGAGAGAGATATCAAGTCAATGCTTCCTGAATCCATTTGGCCAGCATAGGCATCCAGAAGGACAATGTCAACAACTAGCCTCAGCATGTGGTCACTGAGACTGCCCACAAGGATTTGATATTTTTAACAGGACCAAAGCATGGCACACAACTTAACGACAGGGTTTCCTGTTTTAGAAGAGCCCGTACAACATAATTGTAGAGTAAGGTGGGAATTGAGGCTCCTAAACAAGTACAGTAGGTGGGGAAACCTTGGTATTAAAATAAACAAAACCCTTGGTTTTATTTTTCTGAAGACAGGCTTCACTGAGGTGTGAGTGACATGCCTTACAACTGGATCACTCTGGAAAAGATGCCTTCCAGGACTCCGCTGTCCCTTGGCCAGGATCTTAAACGTCTCTCATTGTTGATAAAGTGCTATATAAAAATATTCATGCTGTTATTAGACATTGCACTCTCTCTGCCTCTGTTTTAAGCTATGCATGATGACTTTTTATTGTAAGATTGATGTTTTGAATTTCAACGAACGGTGCTTACAAGCATGTGGACTCACAAGGTAAACAAAACCTCCTTTGGTCCAGTTATGAACACTGCACACCATGCCAATGACAGATTAACACACAAAGTGCATTTATGAAAGATGCTATACCCTCAACCTCTAAAAGCTCTTTAAATCAAACGAGGAAGATAAAAAGATACATAAGATAACCCATTTCTAATTTATTTTAGCTTAAATGGCATGAAAGGCCCAAATGATAAAATACTAAGTGAGCAAACGAGTAGAAACAGAGTTTGCCTTGGACAGATTATAGCTATGATATAGGTGAAAGCAAAGTTGAGTTTTTTGGTGTAGTGATAGAAAATTCTAGCACCCTATCTCCTTGGAATGGGGCAAGGGCATAATTAGTCAACTGAAAAATGTGGGAGTCAAATTAAAATCTATAGATGAATCCATGTGGGGCAGAATACTGGTACCAAGAATTCCAAAGAGATTAATAGGTATTAATTTTGGAGCCTGGATAAAAATGTCTTCTTGGAAACACATCAGACTCAGAGCAACAAATATCAATAATATCTCTTACTAGCATAGATATATGAAAACTTACATATGTATGTGTATTCAACATAAATGTTGAGGAGGGACTGTGATATTGGGGAAAGTCTTGTATAGTGGGGGGAAGAGGGAACAGGAAAGAATGGTGTAGGTGAGAAAATAGTATATATTTTATCTCACATGTAGTATCTAGATATGTGTGTGCATGCGTGTGTGTGTGCATATGCGTGTGCGTGTGCGTGTGTGTGTGTGTGTGTGTGTGTGTAAGGAGAGTAACAGGAGAGAAAGAAGCAGAAGGATGGAAGCAGATACTCGCACAGGGCTTGGAATAAGGAACGATAATATCTTTGGAAGAAGTGTGGCACTGAAACCCATTGTTTTGAATTCTAGCTGTAAAGACACATTTGTAAATGCCTTTTTTAAAACGGTAAAAATACTGACTGATGGTTAACATGATCTAAAGGCATCCAACAGTGTTTCTGGAGAACTGCAGTAAAGGTACATCTGAACTCCTAGAGAGCCTGGAGCAGGAGCAGGGATTGAAATCTGGAAGTCTTTCATGCAGAGATAATAGCTCCAGGGGGGGGGGGGGAAGCTTTGGATATAGAGAGAAAAGGCTTGATGTACTCTCTATCCACAATCAATGACCACATTGTTGAAAGATAAATAATGATTGCTTTGTTTTTCCTACCAAAGACCTGTTTGCATATTAAATATTTGCTATCTAATTAAACAGGGACAAGGGTATTGTTATGGCAGACAACAAAGACCAAGGAAGTTCTCACTTTTCAAAATGATTTTGGGAGGGGGTCAACATTCAGGAAAGAAAAAATTAGCCGTCAGTCTGAACTCCCCATACTATTCCTTCCATAGTTTGTTTTGTAACCAAACCAGAGCTGATTAAAAATAATGAACATAGCAATCACCTTTTAAAGCATTATTCTTTAAAGGTCTGTGATACTTTTACCTTAGTTCACATTTGTGACTATGATGTCATTATTTACATGAAATCAACAAAGACTAAAAGAGAGTTTTCAGAAATGACTCTGGTGTTCATAGAAACTAGTCTCAATAAGCACATATGAAAGAGAACATGCAGTATTTATCTTTTTGCGTCTGACATATTTCCCTCAGGGTCTGGGAGAGGGATGGACTTTGAGGGAGGTTGATAGAAAGGGGTTAGATTACAGGCCCAGAAGTAATAAGTTCTCATGATATATAGTAGAGCGGAGTAACTACAGCTCACAATAACCTACTATTTGGGTAACTGGAATACAGGAACATGAGTTTTCTAGACAAAGCAATGGCAAGGAGACATAAATGTGTTTTATTCAGTTCTGAGCATGATACATTTTATGCATGTATTAAAATACCATGGCTCATACACATATATAATCATTATGAGCTAATGAAAAACCTAAAAGATTACTTAAAAGAGTGGGGCAGAGTAACTACTCTCAGATGGCTACACATCATACACACACACACACATACACACATACACACACACACACGTGCATGCAACACATTGTACCCCATGACCGTGTGCAATTAAAATGAGTGATAACAAAAGTAAGCCCACCAGGAGCTGCAGCAATGCAACCTCCATAGGTACCAGAAATTTAGGAGGGCTCATTCAGTGACATTTTCTCTATGTGAACAGATATTATGAATGGAAATGTCCTTTGTCCTTCTATAGAAGCGTTAGACACTTGGGCATTGACTCACCATGCGCTGGAGCTCAAAGCCCAGATGGAGTTCCACCTTACATTCAAGGCTGAGTCTTTTCCTTGGACAAAGGAGACTGCAGACCAAGTGAGTTTTCTTACTGTATGCCCAAACATAATCTACCTGGGGCACAAAGATCTTGTTCTTCCTTTGAATCCAAAAACAGCAAATTCAATCTAACTGTGGCAGGCCTGGGGCAAAATGGAATGCCAACAACAGACCTGCATTCCAAACCACGAGCCTCTGGAAATTAAGCCTGGACGTGGAGAAATGACACCAATCGTGGAACCAAGAAATCCCACCCAGTTTAGTGAAGAGTTTCTAGTGCACAGTGGACACGGATATCCATGGGCATCAGTCTTCTAGTCTAACAAGTAGGCTAAGGTCTAAGCGTAGCAGGCTCTGGTGAGGAGAATTCTATGCTTCTTGTTGATCTCACATTCAAGGGTTGTTTTGGTCAAGTAACTATGAAAGGTTGCTCTGCAACTTCTTGATTTCTTGAGCACTGACCTTGTTTTGTCTTACTTTCTATCTGTCAGTGGGCTACATTAAGTTCATACTGGGGCTACAATGGAAAAATAAAACATTTATTGAGTACCTATCCTACTCTAGCTAGCCTAGCCTAGCCTAGCCTAGCCTAGCCTGGTCTATACTCATCTATCTGTCTTGCCTTCCTTCTTTACAAATCACTACACTATCATCTTGGATCTTCAGAAACTTCCAAAAGGAATCAGATTCATATGTACAAGAGTCAATGAGAGTTAATCTACACCTCAAATGTGATAACACCAAAACAGATTGCAGTTTTCTCACAGTTACAAAGCAAGCAGCAGTGAGCCACTCCAGCTTCTCTGTTTCTTTATGTGCATTAAAAATGATGTTGTCATGAGCTGAATCTATATTTTGCCTTATAAAACATTTTTTCTTTAAAAAAAAAGGATCTTTCTGTGTAGCCCAGGGTGTCCTCAAACCTAGATTCTCATGCTTCCTGCTTAAAGTGTACCTTGATGATAGATATAGAACAGGACTCCTGGGTAGGGAAGCTTTTGAAATATATCAAGAGTTGACACTCTAAGTAAATGCTCATTATATTAAAGAATAATTAATTCCTATTGGCCACGAGATAGCTTGTCTATCTGCACACATGTCATGCATAAAGTTTAGAAATATACAGTTCGATATTCTTGCACCGTATGAATGAAAACACCATCACCATGGTATTGATGATAGTTGAGGAGGAGATACTGACAAGGATACTGATGTTATCTGTTAGGTGTTTAGTGCATGCCAAGAACCATGCTAAGCTTTGCAATATATTATTTTAGTTAATTGAACGTTCTGAAATTTGATCTTATTATATTCCCCCACATGAATAGCCTACACATATCCTGAAGCCAATAAGAAATGCCCTAATAACACATCGTTTATTTTTCTTAAGCCTTAATGAATGATTTACTTCCATTTAGCTGGTGGAAACAAGTTACAACCAGAGTCAGACCTCATTAGTTTATAGTCACCCGATCTGCAGAGGTGCTAACAGAAACAACCTGGTAAACACTTCTTGCATAGCAAGTGGGATAATGGACTATCCACCCATGTCTTCATTAGTGACTACTTGGAACCCTCCCAGGTGATAAACTTCATAAATAATATTTTACTTAAGCATTTAATATTCTTGGCTCCTTGTTTAAAAGAATAACGCTGTGAGGAGATAAGAGACGGCATTGTCATTTAAATACATTCTACCTTATTTTCATTGATGTTTTGCTGTTTTCTCTGTTGAGACCACTTGTTCATCATCCTTAAACTCTAATTATTTGAAGAATGTAACGTCTCTTTTTATTTGGCACAGTGTGCTTGACATGATGTTAATTACCTCTTGTTCTAACGCCTTGAATCTCACAGACCCTCTAAGCTGTGAGTATTATCATTGGCCTTTCTGCTGGACATATGGCAACTACAGATACATAGTTAGCATGAGGACGCTCCTTCAGTGTCACCCTATGAGGAGTGGAGGCAAGAGGACTTGGAATTCAAGAATATCTTCACTTACGTAAGTTGTTTGAGGTTCACTTAGGACATGTACTATCATATCCTAAAGCAAGGCCAGGGAGGGTCTGGAGAGATGTCTCAGTTGGTACAGTGCCTGTGACCCAAGTTTGAGGATCTGAATTCAGATCTCAAGGACTCACATAAAAGCCAGGCAACGTGGCTTCAATCCCAGCATTAGAGCAGCAGGCACAGAGAAGTTCCCAGAGCTCATTGGCCAGCCAACCTAACTAAATATACAACCTTCTGTTTCGGTGCAAGACTTTGTCTCACAAAAATAAGTATTTGAAGAGAATCAAAGATATCTTGATGCCTGGTCAATCCTCCTCTCTCTCTCTCTCTCTCTCTCTCTCTCTCTCTCTCTCTCTCTCTCTCTTTCTCTCTCTCGCCTTCTCTCTCTCTCTCTTCATAAAATAAAATTAATTAAATACCAGAGAGGGAGAAGGAAAGAGAGAGAGAGAGACAGACAGGCAGAGAGACAGAGATAGAAAAACTGATTCAGTCATACATAAAAAAGGTTAAATCTAAGAAACTTGAGAGTTTGTATTGGAAGTCAGGATGTATTTGTCTTCCTAGCTCCAGTCTCCTTTTAAGAAACCCATTTATTTTTGAGACCTCACTGTTCAGTAAGTGTCTGTTGTATTCTAAGACCAGTTCTAGTCTCCTTTACTAAAGAATAAAACCTAGGAGTTGAAGGACCTTGGACATCATACCTAGGGAAATATATGTTTCCCATTTAAACACTGTGCATTCATCTGTCTCATTCCACCATATGCCCCTGAGAGAATCCTCCACTGGTGAGTAGCTGAACAATATCAGGCATCCCTGGATTGCCATTTTTCTTGACTCAAAACATGTCCAAGTGAGACGTCATCAGAGTGGTCAAAGGTGAGTGATGCCCTACTTATGATATAGTTCATTATGGAAGAGAAAGCGTGGCAACAGTAAGCCTCATGCTCACATCTTTGTAGATCAGAAAGCAAAGAAAGGGAATTACTGATACTCCGTTGAATTTCTTTCTCTCCTTGCAAGAACCTAGCTTATGGGAGAGTGATGCACACAGTGAGGGCAAACCTTCATGTAACGTTAATTCTGTATGGAAAAGCTTCCAGAGCCTTATTACACTCTTGGGCTTTTCTTAATTCAATCTGTTTGATTATCAGAATTAGCTATCACACGTTTGCTTTGTTTAGTTTTGTTTTGTCTTGAGGCTGGCCTAGAATATACCATGTAATCTATGCCTTCAAATCATACCAGTTCCCCTGTCTCAGCGTTCTGAGTTCTGGGGTTACAAACCTGAGCCATCATGATTGACCCTAGTATCTCTTATTGGTTTTAATTAATTAAGTCAAGATATTCATTATACAGAAAACAATTGCTTGATTAAATCCTCTATTTATATATGTAAGGCATAGATTTTTGGAAAACCTTTTCACAGGGTGAAATGAAACATTGATGCATTTAATAATGGTATGCCCCAGAGGTCGACCTGTGAAACTTATTTGACAGTGTTCTGTGTTTTGCTTACAAAGCTGATGTCTTGTATTCATCACGTTTTTATTTGGTATAGCAGGCACTGATTGGCATCACTAGGCTAACCTTGCCTCCATGACTTCCAATCATCATCAAGATGGACTTTCAGAGTGAGCTTCCTTATTAGGTCAGTTGAACAGATTACCTTAACTACGTTGTGGAGGCAATGACTCAAGAGCTTGCTTCTGTTGATTACATCTCAAACTGAGCTGACCAGCGTCCAGACATGAACAGTCTAGCTTTACCTGTGCTGTTTGAATATTTATTGCGATTGTGGTTGTGAATGCATTTATTGTTGTTGTTATGTATGCATTTGTTGTTATTACATATGCGTTACGTGCGTACATGCACGTGCGCGTTGAGTGAGCACACATATATGTGGAGATCAGAAAATAAACTCCATAGTCTTTTTTTAGGTGACTTCTACTTTTTATTTGAGACAGGTTCTCTTAGTGATCTAGAGATGCTCTAAGCTGAACGTCAGGGATCCCTGTATCTCTGCCTCCTATCTTGCCATCTCTGAGATCACGAGAATACAAGGCCATGCTCAGGTTTTTAAGGAGAGTTCTGAGTTCTTGAGATATGAATTCAGGGTCTCACTTTTGCTACACAAATGATTTACCATCCAATCCAGCTTACCATTCCTTGGGTATTCTTATTAATAATCCATCAGATTGTTCTTTTCATGGTTATCAGATATTTTCAATGTGGGATATTTAATGACAACACCTATTTAGGCTTTTTTTTCCATCAAAGATCAATTGAACTGACAGAACTGTTAGCCAAACTGAACTGCATAATGTTGTTTTAACTACTTTAGTTACAAATATTGACATCACGTGTACGAGACACATTAAAGACATCTCTTCAAGGGGTCATTCTCTTATCCATTTCCATGTGTGAAGCAGTAAGGTTAGAGGACAGAGATTTGCTAGTCACTTCCATTGCAATTGTAACTTACATGTTCAAAAGGAAGCAAGGAAGAAAGAGAGAGAAAGAAAGAGAAAGAAAGAAAAGAAAGAAAGAAAGAAAGAAAGAAAGAAAGAAAGAAAGAAAGAAAGAAAGAAAGAAAGAAAGAAAGAGAAAGGAAGGAAGCAAGGAAGAAAGAGAGAGAGAGAAAGAGACAGAGAGAGAGAGAGAGAGAAAGAAAGAAAGAAGGAAAGAGGAAGGGAGAGAGAAAGAAAATAAAGAAGCAAACATATGCACTTTCAGAATTGAAATTTACATTAAAAAACAATCTCAATGAAAATAGCTTGTATCTTACTGACTGAACCCATTTACTGGGTATCCATTCAATTGGATGAAACTTTAAGTTACTATTGTTCAAGTAAGGAAGTAAGAAGGGAAGTGAATGTAACTGGAGCTTGTGAAGTAGCACAAGAAGAGAAATGAAAGCCAGGCTTCTGTAACTTTTGATCTTTGTTAAACAGCAGGACACACAGTTACAAAGGAAGCAAGTCTTGGGGAAATGTGAGGGTAACACGTATGTGCTGTGCACTGAGTAATTTCTCGTGGAATAAAAAGCGGGAATGTTTATTTAACTAGGAACTAATATACACCACACGGCTGGCTGGCCAGAAAAGCAATAGAGCAGCCCTGCTATCAAGACCAGCTCTTGGAATAAGATACTGGGTGGGGGTGGTTTTTAAGTAGGAAAAATAAAAATAAAAAGTTGGAGTTAGTATGCTGTCAGAGGCAGATTCCCCATCTTCAATGGGGACCAAGAGGGATCTATGTAATGGTATCAGTGTTGATGACAAACTTTCTATCAGAGCTGTTCAGCAACACTCTAGAGTCAATGCTAAGATAGGCTATTGTTTAGTGTACAAAGCAATTGTGTGGGTATAGACAAGAAAGTTATTGGTTCTATGTTGTGGAAAAGAAAGGCTCAAAATGTTTGTCCCAACATGAACATATACTTGCTAGGCTGGTGTTTGTTTGTTTGTTGCTTTTGTTTTCTTTTGAGTTTTGGTTCAAATCTGTATCCATTGATGACTGGCTGGCTTTAGAGAAAGCCCCTACTTCCCTCAAAAGCTCATCATATCTTGACTTAGCACAATTGCTAGCCAAACACTCCAGTCAGATGCCAAGATTATAGTCCGGTCTAAAAACTGGGCAGAATAAGCCCTGTGAAATGATGGTACCAAGTTCAGTTTTGTTAAGACAAAAATGAAAGACATATCCAACTGAGAAGCAAAATGCCCTAAGCAGAGAAGTCGACAACAGCCATAAATGAGTAGTGGGCTCCTTAATAACTTGCGTGTATGATGCAACATAGCACTTTCTCTATGGTTCCCAGCTTGCCTGGTGATTATCATATATGTTTATACCACTTTATTGACATTTAACCCTGAGCTTGTTGCAAATAGTCTATTTTGATTCTCCATCCTATTCCAGCCTTTTTTTTTTTTTTTTTTTTTTCTGGTCCAGATCACAGGCCATACTATTTGGAAGTCTGATGCATGCAGAGAGATTTGGAATCATCTCCAGGTATCAAAGGATAAGAAGACTATTCATACCACTGGAAAAACTGAGCGACTGACAGCAAAGAATACCAAATGAGAATTCATGGGCCCCAAATAAGACTAATGGTCTGCAAAAGGGATGTGGCAAGATCTGCACAGGAGCCAGGTAGCTATGTTGTTTTTCCTGGGCTTTAGGACTCAGTCTCTTTATGGGGGTCTGTATAGAGGACCTCCAGGCTGACAATGGAAAATGTGTGTAGCCTTAGCAGTATTTGCGCTCTGCATTTACAGCCACCTCTTTATTGAGGTTTCCTGCAGTTATTTTGCTAGACGCTAGAATTGCGGGGCAATGAGAAACAATTGTCTCAACGTGCTAGGAATGCAAGATAAAGGAAGATATTTAGTGAGAAAAAAACAGAATTTTAAAACAACAGCAACAACAATAACAATAATAAATAATAATAATAATAATAATAATAATAATAATAATAATAATAATAAAAAATAAACAGATTCTTTACCCTTTAACATAGCTGATTATTCTGGTGGTATTATTTCTATAGATACACTGAATGTAGAATAAATTCTATTAGTTTATTTCTCCACATTGAAAGCTTTTTTTCATGCACTAAGCATACCCTGACCACAGAAGGAACTGATCAACACTTGTGTCCTACGCAAGCCCACTGTCTGGGAGTAGAAAATGAATGAAATTTCACAAATTAAAGGCTGAAGACAGTATTTTGGGGTCAATCCATTAAATTCAACCTGATTAATCATGAACTTGAGTCACACGAGGGGACTGACATCCTATGAAGACAGAGGAAATTAAATTAATGGGCAAATTCCTTTGTTCCAGATTAATAAAAGTCTGCCTACATAGAAATAGGAGAGTTTCCAGGACTGCCATTACCAACTGCGTGACATTGGGAATATGTTCCAAGATCTCTGGCCTTATTATGATCATAGTAACATATTGATATCATTTTTCTGCCTCCACTAGTACCAAAAGAGGCAAAGAAGAGAGGGCTTGGGAAAGGGGCAGTGAGGAAGATATTCTAAATCATATATTAAAACTCCATATAAGAAAATCATTATGTAAATTCTATGTCTATTATTATGATTTTAACTAAGATCATCTGAGATTTACCCAATGAGTGAGGTATTCTGAACCTTTCTCTTTTTTTTTTTTTTTTTTTTTTTTTTTTTAACAAAACCAAGCATATTCCCAAATTCCTGAGACTCACTGGAATAAAACAAATTGCTTAGCAAATTTCCTACTTAAAAAATATCGAAGGAAAAATTACACAAAAGGATGGTTTTCGTTTGTTTTCCTCTCCAGTTGTGTTGCAAATAGTTCTCCCAATGAAACCTTGGAATTTCCTCCAGTCTGTTCCCGATTATCTCTGTGGGAAAATAGGGAAAAATCAATCTGTTTTCCACATAACCATATTACATCCCATTATTTGAGGAATGCAAAATGCAAACCCCAATGACCAACAATATCAATCTTTTCCCTCTCGTTTCCAAGTTTTATTTCAGCAGGAGTTATGAAAAAAAAAAAAAAAAAGAAAGAAAAAAGAAACTACAGGCGGGATATCATTCTACCCCAAGCAACTGCAGATCTTAATCTGCCTTCTCCTTATAGTTGGTTGTATCCTTGACCTTGGGAGCTGCATGGGCTTTGGGCTTCGTCGACTATGATACATTCTGAGAACTCTGTGAAGAATGGAGACTGTGGAAAGCAGAGTCCAAGCTCCTGTCCTCCAGTTGACAGGAGACATTCATTGACTGCCAGCCCAAGACTGGAATTTCTGGAAGAAAACAAAATGGATTCCATGGAAATGTCATGTACAGTTTTTAGTAACTTTTGTCCTATTTACCTTTAAAATTTTTGGTGCCCAGGGATCTAGCATGCCGTATCCTGCCTCAATAAAATAGTTATTAAATAAGAGACCTATGGAAGTAAGATTTTCTATAAGTTTGTAAGGACAATTTCTGTTTTTTTTTTTCCTCTTTCTTTCCTTGCTCCTATTCTTTTATACCTTCATTTTGTTTTGTTTTATTTTTAGGTCTGAAAGATTAAACCTATTGCCTCCCTCATCCACGGTACTAGTCCTTGATTTTATGATGTAGCTCATTTAATGTGTGTTATTATATTCATTCTATTACATGGAGGTTGTATTTATTAAAGAAAATAAAAATATGCTGGTATGGAAAGCCAGAAAGAGAACTTTCTGTACACTTTCTGCTGAGAATCCCTTTACTTACTTTACTTTTCCTGAAAATAGATTCTTCTCTAATACGATACATCCTAACCACATTTTTCCTTCCCTCTACTCCTCCCATGCTACCCCACAGCAGCATCTCCTCTCCCTGAGCTGCCCTTCTGCTTCTCAGAAAAGAGCAGGCCTCCAAGAGACAACAACCAAACACAACCAAACAGTATATTCTAAGACAGGGCAAAATCCTTCATATCTATCAAGGCTGAACAAGGCAACCCAATAGGAGGAAGAGTCCCAGGTGCAGATAAAAAAGTCAGAGACACAACTTCTCTCATTGCTAGGAGTCTCACAAAACACCAAGCTAACAGCCATATGAAACTTTTTCTTTTCTTAACATTAATCTCTTCATTCCTTCATATTTTAGTCTTTTCAAATTGCTTTCCCTTGTATTTAAAATAGATTTTTCCTCACATATTATGATTACAGTTCTCCCCTCCTGCTCCTCCCAGCCTCTCCTCACCTCCCTTCCCATCCGAATCCACTCCCTTTCTGTCTCATTAGAAAACAATCTTCTATGAGATAATAATAAAATAATAAAATAAAGTGAACTCTAACACAGTGGAACTGGACAAAACAAACAAACAAACATAAGGAAAAGTGTCCAAGAAAAGGCAGAAGAAACAGAGAAGTACCCCTTGTACATTCAGGAATCCCTGATAGCTTTCATTTAATTTCCTAGAAAAATAAGAGAAATATAAGGCATTATCTATCACTTTTATATAAAAATCAAAAGATTTACAAACAAGTTTTATAATTTTTTCAGGTAATTGAAGAACTCTTTTTATTTAATTTTTTTTAATTTTTGAAAGTTCATACAAGTATAACGTGAACTTAGATCACTTGCAACTCCCAACTTCCTGCATCACTGCAATTCTTTTTGCGTTATCCACTGTAGGCCGAGAGGGAAGATCAAACATTCATATTGAACAGAGATATTAGCCTTTGGTTTTAAGAGACCTCTACTGTTTATTACACCATGCATGCTCTTTCCTATTATATTAAAATACATTACTTTGACATGATGAAATTATTGTTTTTCTTCCTTCATTGCACAAGTCAGTATACAACTTTTAAAAATGGCGATCCACGTAGCATTGAAGGAGGTATTTGAACTGCTGATGCTCCAAGTGAAATTGCTCTTAAGACCCTTATGTACTTAGACAAAGTACAGATCTATAGATGAATGTGATGATCATACCTCCCAAAGAGTATTGTTATGAGCATCAAGATAGATCTTGATTTTGTAAAGAGCCTAGGGACTTGTTACCTGAAAAGAATTCAGTGAATGTTGGGTATAAGAGTTTATAATCCCGGGGCTGGGAAGATGGTTCCAAGAGTAAAGGGCCAGTCATGTAAGCATGAGGAATTGAGTTCTGATCCCCAAAAGACATATCAAAAGCAAGATGTGGCTGGGGCTAGCCAACCTGGAAGAGAGATTTTAAAAGAGACACTATCTCAACGGAAGAGAGAGAGAGAGAATGGAAGACACCTTCTTTCTGTCTCTGGATTGCACATGCGCATATCCACATGAATATGTATATATCACCTAACACACACACACACACACACACACACACACACACGCACGCACGCACGCACGCACGCACGCACGCACACACACACACACACACACACGCACGCACGCACACACGCACGCAC
>CM052710.1:9184728-9256488 GCA_028551405.1 Uromys caudimaculatus | reverse complement strand
TAGATAAAAATATTAGTAGATACACACAGGTGGGACTATAAAAACCTACAATTGATAATCAACTCTTCTACATGGGTTAGTGAGGGGTTTTTTTTTGCAAGTATTGGTAAAAGCTCAACCATTAACTATATAACTATTGGAGAGCTTTAAAGTGTATGCAAAATAAAACACCATTATTCTACTTGTATTAGGCAAACAAACAAACAAAAATCTCTAAAAAGAAACCTCTGGTAATATCACATTTTATTCCATTTAAAGATAATTCATTTGTATAAATTTGTCGTTTTAGACTCAAACTATTAACAGTATATTGGAGTGACCCTCAATGAGATGGACCCCAACAAGTTCAAATTCAAAGAAATAAAAATATTCTTTGCCCTTCCGAAACTTTTCCATCCCCGAATCTGAAGAATGGTGACCTTTCCAACCATGGCAAGGACAGTGGTTTTGGTGGTTGATGAGTGGAATCTGAGACTTCTCATAAACCTCCACCATCATGCAGCTGTGGTAGGGACCACCCCACTCCCACGAAGCACACGGGCTTTCTAAATAATCTCTCCACCAGTCATAGAACTGAACACAAAGGGAGCTTTTCTTTACCTCTTCTAAGGGACTCACTGTTCTTGGGTTAGAGGGTTGGACCAGATTACCTAGCACGGTCCCCAAGTGCCAAGCTATGCAGAAGCATAATGAACAGGCAACAGGAAAAAAGTTTGAGTCTCCACTTCCATAAACACCATTCTTTTTTGGCATCCATTCTATAAATTAAGCTGAGCTCTCTATTGCTATACACCTATGAAGCATGTGCATGAAATGATGAACCCCTAACTAAGGAACTCTGCTTCTTAGGCCTGAGGTTCTCCAGAATACTGGGATTATAAGCCTTTCTTAAATTCACTATCTCAGTGTCTCATATTCCTCTCCTATCCAACACTCTCCCTCCCCTCTTTCCCCCTCAGTCCCCCTCTTTCCTTTCTGTCTACCATTCTAGATTGGGTAAAGCTATAAAAAGAAAACAAAGAAAAACATTTGCTTCTATTTTCAAGTAGGAAGGAGACAAGCTTCAAGACAGGGAGACTCCCTTACAGCCAAGATGACTGACAAATTCTTGTGGCTTTCTCCAAAAGTCAAACCAAGATCTAACCAGCAGCCAGGCTTAGTTCTGGCAACTTTGCTATGCCTGGAAATGAGTGCAATCATATCCTAATAGCTATTTGGATAATTGTTCATTTGAGTGATCTGCCAGCTAATGTTGGAAACAAATCCTTATTACAAATATAGCATGCACTCTAATCTGGAATATATTAAAATGTGATTTCTATAGTCGCCTATTTCTAAACTAAAATCACAAAACCATTTATCACGTTTGTTTTTAAAGGGAACACACTTTAAAGTACAATGGTCACGGAGAGGAGTGTGAATGTATAGTCACACGTTTAATATTTCAACTTCAGATATCTAACCTGAACTTAATAATTTTAATGAGTGCTGTCTTCTGAATCAATATTAGTCTGAAGAAAGATTTTATTTTTCTAATGACCGACTCCAATCTTAGTGCTTGGATATTAAACTTACCAGTGACTCATGCTCACCCACCATCCCCGTGATAAAATAGAGATGTACGCATTTATGGTGGTTGATTAAACTGGAATGAGTAAAGCTTACTTACCAGAAGTCTGGATCTACGAACTCAACTTCCCAAACATCTCCTCCCTTTGAGGTAAAGGGATCAGAGCTTAACTGCTGCAGTGGGAATCTTAGATGGTATTCATAAAGTTAGAGTGGAAATCATTTTACCAACTGCTCATAAAGATGTGCTCTGGCAGCCTGGAAAATGAGCAGGGTTTTGCACATGAGATAGTCTTGGTCTGAATTCTAATGTGTACATTATACCTTGGCAATCATGAGTTCGACTGTTCTCCAAATGTCAATGCCCTCTGCCCTATAATGAGAATAAGAAAGTCATTTCCCTTTCATGCTATTGTAGTTTTTAAACAGGAAAACACAGGTAAACTGGCAAGCACAAAGCAAGCAACGAATCAATAAGTGTTTCTTTATCTGGGCCATGGGAGTCTTTGAGAAAGAAAATTACATCTTGATGGTCTTTAAACTTCAGAATCCTTAGCATTGACCAGCAAGCCCATGATGGCTCCTAACACTTCCCCAGATACTTGCGTTAGAACAGCTGTTCTCAACATGTGGCTTGCCACCCCTTCATGAGGTCAAACAACCCTTTCACAGGAGTTGCATATCAGATAGCCTGTGTGGCAGATATTATGAACCGTAGGGTTCATAACAGTAGCACAATTGGAGTTAAAAAGTAGCGACAGAATAATTTCATGCTTGGGGGGTCACCACAACACGAGGAACTATATTAAAGAGTCACAATGATAGGAAGGCCGAGAACCATTGCTCTACAGAAAGGCTCATAGAGAAATGTGCATGTGCTCCTGAAACAATTAGAAATTCCAGGTCTGCCCTTCCTCTTTGGGTCTCTACAACCTAGGTGCAGCCAGCTTCCAGTACTTCCCTCATACCCTCTTCAGTGACCAAACCAGCTTCTCCCAAGTCCCCAGTGCCAGACAGAATCACAAGCCTGCGGTTGTGTCCAGATTTCTGTTCACTTCGGCATTTGGAAACAAAAGGCTATTACAATCCCAGGAGTGAGCCAAAAGATTCTAAATAGAACATAAAGCCTAGACATTCAGACTCCTCGGGAGGAAACAAAAAGGTTAAAAATCACTTTTCTTGGGTTTTGGGGGTTTTTGTGTTTATTTTTTCAATTTGGCTACAGTGAGAAAAGGGAAGAAAGACAGATTAGCCGCAGCTTATCAGTGAATCTATCACACTTTGAAAATTGATTAAAATGTATTGGACAGCAGAAATATATGTGACTGGGGCATCCTTGGGCCTATGTTTTGTTTGGTTTTGTTTTTCCTAGAAATTAGGCTTTGTTTTGTTCCATCCCAAGGAGAGGAAGGAGTTAGGGCTATGGTTTTACCTGGAAGTTGATCTTTGATCTACACCCAAGCAATACCTGTGTGGTAGATTCAATGAAATGATTACATAAATTAATAAATGTATCAAAAGAAGCCCAGATAATATGTATTAGTACATCATGACAGTCAAAATATGCAAAGAACCACCGACTATAGGGTGCCCATGCCCGTTTGACACAGCTACCATATGGTTCCTATACTTAAGGCCCAGGGAGCATCTTGGGAGAGGGTATGGAGAGATTATAAGAACCAGGAGAGCAGGATTTCTTCTGGGATGTAGTGTCTTCTATATAGACCAGGGGGATACACCCAGGAAAACTTAACTCCATGGTGACCTAGGCAAGACCTGCACAATGACAGTATCAGTTGGCATCCCAGCATGATGAAGGAAATCTTAAACAGTCCCACCCTTAAATGATAGCTATGGGCAATTGATAGGTGCCAAGGGAGAGAAAATCATTCCTTGGGAATAAGCTTCCTGATAGGCTTTGCGATCCCAAGGAATATACCATAAACAAATGTACATAAGAGCAATCCTAAATGGACCCGGTAGATTGTCAGGTGTGTGTGTGTGTGTGTGTGTGTGTGTGTGTGTGTGTGTGTGTATAAAACAATAATAAAGAAAAAATGTCATGATCTAAGAGGGGGATGTGCAAGGAGTTGGAGAGATGTAGAAATGACATAAATACAGTATTAGTGTATGAAACACTCAAAAAATAACAAAATAAATGTTTTAAGGTAAGATATTGAGATATAAACCCAGTTATTTCTTTATTTATCAAAATAACAGCTTCATCAACTGAGCAAATGCATTTCAAAATCTTACTATAGCCAGAGTGCTAAACAACGATGATAACTGTAGAGAGTTAAACTTGGTCCTCACCCTTGGGAAACCGTCATTGCGTTGATGAGAATGGGAGTAAGTATCAAAGTTATTTTTATGTTCCGTCTTGAATACCTTCAGATTTCTACCGTGCTCTGATCTCAAGGAAGTAGTGGTTAGTAGATGTCCTGGGAACTGCATCAAATGACCCAGTCGCCTCTCTAAGGTTCCTCTTCTCTGCACTATGAGTTGTCTGAGAAAAGTTTACATCCATCTTTACTTGGAAAGAAAGAAGAAAGTAAATACCCAACATGGTATCGCCCAACAAGGAAGAAAAGAGAAACTATCAGGTTGCTCCCTCTTCTGTGGCTTAGGCTCAATTCCTTTCTACACAGCAGCTCAGACTGCTTTCTCAGGGTATCACATTTAAACTGTGTAGTTTTCTCTCCATCCTCCTGTCCCCTCCTCATGTATCACAGGCTCACCTCCCAAATTAAACCTTGTACACAGTCCTGTCTCAAACCCTGACACCTTGTGAAATAGTTCATCTTGATTGTCACATAACTGGGATTTAGAGTCACCATAGAAATAAACCCCTGGACATGTCTGTGAAGAATTATGTCCATTAGATTAATTGAGATGGGAAGACCATTATTATATGTTGCCAGCACCATCTCATGGGCTGGAATTTTAGGGTGAATAATAGAGAATGACCAGAGTATACTGCTCTAACTCTGGATGCTATGTGACCTAGAATATCTGCCTACTCAGCATGAAAGATCCCAATACCATGTACCCTAGCCATAAACAACTTGACCATTATACAATCTGAATTTAGGAGTTTCTACACTGGAAAGTGGTTCTTCTTTACATGTCTTTCACTTGTCTAGGAGGAATTCATATAGGCTAAATATTGGTCCCTCCTGTGCTTCTTAATTTATACTGAATTTAGAAATGAAACATAGGCTTATACCCATTTTCAGAGCACCGCACAGAATGTCTCCTGGTACTTGCAAATATCCGTCTCTGTGGTTCTTTGTGGAAGGCCTACCTCTCTGTTTCACAGCAGGGGTCACATCCAAAGCGATTTTGGATTTCCGTTGGCTCCCTCACCTACTCTGTGATCTGCTGTGACACTTTGCACTTCATGTACATTTAAATAATGGTTACTGAAGGAAGGAGCAGCAAAGTAGATGAGAAGTGAATGATATAACATCTTGAACTAATACAGCTGAGGGTAAGGAATTATCTACACAAGCCCAGGAATGCCACTGGGCTAAGCTCCCTTAGCAGCGTTACACATGTCGGCATATGTACAGTGGATACCAGAGGTTGTGCACACTTTTTCATTAAGATGCACTCTTCCTCTTTAAGTGAGCTCTGGGCTGCTCCAGATGTGCGATGGTAGCCATATTTCAACTCCCCACCTTCACACTTCCCACTAGTGTTAACCTCTTTTCCCCAAGATTTATGTCTTTTTTTATTGTTCTGCCTGGAGCCATGCCAGACCCCAGGTTCAAACTTCCCAATCTCACCAAACTCTTGGGTGAAGGGTGCAGAAATCAGACTTGGTAGAAAGGTCTGGTCTGGTGATGTGGGAAAGGAAATGGCTTACCTGTCTCCATGGAAACATGGGCACCTCTAACCTGATGCTGTATGAATGAAATGTGTTGTTCATTCTACAGGACTCAATTCTAAGGAAACACAGCAGTTTCTGAAGGCAAACACATTGAAGAAATCTGTAAAAGTTCTTGCTTTGTAAATTTCTTTTTAATCTTAAAAATTATGCAAATGAGTGTTTGACTATACCAAGAGAGTGCCTGGTGTTCAAGGAAACCAGAAAAACACATTAGATTCCCTGAAACTAGAGTTAAACATAATTGTGAGCCACCACAAATGTCTGTGCTGGAAACTGAACCAGGTCCTCTGGAAGAGAAGCAAGTGTTCTTAACCACTAAGCCACTTAACCACTGTCCTAGCTTTTTTTGTTTGTTTTTTCAACTTCATATTGTAAATGTGACTTTTATTTAGCAGATGTAATTGTTGTCTTGGGGGCTTACTGCTGATTATGCTCACCCTTTCTAGCTCTTTCTGAACCTGGCTGGCTGGTTCAACTGAGCTGTTCTAGTTCAAACTCCTCTCCAAGCAGACTGATTCAAACTGGCTTCTCTCAGCGTCTCAGTGAATTGCTCTGCTTGACTTCGAACTAAGTCTGGGGATTTTTTTTTCTAATCTTTTGGCTTCTTATTCTCTGGCTAGTTCTGTCTTCTCCTGTGCCTAACTTGTTCTCTCTGCAACCTGTCTCTGTAAAACTGTCCTAATAAAAATGCCTCTGAACTGATCTCAACCAAACTCGACTGACTGACTGTGCATCTCTTAAGTAACCTCTTTTTCCTGTCTGTTCTCATGAGAGTTGGGTGTATCCTGTCTCTGAGTCATTCTGTCAAGTCTTTTTCCGATTTGTCACTTTGTCTGCCACTGAATTAGACATCCCTTTCAAACATGGCTGCTTCCTTCTACAAACTAATTTTACGGTCATTGCTTGGGATTAAAGCTGTGTACTAAAGGCATGTCTGTGTTTCAGTCAGAGGGATTAAAGGTGTGTGGTATGTCTGCATTCCAGTTAGTTACCCACACCTAAATGATCTTTGGATGTGATCTCTTGCCAGAGCAACCATGTTGTTGGATTAAAAATCCTTTACATCTAATCCCAACACATTAACAATGCACTCCGGGTGTCAAGGGCAGGATCATGAGAAAGCAGTATATTCCTCAACAGATGAAATTATTCATCCACGCCACTATAGGATTTAGTTAATCCCTCTAGGAATTAATAGTAGAGGCATAAAAAGTTGAGTCTCTCATTTTATGAAAATGGGGCCAGATAGAAGGCATGCTTCTTTCAACCGTACCTCAATATTCATCATATATTTCTGAGGGAGAATTGGTTAACAATAAGTAAATCCTTCATCCTGCTGTGCTGTTCCATTAGGAAGAAACTTTGCAATGACGTGGCTGAGTGGCTCCATGCTGTATAACCAGCTGGAGAGCATATAGAAAATAGGAGTGTTGGGCTTGAAAGATGGCCCAGTGGGCAAAACGTTTGCCGTACAAACATGAAGACCTGAGTTTAGATCCTCAGACCCACATTAAAATGTCAGACATTGTGGCATGCTTTTATATAGGTCCAGCACTGGAAAGAGATAGAGAAGGATAGATCCCAAGGAATTTCTGTCCAGCCAACCTTACTAATTTGGTGAGTACTAGGTTCAGGGAAAGACTGTCTCAATCGCTAAGATATAGAGTTACAAATAAAGGTATTCAGTGTTGACCTATGCCCTCCATAAATGTATGGACACTCTTGTACACATGTGCACACAGCATACAAATAAATAAGCAAATGCATAAACAATATTTTACAAAAATAAATCCTGAGCATCAGAGATGACTAGAAATATAGTAAGTCTCTTTTCAAAAGGTTCCTAGTGTCCACAGACTCCTTAAAGAATGATATTCTTCCACCATAGGCAGAGGAGTTCTCATGAACAAAATCTCTGGTATGACTCCGTCTCCTTTTTATTATGTGACCTTGGTCAGGTTAGGACACAACTCTGTCTCACTTTTCTTGCATGTAAAATGCTGATAACAAAGTCTTGCACAGAGAACAGGTTCAGCATAGCAGTTTCCCTCCTTGTCACTTTCTGCACGTTTGTTTAGAACCCTTCAGTGGTGCATTGTAACCTCTTCCAAAGGGAAACTTTTAATCCTCGAGAGAGACTTGCAAGTGGAGATAAAGAACCCTCATATGCAATCCATAGATGGAATTGATAGTATTTGCAACATCCCTCACCAAGGTGATATGAACAATAAACAATGCTTGAAAAAGGAGATTCTCTGACCTGTTGACCTAATTTCCTGCATGTGGTATTAGAGCCCCAGGGATACAGTTTGTGTATGTCATCACCCATTTCCAGGAAGGATGCTCCTTAATGCAGCTGCCTTCAAACCACCCATAGTCCCTTAACAAACCTCAGGGAGGTCATTGATTTTCTAAGTTGGGATCGGTGGCATCATTACTTTGGTTTGTCCTTAGTTCCCTATCCAGCATGAGAAGACCTTTGTGTATCTTCAGGAAAAGCATGACAAAGGAAGATTCTGGAACACATCTGAGGATTAAAAGCAGTAATCCTCAGCTCTCTTGTCAGGACTCACAGACACTAACTACAGGTGGAGGCAGAGCACATAAGCTTCTGATGAGATGAAGGAGCCAAACTTTAATATTTATTTAAAGTTCTTTATTTTAATTTCAACATCCACACTTGATTCAGATATTGGAAACGTTTTAACTGTGCCTAGAACAGCTTGGGCATATTAATAGATTTGTTTCAACAATATATTTTATTGACTAGAAATATGATCAAGTATTTCCAAATGGATTTAATAACTGAGTGGTTATCAGTCAAGACACATTGGCCATTGATTTCATAAATAGATAACAGTTTTGATATCAGTTGTTCCTAATAATCACATCAATGTGTATGTACACATATGTGCACATGCATAGATGACCATATGCACTATATAATTAGGCATATGTGTCTATAAAACACTTAACCAAAAAACAGAGCTTTAATAACATAAATTCTCAGAAGTCCTGCCAGAATAACATGGCTGCTTAAAACTACCTGTTTTGGAAATAGGAAACTCTAGCTGCAAACCCCCCAGGTTCTGTTGATGAGATCAACCTTCCAGTACGCACTGAAAATAGTATAGTTGACTGCTTTCCTTCATCAGCTATCTCCTGTTCTATACACACACCGAATAATTTCTTGAACATAGTAATTTGATAGTCTTTGGGGCTTAATAGTTTGGGGCATTCTAGTATAGAACTCACTCAAGAATTTTTTTTTCCCCAATTTAACTAGCGAGTGATAATGGGCAAAGAAATAGCACATAAAGCTAGTTAGGGCTGATTTCTTTTAAATTTCTTTGACAGGAAATACAGAGAATAATGACGATTTGAATATTCCAAACCAATACTGGGTAAACTGAGGATCACCCAATGTACAGAATCACCTTTACCTCTTATGTTGATTTCTTGAAATGGTCATTTGAATGGATGCTCATGAATAAAAAGTCCACCAAACCAAATGGTTTGAGTCAAAAGCAGAGAAATGCCTTGGTACCTCCACCCCACTGCACGGACTTTTTCTCCCTCAGTGTTGATCTACAGCTTCTTTCCTTCATTCACCCTTAGACTGCTGCCAACTGCAAATGGTCAGTTGTGTTTGTCAGTATCAAATGATGCCAAGTGATTTTATAATATGGAAAGATGCCCACTAACATGAGAGGTAGGCTTTGCAAAACCATTTCTCTTTTTATCCATTTAAAAAATATTTCAAATCTGAATTTTCTGAACTAAAAGACTAAAGCTCAAACACATTCAGTGCCCAAACTCAGTGCTTAAATTTCAGTTGAAAAATAATTGATTATAGGTGATAATGTATAGTGTCTTTTTATATGTTAAGCCAAGGTAGGCAAGCTGGCCCCAAAGCCAACTTGATCATGCCACCTGTTTTCACAAGGCTTGCAAGCTAAGAATAGATTTTATATTTTTAAAAGTGTTTTGGTTTAATAGCCATAGAAGTACCAATATAATTATTTTTTACAGAAAATATTTGCCAGCCCCAGCATTAACCTGTAAAAATATTTTTATTGTCTTCTGAATTTGATTGTTGGATTTTTATCATAAAACATTAAGATTAGGATTAATGGCATTCCCGTAATAAATTTTATTCTTCAAATTGGGGGGAGGACAAAATATAGTTAATTTGAAAAGCCTGGTCTCTACATTATCTGGAAAATCTATAATATGAAAATTTCTGATTTAAGGACAAAAAAAGCCTTTGAATATAAACTCTTAAACATGCAGGAAAAATAACTTATTTTATATATTCTTAGTGAATAAGGTGATCTGGTACAAGATCTGCTATTTAAACAAGTTTTTTTAATTAATTCTTCTGCACTCTGTACATGCAATGTACACACACACACACACACACACACACACACACACACCACTGTTTTATATTTATATTTATATTATATTGATGACTTTTATTCTTTAAACGTTTTTGTAGCAGTGGAAGCATCAGCTCCAAAAGGGGCTCCACAGAGGTGAGTGGTCCCTGGCTTCTTCATATAGGTGTTCAGAAGTTTCCAGTGTAACAATGAAGCAAGACCAAAGACCCAATAACAAACAGCTGAGTGGATCAATAACCCCTGTGTTTTCAGTCCACACTTTCTCAAAGCGGTGCATGGAAAAAAGGACTATTTATATCTGGAGCCTAATGAAGTAAAATTATCACAACCGACACGCGCTGGTGGTATAATTCAGAGACAGGGCTTGGCTTAGAGGGATTTGCAGGCTGTTTTTATTCCAGATTTTATTTATTTTCTTTAGTGAAATTTAATCCCCTAATCAGGTCCAATTTACATATTTTAGGCTTCCACCCACCCTTTCCCCCCAGTTCTATTCTAGAAGGAGTGGTGTTGCAGAAATGGAATAATTATTATATTAAATAATTATTCACTGCAATCTGCCTTTCTAAGTAGACAGATTGTTGGTTGAAAAGCAGATGAACTTACAGGCAGAGAGCTTTGGGTTTCTGTTACAACTCCTCCTATTCCTTCCTGTGTGTATGCCTAGGTGTACGCACGGATGTGGCTGCATGTGTGTTTTTAACTTGATCCACCCTGCAAAGTTTTGTTCACACTAGCTCTCCTTTCCAGTCTTACGGGATTAATATTCTGCTAAATGAAGTGTTGCAAATTTGAATTTTATTTGGGGCTAAATGGAATACCAAATGGTTATACTTACAATCATGGTCAGATTTTCTTCCATCACTGAATCCTCCTGTTCCTTACTTGAATAAACATGTCAATGAAATTATCTTCCAAGTAAGGCTTGTCCTTATTTCTATTGACAAGATCCCTTGAATGTCATTTAAAACATCAGAGATGCCAAATCCCCACAATCTTCTAAGATGAATTGGTCCTTTCCCATCCTTTTAGACTTGGTATAATAGGTCCATGAGAGGACACTATACAAAAGCTGTAGCTGTAGTTGATTTTAATGTGACTTTTTTGACTGGGTTTTGAAGAAGCATTGGTTATCTTGAAGAGCCTCTGGAAATGTCAAATTGATGCCCCATAGAATAATGAAGGAACTAAGAACGCAATATTGTCTCTCCTACTCAGACCACAGGCTTTCAGAATTGGTAATCTGCAGGATTACAATGGGACTGAAGGGACGTCCCAGCAATTAAAAGCAGTAGATGCTCTTTCCAAGAATCCAGATTCAGTTCCCAGCACCTACATAGCAACTTGTGGCCTCCTGTACCTCCAGTTCCAGGAACTCTGACCCACTCTATCGACTTCTGCCAGAACAAAGCACACAATACTATGTACATTCACACGCTTGCAGGAAAACACACACACACACACACACACACACACACATTAAAATTAAAAAATTAATTACAAAGAGAGTTACAGGGAGTGAACAGTAGGAGATATTAGAAAAACCTATCTGAAAAATGTAAGGTGGAAAGTGACTGAGGAAGACACTAGACTTGGACTTCTGGTCTACCCATGTACACATGTGCATATGTACCTGTACACACACAGAGAGAGAGAGAGAGAGAGAGAGAGAGAGAGAGAGAGAGAGAGAGAGATGCACATCCAGAAATATATCCTTTTCAAAATGATCTTCTTTGCAGGGGATGTAGGCATTTCCCAAGTAGACAAAATGGCTGGGAAGCTGCTGTACCCACTGGGAAAATTTAGGAAGACATTGGGAAAATACCCATGGAGGCCATGAGCACCAGACCAGGGATGGAATTAGTATATTCTACATAAAAGCCTTTTCAGAAAAACAACAGAAAATGAAGAAAATCAAAGACATCAGAGGTAAAGAGCAGGTTCTTCATCTGGTTTCATGGTGATCACAGAGGGTATCCATGTTCATATGAGTCTGAGCTACCACACAGTGGCTTGGGTCCATTCCAATTGCACACAGGGAAGAACACAGCACTGAAAGGTATAGATTTAGAATCTGATCCGCCTAGGTTTTTTATCCCGATACAATTATTTCTCAGCTGCATGTCTTTTGCTAGCTCATTTTAATTGCTTAGGCTGAGGGTAATGAATGCATGGTAACTTTACTATCCCCATAAATATTTGGAAAAAAAAATCTTCATGCTTTGACATGCAGGAAAAGGTCTAGGTAAGAAGGGTTAACTTTTGAAGCAGTTTTCCCCCTACAAATTTCTTTAATAAAGTTTAAAACATTTGATATGAATTATAGACTATTTTCTAAATTGTTTTCCCTGGATGCTAATTCAATTAAAGTCCCCCCCCCAAAAAGTATTTCTTGATCATTCACCATATGCCCAGAAGCATGGCAGGCACCATGGGAGATATAAAAATATTTTTATAAGTTCTCTTTGTGGTTACAAATATTATAGTTTAGTTAAGAAGATAAAAATTGTGCCTAAGAAGCCAGGAAGATATGCAAAAATAGAAGTCAGGGCTGAGGAATTGCTTCAACCTATGAGAATTAAAGTCAGGGTAATTAGGATGCCGAGCAGGCAGCAAGGCTCTTGGTTGGAGACCCTGGAGCAGCATTCTGAAGGGATGGCGGTCTGATTTGTGATGTATGAGGAGACTAAAGAAGGTTGAAGTGTAGAAATTCTTCTCAGGATAATCAAGGCACTGGGGTAGCCTTGTTCGTTTCCTGAAGCAACAACAACAGAGAGTGACCTTTGCTTCTTTCTTGTAACTTTTATCTCCTTGGTTTGTCCCTCCACACCAGACGTTCTTTTGTCCCACTGTCTAGTTAAACTCTCCACATCTCTCTTGTTACCTTACTCTCAAATTTTAGCTTTAGAGTGGGGTTAGGTTTGCAGGAAATAAAATATCAGATGAATGCTTGAAAACCATATGTACTCCGCGCTGATTTCTCCGAATTCTAACTTCCATCCTATACTAAGAGGAAACATTTATCATGTCTTGTAGGAACATATTTGGTCATTATGAATGAAAGATTAAGTTATATTCTGGTTTTGTTGATGTCCTATTCTCTCCCAGGATGCTACCCCAAACAGACACTGCATTAAACTGAATCTTTGTGTCTTTTTAGACTCCTCTGGGCTGTGACATTCTCAGACTGTCCCTTTTTTTGATGACATAGATGTTCTAAGGCCATATACAATGCATATAGGTATAGTTTGAAAAATATTTTCCTTGTGTTGTTCCTATGACTTCTGGTTTGACAAGGAAGATCACACACAAAGGGTCCTTTTTTGCACATCCCAAAATATAGGTTTGTAGGATACGCTATAGGTTTAATTGTGATCATTTAGCTAAGGTGGGGATTTCGGGCTTCTTCATTATAAAGGTCCTTTATACCCTCTCTCTACCCTATTCTCCTTAGAAAGAAGAGTCCCAAAGTTCTTGTACCCAGTTCCCATTCAAATACTGAGGGTTGTGTTTCTCTTTCATGATGGTTGAGTATCTGCAGAATGTACTCTTCTTCAACAAGAAAGACTTGTCTTTCCTCTCATTGTTTAATTATTTATTCTATAATTTATTTGCATCAATAGGGAATTAGGAATAGGTACTTCATAGCATGTTATATAATCTACTGCCATATTATATACGTTGTTGACCACATTATTCCACCTTTGATGGAAGGGAAGATTTTTCCCCTAATTGCTACCAGCGTGTTGTGAATTTTCACTGTCCCACAGCTTCCTTTACATTTTGGCACTGGAAGACACTGTAGTCTCTGGGAGGAGTCAGCTTCAGTCCATTTTATTAGAGGACAGGTTAATCAGAAAAGCTCATGAATGATGCATTTAAGTTTCTGTATTTGTGTGCATGGCTCAAGCCTATAATAATGTATTATGTACTTGAACAACTATCAAGCATTTTCACCACAAAGGACATGAAGATATATACATACATGTGATAGATACATATATATATATATAAATATATATATATATTTATATATATATATATGTATCACCCCACATTTTATTTTGTTGAACTTCTAAGGCCTATGGTGTCATAGATCTTATTAGCCTCTTATTCCATAGTGTTATATCCTTCCAAATTACTTAGATTTTCACTTTTCCAACAGAAATTTTTTGATGCTTTTTCCTGGACTGTAAGAGAAGTTAATGCAAATAAGACCAAGTAGTCCTGACTGACTACAGAGTAACTGAGACCCAGTTCTGAGGAAATTACCACAGTATAGGATTGTGGAGAAGGGCTTTGCAGAGCTGGGGTACACCCTCAATGATTACAGTACAATGCACTTGGACTACTTCTTTACACTGAGAAGTGTAAGACAAAAAGCGCGTGTGTTTTATTTTTCTCTCTAGGGCTTTGTACCACCGACGCTGAAAGACAAAATTGAGATTTAGAAAAAAAGATCTCCGGGGAATGTTCTGTGTGGAATACGCAGGTAATCACGGTGCTCTTCCTACCTGTAAAAGCTTACACACACACCAGTTCACACATCCGTGTCAGGCAATCCCACTAATGTCCAAATAGCCGTTGTGAGATTTTCAGCAGTGGTTCTTGACTGAGGACATTTTTACTCCCATGCCATGGACACTTGCAGACATTATCTAGTTATCAATGCAAACTAGCCTAATGGTGACTAAGAGGAAAGAGCCTGAATCTTTGATTTTTTAAAAAAATAATACTCATAATTATTCTTTGAAAATTCCAAGCATGTATAAAATGCAGCACAATCACATCTACTCCCAAGTCTCCTTTTCCTTGTGCCCCTCTAACACACCATTATCCTGAATTCGCGTCCTGTTTTTTGTTTGACTGCTCATTTGACAAGCATAGCTAAGCTGTCCCAAGTAAAGGAATGCAAAAAACCCAATGTAGACCACATAAAAATGTTCTAGAATGTCAACAGTGCTGAGGGTGGGAAAGGAGAATCTAGACGGATGTGATCGTATGGTAACGAATCCTGCCTGTGTGCTCAGAAGATGTTTCCCCACATGAAGACAGCAGAACAGAACACAGTGGCCACTGTAGCAAATATGCCTGAGTTACCCATGTGAGGAAGGGATGATATAAAATACTGATGACCTCCTTGAGGTCATGGTCATACCACACACCCAGGCACACTAAATCAGAAGTCATCTTGGCAGGAATTAGGATAAGATTTGAAGAGGAGGCTAGAGAGCTCCAGATTTCTAAGAGTGGCAGTGGTGAACCTGGAGCACATGACTAGCATGGCAAAGATCAATTCCATGAAGCTATTTCAGTGTGCACTGAGAAACATGGAAAACTAGTGACTGCTTTACTTCAATGGGCCATGCTTGTGAAAGAAATCAAAATGTCGGAGGTCAACCACCATGATGGTGATTCCCACTGAGGCCCATGGTTTGCCTCAGTTCTAGGTGAGGCACTCATTCAGTTGTTATGTGACTAACATTACAAACCTGTCAGCTAGCTTCTCTAAATCTGCTTCATCTTGTGCTTAAGTCAAGTCACTGGAGTTCTATGCTCATCCTGGTCAACAGGGAAGGGCGAGAGCTAGAGAACAGCAAACAGCATGCAGGAGAACTTATCTTAAATTCTGTCGTTGGGAGTTTGGAACCAAACCCAAATATTTTGTTGTGTGGCTTCCTCCACCTTGGAGAAGCACAGTCTTCTTCCACCATCGAGAAGCATGGTCTCTATTTTAAAGGAAGAAGCTGACTTATAAAAAAAAAAAAAAGTCTCAAAATGATTCTTCTACATCAATTGGCTCCTAGAAAAATATTTTAATGAGTTAGATGCAAATGAATCAGAGGTACATGGATTACATTTCTTCTAGATTATACAAGAGTTTCAATGTTAATATAAAAAGTGCTCAGACCAAGATACATTTTGGATTTTGCTGAGCCCAAAATACTTGAAGAACCCAAAATCCTACCTAGATTCCCAATCGTTCGGGGAAAGAAATTAGATTTTGAATTCCTTTTCTTTGATGATCTATGGTATTGTAAGCAACTTAGAGGGGAAAACTTATGTGTGTATAATTTTTCATGAGGGATATTTTCACTTACAACTTTGGCAAAAGCTGGTTTCAGTATATTATGCTGTAGATTCTCTAGTTGGGACAGCTGTCCTAGCCTGTCTTGTCTAGCCTGTATGAAAAGGAGAACATCTGATTTGCTTCATATAACATAGAATTAGAAAGTCCCTAGAAGAGCTTTAGTACAATTCTGTAGCAAGTGACGGCAACAGTATTTATACTTGGCTATCTTGTACTTAGCTGTTCTAATTCACCAGGCAAGGTTGGACATTTTTCTATTATTTTTCATTATCCCCAGAATTTCAGAGACTTTTTTCCTGGGTTCTACGTTTCAAATTTACAAATCACTCCATGCTGTCTACTAACACAATCATTTACTTCTGGTAAGGGCAAAGCCAAAGCACGACCGGGCAAGATCCTCCATCCCTCTTGTCTCTAGGCCAGAATGGCTGCTGCGCAAAAGCCTTCACTAATATTCTCCTAATTGTGGTCTCAATTGTTTGTTCCAAAGGTTTTCTCATATATTATTTTGAGAGACATGACACGTGGTTTTAATTGTGTGCTCAGGGAGGAAAATTTTAGTTCCTAACAGTATCAGATCCTCTGGGTCCTGTGTCAGAAGCATGTAGTATCACAAGCAATAGTAACTTAACCTTCCACAGCTGGGGGGCAACCAAAGGAGTGTCAGGAGCTGAAAAGGTCAGATTGTCTCTTAGACAACTCACAATTCAAAATAGTTGTAGATAGCTAGATTATAATGATTACTCTATTTTCAGGCATCCTTGCTGTAAAATGGCGCTCCTCCTTCCTTCCTCTGTATTCTCTTCCATATCACCCCCTAATTAAAGCCCCTCCAGTCCCACTATTTGCCACTCTCCACTCTGCCCCTCCTTCCTGCCCCAAATGCGCCCCTTTTATTTTCCAGATTTTCACAGTTTGTTCCGGTTATGTACTCATGTAGGAAGATTTGGAACAAGGAGCCTCAGATGACAAAGAACATGTGACCTTTGACCTTCAAGATTGTACATGTACAAGTAATATCATAAGACCTGAGCAAGCTGTATTTATATGCACACTAAACATATATGTATATATAATCACATGAACACACATGAACACCACATGTGTGTGGTAACAATGAAAGAAAAACAGACCGTGACTTATAGAGAGAGCAAGGGAAGTACGTAGAAGGTGTTGGAAGAAGGACCAGGAAGTGGAAATGATGTAATTATATTATAATTTCAACATTTTACATTATGAAAATTATGGCCGGGCAGTGGTGGCGCATGCCTTTAATCCCAGCACTTGGGAGGCAGAGGCAGGTGGATTTCTGAGTTCGAGGCCAGCCTGGTCTATAGAGTGAGTTCCAGGATAGCCAGGGCTATACAGAGAAACCCTGTCTCAAAAACACCAAAAAAAAAAAAAAAAATTATGTACGTGGGCATGATCCTGTGTAGATTTTCATGTGTGTGTGTATTTGTTTATGTGTGTATGTGTGTGCATGCGCACACATGCATATGTACAGTTGGAAGCCACAGGTCAATCTCAGCAGTTATTCCTTAGGAGCCATTGACTTCTTTTATTTCACAGACAGGGTTTCCCAAGAGGACCTGAAACTCCCTGGTTAGACTAGACTAGGCGGCCATCCAGCTACAGGGATCTGCTCATCTCTGCTCCCCCAGCACCGGGATTACAGCTATGCTACCATGCCTGGTTATTTACATGGGGAAAGAGATTAAACTCAGGTCTTCATGCCACCACAGAAAGTATTTTACTGACTGCACTGTTGCCCCAGATCCATATTTTTATTTATTCGAATAAACTCTTTTGATTTTATTGTATCTTTTATCTTGTTTTTAACCTGGCCAGAAGGTGCACGATTTCAAGAGTACTCTTTGTACTTTGAAATGGTTAAAAAATCATTCTCTTTATTACTAAAACAAATATTTCTCAATAATATCCATCATCTGCATAATCATTCCATCTTCCATTCATTGGAGACTGCCAAAAAATAACTGACTACATAAAATAAAATTACATATGTCACAAGAATGCTAAGTAATACAGTCTGCCAAAGAGAAAATCCTACAGGAAACAAAGAAAGTACTTTGTCATTACAGTTTTTAAATTATTACATTGCATTTATTTTGCATGTGTCTATGTCCATGTATGTGTGAATATACATGGGGAGCTTGTGTCTATGCATCATGGTACATGTGTGAAAATCAGCAGGCAGATTGAGGGACTCATTTCTCTCTTTTCAGCTTCTGGGATCAGAGAATCGGGCTTAAGTGATAAGTCTTTGCTGCAAGCACATTTACCTCCTGAGCCATCCCACCAGCCCAGGGATAATTTAAACACAGCAACAGTGACGTGTTATCTTCTAACCATCAAGGAAAGTTGATTATATGAACTGTAATGACCATCTGTTCCAATTAAAGAAGCTTGGCACTGATACAACAGAGACCAGAGACAGTCCCTGCAGTCTTTTAACCCCTCAACCATCGCTGAAGAGCAGAGCATTCCAAGCCATAGTAGAAGGTAGAAGGAACATAGACTCCAATGAGAACACAAGGTCAAGGTCCAGACTCCCAAGTGATACTCGTGTTCAGAAAGTTCTCAGTGAGTTCACACATGGTTATAGTGTAGAAGCTTCCAACACTGCCAATGGTGTACCATACAGCTTTGAGAAAAGGCCATTCCTAAGACTGTCACAGGAACCACCAATGTCATTATACCAGAAGGCAGCACTCAAGCAAAGCATTTGTACCTAGGCTCTGCCCCGATGGTATTCATTGTATCAGCCATCTCCAATCAGAGTTGTAAAGGTTGTACTAATTGTCACCCAAGAGCTTCTCATTTTGAAGGTAACAGATATAGTTCTGGTTAGTGCCAAGACAGATAAAGCTGTTAAACAAGACTTCCAGCAAAGTGTGTGTGTGTGTGTGTGTGTGTGTGTGTGTGTGTGTGTGTGTGTGTGTGTGTGTGTGTGTGTGTGAATTCTGTCCTTCACATGCTGAGACCAACATATAGCCTCTTTGGTAGCTCCAACTTCAATGGGCATTCCCCTGTTGCAGTAGGTACAGTAGTCAACCAGCAACAAACCATCTTGTCATCTAATTAATTTTTATATTTCCCCATTGATGTTTCCAAAACTGCCCATTTTAGTTCTTGGCAATTTTTTTTTTAATGGTAGATCTCAATGCGTTTCTTGGTGGTGTATTCCTTGCTGGGTATTAAGAGCCATTGATACTTTCAGATGGAATTCTTTGCCAACAGATAAACCTTGGTGAAGGCTATGTGGAAACCCCTGGAAGGTGTTGTCTGAAACACAGAAGTCTTTAGCCAGCATGGTGGTGCTTACCAAGAAGATCTGAAATGCTCAGCTATTCGTCATCTCTACCACAAGTTTCCCCTGTGAAGCCACAAAGACATGACCTCCTGAATATTGTGTTTCTTACCATATGACACAATAATAGGCATAGTAATGGGTAGGAGAGAGAACTGAAAACAAAATCAAACAAACAGAGTATCCCTATTGAAGGAACTTCACATACACAACACAAGCCTTCAGCCAAGAAGACCAAATACATATACTATTAATGTACCCGTGTCCAGAGGCAAGAGATGCTGAGCGTCCTGTCCAATCACTCTCTGCCTATTCCCTTTGAGATGGGGTCTCGCACTGATCCTGGAGCTAGGCTGGTAGCCAAAAAGGCCACAGCTTCACAGTGCTAGGGTTCCAGGCACATATGGCCAAGCTTTGCTTTTTACCCAGTGTTGAGCATGTGAACTCAGTCCTCTGGCTCCTGTAGCAAGCTGACCCATCTCCCCAGCCCCAGAGACAGAGCTCTAAAGTGATTGCTTTCTTCATAATGTGGTGCTCACATGTTTTGAGAACATGAGCCTTTTCTCTTGATATGAAGGCGATGTCCTAGAGAACACCATGAGCTGAATAAAACACCCAAGGAATCCATTGATGGCAAAACCGAAGGACCATCTTCATTAGAGGCAAAGATAATCTTCTGAAGGTTGAATTATGTAATCTATCTTTTATGGGATCATTCACCTCTCAAAAACAGCCATAGGGAAAATGTCTGAAGATTCGGTTCTACTCTCATTCTTTGAGGTTTCCAAACCCATGGACTTTCCTGGTTTTATTTAAGCCTTCTATTGGTTTATTAGTTTGACAGGGCACCTGGTAATTGCACCAGCTTCTAAGTCCTACTGTAATGTTCGTCTGCATCTCCCTGAACACACACAAAATTTAGTACCACTGTAGCACTTCTGAAAACAAATAAAAGCTTTGCAAACTAGTCACCAAGCATCCGATGCAATTAAACTGCATTTGTTTCTTTTCTGGCCTTCTCACACAATAAGGGCCTTGTGAGAGGCAGGCACTCCTCGAATCCTGCCGTGTTTTCTTTAGAGGAAAGTCTGCCAAAATCTGCCTACCCTGAATCTGCCCTACATACGTGAAGTCTCAACTGGTGGGAAATGGACAGTTGTCACACCACACACACAAACACGCATGCGCACACACACACAAACACACACACACACACACACACACACACACACACACACACACACACACTTCTTCCTATGCTATTAAAATCATGATATCCCACAGTGACACAAACCAATCGACTACAAACTTAATGGGAGAGAAGAGGAACTGAACGTCTTTAAAGTGAATTGCTGCACACCGACTCCAGGAATCATGCCATGTAACTTAAGAAGAACACAAAAAGAACAGAATATGTACCTGGTTAGTAAAAAGTAACACAGAAAAAATTAGAATAATTTCAGAAATTTGATTTTTTTTCCTAATTAAAAAATTCCACCTGAAGCGAAAGCCCAGCCTCTCTCACAATGTTTGGATCAGAACAGCCCTCAATTCCCAATGGTGAGCTGTCACACTTGGAACTTTAATTTTTCAGAAAGGGTCTTGAAAGACTAGGTGATTAAAAGTGGCTACCATTAACTCTGCCTGATTTAGCGTTTTGCTGTGTGGGTTCACACTCCCATTTTCTCACTGTTTACTCGGAGTTGCTCTAATACATGGGTGTGGATATGGTACTGATTTGGAACTACACAAAACAAATGACCTTATTAGTAAAATAATTTATCAGAAGGAAAGAAAAAAAATCTAATAAGGTAAAAGTGCGGTATAAGCAGAGCTCGGAAGATGGAGACTTTTATCCTGAATTCAGTATCAGGATCTGAATTAATTCTCCATGGTTCTGTTATATCTCAATTGTGCAGTTCAGACTTGTAAAGCAATGTCATGTGACCTCTGTTAAGAAATGACATGTGGGTCTCAAGTCAAACCAAACATTGGTTGGCCACTCCAATGAGTTCTGCATCATCGTGGCCCCAGCACATCTTCCAGGGAGGGCAGAATGTAGTTGGAAGGATTTGTAGCTATGTTGGTGTCCAGATTTCTTTTTCCATAGCCTGCAGAGTATCTTCTTACAACAAGGAAACTAGAACAGGAGGGGGGGGAGGGAGATGAAAGCTCCAAGGCCTGAGCAGATCAAATACTTTATGTTCAATGAGCTGTGTGGAAGAGACCCTCAGCAATGGGGTCCTATAAATATATATGATATCTAACGATATTCTGCTATACTCATAGATTGCTGCCTTGGTGACTTGTCTAGTCATTGTCAGAGAGGCTCACTCTGGCATCAGATGGGTGCTGGTATGGAGACCCATAGCCAGACATTACGCAGTCTGCACCTGGTATATGCTGTTATCATAATAGTGTGTGTGTGTGTGTGTGTGTGTGTGTGTGTGTGTGTGTGTGTGTGTGTGTGTATTGGTGGTACTCCTAACAAAGGAAGTGGGTATCTCTCTGACTCTTTTGCCTGCTCATGCGACTCTTTTCCTCCTATTGAGTTGCCTTGTCCAAACTCTATATGAGGGCTTTTGCCTTGTCTTATTGTATCTTGTTTTGTCAAGTTTGGCTGTCATCACTTGAGGCTATTCTCTTTTCTGAAGAGGAAACAGAGGGAGTGTAGATCTTAGGGAAAGAGAAGGTGGGGAGGGAAGGGGAAACTGAGGTGGGCTGTATTCTATGAGAGAGCAATATTTTTTCAATTTAAAAGGGGAAGGAGGAGACATTTCTCTGTTGATCAAGATGGAATATAAAATCCTTAGTAATAAAGAAGCACACTTGCTTTTTAAAATAAATACATAACATGAAACGAGTGAAGTAAATAGCTAGCTAGCAACATACATACATACATACATACATACATACATACATACATACATACATTCAATAGACAGAATAACAGATAGATTGATAGTTTGGTAAGTGGACTGAATTACTGTTAAACTGGAATCAGGAGATTCGTCTCTATTCATTCTTCCATGTTTTGGCCATGATTGCAACATGCAATTCAAAGCAAAATGAAGACAAAAACAAAAAGAAACACACAGTAACCAAATGCAAGCTCCACAATGAAGGCATGCAAACCTGAGAGTCTATGTTTTATCAAATCATCAAGTGAAATTTAATTTCATATTATCAAATACAATAATTTGTTTCCACATAGTAGTAAGTGGTTTAATTAATAAAGAAAGAGAATGTAAATGTTGCCTGTTAATTACCCTATTACCATATGATTTAAGAGAACAAGGAGAAGGAGGAGGAGGAGGAGGAGGAGGAGGAGGAGGAGGAGGAGGAGGAGGAGGAGGAGGAGGAGGGGAACAACAACAACAACAACCTCGGAAGGAGAAGACATTGTTCTTCAGCAGTTTAGTCACAGGTAATTTGTACATGCTCCAGTCAGTAGTCCATACCTATGACCTGCGCTCATGCATACAAACCAGCCTTCCTACCCGGGTGTTAATCATGCATTTCAGAATACAAAGATTTTCTCTTTTATATGTGTGTATGATATATGCCTGGTATCTATGTGTCATGTATGTATGTTTGTGTGTTTGAATACAGGCATGTAAATACCATACTGCATATGTGGAAGCCTGACATCTGTCCCTTGCCTTCCTCCTTGATTGAGACAGGGTATTGTATTTGTTGTGGGTGCATACCCCAGGCCAGCTGGTCTAACAGCTTCCAAGGATTTACCTGTCTCTGCTTTGATTCTCGTCTCTCTGTACGTGCCCTGGGGTTGCAGATGTAGGATGCTGCACCCGGCTGTATGAGTTCCAGGGATCTGAACTCTGGGCTCATTTCCTCTTACAAAAGAGAAATGCCTCATTCTCATTTTCTCATTATTGATGATGGCTTGATAACAAGTTCACATTCCAAAGTAACGTGATACAAATGAGAGTGTCACATCCTTTGATTATAGGATGACATTTCTGTTTTTAAATTATTCATAATTTGAGGTCATAATGCCATGTACTTTGTTCATTTAATATTGCTAAACACCTTGGTCACATGTTCTGATGAAAAGACACACATGATATCACTGCTCTTTCCATGCAACTCTGCCTGTTTTCTTTGATTCTGTGTTAAAAGACTTTTTCCACATTCATTACAGAGTTCCACTGATATCCTATCACGTGTTAACTTGGGGTTCTGGGCAAATAATTTAACTCACTGAATAACTGACTCTCTGTAAAAAGAATACTAATAATTTTCACTAAAATTAGTGATAAGTAGATTAAATATATTCAAAATCTTTTAAACACTTTCAAAAGTCAGGTCATAAAATAATTATAAGCATGGTTTCTGGAAGTAAGAGAAGACGAATATTAATTAATATCTATAGCAATTTTTAAAAACTCTAGTGGTGGGAATTGGTTCTAATGATTTGTCTTATTTTGGTTCCCAAAAGCTGCTCTTCTAGTCCTGAGGGTCTCGGGCCCCCAGCTCGCTTCGAATGATAATAAAAATTACCATACCGCCAATGGCTGGGCAGGGAAACAGGAGACAGGGTGGGACTTTTGGGTACCTAGGGAGAGGGGAGAGACCGAGAATCAGAATGACAGGGAAACAGAAAGATGAAACAGTAAAGACCCACTGCATGTAAGAACCTGGGAATGTGGTTCTAGGGGTCACTTCCCTGATTGGGTCAGGGAAAGCAGAGATGAAATATAAATTTTAAAAGATGTTAACTTTTGAATTTTGGAGGGGAGTGTTTGCTAGCCTAGGGGAGGTTTAGGAGTGCCAGCAATTAGCTAGTCAAGGCTTATCAAAATTAGCTGGAGGATGTATTGCAAATCCAGAGAGCTCTTGGGTGGATGCAGCATGGGGGTTTAACTAATTCACAGGTATACTCTTGGCTAATATTTTTTAATCGTGCTATAGCAAAGTGACCCAGAAATGGGTCTGAGATAAAAATTATTCAAAGGAATAAAACAAAAACAACAGTAATCCAAATATAGAAAAAAACACAAAATATCTTCTCTTTACTTGAAGTCTGTTAGTCACCATCTTTGTCAACTACATCTTTGTAACTATCTCTATATATCTATATAAATTGATAGCTATGTACCCAGCTATCTGCAAACATAGATCAGATAAATACATTCATTTAGAATTGGGATTATGATTGTTGTATGTTAGCATGACCACATTACCTAATTAAGACACAGGCCTTCTGGCTGAGGATATTTCTTAGCTGTAGGAGACTTATAACTATAAATAGAAAATGTGATAGCCTCTTTATAACTAAAAAAATAATAACTTTCAGCAGAATTAGATGAGTCTACATAAAATTATGAAATATAAAAGCAGTAGCAATTACACATTTCGGTCATCTAAACCCATGGATATAGCCAAATTTTGATTTTGTGGGAATAACTTCAGAGATGAATTTTAAACTTGGAAAGTGTTGGTCTTGGTCAAAGGTAGCGCTATCACCCAGGGTCTCTCCTCAACAACTCCTCCTGACTTTGAACGATTGGATTTTTCCGAGTATTCATTTAACCTGCTCAGGGGTGGGGAGAGACTGGGTTATCACATCTGTTGTATGATCCCTTCACGACAGTAAGATTCTCATCCCTTAGAAATGTAAGGTTTTATCAGTTGGAAATGTGAGATTAGAAAAAAGAGAGAAAGAACTGGCCTAAATCAAGCATCGCTGCCCTTTACAGATAGTTCCAATTCACTACATTTGTAGGTGGTTTATCTAACTTGGGCGCCCGTATCATAAAACCAAGAGCTAAGCACAAGAACACTGAGAAATCAACAATCATAGCCTGCTGCTTTCCCAAGAGTTCTGACTGACTTGTCAAATCTCCTTTTGTGTTCGCATGAGTGATTGACAGATTATGGGTGCCTCCTCTTTTGGGTTTCATTGTCTTATTCAAAGTCACATTAATCTCATCCGTACAAACCAAGACTGACTCTGCACCATTTCTGCACAAGGAACAGCCTTTGATTCTCTGCTAATCTCCCTCAGATAACCACTCCCCTCCTGATGGGCATCTCACAGAGATGTGTGCTATATGCTAACACACCACCAATGAAGAGATTTGGATATAAAAATTTTATATTTCTTAAATTTTGATCAATGAAAACAGAAGAACAAGGGAGGAGGAGAAATGAGGTGAGAAAGAGGAGGGTGTGTCATGGAAGGACAATGGGAGGAGAGGGGGAAGGAGAGAGGAGGAGAGAGGAGAAGAGGAGAGAGGAAGGGAGGGAGAGGAGAGGAGGGGAAGGGAAAGAAGAGGAGGAGAGAGGAGGGAAGAAGAGAAGGGAGGGAAGGGAGGGGAGAGGAGACGAAGGGAGGGAAGAGGAGAAGGGAGGAGAAGGGAGGGGAGGGGAGAGGAGAAGAAGGGAGGGGAGAGGAGAGGAGAAGAAGGGAGGGGAGAGGAGAGGAGAGGAAGAGAGGGGAGAAGGAAGAGGAGGGGAGGGTGGAGAGGGGATGGAGAAGGAGCTAGGAAGGAAAGAGGAGTGGGAAAGAAGAGAGGAAGATGGGTGAGGAAGAGACTAGGAAAGGAAGGGTATCAAAGAAGGGTATTGGAGGAAGGAAAGCCAGAGGATGACAGGAGCCCAGGTTTGGAGGGGGAGAAGGAGCAGAGGAGGGGAAAAGGAGAAGAGAAGGAGAAGGGGTGAGGAGGGGAGGGAAGAGGAATAAAGAGAGAATAAAAGGGAGAGGAGGGCAGGGAGGAGGAGGTGGAGCAGGGCAGGGAGGAAGTGAAGAGAAAGAAAGGAGAGCTGGAAAAACAACAGAAAAAGGGAGGAGAAAAACTGGACAGAATTCCATTTTTAACGTTATTTTCTTCAACTTTGCTTTTCTCCATGTAACTTGTGGTTCAATAATCCAAGCCTTTGCCTCCTGAGTTTCTCCCAATGGCAGCCGGTGACAGAACAGCTCCTAATGTGAAGCTACAGTTCATGTTCCTTCTCCTGGTGTTCATCATGACTAGAGACAGCCTTGACTTCCTTCTCCACTTTAATATCCCATAGCAAACACAACAGCATTTTAGATCTAGCCTGTGGCTCTACCCACGGCATCTGTCTCTTCGCTAGAGTAATGATATTATATACAATGTCACTTTAAAAGAGGCCAACTAGACCTGCTTTAGCAAGTTTAAATAAGAACACCCAGGACAGTAACAACACCCAATTAGTCAATTCATTCAAGCTGTGTGTACTTACTCTGCAAAATTCTAAAAAAAAAAAAACCTATCAGTTTTTAAACTGATCAATTTTTCAAGCAGAATTGCAGGTGGTTGGACCTATGGAGCCTTCAGAGCAAACACGAAAGCATTTGTGATTTAAACAAAGAATTGCATTATCCTGATAACCAGAGGTAAAGCACATATAAAATAAACCAAGAATATGCCCAAAGCGATCTTTACATTGTAGGTCAGAATGCAGGCGCGGGATTCATGAAGCGATTTCTGATTAATGTGTATGTACTTCACTGGATTGAAAAGTCTCAGCATAGAAAGTCCATAGAAAGCACAGATCCAAACGAAAATTAAACTCCTAACTGTGCGAGTGAGTAGTCTGTAAAGAAATAACTGTTTAAACATACAATCCCATAATTAGCCTGGATCTTTTCATTCAAGCACTGCAGGTCAAAACCACTGACTTTCCCAAGTCAATGGGGAAAAGCCTTCCATTTCTCCCCTGTGTATTTGGATGTGTGTAATTAGACTTCTCTGATGCCAACAAAAACCCATGAAGGCTTTCTCCATACAAGTTTAGATTGTTTCTGCTCCAAAAACTGGATCAGAACGTGCCGGTACACACCAGCAGCAACACGCTGGATGGGAAACACCACCTGACCATTCCAGCCAAGAGGTTATTGCTCACCACTAAGATAAATATCTGGGATAAAAAATAAATTGAATCAATAGCTGTGCAAAAGCGAATGCTATTAACCTAAGGAGTGCAGTGGATTTGGTGTTGAATTTTGCCTGTTCATTTGCATTTATTTTCCTGGTTTAGCTAATGGTTTAGCTGATCTTGTACATGGAGAGCTATTCATAGGCGAAAACTTGAGGTTATTGGCGAACATATCAGTTAGCACTTGTTCTGACTACACCTTACATAAATTCAGAATATTAACAGTTAGAATGGGACAACTGGATTTTTTTCCCCTCTCCCAATATAGACAAGCTTCTTTTATAACCTTTTTATCTGAAATTTAAATTGTTAATGCCTATGTCTTCTACACACACACACACACACACACACACACACACACACACAAATGCAGTGTGTCGTGGGAGACCTAAGGGTTGTTTTGACAACTTAGGACAGTTACGATAGCATTATGGGGCTAATAATTGCTAACATCTTGATCATTTCTGCCCCCATCTTACAAACAGGTTAAAGTTCTCAGTCACAGTCACAAACTCGGGCATTACACTACATATTTTGCAATCTGTCTTTGGTAACGTCTGATGAAGAAGTGAAACTCTTCTGCCCTCTTGAACCTGAGCTAACCTCCATGATTTCCGTATCAGAAAGAGAATGGGGCAGAAGCCATGCTCTATGACTTCCAGGAGACGATCATCAGAGGCCAAGTGGTTTGCCTGCTTTTCTTGGAATATTTGCTCTGAGAATCTAATGTCCAAAGTACCAGGAGTGTGTGTGTGTGTGTGTGTGTGTGTGTGTGTGTGTGTGTGTGTGTGTGTGTGTGTTTACAATTTTAATTAAAATATAATAACATTACTTGACCCTCCCTTTCTGCTCTCCAGCTCCTTTGGCTGTTTCCTCCCTCAAAGCCCTCCAATGTCCCCTCCCTGACCCTCCTCTCAAACTGACATACACAGATACAAAAATACCCGATGAGTCTATTGTGGTTGCTTTTTCGTGCTGACCACTTTGAATCGGATGGACAGCCAAGGAGCTCATCCCTAGGAAAAGACACTAAGGACCAGAGGACATTGATTCAGGAGCAAACTGAGACATAGTTCTAAATTTGGACATTTCCAATGGTTTGTGAGGATTTTGAGAACTTAAGGAATAAGGATATAACAGAACACCCTATGTATATTATTAAAGAATATAATTTTCAGTTGGGATAGTACTCATTTTTAATCTCAGCACTTGGAGGCAGAAGCAGTTGGATCTCTGTGAGATCAAGGCCAACCTTGTCTACATAGTGAGTTTCAGGACAGTCAGGGTCACACAGTGAGCCTGCCTCAAATATTTTAAAAATCTTTTATTTTTGAAATTATAATATAATTTACACCCTTCTTTCCTTCCTTTTCCTCTCTCCAAACTCTCCCATGTAGCCCTTCTTCATCTCTCTTCAATTTAAATTGTCAATACCTGTGCCTTCTATAGAATGGAAATCAAAACAAATATTTGGGTAAAGTACATTTCTTTTGGTGGTACTAGTGATGGGGGTAGATGTTGGCTAGCTTTATCTCAGAGGAAATTCACTCATTCAGATTGTACTAGAATCTCATCTGAGAGTTTCCTTCATACTCAGACTGTTTGCTGGTTCACTAAACACAGAAAATGTTTCTTTTTTTGTATACTAACAAATGGTTATGTGATCTAATACCTTGAAGGCTGCAGCTGATTAACTAGACTTAAAGACAGTTCTTGAGAAATGAAAGATGGTTGCCTGCTTATCAAAAAGACTTATTCCTATGGTCGTGGTATGAAACTGTTACTCTCTTCTGTTCAAGAAGGTCTTGAAGAATTCGAAAAATCTTTCTTTGGAGTAATGATGCTTTTTTAAAAGAATGATAGTAATTATAGGTAGTACTTAATGACGATGAATATTTATCAGAATTAATTTGCATGTCTTCTGCTCTCCACTGAAGGAAGTCATTTCCACAGTGATCCTCTTTAACTTGCGAGGACATAAAAATTCAGCAACAAAACTGGAATCTTGCAGATGAGATTCAAACCCAGGCCATTAGGTGGATGCCAAAGCAAACGAGGTGTTAACATTACTGGCTCTTAAAGTCTCTCTTTCTGTCTCATATTCTCTCTCATTAGACCTGAGTCCTTTGGCTGTATCGTGTTTAAGGTTTTGCATGGAACAAGGGCAATAAGCAAGGCATGAACTTTCTCCATGAGTACCCTCTGTATGTAGAGCTAGAAAGTGAAAAAGACGGAAGACAAGGACCTTTGATGCCACTTGGAGTAGGTGACTGTCAAAAAGAAGGGGTCCCCTTATTGCTTTCTTTTCTATCTCTTTTTGTACATTAGACTTACTGGCCTCATAGGGAAGTAAGCACAGCTTAGAGCCAGCTTTGGAAGAAAGCCAAATTCTCTCTCTCTCTCTCTCTCTCTCTCTCTCTCTCTCTCTCTCTCTCTCTCTCTCTCTCTCACACACACACGCACACGCACTCACACACACACACACACACACACACAAATATCGTTCCTTTCGTGGTTGTTAAAAAAGCCGGGGAGCGATGACTTTCAGCCTGCAATGTTGTTCATTGAAACATACTGTCCTCCTCTCTCCACAGCATCTTATTTCATGAAGCACAAGTTGTTCAACCGTGAAAGAAAATTGCAACATCAGTATAAGCATGCGACCTAAAGAAGCACCCCCATCCCGCCCAAGTCCCTCCCTTTCCTTACCTTCACTTCAGGCACCACAGTAGTAACACCTCTGTGAAAAGCCAGAGGGAAAAGGGTTAATTTGCATGGCTTGGAGCCAGGCTTCTCTTAACTAGGGAATTGGCAGCCAGCAGTTTGGAAAGCTGCCTCAATGTCTGACTGAACGTTTTTATTATCCTTTTTGAGCAAAGGTGGCTTTTAGACACTCACAGCAGAACAGGGCCTTCTGATCAGGAATCGACAGACAGGAGCCAGAAAGCTGTCTGCCCCTTCTGAGATGGCTGGGGAGCCCCACAGAGGAAATACCACCCAAACTTGCCCTTCAGTCTAAGGCAGACCTACCTGGGAAGTTGCAAAGTCAGCAGAGAGTACTGGGGGTCTAGAAGGGAGGCAGGGGTATGGAAAGAAAGACTGCGTGGGGGTTGAGGTAGACTCAGATATATAAAGCAGCTATGAATAAAGAAGCAAAAGGACTGGAGAGCTAAACTAGTAGGAGCGGTAAAAGCAAAGACAATGAATCTAAATGCAAAGTGAGATACGCCTACATTGGCAGTTATTAGAGCCCAGAGCCACAAAGAAACTGCCAAGATGGGATTGAAAACATCCCTAAGAGCTTCTCAGTCTGATCAGCTTTGCTCACCTACGGCTATGAGTGTGGCGATGTACCATGAACACGTGCACGTGCGTGTGTTTGGAGTTACTTTATCCACACCATCTTCGTCCCAATTAAACTTGACCTGAAAGGTGAAACCTCTGCTGCTGCCTCAAAATGTTGAAAGTGTCCTAACCACTTCATTGCTTAGTTCTCTCAGAGCTGTACTTCTCAGCCTGTGAATCTCAAGCCCTTTGGGGGTGTCGAATGACCTTTTCTCAGAGGTCGCCTATCAGATATCCTGTATACTAGATATTTACATTATGATTCGTAACAGTAGCGAAATTACAGCTACAAAGTAGCAATGAAAATAATTTTATGGTTGGGGGTCACTATGATGAGAGGCGCTGTCTGAAAGGGTCGCAGCGGTCGGAAGGTTGAGAATCGCTGACATAGAGCATGCCTGTGTTTGGATGAACCAGTGGCTGTGCTCTTGTATCGTGGTGGTGATGAAGACCAAAAGAGATATGTTTGGAGGAGGTGAACCACAGATCGCCCAGAGTGAGGATGAGTTCTGGAAAGCAGAGCTTTGACTTTAGTACCTATGACTGCCCCAGAATCTCTGTGAGGACACATTCCAGCACAGAAACAGCCTCTGACCAGTTGATTAGAAGTAGGTGATCCCAATTGTCTGTGCACAAGGCAGGGAAGGGAACCTGGTGGCTCTGAGCTCCTCCTGCCCTCACACCACCTCTTCACAGATCTCTGTCATCACGTCATCGGAGAATGTCAGCTATGCTGCCGATGCAATGGATAGAAACCTAGAATTCTCTAAGTGTGGTCCAGGAACCCATTTCTCAGGTCTGAAACATAGATGGGCTAACTGAGCTTTCCAGGGGAAGCCGTATCCTTGCCTTCACCACACTGATCTCAAGGATGCTGGATTTGAGCAGCACAGACTAGCAGAAAGAGAAGCAAACTGTCATCTGAAAAGACTTGGACAAGAACTTCTTTATCGATCTTCACTGATCCAGAGGATGAAATAAAGTTCAAAAGGGAAGATTAAACAGAGGGGCTGACCCATGGAGGGAGCAACAGTGTCAACTGGCCAGACACCCCCCCTCCCGTGCTCCCGGAGACTGGACCACCAACCAAAGAATACACATGGAGGGACCCATGGTGCTGGCCACATTTGTGGCAGAGGAAGGCCTTGTTGGCCATCAGTGGGAGGAGAGGCCCTTGGGCCTGAGCGTGTTAGATGCCCCAGTATAGGGAATGCCAGGGAGGGAAGATGGGAGTGGGTGGGTGGATGGGGGAGCACCCTCATAGAGGGGGAGGGGGAGGGGATAGGGAGTTTCCAAAGGTGAGACCTGGAAAGGGGAAAACATTTGAAATGTTAACAAAGTATCAAAACAGATAAACAAACAAACAAAAACCAAAGGGGCTGAAGAGATGGCTCAGAGGTTAAATGTACTTGGTACTCTTGCTAGGTTCAATTCCCAGAACCCATGTGGTAGGTTACAACTATCTATAACTCAAATTCCAATGAATTTAGTGCCCTTCTGACCTCCATGGGCACCAGACAAACATGGTGTACAAACATACATGCAGGCAAAACACTCACATACGTAAAATAAAATAAATTAAAATGAGGGTACACATTGTCTTAGAGTTTTACTGCTGTGAACAGACACCATGACCAAGGCAACTCTTATAAGCACAATATTTAATTGGGGCTGGCTTAGAGAGGTTCAGAGGTTCAGTCCATTATCAACAAGGTGGGAGCATGGCAACATCCAGGCAGGCATGGTGCTGGAGGAGCTGAGAGTTCTACTTCATCTGGAGGCTGCTAGCAGAGTTCTAGCTTCCAGGCAGCTAGGATGAGGGTCTTAAAGTCCATGTTCACAGTGACACACCTACTCCTACAGGGCCACACCTTCTAATAGTGCCACTATGTGGGCAGAACATATACAAACCATCACAAACATAGTCAAAAAACAATTTAGTGTCCATTATAAACCAGGAAGAGTTGTCAGAAACAGGTAACTAGCTAGAGGTGAGAATGTAACAAGAAATACAATCTAGACCCAGCATCTTGTATTCTCAGTTCTTTCAATTATGCCACCATGCCATGCCTATGGCCCAGGAGAAATTTGACATTGTTTCTTTCTGCAACTGAACAATAGCTGCTCCCCCAAAGAGGGTAAAACTGTGTACAAATACACCATGTCCATGTCCTGGCTAGCAGACCACGGATGCTATGCCTGTGGCAGGAGCCTCTCTGTACTAAAACATGGAAACAATGTAATTCTGAACTGAAACACTTAATCCAGGATATTTGAAATGATTACAACACCAGCGGCCAATGTGCACTGTATAGGACACCTTGGTGTAATGTCGCTGTGTGGTAGCAAAATGTTCAGAATGACTCTGAACTCTGAATGTGTGTATACACTAAAACTAAACAGACAGTAAAGTTCACTCATGTTTTAAACACAGGCCCCTCTATTAGGTATCAGTCTTACTTGTAAAGACAGTGACATAAGATGCAACTGTCTCAGATTTGCATAGCCCTCAGTTACAGAGTGTGTCAACGGAGAAAGGGTAATTAATAAGCTAGTAAAGATTTAAAATTATATATATATATATACATATATATATATGTATATATATATATATATATATTGCATATATGAAAAATATGCAACAGGGAAATCATGAATTTGTCAAGGTTAATTTAAGAATCTCTTTGTTTAATTAAATACGGTTTAATTTTTAAAATGTTAAAAATTCATAATCAGTAATATATTCAGAGTTCATCTAGGTCTAAATCAGATGCATACATTAACACATTTTTATGTTCTCTTTGGAAAAATTAGAAGTCTGGCTTCCTTCAATGATGATCTACAATGTAGCAATGTAAGCCAAATAAACCCTTTCTTCCCCAACTTGTTTCTGGTCATGGTGTTTCATCACAGCAATAGAAACCCTAAGATAGGAACCGATTGGTTTCTAGTCTACTTCATAATGGACTCCTTTGGCAGTTAAGAACTGTGAAGGATGGATGGATAAAATTTTGATGTGACAGCCACTGTCACTGAGATAAGCACAAAGCAGCATAATCTAAGTTTCAGGATTCCAGCTGGGGTGATGGCTCAGCAGATAAGAATATTTGCTGTTCTGGCAGAGAATCCATCAGTTAGATCCCCGTCACCCATGGGTAACTCGAAACCCGGGGGTTCCGATGCCCTATTCTGAGCTCTGTGGGCGGGGCTTGCACATGGTGCAACAGCCATTCATACCTCTCATACACATAAAATAAAAATAAACAGATCGGCTGTTACTCAGCATGCCTCCTTGTACCTGTTGTTGTTTCCCTTTGCTCTGACATAATGAGCCAAAGTCTTTATGGCTGAAATCTTTGTTACTGCATCCTGTGTTTTTGTTTTTTTTCCTATCCAGAACTATAGGCAATTCAAATGGTGTAAGTGTCTAGACAATTACCCAAAGGCTCTTGTCAGCCAAGCACACAAATATATGTCATTAAAATAGTAAACAGATCTCATTTATTTATTTATTTATTTTTGGTTAGTTTGCTCATGTTTGCTCAATTTCTGGGAAAAAAAATAAGATATGTTTTATAAACTCAGGTATATATTTACCAAGCAGGTATCATGTTCATGAATATACTTTTATTTTTTCAATCTATCTACAAATACTTTATTGTGTGTCTGACTGTCACAGTGAATGGGAAATTTAATTCTTTCTAAATTCCTATAGCCTTTCCCTACTTTTTCCAAAGGCACATAAATATTTTCCATTTACTATTGCTATTGACATATTTTGTCTACCCTAAAATTTCCTAAGTACCTTAAGACTTTTCACCCATCAAAATCGTCTCTTGGACCAATGAGGGAAAACATGACCAACTAGCCAATAACTAGAACCATAAGAAAACTAACCCAAAAATCTTCCTTAAATTTAAAAGGGACTTCTGTATCTAGGAAGCAATTTTAAACTACATGTGAATCTCCTGTGAACCAAAATTCTCATCCAGGATGCTCAAGCAAAGGAAGGAACCATAGATCTTATGAAAGGATATCATTCTAATATCATCTAAAATCTAGTTTTAAATGAGGAAGAAAATGTAAGCAAATGAAGAGATAATGAAATTCTCAAAATGTAACATTTTAAACAACTTTTAAGCACATTGAAAAACACTAAAGTATGTGCTTCTATCCAATAAACAATTTCAAATGCCCTTATGGGTTAAAATACATACATATAGGAGTTAAAATGATCCATTGTTTAGAAATCTCACAGGAAGCAGTAGGGAGTCAGTATAGATAAAAACACGGCACCATGATTTGGTAGCTAATGAAATGCATGTCAGGTAAATCAGTGATTGCTCTGGGTCCCGGATTCATATATGTTTCAAGACAAATAGAAAAATATTCTTAAGAAGCCTGTGTCTATGCAGCGACACAGGTAAGATCATGTCCACTGCCTCCACGTTCTCTCATGTGATCCTCCACCCTTTTCCTCATCTTCACAAGTCTCTGTTGGATGCTAACCTACAAGATTGCTTTCATGACCATGGGAACTTTAGGCTATATTCTACATCCAGAAGAACCGCCCTCTTGGTTTAATGTTGCGATGTGACCTTCTTCAGAGGCTGAAGGGGAAAATTATAATACTTTCGTATAGATGTGACACACATATCATTCCCTCAGTCCCAAACTTATGTGGTTGTGCTCAATCGAGAATTAAAATTATGCAAGGCAAAACATACCTTTTCACCTGAACTCCAGAGTTGTGACCTCTAATCTCTGGAATGTGTTCCCTATGCAGTGTCCTCGTTTATGGGAGTCTTAGGATCATACCAGATGTCTGTATTAATGATGTTATTTATCATGGTTCCTCAGGCCACCTAGTTTTTCCTTGGGTGGCATTTGAAATTAAGGTCACCCCATGGGCAACCACTGCATCTAAGTGATCAATCCTTAATAAACTTCCTTCCTAGACAACCTTCCCTGAATACTGCCACTGATCACTGCTAGCAGAAATGCACACTGTTCACAGGACAAATCTGGGAGATCTCATCTGGAAGCTGCATTCCTGTGACCCTCTCCTTTGCTGGATTTGACCTACAGCTCTTGACTCTAGTAACTCATACCCATGAATAAAATAGCTGTGCCCATTCTGAAAGTTCTTCTAGCAAAGTTTTGGGGCAATCATCTTGGAGACTTCCCATACTCATAGTACCTTTCCTGGACCCTCATTTCCTCTAGCTTACAGATAGGCTTAATGAATAAATAATATTGCCCTTGTGAGGACTGGATAAAGATGGAGAGGTCCAAGTGTTTATAACGTTGGTTGACTCTTAGAGAATATCCTAAACTTCTGTTTCTGCAGGACAGGATGCTGAACAGACCTCATGGTGCATATGTGGAACTCGTTCTTCTCCTGGACTCTGTGAATAGCCCACCGTCTATGTACTGACAGGGTTTTGATCATTAGCTGTAAGGTTCTGCACTGTGGATCTCCTACATTCATCCACAGCTTTACAATGAACTTTATTAAAAGCCCTCTTGTGTCTTGGGTTTCTTTCTTCTATTGTACGTCCCCTCTCTCCTTTCTGGACTTCAATTGGTATAAAAGTAAAGGGATTTTACATAATATTGAACACCATTGAATTCTCTTTGTAGTGCATAATTTTTAAATTAAATTGACTTGAAACTTGCAATAAATTCTATCATAGCTACATTTGTGCTCAGAATAGATTCGGAGATGAATGGAGAGAAGGGAGAAGAGGCCTCTGAAACATGTATAGCCTACCACCGTTCAGTACAGTGCACACTTTATACGTACTATTCTAAAGCACATGAGTGTGAGGAAGGCACAGGTATTTTCCTTTTATACACAAGGATTTTGCTCAAAATGTACTACTGGTAACCAATCCAAATCTCACTCCTTTTCAATACAACAAATTATTATAACGATACTATTATTTTGTTTATTGATAAATATCTTTTATTCAGATTTAGGTCCTAAAAATTACTTGGATAAATTAATAAATTCTGTTAATTCCTGTAATGGTTGATTACATATGCTAGAATACTTTCCAAATATTGAGAAAAATGTTCCATTCATATAGGAAGCCATTAGCCTCAAGTTAAGAAAATAAACTACCCAAAACAGAATGCTACTATTCCAAAGAATATCTGAATAATAAAAATTCCCATGCATCAGCTAGCCATACTTTTCTGCTTTTGCTATACCATTAAATGCACATACTGGTTATCACATTTCTTATTGCTTCTTCATAATCACAGGAGGCAGAGGGAGGGAGGGACATGGGTGGGAGAGGAGAGGGGGAGGGAAAAAGAGGAGGGCAGGATCAGATATGGGAAGAGACAGGAGAGAAGTCCAGAGGGTCAGGAGAATGAATAGAAATATGTAATAGTTGGAGGTGGGGGATGGGGGGAACCACTAGAAAGTTCCAGATGCCTGGCATGCAAGAGGCTCCCAGGACCAATGGGGATGGCATTAGCTGAAATACCCAACAGTGGAGAGATAGAACCTGAAGAGACCATCCAATATCTCCAATAGATAGACATAACCCCCAATGGAAGAATGGGGCCACCCACCCATCTCAAAATTTTAAACCCAGAATTGTTTCTATCTAAAGGAAACACAGAGACAAAATGGAGCAGAGACTGAAAGAAAAGACCATCCAGAGACCGCCCTACCTTGGGATCCATTCCATATGCAGACATCAAACTCTGACACTATTGCTGATGCCAACATGTGCTTGCAGACAGGAGCATGGTATAGCTGTCTTCTGAGAGGCTCTGCCAGAACCTGACTAAGATAGATGCAGTTACTCACAGCCAACCATTGGACTGAGCCTGGGAACCCCAGTGGAAGAGTTAGGGGAAGGACTGAAGGAGCTGAAGGGGATTGCAACCCCATAGTGAGGAAAAAAAAAACAGTATCAACCAACCAGACCCCTCAGAACTCCCAGGGAATAAACCATCAACCAAAGAGTATGCATGAGTAGCTCCATGGTTCCTGCTACATATGTAGCAGAGGATGGCCTTATCTGGCATAAGTGGCAGGGGCGGTGCTTGGTTCTTTGGAGGTTTAATGCCCCACAGAAGTGGGATTTTAGAGGGATGAGGAAGATGGGTATTTGAAGTACCAGCCTCTTAGAGGCAAAGGGGAGGGCATGGAGTGAGAGGCTTGTGGAGGGGAGATTGGGAAGGGGGCAATATTTGAAATGTAAACAAATAAAGTAATTTAAAAAACCAAACAAACCAACCAGCAAACTATACAGTAGGAACAGAGAGTATACGATTGGAACCCAGTTGAGCTTCTGTTATGTGACCCTTAAAAATCAATTGCGTTTGAAGACGTTCATGCCTGAGTTCATTGTCACGTGGGTATGTGAAACTACACGTTACAACTTCCTCACTAAGTAGACTTGGTATTTGCCAAATTTGTTTCACTTAAGCAATGTGCCTTAAGAACTACAGGATGAGTCAGAGATCTACCCCAGGGCATTTGCTGATATAAACTTCTTTCTTCATCCTTTTATCTTCTGGAACAGGGAAGACAGTCTCCTCTTCTCCTCAAACCTGGGTTATTGGCTGGCTGATTTCTGACAAACCCAAAAGGAGAGAACAGGCTTACTTTAGGGCAGTAGTTCTCAACCTTCCTAATGCTGTGACCATTTAATACAGTTCCTGATGTTGTTGGAATCCCAACCATAAAGATATTTTTATTGCTACTTCATAACTGAGATTTTGCTGCCGTTATGAATTATAATGTAAATATATCATATGCAGGATATCTGATATGTGACCCCTATGGAAGGGTCATTTGACATGCCCCCACAAAGGGGTCATAATCCACAGGCTGCAGACCACCACTGCTCTGTGGAGAATTCAACCTAGTACAACTCCAGGCTCTGTGACATTAAACACAGCAGGAGAGAAGGAAATTAAAGAGTGTACAGTACTATCTAGGAAGCTTACATGCTCATGTTCTGACCCAAAATCCTGACATATATATATCCACACATGCAGGAGCTGCAGAGATGACTCAGAAGTTAGGAGCACTGGCTGCTCTTTGGGAGGACCCCAGTTCAATTCCCAGAAGCCACATGATGGTTTACAACCATCTGCAACTTCAATTTCAGGGGATTCAACTCCTTCTTCTAGCCTCTGTGGGCACAGCATACACACAGTGCACATATAATTTTAGGGAAAGTACCAAAGAAGAAGAAAATACCAACAGATGTCTCCAAAGAAAAGTTCTCAACACTTATTAATTTGGAACTGTTGAGCCTCCTCACACACCTCAGGTGCAGGACTCTCCCTAGAGATCCCTGCAGATTCTCTTGGTCCTATTCCTGCACCCGTTGACAGCTCCCTGTGTGCTTCTGCTGTTGAGAACCTGTTTGTAGCTGGGATTTTCTAAGAAAAGTATCACATGATGCTGGAACGTCTCTGTCCTACATCCCACAGAGAGAACTGGCCGTATCCATGTGAGTTCTTCCTCTCAACTGACTTCTAATTAGTGTTTAGTGAAAAAGATGGTGAAAACTTGACTCATCTCTTCCACCCCAGATGTTCCCCCCTAGAGTCCACTGGAGCTATGATTTTGTCAAGGATCCTCCCTAGCTTTGCTTACCATCATCCTATGTTCTGCTATGATAACTGCACCCTTTAATAATCAAAAGGGCAATTGCATACAAAAGAATTTCCATAAGAATCACCTCTTGGACATGTGTTTGGGACACCTGATCCAAGATGGCACCCAATCACTCATAATCCCTACAGAGAGAGAGAGAGAGAGAGAGAGAGAGAGAGAGAGAGAGAGAGGAGGAAGAAGAGGAGGAGGGGGAGGGGAGGGGAGGGGAGAGGAAGGGAGACAGGGAGGGAAGAGGAAGGGAGAGGGGGAGGGGAGAGGGAGCATCACAAACTTATAGACATCTAGAGTTCCTATCCTAAATATAAATGCACACTAGGATCACACACATATGCGGGGGGGGGATATCTTAAGATGAAACTCAAAGGTTGAACTGTAAAATATATAAAGCAAAATAGAAAAACACATTGTAAAAAATACAGGTCACACCCACTACCTGTGAAGTTCAGAAATCTTCACGCAAGAAGGGGTTTTGGAAAGACTCCATGCACCAGAGGTAGTGGACATCTGTGGATGTCTCTGGAGAAACATTATTTGCAGACCATGACATGGCCACCACACACATGAATTTGAAGTAGCAGGGACTGCATGCAGGAGACCTGGACAAGATCAAGCCAGCCAAAACCCTAGCTTCGATGGGAGAGGGGTCTCATCAAGTCTGACCCCTATCTGAAAAGCTGTTGGTAATTGATGGGTTCTGGGAATAGGGAGAATAATTTTCTATAGGGAGACAGTCCTTGAAAGGCTAGCCATGCTCCAATAGATGGCCCAACACCTGTGCACATACTGGGAGTAGTAAGTAAACGTAAAGAGCTTAAAAGCAAACAACACAAGAAGTTGGGGGTCAGGATAGTGGGAGGGAACAGGGGGGATTTCTTCAAACCATACTATATACATGTGTGAAGTTATGAAACATTTAAAAATAGATCAGAAAATAACAATGAAGCTCCACGTGGCTGTCAGCATCACGATTTGCACTTAGACTGATGGTTTAGAGTATTCTAACACTGAAGACTGCTGACATTACAGCAGGACTGGTTAAAAATTAAAATCCCAAGCCAAGTGAATTAAAAACCTCTCCATGGAGCCCAGAAATCTGAATTTTAATAAGTTCTCTATCTGGTCCTCAGCAAAGGTCCTGTTGGCAACACATCAGAAGTCATTAGAATTCTTTGCAAAGGCGGTGATCTAAATATATTAAGAGTCTGTGACAGGGAGAATGTTTGATGAGGAAAGGAACCAGAGAGATGAAATTCATCCCACACGGAAATCAAAGGGTTGATCATAACCATGATACCAACCAAGACCATCACACCTCTATTCATTTCTTTTTAAGACTTATTTTATTATTATTATTTTTCATTCTGTATATATGTATGTTGATCTGTGTAGGAGCTTGATCACATGAGTAACTGTGCATGAGGAGGCCAGAGGTATCAGATCTCCCTTGAAGCTGCATTTATGGGCAGTGTGAACTGCCCTCATGGGTGTTGGAAAATGAACCTGTGTGCTCTGAAGAGCAGCTTGTGGTCTCAACCACTGAGCCATCTCACCAGCTCCACCCTTCACTCATTTCTGAGTAAATAGGAATTAAGCACTTCTTATACCCTAGGCATAGTTCTAGAGCCCAAGGCTATAACAGTAAGAAAAACATCAATGTGTGTGAACCATGTGTTCATTACTGCTAAGACCTACCTTAGAGTGGAATTGTTGGGTCATGAGTAGGTGTGTGTTTAACTTTATTAGAAATTGCTAAAGTGTTTTCCATTGTGGTTGGTCCATTTGCACCCCCATGAGGAATAATGAGAGTTCTAATCAGCCTGCTTCATGGACAATAGTCTGTATTGTCAGGCACTTAAATTTAGCCTTGTAGTGGGTGTGTAGTAGAACCTCTTTGTGGTTTTAATTTGAGTTTCCTTGATGACTAATGATACAGGGCACTTTTTCATACACTTTTTGGGTATCAGGTGTCTCCTTATGAGAAATGCCTACTCAAGTGCTTTTCCTGAGTTTTAATTGAGCTCTATATCTTTTTATTGAGTGGTAGAATTCATTACAATTTTGGATACAAGTCCTTTGTCAGGTCATGTTGTGGTAGGCAGCTACTAATACAATTCCCAAAGATCTGACTTTCTGGCATTCTTGTCCCTGCATGGTCATTCCCTTCCTTTGAGTGTTTGTGGCACCTGTGATTTGCTTTTAATCAGAGGGCAGCATGATGTCATTATGGCCAACTGGGTTTGGGTGACAACATCAGAATTTTCCTGTGTCTCCTGTACTTCATAAGGCAAGCTGCTGCAGGGGAGACTCAAATGCAAGATCCTAGGGATGTGGGTCCCTAGGGAATAACTGAAGCCTGAAAACAAACAGCAGTTGAGAAGCTCAGGTCTGTAAAATACCACATGAAAGCTAAGCTTTCTGACAATCATCTACCTTTTATGTAAATCATGGCTTGTTCACAGTAAAGGCCCTACTGCAGAAGAAATCCCACTCAAACTCCTGCAATACAGGATAGTAAGATGAGTATTTTTGTCATCTTTAATACAAACAATACACAGGAACAATATGTATGCAATACAAATATTTCCCTACATTACAGATGGCCTTTCTGATGAGCAGTACCACCTCAAAGTGGCTTTATTTTGCATTTCCTTGATGATGCTTTCGACATAGGCTGGGATGTTGAATATCTTCAGTATGAAGTGTTTGTTTAAAACATTTCATCCATTTTTAAAAATTAAATAGTATATCATTTATTGAATTGTAAGATGCTTCAAATAAATTTCTAATTATTATTTATTTTTTGAATCAGCATAATAAAATTGCTTATCCTAGAAAATGGCTTACACTTTCTCCTTTCTGAGGTTATCTTTTTAAAAACTGTGTGTCTGTGTGCAGCGGGGTTGGGTAGGTAGGAGGGGTGGATATGCACATGTGCATGCAGGTACCCCCTGAGGCCCAGACGGTACCAAATTCTATGGAGCTGGAATTACAAGCTGCTGTGAGTCACCCAACTTGGATTCTGGGAACCAAATTCCAGTCCTCTACAAGAGCAGCAAGCTCCACTAACTACTGAGGCATCCCAGCAGCTCTTGAGGTAATCTTTTGACAAAACACCAAAATAAAGCCTGAAATGACCTAGACAGTTCAAAGGTTAGGGATGGGATCTGGGAGAAGACTACTCTGGTTTTAGTTGTTAGAATGTTGGGGTTTTGTTTTGTGAGACTTTGTCTCTTCTGTCCCAGCAAACCGTGAACTCACCTTGAACAAAATCTCCTCCTGTTATGTCTTAAATGCTAGGAGTATATTAGTGCTATGCACCACATGACCTGGTCTAATTTAGCGCTGTTAATGAAAGCACAATTTAGGCTACAGAGAAAAAAAGAGCCCCTACATTCATAGGTACAAGGCACAGTCTCTAGCTGCAGCAATGTATAATGCAGGGTAGACTCAAATTTAGCTTTCCTGGATCAAGTGTCACTCTTGCAAAGTGTAGAATGAACCCGAAGAATGCTAGAAATAATGGCTGGTTAGCCTGTCTTCAGATACCTGAGACATCTCTGGTTTTAATAATCATGTCCATTGTCTACTAGACAAGGACTCTTTACTCACTATGTTACATCCTCAGCCACACACTGGTTATCTCTTGAAGAGAATATATTAGTTACTTTTCTAGTCATTGGGACGGAATCCATTAAAGGGAGGACAGGTTTACTTTGGCCTATGGTTCCATCATAATGAAGGTGTGGTGGCTGGGACTGGCTCCCGTCCGTAGAGGTGGAATCTTGTTACTTCCAGGTCTCCCATAGCATCCCGCCAAGTAAGAAGGATGAGAATGGCAGCCAATAGGGCTCCAAACTTCAAAGACCCACCTCCAGTGATCTGGCAACGCCATGCGTGCCTCTCACCCCAAAGGTTCCATAACTTTCCAGAACAGTAACACTGGCTGGTGAGCAAATGGTTCAGGCGCATGACCCCCTGAGACATTTCACGTTCGAACCCTATGAGCCAATGTCCAGGATTTGGCTGTTGGGTGAGAGGTAGAAGGAAAAAGCATCAGAGTTGATTCCTAAATTCTGACTTTTGCAACTCAAGGTTTAGACTTTCTTCTGCTGAGAACTGCTAGAGTATTGGCATTGTAATGAGACATTTGTCATGGCGCCCGCCATCATCATCCATCCCTTATTGCTTCTGGAAAATAATGTCAAATGCCAGTTGCTAATTTTTATCATTTCCATGATGCTTAAAATGTGTCATTCATTCACTTTGCCAGCCTCATTCCCCGGGACCTCTGGCTTTGCAATTCTGGCTGCAGAGAAAACGGGCTCCTACATTCAGAGGTACTGGATACATTCTCTAGCCATGATAATGGAGAATGCTGGGTAAGATCCATTTCTCTCTCAGACATGGTTTTCCTGAATCAAGTGCCCGGCTTGCAAAGTGTAGGAAGAACCAAAAGAATGCTAGGAATAATGGCTGACTAGCCAGTCTCCAAGGTTTTAATGATCATTTTTATTCTCATTGAGTACAAATCCCAATCGGTTTTTTCAATCCATTCTGTCTTCCTTCTTAGATCATGCCTGCTCAGCTGACTGGGTCACACAGGAGAAGGTTCACAAGCTTTAGTTTCATGTTTATGAGGACACTTTGACTTGATGTCGTGCTGCTCATAGCAGCTCTCAGCCTATATTTGATATCACAAATTTACCATCTGTTTTGCAAATGCCACTTTGTTCCCAACTGTTCCTGATACTGCCTATATGGGGACCATCACAATGTGAACTCTTGCGGGATTCACTTGTCTAAGGGTCTTTTACAATTCCAAACATCCTTCAGTTTTTTCCTTCTTGTTTTTTTAATTGTTCCTTAATTTTACAAATAATGTAAATTTTCAGGACAGAAGCTGGCTATATTTGTTATAAACCCATTCTACACACACACACTCACACACTCACACACACACACACACACACACACACACACACACACACACACACACACAGGGGGAGGGAGGCTAACATGCTAAACACAGAGTTGACTGTCGGTATTTAATAAGTGGAATTAAAGAATGACTTTATAGCACTGTAAAACTGTTTCTGAAATGCTAAAGAAAGCACTGGACACAGTCCCACTTAAGTCAAGGCAGAACCTCTACCTCTTACACTTGTAGAAGAGCAAAGTAAATTTTTATTCCTAGCCCTAATTCCTTGAAATATAAAGAGTATCTATCACGAAGCTTGACTGAGTAGTAAGTGTCTGGTATTCCTGACTCAGGTAAATATCCAAGCAATTTCAGGTGCTTTGATTTTTCAACCGATTTATTCAGACAAAATTTATGTTTAGTACATTTAAAATATTAGGTAATGAAACCACTATTAAATTTTAAGAAATGTTTACCACCCACTGCTACCTCTGATCCTGCAGTGTGTGAGGGAGATTCTTTCTAGGTTTTTTTACTTTGAGAGTCAGTCCTAGCTTCAGATAGATACTAAGTTACTGTCTGTCTCTGTCAAAGTTTCTTTTGTGGATATTTTCTACTAAAATCACGGCCCTTGCATTTGTCCTGGGGGGGGCATATTTAGCACACCTTGCTTGAGGTCCACTCTTACAGTAGGATGTACCAGGAATTCCCTCAGTCCTGAAGGTTTCTGTAGATGTTAGGTAATACTGGATACTGGATCCAGTTGGATGCACCCCGAAATTGGCAGAGTGTAATCAGCTGTCAAATGCACAGAACAGCTTTTGTTTTTCCTAGGAAATGTCTTGTGCCTTTCAAACTCATCCTGGCACACAAGAGGGTGAGGACCTATTTCCAAATATTATTGTGTTCAATCACTTAATATCCTGGGAACAAAAGGACTGGGGAAACCAGTTTCTGTAAATTAAGATCTCCTTCAGACAGCACTCCCACGGGAAACCTCCGCTTGCCCTGACCTCCAATAATTGCAGGGACTCTATTCAAGTTTAGCCAAACTTAGGTGCCTTATTCTGGTAACAAAAACGGCAAAGAGTAATCTTTTTAAATGTATTGTGCCACTATACTTCTTAGAAAAGAATATCATCTTTTCATTCTTTTAAACTTGCTATGCGTGGGGATGTGGGTAATGTTGGCCATGTGTGGGTTAGTATGATGTATATACATGCATGTGCAATATGTGTGCATAAATGTCAGGGAGGGACATATACGTCATGCACATGGAGGGTAGAGAATAACCCATGGGTCAGTTCTTGCCTTCTACCTTGTTTGAGACAGGGCCCAGCTCATTGCTCTATCGTGTGTACGCCTGACTCCTCCCACCACCCCATAGAAATGTTGGAATGGCACTTGTGTGCTCTCACCCAAGCATTTTCATCGGTGCTAGAGAACCAAACTCAGATCCTTATGCTTTGGCACCACCGAGATCTTTCGTCACTAAGCCATCTCTCTAGCTTCACATCAATTTAATTATAGGTCTTCCCTGGGCATGGTCTTTTGGACAAGTAGACCTCTTTATTTAATGGTAAACTTAATATAATAGTAGAATGGCATTTTTGAAAGAACTGTTCTGGTTTCAAAACTACAGCAGAGGCAAGGGTAGGGGAAATGGGAATTAAAGAGTTCTCTTGTTGGGTGCCATTTAATTCTGTAGAGAATTTCCCATGGGGCACTGTAAGAGAGCTAACATGATTCTGCAAAGGCAGATTTTTATGATGGGGAATGAACATATGTGGCCGGAATGGTGGGCCAGTCACCTTGTTCGTCAGCATTTTTTGAGAGGTGCGCAACAGCATAATATCATTTTTAAGCTACTCCCACTGGCAATGTGGATATCACTGTCATCTTCAAGATGTTTTGAAAATATTTATGTCCTTGCCCAAGCCACAAATTCAATTTGTGCCCAGTTAAATCCTCATAAAAATAGTGTCTTTGACAGATGATTGTTTTTTTCCTTCCCAAGCCCAGAGAAGTGCCAAAGTAGGCTATTTTCACTTTGGGTAGGAAATGTTCCATTTAGACTGACGCACGATGACGTGGCAAGTGCCCCAGTGTTCTATTCTTGTCACTAGGCAGAGCTTTGGAGTTACAAAAGTGACGTGATCACTGAACAGAAACAGAAACAGCTAATGGTGTTTCAATATCCCTCTGTATGTCACAGACACATTACTTAAAATATTATATGTGTTTGCTATAGTCATGCTGAGTTGGATTGGCAACTTGGTACTTGAGAAAGCTAACTAATCAACCTATAAACTCTGAGTGGCAGCCTTGGCCAGATGGTAATCTGGGACCATCTTCCATTAGAACCAAACACTATACTTCAGTAGGATGCATCCGCTGTAATGCAATATAATAGAAATTTAGTTTAAAAACTGGAGCCTGCCATTGGATCCCTTTCCCCTAACTAGACTGCCTGGTTGGGCCTCAGTGGAAGAGGCTGCTCTTAGTCTTGCTGTGACTGGACATTCCATGGCAGGGTGGTACCCAAGGGGGAGCTTCCCATGCTCTAAGGATAAGGGAAGGAGGTAACGTGAGAAATTCATAAGGGTGGGACTGGGAGTGGAGAGGGTGGCTGTGACCATGATGTAAAGTGAATGAGTTAATTATTCAATGAATGCAAAAAATGTAGTTTTGTACATATGTTTATGTGTCTCTGTGGAGGTGTGTACAGCGCTCATAAAGGCTAGAAGAGGGAGGGAGAATCTACTGGAGCTGGAAGGAAAGCAAATGTGAGTCGAAGGAAGTGGGTATTGAAGACCAAACCCTCCTCCTCTGTAAGAGTCCTCTCTCTAGACCCCATTTAAACTATTTTCTGAACTTTGGTCTATATTTAGATCATTTAAATCTTTCGTATTAAAAAAAATACTCTCTGGGTTCTATGTCACAAAACTAGTATCTATTATCTGTAATCTGTCTTGTGAAGCTGTTAAAGATTTTGTGGAGGAAGGCCAACTATAAAGGAGATTAATTTAATATCTTGATTATCTAATGTGCATTGATATGAAAGAACATAACTGTTAGGAATTGATTCTAATGCTTTGTCTTAATTCAGCCCCCAAAATTGGTAATCTGTGTGTCCGAACGAACGCTGAAGGTCCCTGTCCCTAACTGGTTTTTGATTGATCAATAAAGAGCCAATGGCTAATGGCCGGGCAAAATGAAAGAGGCGGGACTTCTAGGTCCCGGGGGGTGGGGGAGAGAACAAGGGAGGAAAAAGAACAACAACGGGTCCGCCCTGGGAAGGAGTACGAAGAACCATGCCAGGAAGGAACAGGAGGAAGGCATGGCCTTAATGTAGGCACAAGAAGGAAAGTGGTCCCCTGAAGGGCTGCCCAGAAGGGTCTTGGGCAGCAAAGATAGGGGGCCACCCAGAAGGAACCAGCAAAGATAAAATGTAGATTTTAAAAGATATTAACTCTGGAATACCAGAGGGATGGGTGTGTCTGTTAGCCGTGGGGAGGATTAGAAATGCCCTGCTGTGGAGCTAATCAAGGCATATCAAAATTAACTTGTGTGTGTGTGTGTGTGTGTGTGTGTGTGTTTCATTTGCATATTTATGAGTCCACAACTTTTGCTGTGTGGATAAGACATGTAACGTCCTCCTCTTTATGATGCAGCATCCTGTTCTTGGTAGACCCTTCACTTCCTTGTGGTTGCATTAAGGTATTGACTATGATACCCTACAATGGAGGTCCTCACTGAACCCTACATGCTATTCATTGCAGAGGTTGGACTCTCCTACATCATGCTAACTCTTTTTTTTGGTTTTTTTTTTTTGTTGTTGTTTTTTGAGACAGGGTTTCTCTGCATAGCCCTGGCTGTCCTGGAACTCACTCTGTAGACCAGGCTGGCCTCAAACTCAGAAATCTGCCTGTCTCTGCCTCCCACGTGTTGGGCTTAAAGGTGTGCGCCACCATTGCCCGGCATCATGCCAACTCTTGCATGATGTGTTCTCTAGATCCAACCCTGCCAGGCCATCAGGTATGTTGACTATGCTGTCTTTTTTGTGAATGTCTTTTTCACCTCTCTGGATACAACCTCTAGCTCTGGCTGACAGCACCCAATGTCACGAACAACAATGAATGTATTGTTTGCCTTTGCAGAGACTGTTCTGCCTCATTTTCAGTGGGGACATTGTCTTACTTGCCTGGAGTGGACGAGTCGTGTCAGATTTCACACATAGGTTTGCTTTCAGACTGGCCAGTCTGTGGCTACATAGTTTGTGTTTTTAATAGTTGGGTGGACTCCACCACACAGTTTGGATTTTTAAAAATTAAAGGCTTGCATCTGGTACTTTGAGAGGGTTTGTGTCATGGAAAGAGAGAATGAATGATTCAGATAGGAAACATTTCCATCTTCTCAAGAGTCGCTTACTTGGCATAGTGTCTGAAGGCAACCTTCAGAAAGAGAATAATGACAGCCTGGTCTCCCGTATGTCTACGTGACCAAAGGATATGGAAGACAACGTACCCAGGGATTGTATCAACAGTTCTTAGTAAGTATGAGACTAGTTGGGGGGAGGGGGGTTCCTGGCAGAGCTCCATAACTAAGCTTTTAGTGTGGCTCCCATTTCTCATCTTAAGTCAACCCACTACACTCAGCCCCTTACTTTAATAAGCTCTAAACCCACATGCTGGGTTTCAAAAGAAAGGAAAAACCTACATTAACTGTTAAAACTTCCCTGAAACCTACTCATGGGAACTGCACACATATGGTGTTGTAATTTTTTTGTTTTTTAAATAAGACATTTGGAGTATTCAAGAAATCACTAAAATGCGTTGGGTTTCAGAGACTTTTATAAACTGAACTTCAAAATAGATAAATTATTTTTATTACTTTCAGGAAAAGCCAGTTCAGGAAGAAAAGTTTAGATGGAAAGCAACTTTTTAAAAGAACTTCGTCTCCCCTGCAAAAGTATTCAAATGTGGGTACTTTGGGAAGAATTGGTTCGTATGGGCAGGGTCTTTAAAGACAAAAGAATATATGGAATATATCCATTAATCCTTTGCCCTCTCTTGTCATTCAAGGACTAAGATAAAGGTCCTTAATAGACCTCAAATGCTGATACCTTCATCTTTGACATTTTTGTCTCCAGAATTTTGATCAATGATCGTATACTGTTGGCATACAGAGATAGCTCAGTAGTTTAAAGCAGGCACTGCTCTTGCAGAGAATGAAAGTTTAGTTCCCAGAAACAACATCTACTTCCAGGATATCTGGTATGCTCTTCAGGTCTCCACAAATACCTGCATATACATTGCACATACCCATATGTACATGCGAACACACGCACACACGCACACACACACACACACACACACACACACACACACACAAAGAATTTTAAAACATTAAAAAGTAATTAATTAATTATTCAACTAGTTAAATCAGAATATGGGCAAAGACGCCTTGTAATGAAAACAAAGCCAACCAAAAGTAACAAAAAATACCACTTTATTGGAAAAAAATCTACTATAAATTCTCTATCACAATGATAATTGTTTTGTAGTATAGAACGATTTTTTAAAAAACCAAACCTCTTCTGCCTTGACAATTATTTTTGTTTCCTGTTTTCTGTTCGTGAGTTATCATCTCTCTGTCACCCCCTCTCTCCCAGTGACTTTGGTTTTGCCCCAAAAGATGCAAATCATTATCATTTACATAGGTCACAAGTATCCCCTGGCAAAGTAATTAACTGTGACTTCATTCTGATGATATGTCACTTTGGGATAATTGAGAGAGTTGTATAAAAGGAAAAGGGTCAGTCTCCGCCCAACCTGTTCAGCACTACAGATCAATGTTCTTGAATAACTCAACTGAAGTAAAGAGAACAAACCGCTTTAATGACACTGTTGGAACAACACACGACTCCTTTCCTTCTAAAGTGTGCTAAGACTGAAATGATTGACTTAAATTTCAATAATCAGAATATTTACTCAGCCTGCTTATTTGAGTTTTACTAATTTCAAGAGACTATAGTTTTTGAGTAATTCTAGGCTCACTGTAAAAATGAGTGTAGAGTCCCCTATGTGGCTCCTACATCTCCATACATAGCCTCTTTCAGTCCCGGCATTCCCTACTGGAATGGGATGCTTGTTACCGTGATGAACTCACCAATGATGAATACCCCAAATCCACAGCTTATGTCACAGATCACTGGAGATGTTCTATATTCTATAGATCCAGACAAGTCTAGAGGCTGGTATCCACAATTGCAGTGTCTTTGGAGTAGGGGTCCACTGTACTCCTTCCAAGGCCTTAGCAAAATCTGACCTCTTTGGTTTTAATTTTAAAGTTCTCTGATCTACTGGGATATAGCAGACATATACATAATAGGTTTAGTTTTGACAGTTCATGCCTACAGAAAGAACTCTGATTATATTTGCTCCTTTATTACCCATACTCACTCTGACCCCCCTACCCTTTCCTGTTGTGATGGATCTCCTTCCTATTTCTTAGCCTCCATCTCCCGCCTTCTCTGCCTCTCCTTCCACCTCCACCATCCTTCCCCTCCCCTCTCTTCTCTCCTCCCCCTTTCCCCTCCACTACTCTCTCTTCTCTTCCCCCTCTCTCTTTCCCTATTCTTTTCCCATCTCCCTCTCTTCCCCCATATCTCCTTCCCTTCCTCTTCCTCTCTTCTTCTCTCCTCCTTCTCTCCCCTTCTCTCCCCCCTTCTCTCCCCTTCTCTCCCCTTCTCTCCTCTTCTCTTCCTCTCTCTCTCTCCTTCCCTCCCTCCCTCCCACTCTCTCCTTGCTTGTCTACTTTTCCACTTCTATCCTGTTGCTTCTCTGTATATCTGACTGTTTTGCTCCTTAGACAAACTGATTAGGTCTCATAACTCACTTTCCTGTGACAATTCATCTCATTGAACTCATTTAATCCTCTCTTGCTCTTGATCTACCTCCCACAAGACTCTAAGCAGTAGAGTCATGGGGACCCCAATAGAATTTCTCCTGCTCACTAAGGACACTTTCCTCTAAGTAATCTCTTCCAATCTCAGGGATTTAAAAGCCATCTCTCTGCAGATGAGTTTTGAATTTATAGCTCTCATCCTGAACCCTTCCTGAACTCCGGGCTCGTAAATACAACTGTAAAACTTAGACCTCATCGAACAATTCATTCATAAATCTCCCTATTCTCTCACACACCCCCATCCACACTTCCCCTGCAGTGTGCTGAAGTCTCACACTCTTCAGAAACAACTACTTTCCCCATCTGTTGCCTAAGCTGCAAGGGTCAGAGTTAACTATTCTTTCTTTCCCCCCCCCCTCTGCTCCCAATAGCCAAATCAATAATTAGCTCTATTATCTCTCTTTAAAACTTCCCAATTCTACTCATCGCTGTCTTCCTTCTAAGCATCTATCGTGTCTCATCTAAGCTACTACCATTGCCCACCTGTTTTGGCTCCTCCCTATCCTGTTTGTCAGTGCATTTGATACTGGCTGAAGATTTCTGCACTGCCTTTGTCTTCTTGAAGAAATGAATTCAGCCAAGAGACACAAATTTTCATGGCAGCATACTTAGCAAAGCAAACTATATATTGCAAAGAAAGATTAGAAAGATTGGAATGGTTAAAATGCTGTCTTTTTTTCATTGGATGGTTTTAGCTCCTTTGTCAAAGATCAAGTGACCATAGGTGTGTGGGTTTATTTCTGGGTCTTCAATTCTATTTCATTGATCTTTCTGCCTGTCTCTGTACCAATACCATACAGTTTTTTATCACTATTGCTCTGTAATACAGCTTGAAGTCTGGGATGGTGATTCCCCCAGAAGTTCTTTTATTGTTGAGAATAGTTTTCGCTATCCTGGGTTTTTTGTTATTCCAAATAAATTTGAAAATTGCTCTTTATAACTCTGTGAAGAATTTTGGGATTTGGATTTGGAATTTTGATGGGGATTGCACTGAATCTGTAGATTGCTTTCAGCAAGTTGGCTATTTTTACTATATTAATCCTGCCAATCCATGAGCATGGGAGATCTTTCCATCTTCTGAGATCTTCTTCGATTTCTTTCTTCAGAGACCTGAAGTTCTTGTCATACAGATCTTTCACTTGCTTGGTTAGAGTCACACCAAGGTATGTGATATTACTCTGACTATTGTGAAGGGTGTCATTTCCCTAATTACTTTCTCAGCCTGTTTATCCTTTGAGTAGAGGAAAGCTACCGATATGTTTGAGTTAACTTTATATCCAGCTACTTTGCTGAAGTTGTTTTTCAGGTTTATAGGGGTTAGCAGTATGGTTGACACTAAGTTGTGGATTTGAAAGATTGCAATAACTATTTATGAGACGACTTGCATATACATGGGGTAAGGTGTTTGTTTTCCACCTCCCAAATTCTGGTGATGCAGATTGCCCCCTCCCATGGGCCTTTTAAGAAGGCCACAAGGTGGGCAGGGTCACAATCTTGTGCTACTTTATAAGTATTATGTGTGGTAACCAGAAAAGAGCTAATGTTTCAGTGTCTGATAGAGTGGAAAGAGCCAAACTAGGTTCACACATGACTAACCAGAAAAGTATTCTGAACTTCAGGAGACATTACTACTAGGACATAGTTCCAATCAGTTCATTTTCCTCATATCTAACTCCTTACATAACTAGGGAAACAGTACCAAAGCACAACCTCAGATCTCTGTGTTTGCCTCATATCTGACTCCTTGACTAGCTGGTCTCACATTCTTTCCATTGAGTGAGGAATCTCAAAACAGGACACAAGAATTAGACTCTCCCTGCCTCAGTTTTGCCAAGACAACAGTATCACATAAGAAAGTGTATGTGAGCAAAATTTCATACCCAGTTTTCAAAACAAGTCCCCATCAAGCAGTTCCAGAGAACCTGAATTTTCCCTATACAATTGGACCAAAAGACCAAAGGAAGATTTGGGATGTGGATCTGGATAAAAAGAGGTCTTTCCCTCTTGTGCAATAGAATTTGCATGAGAACAAGATGCGTTGGCAGAAAGAGCTTGCATGTATAGTTCTCAATGTATCCCTCAGACATTGCAAGAATATCTAAAGTTCCCCAGAAAATGAAACGTAAATAGCTAGATCAAAGGAAATGCAAGAAGCACAATGAGGATTTGAAAAGGAAAGTTCCTATTTAATCCTGCTTAAGACTCCCGGGGAGGCAAAGTTACCCACCTAAGTCTCACCACTTGCTGGAGCAGTGTAGAAGGCAGTGGTGTGGGAGAGCAAAAAAAGCATTGGGGCATCTGGGCGACTTCACAATGGAAACAACCTTCCCAGGGGGCAGAGCCTTGCTGGGGGAAGAGAACTGAACAGTAAAGCAGTGATGGAATTAAGATTATGAAACTTTGTAACATCTGTCTATCTATCTATCTATCTATCTATCTATCTATCTATCTATCTATTGATCTATTCATCTATCTATCTGTTCATCTATCTCTCTATCTATCATCTATCTATATCTACGTATCATCTATAAATCTATCATCTATCAATCCACCTATATATCAATCATCTGTAACTTTGTCTGTCTGTCTGTCTGCCCATGTATCTGAACCAGAGCTAGTGACATGGCTCAGTGGTTAAAGATCCTTGCAATCAAGCTTGACAACCACAGTGAAATCACAAGAGTCCACAATGAAAGGAAAGGACCAACTCTAGCATGTTGCCCTCTGACCTTCACATGTGCATCTTCACATGTATACATACATCTACACAGAGACAACATGTTATATACACACAAGCAAATGTGAACACAAAATACAGGCTCAAATGAATAAATAAAATGTGAACCGAAGTCTGATGTGACAATATATGCCTGTGGTCTTACCATTAGGGAGGCTAAGCCTGGGAGATTGCAAGGGTCTAAGACAATCTATGCTGCATAACAAGACCTTGTCTCAAGTTACAAAAATTAATTAATGGCAAAAATCAATCGATAAAATTATGAACTTGATCTCGTCTTTTCTTTCTGATCTCTCTAATGGTTCTCAGTGCATTTAGAATCCAACATAATTCATGTCAATCAAGGTTCAGGACCATCAACTTCCTGCTCATTCTGTTTTATTCCCTCCATTATCAGCTTTGCTGACTCACACTGGTTGGGCATCTTCAGGCCATAAACAGGTCCTACTTGCTTTTCTCACTCTGGAGATTTTTAGATAATTTCAATTCTGGCTTCTTGTTTCTTTTAGAGCTTCTAATGCCTCACTTTCAAACAGGGTCTCCCTAGACAGCAATATCTGATCACCAGCAACTTACATGAGCATCAAGACCCTTCATAGGTCTCTCTTTATTACCTGTAATTATATGATTTATTATATGATTTGGTTGCCTGCATTCCCCGTCCTCACTAAACAGTCCATCAGAGACCGAGTCCCTTTACACTGCTTCACGCGATGCAACTTGTGTATTGATATTGCTCAGCGTCTCTGCTTCCACCGCACTCAGACTAATTCTGACAGCCTGCAGGGCAGCCAAAGGGCAGAAGCAGCAGGCTAGTTTGCCCCAGTGCCACGGGAACTTGCTTTATTCTCTACTATGGCTCCAGCACCTACAGAAAGTGTCTGGGACACAGGAGACACACGTAATAACTCTTTGTGAAAAAATGAAGTATTCTGAATTGAGCACAGGATAATCAGATCAATGTCTTAAGTAAATGTTATAACCAAATCACTTTTCTTACTCTTGTTCCTTATATAATTCCCTAAAAAGAGATTAAAGTTGAAACCCTAATTTCAAATCTATCTTCATTTCAAATTTTTATGATCAGTATTATATTTTACATTGCAGTCATAGAACCTCATACCTGCTGCCTCCTTGTTTAGCTTAAGACCATATATAGTTGAGTTTTGTCCACGTTCCAGCATGTGTCAGAATTTCATTCTGTTTAGTGTTGATTAATATTCTATTATTTGTGCCTAAGACACTTTTTTATGCACTCACAGTGTTATTGTCATTTATTGTGATTTATATCACAATAAATGTTATTACTATTTATTGATATTTATGTCACCATAAATGTGATTGTTTGAAAGTGAAATGTTCACAACAAACGCACATGTTGGAACAATTGGTCCTCAAATAGTGACGTTATTTATGAGGCTTTAGAATGCTAAGCAGGTGGCTCTCTTTATAGAAAGCAGGCGACTTGTGGACCTGAACCTGGCAGGCATGCCCCGATTCCAAGAACCCTCTACTTCCTGGTGCCTTGTCCCAAACAATGCTAGAAGCTACCCCGCCACAGACAGACCCCCCCCACACACACACACACACAACTTTCCCACCCTGATGAATGACAGAACCATTAGAAAACTAAATCGTCTTGGAAGTTGTTTCTGTCAGATATGTAATCACAGTGATGAAAAAAACTAATTTATACAATAATATAACATTGCTTCTCTATTACTTGAGATTATGGAAGACTAAATCCAGAAAGCAGAGTGCCTGTAGCTAGTGAGAAGTAAAATGTTGATTCTTATTTTCCAGAAGATATGCTTCTAGGCCAAACTTGTGATTTAGCTTTTTCCTTTGCCTTTTAATTGCCAAAACAATTACTACTTCGGACATTTTTGGGGTACAAAATAACATACTGATATATGTAACCAGAGCATGAAGAACACAAATTCATTTACATATTCATCCGTTTCTTTCATGGGATCAGAGCACTTAAGATCATTTTTTAAAAAGATTCAAGTATGTTTCATTTAAAAATGATTTTGCAGGCTGAAAGATGGCTTAGTAGATAAGACAGCAGGCTGCTCTTGCAGACGACTCAGATTCAGGGCCCAGCCTTCACATGACAGCTAACAACCATCAATCATCCCTGTTCCAAGTGACCCAGTGCCCTACTCTGGGCTGTATGGACACTGTGTACAAGGTATCCACTTACATATTTGCAGGCAAAACATCCATACATGCTGAAGAAAGATGAACTGAATCTTTAAAAAATCATAAATAAAAATGGATTTTAAGATTTCCCTCCGCTGTGTGAGCAAGGTTTGTCTAAGCACTGGAAGCCTGGAATACGACAAGTCCTCTCTTCCAACACTGGGTTCTCCCACAGGCTTGCTCCAGACCTCATCCATAACATACACTCTGCTGAGTGTCCCACCTATGTACCCTTATATAAGCCAACTCCTGGTAAGTCTCTTCACACACACACACACACACACACACACACACACACACACACACACACACACACACACACACCCTGTTAGTTAATTACCTCCAGAGAACACTAGCAAACTATTTATCAAATGTAACATAATAGCTCCATGTACTGCCCATGTATTTTCATTCATTTTATTTATATTTATAGAATATTTATTCATATTATAGTGAAGTTCCACTTATATGTCAGATATATTGGTGATGAAGAAATAAGGAAATAACTTAATACATCAGCAAAGAAAAGAAACAATCATTTCTGGCTCTTTTAGTCATTTCCAAAGAGGCAGTGTATTCCTATTAGCCATGATGAACACATTCTGCACTCAGAGTACTGAAACGTTCTCCTCTAATACTGCAATTCTCTTAGTTTTTGATCAACATAGCTCTTCCCCCCAGTCTCCCTTCCAGTCTTTTTCTACTCGAAGGTCACCTTCTGAACTCACTTCCTAATTGAGCGAATGGGGTCTGAGCAAAGACAGGTGTTTCTCCTGAGAGAACTGCCAGTGAGCTAACATGTCACCGCACGCCGTGCATGGATGGCAAAGAGCAGGCACACGAAACACAAGCAACTTTATCAGGTAGCTGTGGATTGGATCCTGCCCTCGTTCTTCTAGATGACTCCAAGGTAAACTCCCTAACAGGAATAATCAAGATGAATAGATGCCTTCCATTGACATGAACAAGGTATCCTTCCATGTTTTAAACTGGGACCATTGCAGCAAATTATATTGAGACTCAGACAATGTGCCAGTAATGAGCCGCCCAAGGAGGAAATCCTAGTTCATATGACTCACTGTTTTGAGCAAATATTAGCATTGGCTACCCAACGTTTCTCTTGATACCACTTTTCCAGATCCCTAAAATGTTACATAATACTTTAAAGGAGCCAGGGCATGCAGAATAAACTACCAACAGTGGATGGCTGGTGTCATTACCAACAGCTCCATCAGACTTAGTATTTCTCAGAAGATAGAAGAAAGAATATTTTTCAAACATTGAAACTAGCATGTCTTACGCTGAGAAGAGCTGAGTTCAGGAGCAGTCTACACAATGTTTCTTCCCATTACGCAGCTTGAGAATGTTCTGGATCCAGAAAAGATAACTTTTGAAAACAGAAAGAAAACTCCTTTACCTGCATATCTGCATTTTCAGAGAGGATAAATGCAAATAACAGAGACATGGTTGAATTCACTTTTTATTTTCTGAGTATTACAGAATATTAATGACAACATAGTTCTGTAAGCTGATGCTCACTTGGAAAACGGTGGTTGCTTGACCTTTAAAGCAGATTAAGCTAGAAGAGTTATGAACTAAGTTCTTCTCCTACTTCAACTGCAGTCTTCCATTTCTCATGAAAGAAGATTTAGGCTTTGTTTCTTAGATCACACAATAAGACTGAAAGGGAAATATCGCGCAGAGATCCCAGTCTAGATATAAGGTTTTCAGAAGTATTTGTATTTTAATTATTGAATGCACCTCAAGGGAGACACTGCATTCATTCACAGGTACTGCTCATTGAATGATATGTCCACACAGCTCTGAGATTCCCACCTTTACTATTGCAGTATTATTCAGAAATTTCACCAGGTCGTGAACATTCCAAACATGCGCTGAAACTCTAGGACCCTGCATTACCTCTGAATAAGTTAAGTGGGTATGAATACCCATGCTGGCAGGACAGAGGGTTTCAAGGGAATGGCAAGGAAGGATGAGCGCACAAAAAAAAAAATTAGGATTATATTCTTAGAGCACAAGGGTGAATTGGAAACCCCTGAAGAATAGATTACCGAAAGGAATGCTCACAAAAGCCAAAGTGATCTAAAAGCATGTGATACATACACACATTATACATCTAGATATACATCTAGATATACATCTAGATATACACATATACATATACACATACATATTTCTATGTATATATGTAAATATGCATACATATGCATATACACATATGTATACATATATACATATACACACATATACATACATGCAATAATATAGAGAGTTAATTGTGTCATTATATACTCTAATTTATGTGTGTTTGTGTGTGGAGGGGGAGATAACTCAGGTAAAACCCTTTCATGCGGATATATGGAAGACATACTTTTTAAGATGAATGCAAAAGTCAAGAGAGAAAAGAAATGGAGATTGACTAGACCATATCCTACTCTGCCTACTTAACTCTGAATTATTATAGATTTTTTGCTCTAAAATATTGACTTATAGTTCTCTCTGTCTTTGTCTCTCTGTCTCTGTCTCTGTTTCTCTGTCTCTGTCTCTCTCTGTCTCTCTCTCTCTTTGTCTCTCTCTCTCTCTGTGTCTCTCTCTCTTTCTCCCCACTCCACCCCCATAGTCAGTCCCTTCCTGAGACCTAAAGAGCTAATCAGTTACTACCTGCTATACTTATCTTATCTGGCTTTTCTAATTTCCGCCATTTGGAGATGTCTGCCTGGGTTTCTGCTGAAATCTCTCTGTCTGGGAACATAAGGAGATTATACTGAGTCACTGAGTTTCCTTGATCTTCTCTGCTTCCCCTTGTTGAAGGCATGCCTGTGTTTACTGTGCCAGATAAGGGGTGCAGACAAGGCGAGCACAGACTCTTAGAGGCGGCAAAGGATTTGGAGATTTCTGTTGTGCATATTGGAAGTGACAAGAGAATTCCACCTGAGAAAACTATAAAGGGCGCTTCCTCTCGGGTCCTCATACCCAGCTTTGAAAGCTCAGAACTCTGATGTCTGAGGATGTAACCAGATCCGAGCCCTTTTAAAGAGTGGTGATTAATTGAAGTGTTTCTGACAGCTAAATAAATATTTTCTAAATAAAAATATGCTTCCTGCCTTAAATGGAATATCAGAACCATTTTTAGAAAAGAGGATTGCTACTCTGGCCTGCTTTCACCACCAAGTTCTGTTCTCAGTAGAAACTGCTGTTTACTGAAGAGGCCAGCTGGAAACTCCACCACACAGAAATAGGTGGCAATTTGGTTAAGCCATGCAGGATCCAAAGCTTCCAGAAACAGTAGGCTAGTGAGCTAGCAAACAACTGGGTGTCAAAGTACACTGTATGAGCTAGAAAGGGGAGGGAAATAATCTCAAACTTAGAATGTCTTTGATAATGAATGAGAGAGAAGAAGAGAAATAGCCTTGGACAAAGAAATAAAATGATGTATGAGTCACCAACATAATGGTGGGTGCCGTGAGATCAATTAACAACAGATAAATCAGTGTGGCAGAATTTAAGGTTCTTTCAATAGATGGAAAAGAAAGAGAAAGAAGTAGAAGAAGGGGGTATCATCTCAGATAAGTAGACAACTGCAAACAATTCTCAAAATTAGCATAGTCATTGTCTGGATATTTAAATAAGAGCATGCAGAGGAAGAGAGAGACTATATAGTACACATTTTTGCAGCTATACATTTATTATATGTGTGTGTATGTGTATGTGTGTGTGAGAGAGAACATAAATTTATCATATATGTATACAATAACAGACTCAGATTACTGAAAATATAGTGTAGCAAACAACTCACAATAAAAGTCCTGTTTGTGGGAGGGGATATCTTTCTATGGATGTGGAAATCCTCACTGATGCCTTCGTAGATAAAGAAAAGGAGTGTGGGATATAATCCACACGGTTGACTTGAATCCCTGCGTGAAGGTCCTGTCATCATTGAGACAGTCATAGTAAGAACAGAGAAAAATGTTCAGACTTTCACTGTTGTGGTCTTAATAAAATACCTACATCTTTTATTGGATCATTTATTTACTAACCAAAAATATTTATTGAAAAACACTTCATTTATGTTCTATCAGCATGTTCCTAATAATCCGAGTTGAAAATATTAAAGTTCTTTTCATTCATCTCAATTGTAGCCACTTAGTTTCTTCACAACTCAACACTGACACGTAAGACTAAACCTTTGTACCAGATATACTATTTAATCTGTTTTTAGAGAGTTCTTGCATCTTCATCATGAGGGGCTCTGGATATATTTTAATGCTACAATGTGAATGGAAAATAATTGCAGTAATAATAGAAATGAGAATCATTGAGAAACATCCAATGGCTTTTAATAATCCCGTGGACAGCCTAGATTTGAGGTTTAATGAATGGTTGTTATGTTTCCCTTGAGAAAATGAGTAATGTCTCTTGTGCTAGAAAGTACTTTCCTGCAACTACTATTTACAGAAAATGTAAAAGTCTTCAGGAGCTGTTAATGAATCAAGAGGCTAACAGTAGTAAAATAGAAAGAAGGGAGGAGATGTAATTAGAAGGCAAAATGTAGAAACTTCCTTCTGGGAATCCTAAGGCTCCCTGCTAAGCATCTCTTTTTGTCTCCACTTCTTGTTCGATGTTTCCAGGAATAGTCTTGTTTCAGAGCAGTATTCATGAAAGCACACAAACTTTCAAGGCATACATATGTGTGTGTGAGGCATACATATGTGTGTGTGTGTGTGTGATGTGTGTGTATATGTGTGTATGTGTGAATGTGTATGTACATCAAGAGTATGGTTCTACCTTCACCTGAATCCTTAAGATGCAATGATATGACTCTAATTCTTAGAATGGTGTGTGATGACTACATATGAGCCTTTAAAGCTTACATTCAATTCACAAAATATTTATTATGCACCTGTTAGTTTATAATTTTAAGAATCAACAAATTCTCAAAATATTCTCTCCCCCTACTCCTCAAAAAAGAAAAATTCAATTTAGGACCATGACTATTCTACTGGGTCAAGATATTAAATATTCTAGGTATCTTGTTAGCAATCAATTCAGGGATGATTAATTGATTAAGATGTATTAGCTATTAAAAGTGATTTTTAATTATTAATAAAATATGGCAGGCTTGTTCCAGAATACAGTTAACTCCCCAAAATAATATATTCATTATCTCCCAGGCCTCAACCAAAAGACTTAGTAATTGTAGAATACAAGGAATAACTTTTTGACTACTTACCATTTTTACGATTTAAAAATGAGTTAAAATAAACTCACCTTTCTGTGATCTTTTTGTTTTCTTTTTTCATTTGGAATAGTGACAGACAATATTCATAATATTTACTCCTTTTATTGCTCCATAAAAATTACTTCTTTTAGTAGTACAAGGATCACCATGAAACCAAATCAAATGTTCGTTTCTGCTTTCTTTGGTTAATAAGTCTCTCTGCCACAATCTCTACTATTTGAATCCCTGTTTTTGCCTAATTTCATAATGCTCGATCTTGCTTTTTTATTGTTGCCATTGTTTCTTTACTTGTTTTTTTCATGAACGTGTGTGCAGTGCATGTCCACATGTATAGATAGATACTGGGACCTGTGCTCAGGCATCCAAGAATATGTGGGTGTCCTGCTCCATCACTCTCTGACTTACCCCCTTGAGACAGGGTCTCCCACTGCAGCTGGAGCTAAGCTGATAGTCAGCAAACCCCAGTGGTCCTCTCATCTTTGGCCCCTAACCACTGTTGATGTTACAAGTATGTGTCAATCCATGTGAAGATGGGTGCTTAGGATTTGAAGTTGTATTCCTGTGCTTGTGCAGCAAGCAGTCTTAACCACAGAGTCCCCCCTGAATACTCTTCCTTACTATTACTTTGCCTTCAATATTTAGCATTGCCTCTTTGTCTTACAAGACTCACCTCTAACATTTATGCCTTCTGTTTAACACACTTTCCAGATATATAGCTCACCCATTTCCTTATTTTAAATAGAGCATGAGTGAGTGCCAGTGATTCTTCAACTAACTAATTGATTAAAACAACTCTAGTCTTCACTTCTGTGTGGAATATCATAATCATCTCAATAGATGAACTATTCATACACCTATCTATATTTCAACGTATATCCATCAAACTGTTCATATGTTCTTGTATACTCTACCCATTCATAATTTTATTAACTACTATAATGAAAAAATATCTACTCAGATACTGAAAGTCATTCCACAAAACTATCTTTGATTTAGCTCTTCTTTGTCCTTCTATATAGTTCTTTGTCTTCAAGATGTAGACAAAATATATCCATTTTGTTTACACATTATCATATTATTTTTCTTAATGTATATGTGTACATGTTTGAATATGTGCTCACATGTGTGGGGGCATATGCATCTGGGCAGGCATGTATGTGTGTTCAGGATCCTCTTACTGTATCCCCCAAGCAATGGAATTAAAGATGGCCACTAGTCCTGCTCAGATTTTATGTGGGTTCTGGGCATGTGAACTCTGGTCCTCATACTTTTGGGGCAAGTGCATTATCAACTGAACCATTTCCCCAGGCCCTCTCTAGCTTTATTACTATGGCCATATCTAAGAGCATTTCTTTCTGTGATTGAGTAGAGGTGAGCAGCTAGAGTGGTCTTTTAGAAACAAAACAGATTAGCTGAGTACTCTTTGTAAAATTATATAGGCATCTTCCTTAACACTTAAATGAGTCAAATGTCTTCTCAGCACCCAACAGAGTTGTCACTGTCTTACTTTGCACTAGTCTTCTCTTTCCCAAAAAAGTGAATGTTGCTTATCTCCTGGTTGTCCCTGTGTTGTGTAGCAATTTCCTCTGAGTTGTATATTCCAACTAAAAGGGAAAAAGCTTAAAGCTAAGGACATTCTTAAAAGAGGTGAAACATCCCTCCCCACAGAGAAGCTCTTAAAACTCAGGAAATATGCAACTTGGAAGCCTTAGGAAGTTCCAGAAACTGATCAGATATATTACTCTCTTCTTTCACAAGCCTGAATAAGCAGCATTATCTGCTAAGAGACACTCTCAGACAAGGCAAGCTGTGTAGAAGAGGCATATCTGCCAAGATACCAAGAAGACTAGAAGACCGACCAACCAAGTTCCTGGAAGACAGAGACCAGCTGGGCTGCCTGGCAAAGGTTGAGACCAACTGAGATACCAAAAAGAACCATGCTCATTCCTGTTGTGCTGGGTGTAAGTTGTGCATTGAGTTCTGGGTTTCCAACTTTTGTGAGCAGTCATACATACAGGGGTGGATTTTTAGCAATGCAACTCCCTTTGAGTCATTCCTTTTCTGAAAGTAATCCCTCACCAGTACTCCTGTAGGTAAACTCAATAAAACTAGTTATTAGTTCACCAAGATGGACATTGGTGGCATTGTTCCTTTGGCCTGTCATTAGCTTCACATCCAGCGTGAGTAGACATTTGCTTGTGTCTGCCCAGGAATAGTGCCATAGCCCAGCCCACAATACAACAAGCTGTTTTACATTTTAGGAGGACAGTGTCTATGACTTCATAATTGTTACTTAGATAGAAAACTTCTGGATATTCGTTTGAGGGCTATAATGGCACCATGAACATACTTCCCTTAAACAGTAAGAGTCCTGGTACCTATATGGTCATTCTACGTAAATTAACAGTTTGTGTTTCATTCGTATTTGTTCTAGCTTGTTTACACAATTTTCATGGAAAGGAAAAACTTCTCCAGCTATTTTCCCAGTATATTTTCCTCTCTATGCACACAGACCTATAAACCATCTATTAATGTTTATTTGAATGGGTTCAGACTAAATGTCAATCAAGAAGGCAAGAGGAAAGGCAGCTTCTACAGAGAGACTTGCTTACAGCTCACTGGGGCTCGTTAGGAGATACTGAAATGGAGAGGAGACACTTTGGGGTTTACCTGATTCAGTTGCCTGATGCTTTAGCTCTTTGACCAAGCACTGTGCATTGATGAGAAGGTTCTCATAAAAATTTCATCAGGAATGTATAAAGTTTGTATTTTTGGAAGAGAAGACAAAAAGAAGGAAAGGCTAGGAAGAGGAAAAGAGAGCGTGAGAGAGGAGAGGGGAGAAGGAAGGTGGGAAGGAAAGAGAGAATGAAAGAAGGAAGGGAAGAGAAAAGGCCAGCACTGAAGAGAAACACTACATAGACTAACCAGGCTATATTTAGGAATATATGTATGTATGCATGTATGTATATGCATGTATGTATATGTATGTGTATATATACATACATATATATTATATACCTATATAATATATGTAGCATATATAATATATTATATATAGGTATACACACACATACATACATACACACACACACACACACACACACACACACACACACACACACACCTTGATGCATGCAATAACAGTGTAAATGAGACCATAAATTCAAAGGAGAGATGAGAGGGGTATATGCGAGTGTTTGGAAGGAAGAGAGGGAAGGGAGAAATGTTGCAATTAACTTATAATCTCAAAAACAATACAAAAAAATTTAATTTTCTTAAAGGAAAAGCTATAAAGTCTCACAAACGAAGACTTGTTTTGTATGATTTGTAAATTTTAGTTTTATTTTCAAACATCTGCCTCAAATTTTCACATTTCTCTTTTCAGCTCATGGTAGAAAGAGATCTTATCACTAATCTATTTTTAAATAGATCAACAGAGCCAAGCTCTTCACCAGAGAACAATGCCTCAGGATTGAACTGAGAACAAACAACACAGCATTCTAAGGGCTTGCTTGCTGGGTCCGGTGTGATGTTAGTATAGCCTTCTTTCCTTAAAAGCAACACCTTCTTCTTTCACAATCTCTTGGGTTTCCTAAAGCTTAGAATCTAAAGTAAGGCACAAATTTATGAATAGAGAGGTGAGGTCTCATTAGCCTGGTGGATACCCAGAAACCCTGACCAGCTATTTGTCCACAGACTTCCTCCCTCCGGTCCATCCCGCACTCATCAAATTATGTATTTTCTCAAAGCTTTTCAGGTTCCTGAGCTACTTATTAACATGCCAAAGCTTCTGTCCCTGTACCGTGGGGAGTCAGGCTGCTTCAAGCCATTATCACAAACAACCAAAGGGAAGTGCTTGAAAAATGAGAACAAGATTAAAACCTGATGGGGTGAGGAATGAAATGTCCAGGAAGGGGAAGGAGAAGTAGGGACAGAGGAGGGAGTGTGCCAAGACAAATCCCGCCTCCCAGCCAAATGTCTCTAAGGTACCAAGCGAGGTGAGAGATGCTTCTACTTATATGGAGCATGCTTGAACTCGATACTTCCCACGGGGCTATAAAGGAAAAAAGGAGGCTGTGATACCTACTATTGACGTGTGCACATATATCCACCCAAGCGTACTGAAAACCTTCCCGTCCCAATTTGGAAGCCAGTTCAGGTTTCTGCAGTTGCCAGTGGCAGCCTGAACTGTATTTGAGTTTGTTTATGCTGGTAAACTCCCTAGTGATAGAGCTGTCCTCTGGGATCCTGTGGGAGCGTCCGCATTGAAAACGTTTCTCATATTTTCTGACGCAACCAAGCATCCCAATGTCGTACCCCAGAAAACATGGGGATGGAGCGATCGAAACATTGTATTGCCTGTTTCAGGGAATAATACAGTGCAATAAGCATTTTCGTTTACATTCATGAATCTGCTTGACGTCTCCTTTCTATAGCAGATCTCTTGTGCTTGCACACACTCACACACACACACACGTACATTTTCGGAACAGGAACTTGTTATGTAGAAGCCATTATGTATTCAGTTGCACACATTTGAGAGTGGACAGGTGCCAAAAGACAGTGGAAACATACCTGATCTTCGGTCACTCCAAATGCCCTTCCTCAGCAGGGAAGACTGAATTTGATCCCTCGCTATGCAAATGTCTTCCTTTTCACACTGATTTTCTGGCTGGGACAGCAGGGAGGAAAGACCATTTTCTTATTACAAAATGAGATCCAGTGTCAGGGGGCCTGGGAGCATCGATCAGTGCCTTTGCCTGGCATACTTGAGGCGTAGGGATCCATACCACAAAACACTTTGAGAAAGCTGCTAACATCTGAACACATCTATTTCATGCATAAAATACTGCTCTATGGCAGGGTGGATAAACCCTACGGTATTGAGATCTTAGAGATTGCTGCTCAGCAAGGCTATGCCTAGTCATTCCATACCATTTTCACCAATACATGTTAAGGCACAGATAGCATCTTAACCATTCGTGAAACTGCTATCTCAGTGTCTCCAATCACGAGAACTTTAGAGAGTGCTTTAGATTCAAGTCCCCACTGTGAATCAAAGCTGAGCTACAGGATACATAAATATGATGATGTTTGCCATAGCCAGGGTTTCAGATGAGAAAGTAAAGGGTTAAGGAACTGTTTCCATTTTCATCTTGATTTTACTTTGTTGCTTAAGGCAGGGGCTTGGGTAGTCTGGGCTCCAGTCCCCTCAAACTCATTGTGTAGCTGAAGTCCTGGAGACCCACCTGCTCCACCTCCTGAGTGCTTTGTCTGCAGGAGTGCAATATGCAGGTGTTAAGCCAAGGGAGCTGGGTTCAGGTTCAAGGCCAGTCTCTACAGAATGCAGGTTTTCTCGCTCCCCCACCAAACACGCCACCCTCCCACCCCATCCCACCCTCCCTACCTCCGTATTTGTCTTCATCTTTTCCTTCTTCCTCTCCTTCTGTTCCATATTCTCTATTTCATCGTCTTTATCTCTTGTTCTTTCTTTCCTTCCTTCTTCCATCTCTCTCAATAATTCATCCATTTTCTATCTCCTTTCTTCCTCCTCTCTTCCTCCTTCCTTCCCTCCATCCTTCCCTTCCTTCCATCTCTTTCATCCCCCTCTCTCTTTTTCTACCATGTCCCCTGACTCACCCTTTCCCTCTCTCAGTGCCAAGAATTGAGCTCAGAATCTTACACACACTGTTCATATAAATCACCAGCAGAGCCACAGCCCTCGCCACTCACTGCTATCTCTCAACACTGCTATTCTCCGTACCACTTCCCATAATGCCACCAAGCCGCTATGGTGTTCACACACTGCCCCAGTACACAAGACATAAGTGACCTTGCACATACTGAACTGACACCTTCCCTTTTAACAGATAATTTACAGAAATCACAAAACAAACGAGGGGCCAAAACTTGTGTTTTTACACTCACTTGCATTTTGCAAACATTTTCGGAATACACCAGCATCGTCACTAAGAGGCGTTTAGAAGGAGCATACTAGATGAAAAAGAGTTTCTGGATTCATCTGCACTGAGAACACATAATTGATTAAAACATGCTCCTGCCCTGCATCTGCTGCTTGCTCAGAGCAGTTTGGAGAAGGTTCAGGTGGAGATGGGTGGTGGGATTTTACATGTCAGAGTTAAGAATCAACACCCGTGAACTTAGTGTCCTCAGCCAAACATGTTATGCAGTCTAGACCTATGCTTAAGGCAGACTTTTTGAACTAAAGCCCTCCTGAAGAATGCTCAGAGGCTTAAGGCAATATGTGATGATTAAATGCTGTGGCATTTTTAAGTATTTTAGGGAACACGGGAGCTTAGGCGAAGAACGCGTCATAAATCTCGCTCTGGCCCACATGTGGTCCAATAACAGAATTTAGAATTTGAAACATCTTAATCCTTACAGCTGGAGGAAGATGAGCTCACGTCACCAGCCGACATCCTTCTTCAATCAGACTGCATGGCTGTGCACTCTCTCTGACCGAAACATTGTATATTCCAAGGCGACCGAAACAGCCCTACATAGTCTGCAAGCTAAAACGATCTAGTGATCTCTGTAGAGGAGGGAGGAAGGCTCTCGTGGGGTTGCTCTTTGAGCTTAGTGTGTGTGACAGGATGGATAATAGAAGTTTGGAGTTTTTTAAGTATAAAATTGGCATCATTTATTACCCAGTGTTATACTGCCTGTAAGGATGATATTGTTTGATGCTTTTAGAAACAATATCACTAATAAAATTGGGATCCACTGAGGTGTTTTGGTTTCCTTTGTGGCCTATGTATTACACAGCACAACCAGAAAACAACTTTTGGAGATGTTTTTGTAGAGGCAGAATCTCTTATTTCTTTGTATACTTTAGGCTAGCCCAAGAGCCTCCAGCCCCTTCTCTTATGTCTGCCTCCTATCTGTCTGAAAGGATGCTGGAGTCACAAATGCCGTAGCCCCATTGTGCTTTCTGCATGGCTTCTCTGCAATGGAACTCAAAATGTTAGGCTTTTAAGGGAAACCGCTTTTACCTGCTGAGTCATCTCCACAGCTGCCCGCTGAATTTGATACACTTGTCGGCATAGCATGACTAAGCACTGGGAGGGAGGGTGCAATTTGCTTGAACATCTGAAACTTTCTAGTGGCTACACCATTGACAAAAATGACAGCCTTTCCCGAGCAGCCACCAACTGCTCATGGTTTCCATGGGATATGAAGTCACACTCCGTCAATGCTGGTTAGTTTTTGTCAACTTGATACAAACAAGAGACCCAGGGAGAGGAAACCTCACCTGAAGAATTGCCTCCGGCCTATTTGGCTGATGGGTACATTGTGGGATGGCATTTTCTTGGTAGCTAGTTAATGGAGGAGGGCCCAGCCCACTGTGGGCAGTGCTATTCCTGGGCAAGGGGTCCTGGATTGTGTAAAATAAGTAGCTGAGCAAGCCAGGGAAACAAGCCAAAAAGCTTCCTTCACCCATGCTCTCTGCTTCATGCTTCTGCCTTGAGTTCCTGCTGTGGCTTCCTCACTGATGGGATGTGACCAGCAAGCCAAATACTTTCTCACCCCCCCTCCCCCAAATACTTTTGGTCTTAGTGTTGATCACACCGGCAGAAATCAAACTAGGACACTATGATGTAGTTACAGCAGGCTTAATTTTTTTTGAGGTCTTGTGCAGGTAAACGTGGCTGCAGAGAAATATTTATTGTTCAACATTCAATAAAATCCTACAGCTACTGCTTTGTAAGTCCTCTGTGGTTAAATGTCCTCCACAGAACTTGTTAACAAAAAGTAACTTTAATAGGAAGTAATTAAGAAAGAAAGACAGAAAGAAAGACAGACAGGAAGGAAGAAGGAAGGAAGGAAGGAAGGAAGGAAGGAAGGAAGGAAGGAAGGAAGGAAGGAAGGAAGGTAAAAGAGAAAGAAGGAAGGAAGGAAGAAAAGAAAGGAAGAAAGAAGATAACCATTGCCCCCTTTTCGAATAAACAATGCTGCCATATGAACGGTTTAGAGCATGGGTTCAAGCAGACAAATTTGTTTGCTAGGGACTGACCCATCCCTAAATAGGACGGCACCTCTAGCATTGCGGGTGTGTTATTCCTATGGCTACAGCATGCCTGAATAGGATAAGAGAGAAAGACATTCCATTATATATGGAAAGATTCAGCCCCTCAGGGTGATGGACTGTCAAACAGCACCTTGCCCAGCAGCAGATTATTGACCAGTTACTATGAACATAAGCCAGAGTATCCGATCCATACTGCATTGCCTTCCTGGACACTTCTGCATTTCAGACTCTATTCCTCAGAGTAAAAATATAGGACTAGTGTTCTGTGCTCTCTGGATGCCTAATATAGTTCTTTAAAATCAGGTTTAAAAATTAAATAAATAAATAAAATTGCCAAACACCATGAACTTTATTTTGACAGCTTAGGGATAAAGTGTAGAGTCCCATTTCCTTTGGTGGAATTAAAAAATAACAGCCACGGGGAAGGGTAAAAAATAATTTGGTGGCTTCAGGGAGTGTTTATCTAACACAATAAAGCTCCAAGGTTGGTCCCTAGCACTGCATAAAGTGAGCGTGGTAATGCATGTGTGCTGCACTAGCAATCGGAGGGGGAAATGGGAGGATCAGGAGTTCAAAGCCATTCTCAGCCAGACATGGAGTTTGAAACTAGCCTAAGATGCATGAGACCCGATTGGAACTGGGTGTGTGGGGGTGGGCAAGAGAGATACACAACATGGAGAGAGACAGAGACAGAGAGAGAGACAGAGAGAGAGAGATTGAGGATGATCTTTCATAGGAAAAATGAAGCAGAGCTGGTAAAGATATAGGCTATAGGATTCTGGTTCAAATTAATTAATCACTCTTATTGCACATATTTCTTGTGTTAAGATTTTAGTTAAATGATAGCTATCTAACCGCACCTCCGTGCACTTACCCTTATATATTTTCATGAAGTAGTAGATGCCAAACCTCGCCGGTTGGAATTATTTCTACTAAGCCTCAAATATAGCCCCAGAGAGGCTGGCTTCAGAGGCAACAAAAATAGCACTCCAGTCTACCACAAAATAGAATGTTTCTGCTACTAGTCTGGTCCTTTCTGACCAACGTGATTTGTTTTGTGGGTATTCCAACTGGCATTTAAAAGGTGGAGGAAGGGGTGGGAAGACCATTCCAGAAAATGGATTACGTCTCCCTGCCTGTGCAAAGCAGCTGAAGAAACAGAGACCTGCAACTGTCTTGGGGAGAGCTGTCTTGCCTCTGTAACCACCATGCACTTGAAGCAATGCCCTGCCTTCGAGAGGAGCTCTTGGAATTGGGACCGCTCAGATGAGTGCAAAGAATAAAAAGAAGAGAAAGAAACAGGGAAGTGGCCATGGTTGTGACTTCTCATTTGTGACCTATTACAAAGCCACTCCCTCATTCAGTGCCAGCACACTGCTTGAGGCAAAAAGAACAGTCTGTTGGGACAGGATATTTCTGACTGTGGGTCTCCTTTGTGTGATGGAGGAGCCTCCTTTCCTTTTAATGTCTTTGACAAGAGCAGGGAGGAAGGCATCTCACCTCACAAAGGACCCATTGACACACTTTATGACTTTTGTTCGAAAGTACTTCCTACCATGGAACAAGTCTTTGAAGTCCTTTCTTTGTTCAATCATGCTTGTTATGGTTTCTTCAAGATGATGGCAAAAAAAAAAAAATTACATAGTGCTTTTATGGCCAACTCTCTACACAGAACAAACCCCAAAATACTTAAGGGTTCCTGAGTAAAATATTAAATTATCCAAGTTGTTTCTATCACTCTCCTGGTTGCTACAGCATAAAGTAAGACCAATGCTTTTCCACCACCCCACTGGGGATGGCTTGTTCAGACCATGTGTTATACGTGACTCTGTGTTGGGGAAGAGGAGTGTGATTTAGTATATATATTATTCATTTCCGGTCATCGCGTATGATTGTGTGTGTGCTGGGAAGTCCATACAGCTTATTAATTGCATGCCTCTTGTGTGGCTGTTTAGAGAGTGTGCGCTGTTCATCACATATAGTTAGTTCATTTCCTGTTGTCATGTGTGTGTGTGCATCTGTGTGTGTGTGCGTGCGCACTTGTGTATGTGTAAATATATATTTTTTAGGCTGAAAAACGTGGGTATAGTCCCAACAGTGCCTTCTTTTTTTATGCTCTTACAATTTCAAAAAATATAAAAGATTAAAATAACCTCTGCTCTGATTTTACACACACACACACACACACACACACACACACACACACTACATCACACTACCACCGACTTCTTCCTGATCACCATCATATATTTGGGACACTGTAATGGTTTTCCAAACAACCAAATCTGTTTTAAGCTTAATGAAGGAAGTAGTGACAGGTTACATTACCGATTTCCCCCCTCTGTGTGTGTGTATGTATTTTTCTCTGCCTTTTTCTCTGTATCACTGTCTCTCTCTGTCTCTCTCTCTTT